>JBANSL010000001.1:33280000-33880000 GCA_037127255.1 Persicaria tinctoria
ATCCGAAACGATTTTCGAAGGTAATTAGTTAACCAACCCAAATTTCCCGTGGAAGACACCAACCTCCGGTACAAGACTTGGTAGAAGCACAAATGGTGGGGTACCAAATAGGACTCAAAACGGGAAGAGCGGATACTCTTCGACCCTTGCTAACATTCCTAAATATTTTGGTGGTATGGTTGACATAGTCAAAATCATAAGGGGTTTGAATTATGGAAGAGCTAATCCGACAAGACAGGAATTCCAATGATATAAGAATGAGGCATTCTCCCGCTATTCCGTTTGCACAGTTATTCAATACATGATTTAAGTCAAGGCATACTGATTAGTTCTCTATCCTAAGCACAATAGCACTCAGAATGGAAGCAATCAACATGATTAATATGATCCTCTTCAAGGAGGATCACCCTCGGGCCCAATTGGATATAATGCAAATAATCACATAGACGATCTATGCCGTCCTTCGAGGGACGACTGACCGGAGAGGCAAATACCTCACGGCCCCGTAATCCAAGCTACTCCAACCCTCGGGCTCCTTGGAGTCTTCAAATCCCGTCTGTAAAAGAAAGCTAGTATTTTGCCTACCCGTTCCCAACTACATCCAATAGGGATGGTGTAGCGCCTTCACTACCCCATCGTTTCCTTTTTGTTCGATTACCAGATTTATTGAGTTAAGTTCATATTTAGTCCATTTGAGTTAGTCGTATTAAATTCATTTGCCCTTTCTAAAACATTTTGAAAAGCCATTTGAAAACATTGAGCTATTTTCAAAACCACTTCAACCTATCATACTCGGTTTGCAAAACCCCGCTCTGATACCAACTTTGTAACGGCCCAGGATTATGATTCCCGGGTTACGTAACGAGGGGTTTCCCTCGAAACGTAACCCGGGAATCATAATCCCTCGAAGCGAAACCCCTCGTTAGGATCTTGCGCCCCGAGTACAGGTTAAATGTTTGAAATTCTACTCTAACGTTTTCAAGTGGGATTTCATACCCAAAATTCGAAGGGATTGTTGGAATCCCCGGGGAAGTCCCCTGTACCTGTCGTAAGTCTAGTGTGAAAACCAATAATCATACAAATAGCGGAATCAAGGTGTAATACAAGAGAGTGCCACGGTAGAGCCGGGTCAAAACCAAATCAGTAAGCGTATTTATCAAAATCTAATAGGTGATGTTAGTGAGGTTAGACCATTTCTTTGCGATTGCCTAAGAGAGTTCCCATGTCACGGAAGTAAGCAACAATCATGCTACAAAACAAACCTAAAAAAAATGTATGCGGGGCGGTGTCAGATCGAAGCCCTACACAATATAATCCCAAACAAGCAGACACATACACACGCTAGTCCTAATAAAGATGCTTCTAGATGCAAGGCGGAATATTAACACACTAACATGCTTCTAAGATCAAGTGCATAAATATAATAAGGCCTTAGCACCGAATACCAAGTGGTATATCCCTCTCCTACCTCCACCCCCTTCCGATAGGGCGGAGACTAGCCATCTCGTGAATGCATTCCATAAAATCGGGCGGCACGCATTCCCATCCCGCTCCACAATAAAGCCCGCAGGCATCTCATAATATAAGGAAGTTCATGACTCGATTGACTCAGGAAGGGACACGATGGGACTAGGTCGTCCTATAACCCTAGAAATGACTCTAGTTACTTCACAGATAATGACCGTTCTGTTTACAAAAGAAATGAGTAAACGAATGCTCAATCATGAGTGCAATCCTAGCAGGATACTACATGACCTAATGGCCGCTCTCTTTTCGAATCTGAGTGAGCTCATATAGGAACTCACCTGGAGGTGCAGAACAACAAGGTAGCAATCATACAATTTAAGATCACCTAATAATCACAATGAGAATATAAGTCTATCTATTCAACATACAAGTACACACATTTCCATGTAAGTTCACGCAATGAATATTCAATCATCATACTTTCAACTCATCCCATATTTCATCGCAAGGCCTCAATATAACTCATCATCTCAACATCTCTTCATACTTTAACTTATCGTCATATCATATAGCAACATATAGTAACATGTATCATCACTTTTTACATAGATCATATTCCTACCTTTATATTTAAGAACATATCATAATTCATACTTCACAATCATATTGATATCATAACATCATGCTATTAGTCAATCAATCATGTCATTAGTCCACACCAATCATGATATTAGTCAACCAGTCATATCAACATGCTAGTTAGTCATCGATCACCTAATTCCTGAGTAAGTTCAAACCCGTTTAAAATTCGAGGCAATTAGTTGAAAATCCCAACCTTTTATTTTACAAAAACAATCAGCTCTTTAAAGGAATTACAACCTACCCTCATTTTATAGAAATTATAAACCAACCTCTTTACTTGGTTAAACCTTAAAACCGAGCCTCATTTGATAAAATAAACCCAAGGCACTTTAATTTTAGAACAAATAAATTCTGGCCCAAAGAGAGAAAGGCCCAAACCTCTTAAATCCGAATCCATTTTAGTCCAATCTCAAACCCTTCTTTTTCTTTAAAAAAATCCATTTTCTGATTTGCCCTTTGACCAAAGAATAAAATATGAAGGGAAATAGAGATGGCCCCCACAAGTCTTCCCCTACCTTGCCAATCGAAAGAAAACAGAGAACAGAAGGAGACCCTACGCCCGCCGGAAGAAGAAGAGGAGGGTCGGGGAGACTAGTCGGCGGCGAATCCCGACTCCGTCTACGACCCCAATGACACTGATACACGCACACGACAACTAGGAAGGGAAGAAGGAGAAGGAAGAGGGCTCACCGAGGGCGTCGACTCACCGAAAAATCTCGTCGGAGGACGATTTGGTCTCGCCGAAGGTGGGGATGCGTCTTTCTCGGCCTAAATTGAAGGTGGGGGTAAGAAAGATGGAACTTTGCTTTGAGTTCTGGATCGAAGAGGATGGGAGTGGGCTTACCAGCGGTCCTTGAGTGAGACAGGGGAGGAATACGCTCGGGGCCGGCGTCGGATCCGGTGCAGGGGCTCCGATTTTCAGACTAGGAAGAGAGAAAGGGGGTTAAATGTCGATCCTTACATGGTCTAGTGGTAGGCAATTGAAGAAGAAGTCCTTACCGCTCTTTTTGGAGAAAACAGGGTAGGCGGAGGGGAAAACTCCTCGACGGCGGCTCGGAGCTCGGCTTCGTGACTTCGTGGCTTGCCTGGAATGTCGGACTGAAGGTGCACAGGCTGCTGGCTCTACAGAAGCGGAGGGAAGGACGGGGAAGAAAATGAAGGGGGAGAGGATAATTTGTGTGGGTGTGAATCGGTGAGCAGGAGCCCAAGAAGGGGGAGGTTTGTGGTGTGCCTGGATTTCAGATTGAAGAGGAGGAGAGAGTGTAGGTTTGAGAGTTGGGTTGTGGGTACATGTATAGTGAGGAAGGTAGGGGATTTGTTTGAAAATCAAATTGGAAGCAGGGAGCTCTCTTGAGTCAATGCAATTGGAGAGGGGTGATGGTGCTGCACAGATTTGGCGTGGAGGCTGATGCCTCAGGCATGTCCACATGGGAGTGGTTTGACTTGTCATTTTGCCAAACAAGGTGAAACATGGAAGGCAGAGGGAAAGAGATAGGGAAGGATTGCTTAGGCTTTAGCTAGAAGTAGAAATGGGTAAGATAGCTAGGGGACTGTTACCGATTTCATAAGAGAGAGAGAAAAAAAAAGGGGGGAAGACAAAATGATAGGGAACAAAGATCACAAGTGGTCCCAAAATCCAAATCTCAAAATACCGGAAACAAATTCAGAAGCCCGCTCTCTCGATTAATTATATTTTTTAAAATTTCGAGGGTGATATTGCCATGTCAAGTTAGTTTTTTAAAATCTTATTTTCGGTTTGAAATCCGCTTTATGAGCTCTAAAATCGAGTTTTCTTTTTAATTCCTACTTTAAATTCATTTTAAATTCCCCTTTTTCCAAAAATTTAGGATTTAAAAATCCGAGCCTTTACAATAGACATGTGCAAAGCTAAGCTACATGAACCAAAAGAAAAGCTACATGAACCAAGTGAAAATGAACCAAAAGCAAAGCTACATTAACCAAGTGAAATGAGAATAAATACAAGCCTAAAACAATCAAGTGGACGAATAAATAGAAAAAGAAAATGATCAGCTGCAAAAGTCAATACAAAAGAAAACCTAAAGCCTGTGTCGTGCAACCAAATGACACAAAATTTCTACAACCAAATGATACAACTCTTAGAACCCAATGAGACAAAATTCTATTGATTTACATCTGCCATTGAAAACAGAACTGGAACTAAAGGAAAATAAAGAAAGAAGAGGGAAAAGCAGCATGTCGTGCATGTTAGCTTATTCAAAAGAAATTAAATGGCCACAGAATACCAAGCTACGAAGGCTAAGAATCATGTCAGCAATGCAAATAAATTCCAATAAAAGAATTTCCAGAAGATCATGTTTAGGGTCATGTCAGTATTTGTTACCAACCAATGTCGAATTTTACATAACAGCAATCCTATTCTCTTGGTTCCCCGCCCTCTGCATGCACTTTATGTATAGCTCACAAGTCATGAAAGTTTACTAGGAACCTTAAGGCAACCAACCGGCCGACATTTTCATTGAGCAAATAAACTCAAGCAACAGTCGGTAGCTAAAGTATTGTAGCAAAGTAGAAAAAAGGATGATAGTGAAGAAATCACCTTAATAATGTAGCCAAGGCTCTGCAAATTCTTCATCACAGTAAACAACATCAGTGACTCTGGGTTTCTTCTCAGGTTTCCTAAAATCTGACAGAATATGACAGATGGTGAGTATTTAGAGAAATGAAAACTCCAAGTTCTACCATGAATACATAGGGTATAGAAAACTTCCACCGGTTTATCAATCAATATTCTATAAGATCCATGCTGTGTGGTATAGTTCAAGATGGAATAATAGATACTTTAGAAGCGATGAAGGTTTTGAGCTATGTCTTACCCACGCATATTCAAATCTGAATTTGCT
The DNA here is from genome assembly GCA_037127255.1 of Persicaria tinctoria. Taxonomy (NCBI): domain Eukaryota; kingdom Viridiplantae; phylum Streptophyta; class Magnoliopsida; order Caryophyllales; family Polygonaceae; genus Persicaria; species Persicaria tinctoria. The sequence goes on from JBANSL010000001.1 coordinate 33,284,992, forward strand.
ATTCCAATTCTGAATTAGCTATTCCAAGCGATGAAGGTTTTGAGCTATTTCTTATCCATGCTGTGTGGTATAACTCTTCCTCTTGAAAAACAATCAAATCTGAATTAGCTATTCCAAATGATAAAAAAGAAAAGTCACAAATTGAACAACTGAGATCCATATCAAATTACAAGTATCCTCACTCAGAGACAATCGCTCAGCAATTGCAATCCATCACAAACAAAATCGAGTTCCTTATCAATCGATCTTCGATCGATTGATAAGGAAAACAGTCGGAAGCAAAGATCGAATAGTCAGAAGCAAAATCTGTCACATGTATGCTCAATTTCAAAGCCTTCAAAGTGCAATTTGACAGAAAAACATAAACACAAACACCTTGAGACTTCAAAATCGACTCTAACACTTCAAAAATCGAAGAAAATTTGCGCCCTCGGCGCAAATATTCTATGATTCCATTGCCCTGATATAGAGTTACCTGCAATGTCGTTAACAATCGTCGATCATGATTCGACGCCTTCGTCCTCAATCGAACTGCAGGCGGGACGCCTTCGGCCTCCCTCGCTCTCCCGCTCGGACTCGCTCGCTCCGGATTCTCAGATCCAGCGAGGGCCAATGTCGACGATCCCAGAGGAGATCTCCAACGGCAATAGAGAAGGAAGTGTAGCCGGGGACAACGCGGCGATGGGCCGGAGATGGACGGAGTGGATTCATGAATCGTCGAACGCGTAATCGCCAGAGAGAGAGAGAGAGCGCGTAGAGGAGAGAGAGCGCGTGTAGGGGAGATAGGGTTTATATTTAGGACATGTAACAAAATTGTCCCAAAACGTGAACATTTCGCAAATTAGACCCTATTTCGTGGCTATTTCGCAAAATGCCCCTAAAAAAATATGCTTTAAGAGTTTATATATAGATATAGATATAGATATAGACATAATTAGCGGCCGATTATGTAAGGTTAAATTTGGTGAATATTCATTTTACATGTCAAAACGAAGTAAATGTCTACTTTTTTACATAATTAAGTAAATGTTCATTTTTTTCAAAAATACCCCTCCTTACCCATCACTAACCCTTCCTACTTCCCCATTTGATCATTTTTAATTTTAACATTGACTAGTCAACAATTACCATTTTGGTCAACGTTTGCATTTGGTGACAGCTGTGTATATTTTTTCGGTGACAGTTATTATGATAATTATTTTGGTGACAGTTGACTTTTTTGGTGACATTTTATTTTTTCCCAGTGAACATTGTCACCAACCTTTTGTCATCAATTACAGAACATTGTCATCAACTAAAGAACATTGTCACCAAATTTTTGTCGACTGCTATAAAATATTGTCACCACCAATTTTCACTAACTACATATTGTAACCAACTACAAAATATTGTCACCAACCTATTGTCAACAACTACGAAACATTGTCATCAAATTATTTTTATCAACAAGTGAATAATGTCATCAAACATTGTCACAAACCAATTGTCACCAACCATAAAAGATTGCCACCAATCTATTATCCCGAAACAGAGAACATTATCACCACCCTCCATTGCCACCAACCTACTTTAGTAATCTGTTGTCACCAACAAAATAGTGTCATCAACCTATTGAAACCAAAATATTGTTTCAACAAATATTTGTCACCAAGACCATGTAATAACAAAAAAAAAACATTATCGCCACTCTATTCTCCCTAACTACAAAACACTGTCGCCATAATCTTTTCTCAAACGTACTGTCACCAACAACAAAACATTGTCACCACCTGTAACGGCCCGGGATTATGATTCCCGGGTTACGTTTCGAGGGATGAAACCCCTCGTTAGGATCTTGCGCCCCGAGTACAGGTTGAAGGTTTTAAATTCTACTCTAACGTTTTCAAGTGGGATTTCATACCCAAAATTCGAAGGGATCGTTGGAATCCCCGGGGAAGTCCCCTATACCTGTCATAACTCTAAGCGTGGAAAAACCAATAGTCATGCAAATCGTGGAATCAAGGTGTAATACAAGAGTGTGCCACGGCAGAGCCGGTTCAAAACCAAATCAATAAGCGTATTTATCGAAATCTAAGGTTAGACCATTTCTTTGCAATCGCCCAAGAGAGTTCCCACATTACAGAAGCAAAGAACAATCATGCTGCAAGAAAACCTAAAAAAAATATGTACGCGGGGCGGTGTCAGATCGAAGCCCTACGCAAGTAATCCCAAACCAGCAGACACATACACACGCCAGTCCTAATAAAGATGCTTCTAGGTGCAAGGCGAAATATTAACACACTAACATGCTCCTAAGATCAAGTGCATAAATATAATAAGGCCTTAGCATCGAATACCAAGTGGTATATCCCTCTCCTACTTCCACCCCCTTTCGATAGGGCAGAGACTAGCCAGCTCGTGAATGCATTCATTCATAATCGGGCGGCACACATGCCCAACCCGCTCCACAATAAAGCCCGCAGGCATCTCATAATATAAGGAAGTTCATGACTCGATTGACTCAGGACGGGACCCGATGAGACTAGGTCGTGTTATAACCCTAGAAATGACTCTAGTTACTTCACAGATAACGGTCGTTCTGTTTTCAAAAGCAATGAGTAAACGAATGCTCAATCATGAGTGCAATCCTAGCAGGATACTACATGACATGCTTTATTATGAATGCAAGCACCTAGTATGCACATGGCTACAAGCAGAGAGATCTCTTTTCGAATCTGAGTGAGCTCATATAGGAACTCACCTGGCTATGCAGAACAACATAATAGAAGATCATGCATACATCATTAATAATCACAAAGCATCACCTAGATACATATCAGAACATATTTCTAAGTCTACGTCTAATCGTTCAAGGACTCAAAGCATATCATTCAATAACACACAATCATATCATAACATCATCAAGTTCAACCACTTATCTCGTTGCCACATTCCATAATGCCATGTCGTCCTCATCGTTCCATTTAGCCACATTCATATGTTCACAAAATTCATATATCCACAACCATAATTTGCATAGTCATATATCTCGAGATCATTAAATTCATAATATTCGCAATAATAAATCCGCATGACCTTTTATCTCAATGTTCATCATACTCATCATTTCTCATAAGGCACAAATCGAACGATAAATAATTCTAGCATCTCATCATGCTGTTAGTCATTCATACATGCCATTAGTCCACACAAATCATGTCATTAGTCCACACAAATCATGCTATTAGTTAATCAATCACATCATCATGCTAGTTAGTCATCGATCGCATAATTTCCAAGTTAATCCCGAAACCCGTTTCAAGGTCCGTTTCAAATAGTTAGAATTTCCGATCCTTGAAAACGTTCGTCAAATTCTCCTTTTGATTTAAATCTGATAATACCCTTAATGTAATATTTTATAAAATTGACCCAACTATTTTATTTTATAAAAACCGACCCTTTATTTTTAATACTCCAAAATCGGACACTTTATTTTTAATACTCCAAAACCGGACCCTTGTGAAATTGCCCACACCGAATTCATTTTATAGGATGACCAAATCATGTTTGTTTTAAAACAAGCAACCCCGGCCCACAAAATAATAGGCCCAAAATACCCAGCCACTCTCCCATCTCATTTCTGAAAACAACACAGAAAGTTTAAAAGAAAGGAGGGCCCACGTCCCATCTCCTTCTTTGGTTCAAGGAGCGCCGCCGGAGCTCGATAGCTCCTCCTCCGTCCACCCTTCCTCGGCTCCATTGCTCTCCGGCGCTCACTCTCGCTTCTTCCTCGCTCCTTCTTTCAGGCGTGCTCCCGCTCACTCTCTCGCACTCGCTTCTCTCGCTCCCGCAACCGATCTCGCTCTCGCCTACTTCTCGAACGCCGCTCGCTCTCGCCTACTTCTCGAGCTGTTGGATTGGAACAGGGCAACCGGGAAGGGAGCTTGGCGTCGGCGGCGGGGCTTCCGGGCTGCTTCTGGTGTTTCTCGGGGCGTGGGGGAGGTTGTTGAAGTTGCTCATGCTGCTGGGTCGAGGCAGAAGAAGGTTGAAGGAGGAAGAGGTGGGTGTGGGCTTGGTGTTTCCTCCACGGCAAAACAGGGGAGATGGAGAGCGGCGTTGCGGTGGTGGTCGGCGACGGTGACCTGGTGGTTCCTGGCTCGGACGTCGGAGGTGAGGATAGGTTCTGCTGCTCGGCGAAACAAGAAGGTGGAGCTGGTGGCTGGTGGGTTCATGAGTTGAGCCGTAAGGCTAAAGGGGAGGGTGAAATCGGAGCAGAAGCTGGAGGATTAGGAAGGAAATGGGTTTGGATGTAATGTATGTGTAATGTGTGTTGAAGGGAGCCCCTTCAAAGTCAAAAAGGTGCTTTGGGGGATTTTGTTTTCTTTGTGTGAATTAGGAAAGGAGTGCAGAGAAGGAGAAATAAAGGGGTACTGCTTTTGGTCTTCCTTTGGCAAGCTTGAATCAGATGTGGAGTTGGCATGGGTTTGTCTTTAGCATTTTGCCTCAAATAGGAGAGTGTGTGTATGTGAGCTTGAATCGGATGGGAAGAAAACAACATGAAAGGGAACAAAAGTCATGTGTGTCCCAAAATCCAAATCTCAAAATACCCGGAAACAAATTCCTAAACCCACTCTCTCGATCTTATCTCGACTCCCTGAAAATAATTTGTTAATTTCCGAGGAAGGTGTCTTCATATCAAGTTGATTTTCAAAATTTTTATTTTAGGTCGGAATTCGTTCTCTGGGTTTTAAAATCCGATTTAGGTAGTTTTTCGTTAAATTCTACTTTTAAATTCATTTTGATTTTCTTTTTCCGATAAATTTGGATTTAAAAATCCGAGCCTTTACATGATCCACCTCTAAAAATAAGTCTCGTCCCCGAGACTAAAATCATTCTAAAGTAGAGGATGAAGTTCGAAATAGGTGAGTCCAAGGATCATGCCATCGATCCCGTAAGTGCCTCATAAAGGCCCCTATGAGATTCTCACAGTATCGTCGTCATGATCATAATATCTCTGATAGCTCGCAGCGAGAGTGTGATACGGGCCCATACCACATCCTTACCCCGACTTCTCGGTTATATCATAACTCAAAAAAAAAAAAACATTACAACATCACCACTAGGTCTTAGCAAGCAGTCTATAAGGGCCCCTATAAAATGCATGTATCCACTTCGTGGGGCGTCATAATGCAAGCTCGGTTAGAAAATTTCAAGAGGGATCTCAGTTCGAAAAGGTTTAGTCTCAAAATCATTGAAATTCTCGATCGCGTTAAATTTCTCGAAATCCAAGTTAGTCCCCTTTTTAAAAAATATTCAAAATTCCTTGAACCCGCCGTTAGCCAAGCAAGTTTCAAATCTCAGGAGGTGGAATCATCCACCTCTAAGGGCTAATCCTATATTTCCTTCCTAAGTTCCAAGTCAGAATCAAATTCATCAATTCGGTTATATCATACTAGCAATCCCAATTCAATGCATCATATATCATAGCAATCGTTCAATATAGAAATCCTATCACACGTTTGTGAACATATCATACTCATGTCAAGGATAGTCACATAATACACATATCTAGCATAGTATCATTCATAGTAGGGTCCATCACATCACATCATAGAGGCTACACATCATATTATTAAGATAATCACGTCATATCAATCGGATAAGCACAGCATACTCATGCTAATCACCAAGCGTCGTCGTATTAGAGGCAAACAAGTACTTCCGTACACTAGCATTTCATCAAGTTTAAGTGATTATTATGTTAGTGCTAACACCTCACTATTGTCAACGGCAATACATCAAAGAATCAACATCGTCTATAGCATAGAATTCGCACAACACTCGGTCCCAAGTATCGCATAACCATAACCCACATCCTCGAGAAAACCTGCCTATAACTACCAACCACAACAGGACACGACCACTACTCATCATCTCTCGCACAAAGATTAACCTCACCTAGGTCTACCAACTCGAATCCGATGCTAGTTCCGAACACCATAGCATCCCACTCATATACGAACTCTCAAATCTCATATTATCTGCAATTCAAGGCCTACATCCCAAAACAAATTACTGGGTATCCCAACTCATATGTCATCAAGCCATCTAAGGATCAATCTACTTCGACATCCCGACCTCAAGTCCTACCTCCCACTCGACCGTCTACCAAGACTCTCTATAAGGCACACCCTCGTCCTAGGGGTCCTCTACCCGTCCCATCTTTCCTCATAAGAGAAATTCCAAGTCCTCTACTGAACTGCTCTCACGATCGATCTAGACACTTCTCAACAATCTTGCTAACTCTTCCTAGGCTCTCAAGACTCTGCTTGACCATCATCTCCCAAAGGGACACCTCAACTCACCTTGCTTACCTGATCATACTCGCCGCACCACTAACCACTCTCACTAACCATCCACCTCTAAGAACCTAACTCATACTTAACACTCCCATCCTTACCCTCGATATTCCCAATAAGGGTTCACCTTCTAAGCCACCCTCGAGCCTCAAAAAATACAAACATCTTACCCAACTCGAATCTACTCAACCGTCTACTCCCGACCATGAATCACCAAGACCCTCATCACTTGTGCCTATCCTCAAGGACCAATCACTGATTCTACCTACTCAAGGACCCTCATCCCATTCTGAATCTTATGAAACCTGAACATCCACGACTCCTCAGTCGACCTATTCTAGATCGTCGTCTCAGCATATTCCCAAATTGCCTCAAGCTCCTACTTCTTAACCATGACACACTACCGTTCAAAGCTCTGTTTTACTGATAATCATTTCCGCATAATCCCTAAACTCTCCTCATCCGATTTTCCCAAGTATCGCCTTTTCGCCAACCTTTTAAAATCCTTCACCCTCTAACGTTCCCAGAACATTCTACCCTTCTCAATTCCCAATTCCAAGCTCTGAATCTGTCTACCTCAACCTCAAACCCACAATCTTACTAGAAATCTCAACGACATTCTTGCCTAGATAGCAACCTTTCCTCGAAGATTCATCTCATATCCTCAATCGCCACAATAATTTCCACACATCAATCTCACATTCCTTCCCTATGCTAGAATCCTCTGACAACGCATCTAGAATCCCCCACTCACAACTTCGCCAAGCATTCCCACTCATATCTAAACGACCTCAATACTGATCTCACATACAGTCCTGATATGAACAACCTAATCCCCAAGATCGATGATTTCCCAAGCAACTGTTGTTGCAGGAGGATGGTCAAGTATGAAATAAATATAAAGTATAGATCAGACTGACTTCCCTGTCTCAGCAAATAAATACAAGACTTCCTCCCATTGTAGTAGAAGGTTGTCAGGATCGAATCCACGAGGAAGCACGTCAGCAGTTCTCAGGTAGAAACAGACGTCACAAACAAGCAGCAGAAAAGACAGAAACAGAAAGACAGAAATAAAAGCAGAAAAGACAAAGCAAAACAGAAAAATAAAAGCAAAGCACCAAGCGTACTCGATCTCGACGACAACCTACTCGAGATCGACGAAGCTCTCCTCTATATCGACTAAAAATGCAGAAACTTTAAATTGCAAATTTTGAACCCAAAACTCAGATTTCCGACGAAATAAATTCAATATATAAAAGACTTCCAAGGCTAGGGTATCAACACCACAATGATAACCATGCAAAGTAACACATAAAGGCATAAAAGATCATGCTTTTCATCAAAATAACTTTCGTTACTAACAAATAGGCATATAGAGGCTTTCGCATAAACCCTAATTGTAACTAACCCTTTTCACATAATTAATCCAAGTTGTATTAAGATCACTTTCGCTTCAATAACACAAACAAGGATCACCTTCAACTCTCGCAAAAGAATCATGCTCATAGGGATAGAAGATGAATTGCATAAAAAGATCTGACCTTTACCGCATCTCCTCACATGGCCACCGTCGGGCTCACCCCAGCCCCAGAAGCGGGTGGACTACTCACGCCTCATTATCAAGAAAGACATTAAATAACAAAAGAAACTAACTTGCATTGAATTAAATAAAGAAAGCTTACAACCCACAAGACAAATCCGCTTTCGCCTTTCCACCTTGCTTGCTACAAACTTTCTCTCTCTACTCTACTTAAATGGAATTGATTGTGTTTCTGAATGAATGAAAAACCAGCCCCTAGGGCTTTATTTATAGCCTTTTATTCCTTGCTATTAAAGGATAGAAATATCTATCTATATCTAAAATTATATCCTAAAAGGCTTAATGATAAATAAAAGCAATGAAGGAATTAAATCTAAAAGATAAATCTAAACTAGGTAAGATGTCTTCCATGTCTTCTCCATAGATAGAACTTGATAGATTTGGATAGAATCTCGGCCTTCTCGACTTCCTTCGTGCCCAAGGATTCCCAACTCGACTCGGACTGCTCACGTCGACGCGTTTCCAGAACCTGGTCTACTCGATCTCGACAAGGGCTCATCGATCTCGACTAGGATTTGTCGTTGACTTGACTTCTCGGGTGACTCTGCTCGACAGGCTCGGATCTGGGCTCCTGGGCGTCGTCGATCTCGACTAGGTTCTCCTCGAGATCGACTAGGGTTGTGGTCGAGGATGGCTCTCTGGTGATGTCGAGGACTCCTCCTTGGCATGGACTCGGACAGGCGATGGGTGGCTCGTCGATCTCGACAAGGTCTCATCGAGATTGAGTAGAGATGTGCTCGGCGTCTTCGTCCTCGGCTTCTTGATCAGCTCCTCTTCTCTTCGACTCCGGTGTGGCGCTGAGGTGTCGTCGATCTCGACTAGGTCTTGTCGAGATCGAGTTGCCTTCCGGGTGTCGGGTTGCGTCGGACTTGGTTTTGCTCTTAGTCGACAAGGCCTGTGCTCGGACATGTTCGTCGAGATCGAGTAAGGTCCACTCGATATCGAGTAACCTTGGCTCTCAGCTTGATTCGACCAGTTCTGCTGCTCCTTTGACCTTGGACTTCTGTAGTGGTTTTCCGAGCTTTTCCGACCTTCCTTAGAATTGCTGTAAAATGCCTTGAATTCTGCGAATTTAAACAGAAACTGTTGTAGATTCCATAATTTGGCAAATAAACATAAGTTACATAGATTCTGTACTATCTTAGCCCAAATGTATGAAATGTATGCAGAAATCGATATAAAAGTTACTGTAAAGCATGGCAGATTCAGCTTACAACAAACACCCCATACTTAAGCTTGCTTGTCCTCAAGCAATACTTTTAATTTTCATTCAGGGGAAGAATTCAAAACTCTCAACATATTAGATTCATTCTCATATAACCCTGCAGTCAATTACCATCCTCGAAACGGTACTAGTGTCACAGATCCATGCATGTGCAATTTAAAGAGCAACATCTACTCACGAAAGGAGGGTTATGCAAAAACATTCATAAGTGACAAAGCATTAATAATGAAGAGGACTTTAATTTAAGCTCAAATAAGGAGTAGAATTGGTAAAAGGCTAAAGGTGGGCAATTTTTGGCAATGTGGTGTTTTTGATCCGGGGAAATGGAGTATTTCCAAACTTGAATTTCCACATTCCTTCTTCCTTTGATTCATCACTTTCATAATGCTTTTTCTCAATAATAATGCTTTTACCTCTCTAACCTCAGCACTGCCTTCTCGTGAGTCGCAAACATGGGTGTCATGAATGGCCCCGGATACTTAGTGCTTTGGACTCCTCACAATGTGTCCCATCTCTCCAAACTATTATCTCAGAGAGCAGGGTCAATCTACCTTTATCTCCTGAGGTGATTGGATTTTCTTTCACTCATTAAATTTTCCATATATTTCAAACACTTTCCCGCCAAACTCCAATAATAATAATAATCTCAACACACCGACCATATAACTTCTCCATAATGTAACATCATTCTCAACATAATCCCCGAATAAGGTAAAGAATGGCAATATTTAGATCATGTGGAGCAATATATGAAATAAGGCATAATATGGCTTTTGTGATGCATAAGCATAGGTAAGGCTAGGATATAACATATGAGCATTATATGGAAATATAAAGTCCTCCATCCTCTTATCATGCAACATGTCAAAAGCAATATCAAATTTTACCTCCTTTCATGGTTTTCAAGAAATATTGCACTTCATTGTGACTTCCCTTTACTAGGCAATTTCATGCTATATCTCTAATGAATCTAATTTTGCATCGTCGAGTTCAATATAACTTCCATGACATTTATCAAAATTTTCAATGGGGGTCATTTTTTCAAACTTTGGAAAACATGCATATAAGCTCATAAATCAATAATGCATTCCAAGATAGCCATGTAGCAATTCAAAGGAATAATGCACACATAATGTCAAATATTGTAAATATGCATAAAGTAAGCCCTTCCCCCACCCCATACTTAAAATTTACAGTGTCCCCGCTGTATAAAATCAAATAAAAACAAGAGTAAAGGAAGGAACTCACAAGATAACACATCAAGGAGGCAAATCAGTCTAGGTCGAGTAGGTTCCTTGTCGATCTCGAGTTGAGTGTACTCGATCTCGAGGAGCGTCGCTTTGCGTCCAGTGGTTTTCTGAAGTCGAGGAGCGTCTGGGCTTGTCGATGTCGAGTTGGCCTACTCAAGATCGAGTAGTGTCTGGGCTGCTCCTCCTTGTCGTCGTCGACTTTGGCCTTCGTCGATTCTGACTGTTTTTCTGGGACTTCTTATTCCACTTTTCGCGATCCTTATATGCTTTGCCGACCTAAAAGTGTTAGATTGCACACAAAAACAAGACTATCCACATGAAGTATTCTAAAAGACATAAAACCAAAAAACAACAACAAAAAAAAAACAAAAACCAAAAACTAAAAAGTTCAAAAGTCCCAAAAATAAATGTCTATTTACAAGCTCTAGATTTTATAGTCGCTATGCCGACTTTCTCCATTTATGCTCAAGGTGGCATTTGCAGGGCCCATGTAGCTTGGGCCTCAAATAGGGCTCCATTCTTGTCCATCAGCTATAATCCCCCAGAATGGATCTTGTTCACCACAAAAGGTCCCATCCGCTTTTTGTTGAATTTGTTAGGGAACCAATGATCCTTTGATTTAGAGACATAGAGCTTGTCTCCAACTTCATACTCCTTGGGCTCATCATTGGATATCCTACATAAGCGCACATACCAAGGCAAATCTCTCCTATGTATAGATAGATCTTTAATGGAAATAGGAGAAGAAAGATCCATACCTTGGCTTACCTTCGCAGAGACGGAATCGGGGACCACAGTGTTTGGTCGATCTCGACTAGGGCTAGTCAATCTCGACGAGGATGCTGGTTCCGGTGGTGGGCTGCTCGAAGGTGTAGGAGTCGACGAAGGGGAAAGCTTGTCGACCTCGAGTAGGTTTCTGCTCCTGGTGGCTTCAACGTCGAGGAAGAAGGATCTGGTGGAGCCGGGTGGTGGTCGATCTCGACAAGCCTCGTCGAGATTGAGGAGCCTGGTTCGTCTGGTGGTTTCTGTGTCGAGCAAGGCGGAGCAGAGACAGCAGAGTGGTGGTCGATCTCGAGTAGCTTACTCGATCTCGACGAGCCTGGCTCTTCAGGTTTACTGCTCGACGATGCTGGTGCTGGTGGAGGCTTCTGTTTTTGGTCGAGGTCGACTAGGGTCGTCGATGTCGAGGAGCCTTGGTCGATCTTGACCCCATACTTGGTTCCTGTCAAGGCATCCGAAAAATAATTAATCCATAACGACGTACCCTGGTTTGTGTGGATTGGATTTTCTGCGTCCTCCTTTAGGATTGCCATGATCTCCTCCACCTGAGCCTCCATGTCCCTCTTTTCCAGCTCCTCAGGGGTCATATTTCTGACCTTGGGTTCCCCGCAGGTGATGTAGCCAGCTGAGATAGATTTGACCTCTTCCATTGGACCTGTATGCCTTTCAGTTTTATTAAAGGAATATTCAATTACCTCATCGCTGATGTTGAAGGTGAGCACTCCTTTCCTTACGCTTATGTTGGCATCCACCGTCGCCAAGAAGGGTCTTCCTAAAATAATTGGACAAGAAGGATCTTCTTGCATATCAACAACCAGGAAATCAGCAGGGACAAAGAATTTACCTACTTGTACTGGCACATTGTCCACCATGCCTGTTGGAATGACCACCGTGTTGTTGGCCATGTAAAGTCTAGCATCCACAGGCTCTAGGGCACCTATCTTAATCTTGGACCAAATTGTTAAAGGCATTATACTCACACTAGCTCCAAGATCACATAAGGCATTAATTTTGTATGGACCAAACCCAATAGTTATAGCAAACTTACCTGGATCCGGCATCTTCTCCAGTATGTTCAAATGGCTGCACTCCTCTGTGATTTCAGCCATTGATCGCTTTTTGCTCAGAATCTCCTTCAGGATCTTGACATAGGATGGCTTTTCATTGAGAGCTTCTGTGAAGGGGATGGTGACATTGAGCTTCTGAAGCATCTTGATGAAGCGCTGAAATTTCTTTTATGCCGGGTCCTTTAGAGATTTTGTGGGGAAAGGCAGTTTCTTTTTCTGATTCGGAGCCAGAACAGATGTCGGTGGTGCGGCAACTTTCTCTATGTCGACTAGGGGCTCCTCGATATGGACTATGCCCTTGTCGATCTCGACTAGATTGGGCGTTGTCGAGTTGCTGTTTAGTGCAGACGATGGTTTCTGAAGTTTCTCCTCGAGGTCGAGTAGGCCGTCCTCGAGATCGACTAGGCTCTGGTCGACTAGCTGTTCTTCGTTGTTCTGCTGCTTTCCGACCTCTGGCTCTTGCAGTTGATGGCCGCTTCTGAGTTTTATAGCAGCGATGTGTCCAGTCTTTCCCTTAGGATTTGGTTCTGAAGATCCAGGGAGCGCACCTGACTGTCTGGGGATTCCGCCATATGTCAATTTCCCCAAGCCTAGAGTTGACACCTTGCATCTGAGTGTAGACGGAGTTGAAGGATTGCCTAGTTTCTGAGTGGTTCCTCCGTATTTCTTACATGACTGTCTGTATATCATCCTTTTTCTGGTCCCTTTCCGGATGTCCTTGAGCTCTATATGGCAGGGGTTCCTAGGGACACCTTGGTTCCATTGTGGTTGCTAAAACATTTGGTCCCCCATGTAGCGATTGGGACCCCCTGCGTAAGCTACCTCCTCGTGGTGCTCTGCCATCCTGACTTGCTCTGTGTGTGGGGACTCAGGAGTGGTGTGCTGTTGCGATCCGCATTCAATGCAAGGCTGGTTGATAGAGAGATACTTTACTTGCTTAAGGAGCTTCTTATTCAGGTCTCTGTAGTACTGCTCCCTTACATCAGGATCAATCTCTTTAGGGGGCTCATAGAGGGGCATGGATGGTGTTGGCCTGGCGTAGGAGTTCTCTTCATAAGTTGCAGTAGACCCATACTTGTTGTCGTAGTTGGTGAGCTTCTCTAGCACACCCCATGCGTCACTTGGCGGCATTGTCAGATACTCATAGCGAGTATAATGGTTGATTCTGTCCTTAGTGACTTGAACAAGAGAGTTGAAGAAGATCTCCTGAATGACGTAGGGTGGCTGTCCATGAGTAGGGCAAGATCGCAGAAGTTCCTTGTAGCGCTCCCATGCCTTTTCCAGCGGTTCCACTTGCTTCTGTTTGAAGGCGGTGATTTTCTGGCGGAGATGTGCTGTTTTGGCGGGTGGGAAGCATTTGTTCAGAAACTCTTGCTCTACTTGGGCCCAGGTTGTGAGTGATCTTGCTTTCAGCCCTTCAAGCCATTTCAGCGCAGGCCCAACGAGAGACCAGCGAAAATATTTAATCTTGACATATTCCAGGGTTGCACCTTCAGCAAGAGTACGACACATGTCAGAAAAGTTCGTAATATGTTCAAGAGGACACTCATTAAATCTACCATAAAAGGCATTATTTTTAAGCTCTATAAGAAATTGAGTGCGAATTTCAAAAGAGTTTTTAGGGATAAGAATCGCCGATTCAGGCACGACGAGAGTTGGGTGCATGTAGTCCTCTTCCGTGGTTGGGTATTGGGCAAGCTCAGCCTGTGCTTGTTCCCTTGCTACTTTCTCACTGGCGATAGCAGCATCTTCAGCTGCCATGGCTCTTTTTAGTTTAGCTCTGATGTGTAGAAGGCGCTCTGGTTCGTCTAAGCCATCAAACTCAGGTGGTTGACCAGAACGGCGCATACACCTGTAAATTAACTCAAAGAAAAAGTGAGAACTGACTACCTATGGCGCGATTGATAGCTTCCCCGGCAACGGCGCCAATTTGTTGTTGCAGGAGGATGGTCAAGTATGAAATAAATATAAAGTATAGATCAGACTGACTTCCCTGTCTCAACAAATAAATACAAGACTTCCTCCCTTTGTAGTAGAAGGTTGTCAGGATCGAATCCACGAGGAAGCACGTCAGCAGTTCTCAGGTAGCAACAGATCTCACAAACAAGCAGCAGAAAAGACAGAAACAGAAAGACAGAAATAAAAGCAGAAAAGACAAAGCAAAACAGAAAAATAAAAGCAAAGCACCAGGCGTACTCGATCTCGACGACAACCTACTCGAGATCGACGAAGCTCTCCTCTGTATCGACTAAAAATGCAGAAACTTTAAATTGCAAATTTCGAACCCAAAACTCAGATTTCTGACGAAATAAATTCAATATATAAAAGACTTCCAAGGCTAGGGTATCAACACCACAACGATAACCATGCAAAGTAACACATAAAGGCATAAAAGATCATGCTTTTCATCAAAATAACTTTCGTTACTAACAAATAGGCATATAGAGGCTTTCGCATAAACCCTAATTGTTACTAACCCTTTTCACATAATTAATCCAAGTTGTATTAAGATCACTTTCGCTTCAATAACACAAACAAGGATCACCTTCAACTCTCGCAAAAGAATCATGCTCATAGGGATAGAAGATGAATTGCATAAAAAGATCTGACCTTTACCGCATCTCCTCACATGGCCACCGTCGGGCTCACCCCAGCCCCAGAAGCGGGTGGACTACTCACGCCTCATTATCAAGAAAGACATTAAATAACAAAAGAAACTAACTTGCATTGAATTAAATAAAGAAAGCTTACAACCCACAAGACAAATCCGCTTTCGCCTTTCCACCTTGCTTGCTACAAACTTTCTCTCTCTACTCTACTTAAATGGAATTGATTGTGTTTCTGAATGAATGAAAAACCAGCCCCTAGGGCTTTATTTATAGCCTTCTATTCCTTGCTATTCAAGGATAGAAATGTCTATCTATATCTAAAATTATATCTTAAAAGGCTTAATGATAAATAAAAGCAATAAAGGAATTAAATCTAAAAGATAAATCTAAACTAGGTAAGATGTCTTCCATGTCTTCTCCATAGATAGAACTTGATAGATTTGGATAGAAACTCAGCCTTCTCGACTTCCTTCGTGCCCAAGGATTCCCAACTCGACTCGGACTGCTCACGTCCACACATTTCCAGAACCTGGTCTACTCGATCTCGACAATTGCTCGTCGATCTCGACTAGGATTCGTCGTCGAATAGACTTCTCGGGTGATTCTGCTCGACAGGCTCGGATCTGGGCTCCTGGGCGTCGTCGATCTCGACTAGGTTCTCCTCGAGATCGACTAGGGTTGTGGTCGAGGATGACTCTCTGGTGATCTCGAGGACTCCTCCTTGGTATGGACTCGGACAGGCGATGGGTGGCTCGTCGATCTCGACAACGTCTCATCGAGATCGAGTAGAGATGTCCTCGGCGTCTTCGTTCTCGGCTTCTCGATAAGCTCCTCTTATCTTCGACTCCGGTGTGGCGCTGAGGTGTCGTCGATCTCGACTAGGTCTTGTCGAGATCGAGTTGTCTTCCAGGAGTCGGGTTGCCTCAGACTTGGTTTTGCTCTTAGTCGACAAGGCCTGTGCTCGGACATGTTCATCGAGATCGAGTAAGGTCCACTCAAGATCGAGTAACCTTGACTCTCAGCTTGATTCGACCGGTTCCGCTGCTCCTTTGACCTTGGACTTCTGTAGTGGTTTTCCGAGTTTTTCCGACCTTTCTTAGAATTGCTGTAAAATGCCTTGAATTCTACGAATTTAAACAGAAAGTGGTGTAGATTCCATAATTTGGAAAATAAACATAAGCTACATAGATTTTGCACTATCTTAGCCCAAATGTATGAAATGTATGCAGAAATCGATATAAAAGTTACTGTAAAGCATGACAGATACAACTCACAACAGCAACACTATACTACTCATTCTTAGCACTTCCTCAACCTCATCCTTTACCAAAACTGCTCTCAATCACCGTACACACAACCTAGTTTCAGATTCTATGATTTCTTAGACATTCCTTAGTCGGTCAACCACAACGTCACCCACGATCCTCCCCTAGACTTATCTAGACACTCTCGATCTCCTGGCACACTAACCCGTCTATCAACACATCCCTTCAAGAATCCCCCGATCTATTCCTAGCTCACTCATCCACCTCTAGGACTACACTGCCCGCACGCTATCGCTCGACACTACCTCTAACGAAGGCCTCTCCCTAGGAATCTCCCAAATTGGCTCCACTCCTCACCTAAGACCCACCTAGAAGCTCAATTGTACCCACCAACCACTATCTCCGACACGTCCCAACTCACGCGGCTCTACCCAAACTAACACATTCTTCCCGTACCCCATCTCAAATAACCATCTACCAGAACCAAGGACCTCGAACCTACCTGCCACTTTCCGACCCATTCACCAAGGAATCACTCGACTCATGCCCAAGAAGAAAACACCACTACATATATATCTCATAATCGATTTACTAGCAGGTCAGTACACTCAAGCATCAAGATACATCATCGCAAGCACAAGTTAGTCAGGTCACCATTCACTACTGGTTCGACATATCATACACCATCAATTCCGACAAATAAGAAAATCCGTTGTTTGAATTAAGAATGCTCTTCCTCGAGTCAGTTGGAAGGATCCTGCTCTCGTCTGCCATCCTTGAAGCATATCCATTCTTTTGCCATCGACGACTTCGTCGTTGGAGTCTATGGGTCATACACCCACCACGCTTCTGTTGCGCCGTTCCGGTGCCACCTGGTCGTCGCTTCTTCCTTTCATGTCAGTGCTCATCAAAGGATCGCAAAGATTAGGAGTTACGGAGATAGGGGAGAGACAAGAGCGGACAACACGACTTCCTTAATGATCCAGACATGGACCAGGACTAGATGGTGACACTAGAGATAAGATCTTAACCCGAGAGTTACAACGATGCCCTTAGGTTATTCTATGAGGTTATATTTGCCGCAAGCAATACATAGCAATCACAAAGTATCTCAACAACATTATTCCACACTAGCATGTACCTATCTCAAGGAATAACGATCTATGAGTTCACAACATGTTCATCTAATCAATTTCTTCATGCATGCGGAACAAGCAAGTACCCTATCATTTCATTTACCAGTCATGCCTGACATATTAAGATCATTTATACATGGACCGACAATGGACATATGCAACACAAGTTATGCAAGATCTAGCGAGCATCACATAATATAACATGTATGATTAATCACTAACCTTAGGTAAACACATAAGCATATCAAGATAATATGGGACCAATGCAAGCATGTTAAAATGCATTCTAATAATCCTACTACAAGTATAGTGAAGTCCTACAGGGGCAGTACAACAACTATCATATCACATACATTCACATTCACATAGTAAGACGAGTACGACAAATAATCATACGAGGGTCCAAATTTGAGAGGTATATGTCCTACATGACACTAGCAATACTCATTAAACATATACATAGTCAACGAGGTCCAATTAAGTCATTTTAGCATGCTAAGACATTCATTTCTCATATTAAACATACAACAAGGGTTGATCACACTATCACGAACCTAATTCATGGAAAGATAATAATCTTGGAAGTTTTATACGTACGGCACAAATATATCCTCATAGAAGCAACCATGCAAGTTATCAGGCAAGTCATACTAAAATACACCAACATATCATGTCATGAAGTCATAAAGGAGGCTATCATTATAATCAGACGGAATTCTCAAAGGGCAATCACTGACTCATCACCCCATTTCCCGTGGGACACTAGTATGACTCACTCGGTAGGACACAATGACATTCACGTTGTTCCCGAGAGGGGAGGATAAACTCGTGTTTAGACTCTTGTGGAAAGAAGACATGGTTGACATTTACGAGGATCAAAGGGGTGACTGCATGAGACAAACTAACTCCTAACTCGAAACTACTGTAGTCATCACTCCCACTAACATACTCAAGTAACCCTCACATCCGACACGATTTTCGAAGGTAATTAGTTAATAAACCCAAATTTCCCGTGGAAGACACCAACCTCTAGTACAAGACTCGGTAGAAGCATAGATGGTGGGGTACCAAACAGGACCCAAAACGAGGAGAGCGAATGCTCTTCGACCCTTGCTAATCATGCCTAAATGTTTTGGTGGGACGGTTGATAGAGTCAAAATCATTAGGGATTTGAATTATGGAAGAGCTATTCCGACAAGACAGGAATTCCAATGACATAAGAACGAGGTATTCTCCCGCTATTCCGTTTACACAGTTATTCAATACATGTTTCAAGTCACGGCATACTGATTAGTCCTCTATCCTAAACACAATAGCACTCAGCATGGAGGCAATCAACGAGATTAATTTGATCCTCTTCGAGGAGGATCGCCCTCGGGCCCAGTTGGATATAATGCATGTAATCACATAAACGATATATGCCGTCCTTCGAGGGACGGCTGAATGGAGAGGCAAATACCTCACAACCCCCCCTAGCCCAAACTACTCCAACCCTCAGGATCCTTGGAGTCTTCAAACCCCGTCTGTAAAAGAAAGCTAGTATTGCCTACCCGTTCCCAACTACATCCAATAGGGATGGTCTAGCGCCTTTACTACCCAATCGTTCCCCTTTGTTTGATTACCGAATTTATTCAGTCAAGTTCATATTTAGTCCATTTGAGTTAGCCATATTAAATTCATTTTGCCCTTTCTAAAATATTTTGAAAAGCCATTTGAAAACCTTGGGCAATTTTCAAGACCACTTCAACCTATCATACTCGGTTTGCACAACCTCGCTCTGATACCATCTTTGTAACGGCCCGGGATTATGATTCACGGGTTACATTTCGAGGGATGAAACCCCTCGTTAGGATCTTGCGCCCCGAGTACAGGTTGAATGTTTGAAATTCTACTCTAACGTTTTCAAGTGGGATTTCATACCCAAAATTCGAAGGGATCGTTGGAATCCCCGGGGAAGTCCCATGTACCTGTCATAAGTAGAAGCGTGGAAAAACCAATAGTCATGCAAATCGTGGAATCAAGGTGTAATACAAGAGTGTGCCACGGCAGAGCCGGGTCAAAACCAAATCAATAAGCGTATTTATCAAAATCTAAGGTTTGACCATTTCTTTGCAATCGCCCAAGAGAGTTCCCACATTACAGAAGCAAAGAACAATCATGCTGCAAGACAACCTAAAAAAAATATGTATGCGGGGCGGTGTCAGATCGAAGCCCTACGCAAGTAATCCCAAACCAGCAGACACATACACACGCTAGTCCTAATAAAGATGCTTCTAGGTGCAAGGCGAAATATTAACACACTAACATGCTCCTAAGATCAAGTGCATAAATATAATAAGGCCTTAGCATCGAATACCAAGTGGTATATCCCTCTCCTACCTCCACCCCCTTCCGATAGGGCAGAGACTGGCCAGCTCGTGAATGCATTCATTCATAATCGGGCGGCACACATGCCCAACCCGCTCCACAATAAAGCCCGCATGCATCTCATAATATAAGGAAGTTCATGACTCGATTGACTCAGGACGGGACCCGATGAGACTAGGTCGTCCTATAACCCTAGCAATGACTCTAGTTACTTCACAGATAACGGCCGTTCTGTTTACAAAAGCAATGAGTAAACGAATGCTCAATCATGAGTGCAATCCTAGCAGGATACTACATGACATGCTTTATTATGAATGCAAGCACCTAGTATGCACATGGCTACACGCAGGGAGATCTCTTTTCGAATCTGGGTGAGCTCATATAGGAACTCACCTGGCTATGCAGAACAGCATAATAGAAGATCCGGCATACATCATTAATAATCACAAAGCATCACCTAGATACGTATCAGAACATATATATAAGTCTACGTCTAATCGTTCAAGGACTCAAAGCATATCATTCAATAACACACAATCATATCATAACATCATCAAGTGCAACCACTTATCTCATTGCCACATTCCATAATGCCATGTCGTCCTCATCGTTCCATTTAGCCACATTCATATGTTCACAGAATTCATATATCCACAACCATAATTTGTACAGTCATATATCTCGAGATCATTACATTCATAATATTCGCAATAATAAATCCGCATGACCTTTTATCTCAAAGTTCCTCATACTCACCATTTCTCATAAGGCACAAATCGAACGATAAATAATTCTAGCATCTCATCATGCCGTTAGTCATTCATACATGACATTAGTCCACACAAATCATGTCATTAGTCCACACAAATCATGCTATTAGTTAATCAATCACATCATCATGCTAGTTAGTCATCGATCGCATAATTTCCAAGTTAATCCCGAAACCCGTTTCAAGGTCCATTTCAAATAGTTAGAATTTCCGATCCTTGAAAACGTTCGTCAAATTCTCCTTTTGATTTAAATCTGATAATACCCTTAATGTAATATTTTATAAAATTGACCCAACTATTTTATTTTATAAAAACCGACCCTTTATTTTTAATACTCCAAAACCGGACTCTTTATTTTTAATACTCCAAAACCGGACACTTGTGAAATTGCCCACACCGAATTCATTTTATAGGATGACCAAATCATGTTTGTTTTAAAACAAGCAATCCCGGCCCAAAAAATAATAGGCCCAAAATATCCAGCCACTCTCCCATCTCATTTCTGAAAACAACACAGAAAGTTTAAAAGAAAGGAGGGCCCACGTCCAGCTGGCAGTGACATGATGAGGGACCCACGCCTCACCTTCTTCCTCTATCTTCCTTCTGGCTTCCGCTGCTCATTTGGTTCAAGGAGCGCCGTCGGAGCTCGATAGCTCCTCCTCCGTCCACCCTTCCTCGGCTCCATTGCTCTCCGGCGCTCACTCTCGCTTCTTCCTCGCTCCTTCTTTCAAGCGTGCTCCCACTCACTCTCTCGCACTCGCTTCTCTCGCTCTCGCAACCGATCTCGCTCTCGCCTACTTCTCGAACGCCGCTCGCTCTCGCCTAGCTCTCTACCCGCCCTCACCCACTCTCTCTCTCCGAACAGGTAAGCAAGAGGAACACGAAGCACACAGGAATTGGAATAAAGGGAGAGAGAGGGTTTGAAAGCTCACCGAGAAATTCGATCGGAGCAGAGGTCGTCGGAGTTCCACAGGGCTCGTCGGAGATGGAATCGAAGCATTCTCGGCCTGGGTCGCAATGAGGGGGTCAAAATATGGAACTTTACTTGGTTTTAGGTCGGAAAAGGGAAAGGAACCTTACCGAGCTGTTGGATTGGAACAGGGCAACCGGGAAGGGAGCTTGGCGTCGGCGGCGGGGCTTCCGGGCTACTTCTGGTGTTTCTAGGGGCGTCGGGGAGGTTGTCGAAGTTGCTCCTGCTGCTGGGTCAAGGCAGAAGAAGGTTGAAGGAGGAAGAGGTGGGTGTGGGCTTGGTGTTTCCTCCACGGCAAAACAGGGGAGATGGAGAGCGGCGTTGCAGTGGTGGCCGGGGACGGTGACCTGGTGGTTCCTGGCTCGGACGTCGGAGGTGAGGATAGGTTCTGCTGCTCGGCGTAACAAGGAGGTGGAGTTGGTGGCTGGTGGGTTCATGAGTTGAGCTGTAAGGCTAAAGGGGAGGGTGAAATCGGAGCAGAAGCTGGAAGATTAGGAAGGAAATGGGTTTGGATGTACTGTATGTGTAATGTGTGTTGAAGGGAGCCCCTTTTGCAAGCTTGAATCAGATGTGGAGTTGGCATGGGTTTGTCTTTAGCATTTTGTGTGAATTACGAAAGGAGTGCAGAGAAGGAGAAATAAAGGGGTATTGCTTTTGGTCTTCCTTTTGCAAGCTTGAATCAGATGTGGAGTTGGCATGGGTTTGTCTTTAGCATTTTGCCTCAAATAGGAGAGTGTGTGTATGTGAGCTTGAATCGGATGGGAAGAAAACAACATGAAAGGGAACAAAGGTCATGTGTGTCCCAAAATCCAAATCTCAAAATACCCGGAAACAAATTCCTAAACCCACTCTCTCGATCTTATCTCGACTCGCTCAAAATAATTTGTAAATTTCCGAGGAAGATGTCGTCATATCAAGTTGATTTTCAAAAATTTTATTTTAGGTTGGAATTCGTTCTCTGGGTTTTAAAATCCGATTTAGGTAGTTTTTCGTTAAATTCTACTTTTAAATTCATTTTGATTTTCTTTTTCCGATAAATTTGGATTTAAAAATCCGAATTTATCAAGTTGATTTTCAAAAAAATTATCGTCATATCAAGTTGATTTTCAAAAATTTTATTTTATTGTCACTAACCTCTTGTCAGTAATCTATTGTCACCAACGATATACCAGTGTCACCGACCTATTGTCACCAACCAGAATCTCCAATGTTGTTATCCCACAAACATATATCCTAGTCATCACTCATTGCTGTATAAACTTGATATATGTAATGTGCATGATATATGCTTCCTTCAAAGGCACTCTTCGATAATCACAAATCTCTTGATGTCAAAAGGAGAAAAGAAAAATGGAGGATTTAGTCTTTCAATTCAAGTTTTGATTTTCATATCTGCTATCGCACCTGAGAAATTATCACATAATACCAACCACCAATACAAAGCCAACCAAACCTACTTCCAGCACTGTAGAACAGTTCAGCTAATATACAACAATCTTCCAGCAATTATTTGTTAGACTGAAAACATGATTCTTCAACTACTGTACTGCGCCTAACTTTATAATCTGAAAATACCTTATCGGAATTTCATATGTGTCACCTCCTCCCAATTTCATAGCCAACAATTAAACGAAAAACAAATCAATCAAGCACCAAAAGAAGAAATTACAAAAGCACAACAAATTGTAAATTAAGAATGATGACAAAAGAAGATAGTAGATTTTACAAGCAACATTTACAGTGCCATAAAATTTACAGAAATTACTCGCCCCTCTATCAAGTCCTGAATTCCAATGTTAACCACAGTGCATCCAATGGCCTTCGCAGAGTTGAGGTCTTCCAGATCAAACGATCACCGACGCGTCACTCCTTGTCACGTCTGGCCGCCTCTCCCTCTCGCTCTCACCCTACCTGTCAGAGCCAACGCTAGCAACCACTAGAGCAGCCCCTTCCTGGGATCAAAGTCACCGCCTCCTCCTGGCCTCGTATCACCCAAGTTGGCCGGATCTGGAGTCGATATCAGCAGTACGTGGAATCAAAGCCCATACTCAGTCGGCGCTCCTTTCCTCCTCCCACCTTGGAGTAGCGACTGTTGTCACCATCACTGCAGTCGATGGAGCCCTAACGGAGCCCCTTGCGTCGATGATCAAAGGGAGACTACGCCGACTATGCGTTGGGAAGAGGACTCCGAAAGGAGATCGGAAAGTAGAGGAAGAAGAGAACAAAAAGGAGCGAGAAGATAGATGGGCGTTCAATTAGATCAGAACAACAGGAAGACCTAAAATTTAAAAGAGGGGTGTTTTGGGTATTATGAAAATACTATGGACACTAACCTAATTACAAAATAAAAATGGACATCTACCTAATTTTAGGTTCCAAATGGACATATCACCAAAATTTTCCGTCATGTAATTACTCTTTAACTAATCTTAATTAATATAAAAACACTGTATATAAATTGCAATATGAAATTTCTCAGGGCTCGTTTGGATTTCATTAAAAAAACCTCGGAATTGAAATAACCCAGAAACTAGATTTCAATACATGCATTTGAATTAGAATGTTTTTTCAAAAAAAACCCCAAGAAGTAGAATTCCTGTAAATATCAATTCATTCAAAATGGAGGAATTGAAATTACCATATAGGGGTGGGTAGGTTGAATTCTACCTTTTTATTTATTTCAAAAAATATTTTCTTTTTCTTCTTAAATAACAAACTATTTATTTGTCCATAATTTAAATAAATATTTTTTTTTATTATTAATGGTTACAAAAATAATTTTACACATATCAATTATATATAATAAAGGAGAAGTCGTCTGAGAGACATGACGACTTCTCCTTAATTATAGTTATATGAACCAATCATGAATTTTTAGACCCAATTTATTATAAATCTGTTTAATCAATATATCTATATATGTATAAGATAAAATCTAACCCAATTTGATTAGATATGGATATATTTTTAGAAGATATTGACTAATTTTGAAATATATGCATAAGGTAATATTTTATTCCAACCCTATTTAATCAATATATCTATATATGCATAAGATAAAATTTGACCCAATTTGATTAGATATGAATATATTTTTAGAATATATTAAATAATTTTAAAGACTATATAAGATAAGATTTTACCTATTTTTAAAATATATAAACATATTTTTAGAAGATAATAACTTTATCAATATATTATATGGTCATACTAATTAAATAACTTTATCAATATGCAGAAGGTAAAAGGTAAATTGAAATAATACTTAGCCGTATAAAGGTTATCAACTCATGGAAGTCAATTTTTGTTAATTAATTTTCCCCAATTATTTTAGGTCGATATGTATATAATTTAGGAAGAGTTTAATCACAATTTTTATAGCAGTGTCATGACCCGAGCTTGATAGTGGGAAGCTAGGCTTCAAAGGTGATAGAGAATTGAGGGGGATAGAAGAAGGAAAGGTAAAAAGAGAGGGTTGGGGAGAGGGAGAAAGAAGGTAGAGGAAGATAAGGGTAAGGTTTTGTAATTGATTTCAGATACCCCGTTCAATACATCCATAAGGTATTTATATACTTACAATACCCCTAATATTCCAATACATGACATTACTCACCCCTTATAAAAGTTTTGTCCTCAAACCTTATTACATACCAAACAAGAAAATAATACTAAACTAGTGACTTGATCCACTAAAAGTAATGACATTCCTTGCAAAATAGGTAAATGTATACTTGAGTTTGATAGTTGTCACTCCTTTGACCCTTATGTTTCCTCCTGTCACTTCCAACGTGTCATCTCCTTTGTTTTTTTTCCATCAGTAGCTCAGCAATTAGGATAGCACTTGTGGTACATAGAAATCAATGGATGGATGTGAGTACACAAGGTAGCCAAACTTGCTGCTTGAAATTCACTGCCTAAGAGCACTTCACTGCGTATGACAACCTCTATATCATTGATTCTTGATATGTAGCCTTAGTACTGCAAAACAAATGGAAGTGACCCATAACTTGTAGTCCGTTGTACATGTATGAAAGAAGCACCATCTTCACCATCTATCTTTCCCAGAATCCAGCCCACTGATGCTCCTGAGATCCATCCTCTTTGAGCTATGATAGCAAAGCAAGCAAACACAATCTTCGTATGACAGCAACCTAGTAAACACAGTCTTTGTATGACAGCAACCATTCCAGTTGCAATAACTGTGCCATTACACAACCAGTAGGAACCAAGCCACCACCAATCATATCCCAACTTACACAAAAATAAGCCATTCTTGGTTGGTTAATGTAAAGGCTCGGATTTTCAAATCCTAAATTTTCAGAAATAAGAAATTTAAAATGAATTTAAATCGAATTAAAAGCTCATTTAGCAGATTCCAATCGGAATATAAAATTTGACGAACGATTTCCATCCCTTTACCTCGAAAATTGAAAATAATTATCAGATAACGATATCCTTGTCTATTTTAAAAATCTAATTGATCGAGAGAGCAAGAGTCTGGGAAACTAACATTTGAAAACTAATTGCGAGATACGAAATTCGCGTATTCGAGATTTATTTCCGGTTATTAGTTTAACCAAATTCACACTCAATCTTCGACCACTTCCTCACCTCACCATACCTCTTCAAAGACCATCACCCTACCCCGTCTTTCGGAAACACCCATCACCCTTTCCATCACTGATCACTGTCATTTACCATCACCCTCCCCGACTCCCTCATTTTCACCCATCGTTGATGTTCATCACCACCATCAGTCCTGCTCTATTCCCCATCGCCCCGCAGCCACCTTCCAGTTCACGCATCATCACCACCATCGACACCTCGTTCATCGTCACCAAACACCACCACCACCATTGCTCCCACACCCCATCCCGAACACCTTGCTCCTTGAAGGGCAGAAGCCACAGCACCACCCCGCACCACCTCTGACGTCCACCGCCACCCCGACGCATCCCAGAAGTTGTCGGAGCCGCCACCGAGCCGCCGAAGTTCCGCCATCCCTGTTCGAGCGCGATTACCTTCCGGTAAGCCATATTCCTTCGTTTCCAATCCAAATCACCCCCGATCATCACTATCACGCTCACCCACCCTCGACGCAGGTCCGAAAAACTATCGCGCGCCTCCGACGATGCCCAGAACTCCGATCGAGAGCTCCGAAGTCGCGAATACCTCGGTGAGCGTCGACCCTCCCTTCTCTTTTCTCCTGCGTTGTCTTCGATTCTTCCGTGGTTTTTGTGGTTGGGATATGGTATCGGTGAGGTTGAGGGTAAGTTCGAGCTTGGGTTCCAACGATCGAGAGTGCGAGGGCGGGCTGAGAGAGGACGCTGAGGCGAGCGAGTCCGAGAGGGTGATGGTTTTGAGCGCGGGCATGGGCGAGTGCGAGGGAGCTGTGGGAGTGGGCGGGGATGCGAGCGAGTGTCCGAAGGCGAGTGATCGGAGTCGAGACTAAGAGCGCCGAGGAGCCAGGCGCAGCTGCTGGCGCGATTCGGCATCGGAGCGCAGGCGCAAGTGGGGAGTCTTCCATTTTCAAAGGAGGAAGATGAAGGCGGGCCCTCTCCTTGCTCAGTCAGCACCTATGGCCCACCTCCTTGTTTTGTTAATTGTTCAACCGGGTTTGGGTTTGTGGGTTCGGTTCGGTACGGGTTTATCCGTTTATTTATTTAACTAGTTTGCGGTATTTAAATTATTATATAATATTATACGAGGATTTAAAAGATAAAATATTATTTTGAGAGATTTATAAAGGGTTGGTTTATTAAATAAAAATCGGCAGGATTTTAGGGGATTTGGAAATAATTTATAAAAAGTGTTAAATAAATGGTATTTAAAATATCATGTAATACTATTTGAGATTTAAAATATATTATCGGGACTTAAAGATTTATAAAGAATTTGGAAAAGAATTTCAAGGTTGGAAAGTAATCTAATAAATAAATTTAAAAGGGAATTTGGTGAGTATTTTCAAGGGTCGGAATACTTAACTATTTAACTAGGATTTGAAACGGTTTTGAAACTAACTTGGGAATAAGACTTATTCGATGACTAACTAGCATGATAATATGATCGTTTGACTAACAATATGATATGTATGACTAATAGCATGACTTGTGGTGAATTAATATATGAGATTAAATGTTGGATAATTATGACGATCTAGTAGGATTTTATATCACACAAATTATGTCTTATGATTTTGATGAACCGTTGACGTATATGCAGAAATGATGTATATGAACATGCGGAATTGGTTGAATAACGATGTGGTCTCGAGGAGCGGATGATGCGATGAAATGACTTTCATAATATGTTACTTATTCTATTGATTGAGGTGTGCTTGAGTGCTTAATAGTTGGATGTAGACTTATGTATATTTCATTATGTACTAGGTGATACTCTGTGATTGTGACTATTGTATGCTGGATTCTTCTGTTGCCAATCTGCTAGCCAGGTAAGTACCTCCGGGGCTTACTCAGTAACCAATACCTCCTGCCTGATGTGTCATATAGTATGTAGGTGTTTCATATGCATAAGAGCATGCCATGTAGTATCATGCTTAGGAATTTCACTTACGAATGAGAATTCTTATTCTGTATGCGTTTGAATACAGAACGGCCGTTATCTGTGACTCATAGAGTCCTAGAGTCTTTGCTAGGGTCATAGGGCGGCCCAGTTTCATCGGGTGTTGTCCTCCTTCAGTTACATATATATATATATATATATATATATATATATATATATATATATATATATATATATATATATATATATATATATATATATATCACAAAATACGAGATGAGCATGAGATGCGATATGATGATGAGATTTGATATGCTATAGTATCGAACTGGCCAGTCTCCACCCTATCTGGAAGAGGGGTGGTGGTAGAAGAAGGATATACCACTTGGTATTCTTTGTTAAGGCCTTACTTAATATTCTACATATATGAAGTAGGAGCATGATAGTGTGGTTAAGATTCCAGTACTGCATGAAGGCATTCTTTATTCTAGGTATAGGCGTATTATATGTCCT
Source organism: Persicaria tinctoria (assembly GCA_037127255.1). Taxonomy (NCBI): domain Eukaryota; kingdom Viridiplantae; phylum Streptophyta; class Magnoliopsida; order Caryophyllales; family Polygonaceae; genus Persicaria; species Persicaria tinctoria. Next base: position 33,313,404 of record JBANSL010000001.1, read on the forward strand.
CAGCGCGGTCAGAGTACCCGCGGACGGACTCTTGGTCTGACTTGGTGGTTTAGTTTCAGGTACCCGATACGATGCTTGATTTTGTGCTGTTATGAAGGCATCTATTCTTATGGCGAAGAGTGAGTGTTTGAAACCTGACTTCACCAGATTCATGCTTTTGGGATGACTCCCTAATTGTACTCTGTTTTGACACGGCTCTGCCGTGGCACTGGTTGTATCATTTTCAGAACTTATACCCTTTGCATGACAACGAATTTCCTGCGTTGTAGACTTAGGTGAGGTACAGGGGTTTACCCCGGGGTCCCCAACGGACCTTCCGGATTTGGGTGCAAAATCCCACTTTAAACTGCACATTTTCGATTTCAAACCTTGAACCTGGACTCGGGCCACAAGATCCTAACGAGGGGTTTCATCCCTCGAAACGTAACTCGGGAATCATAATCCCGGGCCGTTACAAAGGTGGTATCAGAGCTGAGGTTATACAATCCGAGTACAATAGGTTGAAGAGGTTTTTAAAAAATCGCCCTATGTTTTCAAATGGTTTTGGGAAATATTTTTAAAAGGGCAAAATGAATTTAATTGGAATTAAACCTAAATGAAAAAGGGGAAACAATATCGTGGGTAGAGACCAAAGCGATAGACATCCCTTATCGATGTAGAACTCTGGAAACGGTAGGCAAAACCCTAGCTTTTATTTACAGATGGGCCTAGAAGACTCCAAGGAGCACCACGAAGGTTGGAGTGTCGAGTTAGGAGGCCATGAGGTTCTTGCCCCTCCGGTCAGCTGTCCCTCGAAGGACGGCATAGATCGTCTCTATCCTTACGTTATATATACATATATGCAATTGGGCCCGAGGGCTATCCTCCTCGAAGAGGATCATATTAATCTTGTTGATTGCTTCGGTGTTGAGTGCTATTGTGCATAGGATAGCGAACTAATCAAAATGCCTTAACTTGAACATGTAAATGACTATTTGTGCAAACGGGGTGGTGGGAGGAAACCTTGTTCTTATGTAATCAGATTTTCTATCTTTTCGGAATAGTTCTTCCATAGAACAACCCCCTTGATAATCCCGATTTCGTCGTCCGTCCCACCAAAGCACTTGGATGTGTTAGTAAGGGTCGAGAGTGTATGTTCCTCTTGACTTGAGTCTTATTTGTATTCCAACCATAGATGTTCATCGAGTCTCATACCTAATGTCAACATTCTCTACGGGAAATTGGGTCGGTCAACTGACTAATTTCGGGGATTGTGTATGATGTGAGGGTTACCTTAGGTTGATTATCGACATTCTTCTGAGTTAGGAGTGCGTTATCTTATGGAGTCATCCCTCTTGAGTCTCGTAATGGTCAACCGTGTCTCCTTGCCAAAAGAGTCAAAACACGAATTCTACCATCTTCTCTCGGAAATGGCGTGAATGCCCTTGTGTCCAGCGAGTCATACTAGCATCCCACGGGGAAACTGGGTGGTGAGTCGGTGATTGCCTTTAGAGAATTCTGTCAAGATATAATGATAATCTCCTTGTCATTTCATGAAATTGTGTATTGGTATAATTCAGCATGACTTGCCTAGTACCTTGCATGGTTGCACTTATGAGTAGATGTATGTGTCCTATGTATTGAATCCCCATGATTACCGTCCCCCTATGAACTAGGTCCATGATAGTGTGCTCAACTCTCGTTGTATGTTAAAACGTGAATTGGATGACTTAGCCTGCCAGATGAACCTCATTGGACCTCATGACTGTGTACATATTTAAAAGTATTGCTAGTATCATGTAGGATATATACCTCCCAGTTATAAGCTCTCATATGATTGTGTGACGTCTTAGTCTTACTACGTGAATATGGATGTATGTGATGAGATAGTTGCTATACCAACCTTGCATGAACTGACCATACCCTTAGCATGATTTTTAGGGTGCATCTTAGCATGCTTGCCTCAATCTCGCAATATTATGACTTGCTTATGTGTGTATCTAAATTGAGTGATAAGTTGTGCATATGATATCCTGTGATGTTTGCTAGGTCTTGCATAACTTATGCCATATATGTCCCATGTCAGTCTGTGCATACATGTTCCTAGTCTCTCAAGCATGATTGGTGAATGAAATGATATGTTGCTAGCTTGTTCTGCGCACACATAGAGATGATTATATGAACATGTTATGAATGCATAAATAGATATCCCTTGAGATAGGTGCATACTAGTGTGAAATAATGTGATGATATCTGTTGATTTTTATGTGCTTGCGTAGTTGCTTGCCACAATTATAAGGGCGTCATTGTAACTCTCAGGTTAGGATCTTCCCCTTGGTCTCGTCGTCCCTAGTCCTGGTCCATGCCTGGACTCTTAAGGAAGTTGTGTCGTCCGCCCTTGTCTCTCCCCTATCTCCGTAACTTCTAACCCTTGCAATCATTCGATGAGCGCCGACATGCAAGAAAGGACCGACGACCAAGTGGCACCATAGCAGCGCAACGAAAGTGTGATGGGTCCATGACCCATAGACCATAGGACTGACGTCGCCAGAAGTATACAAAGGACGAACACATTTGAAAGATGGTAGCCGCGTACATGATGCTCTTAGATGACTCAAGGTGTGACGTTCTTAATTAAAATCGTGGATTCTTCTATACTAATCGGAATTGATGTTTTGTGATAGGACTAGAACTTACATAATTGAATGTGTGATGACGGATGTGATGAATTGGTAGCAATGATTGCCTGCCTAACTTGTTTCTATGACGATGTGCCTTGGTGCTTGGTATACTGACTTGCGGGTGAGTGGGTTATGGGTTATATGTATGGGAGTGCTTTATTCTTGAGCTTGAGTCGTGAGATTCTTCGGTAAGCTAGGTCGGAAAGTGGCAGAGGGATTGAAGTCTTTGATCTTGGTCATGAGATGAGCGAGAGGGTGTGCAAGGTGGATGCATTAACTTAGGTAGAGCCGAGTGAGTTGAGACTGGTCGGAGATAGTGGTCAGTGAGTATAGTCGAGCTCCAAGCAGGTCTTAGTTGAGGAGTGGGGTAGTATGGCGAGACTTCGAGGGAAATGTCCTAGTGAGAAGTGGTAGTCTAGGCAGGTAGTATGTGCGGGTAGTATAAGATAGTGGTTGGCTGAGGTCTAGACTAGCTTCTTTAGGGTGATCTTGAGATCGGGTCTGGGTAGAGGTAGTTAGGATAGTTGTAGAGGTGGATGGGCGAGCTAGGAGTTGATCAGGGGATTCTTGAAGGGAGGTGTTGTGGGACGGATTGGTGTGCCAAGGAAGGTGTCTAGATAGTTTAGGAGCAGATCGTGGGCAGAGTCGAGGATGATCGGTTAAGGAACGTCTGAGGAATCGTAGAATTTGGGACTAGGTGGTGTGTGCTGTGAGTGGGAGCAATTTCGGTAAGGGATGAGGTTAAGGAATTTCCAAGGAAGAGTAGTATGAGGTTGCTTGGGAAATTATCGATCGGGATATTAGGTTGTTCATATCAGGGTTGTTCGTGTGATGAGTATTTGGGGTTATTTAGGTAGGATTGGTAATGTTTGGGAAATTTATGAGTGAAGGATTTCTAGCTGCGTTGTTGGAGGATTTTAGCATAGGGAATGACTCGGGATTTATGAGTGGATGTTATTGTGGTTATTGAAGTAATTGAGGATGTGAGATGAATCTTTAAGGAAAGGTTGGTAGCTAGCCAAGGATGTAGTTGAGATTCCTAGTAAGATTGTGCGCTTAAGGTTGAGATAGGGAGATTATGAGCATGAATTTGGGAACTAGGCAAAGAAGAAGGTATTGAGGACGCTAGAGGATAAGAGATTTTAGAAGGTGTTGATGGAGGAAAATCGAGAATGCAAATTAAAATATAAATAAATCACAGCAAACCAGATTCCGTCCCTTGCAAATAATTACAAGACTTCCTCCCGATGTAGCAGCGGGAAGTTAGGATTGATCCACGAGGAAGCGTGTCAGCGGATCCTAGGCAGCGGTGAAATCTCACGGTCAGAAGTCGACAACAGGTGCTAGATCTCGACTTAGGGTAAGTCGACAGGAGATCAGGCAAGTCGAGCAGCGCAACAGCAAGCACAGGAGATGGTGGTCGATCTCGACAAGCCCTTACTCGAGATCGAGTAGGGTCCTGGTCGACGTCGGCTTGTCCTGGTCGAGCACCTGCACACAGAAGCTACAGCGACTTTGGGTCGAAGATCAATAGTCGAGATCGACGAGTGCTATTCGATCTCGAGAAATACAGAGAATAAAATGAAAGAAAATAAAAACAATTGCTTTGGGATTTCGAACTAAACTGTATGTAAAAGACTTCCAAGATTGGGGTTTGCAACAACGATAACCAAGCATGCATAAGGCAAGAATAAAACAGATAATCATGTGAATTGCATCAATGGACTAAGCTTTCGCCTTTTCCAACAATTAGACAACTCTTTCAAGAAACCCTAATTGTCTCTACTGATTTTATGTTTACAATCCAAGTTGTTAGCATGGATCTCCATTACATGGGTAATAAACACATAAACAAGTAGTAGATGCTCAAAACATGATAAAAGTCGGATCTTTACCTCAAACACGCATGGCTATTGTCGGGGTCGCCCTAACCCTAGAAGTGGGTGGACTACTCGCGCTTCATCGCAACCTCAGACATTGATTGGAAAGAAATAACAACTTGCATTAAACTAAATTCAAAGCCTTTACAATCCCGGCAATCCAACTTTCGTTGAACGCCAAAACCCTAAAACCTCTGAACTCCTAAACTGTCTCTGTGAACTACTTCTCTACTTCTGAAATTGAATGACTAGAAATCAGCCCCATGGGCTTTATGTTGTGAGCCTAATTTGCCATGTTTTACATTTACTTTTATATCGATTTCTGCATACATTGCATGCATTTGGGTTAGAATAATACAGAATATGTGTAGTTTACACTTATTTGCAATATATGGAGGTCTACACAAGTTTTGGTTATATTTCGCAGAAATCGGATGCACTTTGGAGCTTAAAGGAAACTCATGGAGAAGCTAAGAATGGTGCAGCTGGAGAAAAGGACATTTTTCATCATTCTTCATTCTGAATCAAGCTTTGATGTCTTCATGAGAGTTGTAGCCCTCGGAAAGAGCTTTCCAACGCATGGTCATATGCGTCAATCCGACGAACGAGGACTCAGGAAAGTGTGTTTCAAGAACAGAGCAGAAAGCTGAAGCCAAGTGTACTCGATATCGAGTACATCTTACTCGATATCGACCAACCTGGTCGACCACACCTTGTCGAGTAGAGCTGATCGAGGATACTGAGTCAGAGACGACCTGACTCCCGGAACCCTACTCGATCTCGAGTACAACCTAGTCGAGATCGACGACACTTCGACGCTATGTCCGGAGTCGACGAGCAGTGCCAGGTCGAGAAGCTGAAGACGGAGAAGCCGAGCACCACCTCTACTCGATACAGAGGAGGCCTTGTCGAGATCGAGAAGCCATGTCGAGCAGAGCCACCCGGCCAAGCCAGCCAGATGACGAATCCTACTCGATACAGAGTTGGGCTACTTGAGATCGACTAGACCTCCGAGCCATGTCCGAGCCTTGTCGAGCACCAGTCACCCGAGACAAACGAGGCCTACTCGAGACAGACGAGGGCTACTCGAGACAAACGAGGCCTACTCGAGACAGACGAGGGCTACTCGAGATCGACTAGACCCTTGTCGAGATCGAGTAGACTTCCAGAAAACGCGTTACTCGGTTGTGACGAATCCTACTCGACTTGGAGTTACTTGGGCATGAAGGAAGTCGAGATGGCCGAAGATCTATCCAAATTTGATCAAGTCTACCTATGGAAGGGAGATCTATCAACATGAAGAAGACTTACCTAGTTTATATTTATCTTTTCCTTTTTGATTTAATTCCTTTAAGCAAATTAATTTATCTTTTAAGCTTTAAGTAGATATAGATAGATGATTATTTCCTTGATTAGCGGGGTTTGATCACTATAAATAAAGCCTTAGGGGGCTGATTTTCATTCAATTCAATTCAAGCAAAGCCTTCCTAGGACGCAAGGAGAGAGAGAGAGAGAGAGAGAGAGAGAGAGAGAGAGAGAGAGGAGGCGAGAGAGGAGAGAGAGGAGGAACGTTTGGAAGGTTTTGTAAGTTTTAGTTTATTTTATTTTAATCTTAATTTCTTTCATCATGTTTGCTTTCTAATTCTCCTTCTTCTAGGGTTGGGGTGATCCCAACATAGATATGTTTGTTTGATTTATGAATTCATGATTTTGTATGTCTTTATTATCGTCTACCTATGTGCTTAATCCTTTGCGACAGTCGAGGACAATTCCTTATTTGCAATTATGAAGCGAAAGTGAATTAATTATGAATTTGGATAGTAATTAGGCTTTGCCTGCGAAAGTTGGTTGATCCTAATTAAGAAAAGGTAGTAACACTTAGGGTTTATGCGAAAGCCTCTATATTCCTATTTATTAATAACGAAAGTTATTTGATATAAAGCATGCATCTTTATGTGATTTATGATCTGCGCATATGTTTATTGTTGTGGTGATTCCTAACCTTGGAAGTTTGCATCTTTATTTATTTTATTTCATTATTTTTATCCTGCAAAGTTACCCGACACCGACCACCTCTTCTTCTATCATTCCCTCGACATCGACCAAGTCTTAGTCGACATCGACAACAACCTCCCCACCTTTTCCCGCTATCCCTGAACCCCATAACACACTAAACCTAGAACCGCTGACTTCTCTCCTGAGGACGAACCTGACTCCCCAATACTATAGCGGGGGTCTTGACTACAAATTTATTTGGTCAAGAAAACCCTCTCGACACTTTATTTATAGGCTTCTAAACCTTGCTATTCAAGGATAGAAATATCTATCTATATCTAAAACTATATCTAAAGGCTTAAAAGATAAATAAAAGTAATTTAGGAATTAAATAAAAAAAGGGAAATTCTATCTAAAGAGCAAAATCTTCCATGTGTTGATAGGTGTGGATAGATGTTGATAGATCTCGGATATCTCGGACTCCTTCGGCCGCAAGGAAAGCCAAACCGCGTCGGACAGCAAACCGCGTAACGCGGCTTCGGACACGGCGCTCGTCGATCTCGACCAGGGCTAGTCGATCTCGAGTAGGACTGGTGTCGACTTGGGCTGGTGTTGCAAGCTAAATCTGCCATATTTTACACTTACATTTATATCGATTTCTGCATACATTTTATTCATTTGGGCTAAGATAGTACATAATCTATGTCGTTTATGTTTATTTGCCAAATTATGGAATCTACACTAGTTTCTGTTTAAATTCGCAGAATTCGAGGCATTTTACAGCAACTCTAAGGAAGGTCGGAAAAGCTCAGAAAACCACTACAGAAGTCCAAGGTCAAAGTAGCAGCGGAACCAGTCGAATCAAGCGGAGAGCCAAGGTTACTCGATCTCGACGAACATGTCCGAGCACAGGCCTTGTCGACTAAGAGCAAAGTCGAGAGCCAGATCAACCCGACTCCGGGAGCCTACTCGATCTCGAGTACCACTAGTCGAGATCGACTACACCTGAGCACCATACCCGGAGTCGACGAAGCTGTGCCAAGCCGAGGACGAAGACGCTGAGCAACCCTACTCGATCTAGAGGAGATCTTGTCGAGGTCGAGTAAGCCCAGAGCGCCTGTCCGAGTCCATGCCGAGGAGGAGTCCTCGACATCACCAGAGAGCCGTCTTCGACCAAAACCCTAGTCGACCTCGAGGACCAGCTAGTCGAGATCGACGACGCCCAGGAGCGCAGGTCCGAGCCATGTCGAGCAGAGTCACCCGAGAAGTCCAGTCGACGATGAATCCTAGTCGAGATCGACAAGCCCTTGTCGAGATCGAGTAGACCAGATTCCAGAAACGCGTCGACGTGAGCAGTCCGAGTAGAGTTGGGAATCCTTGGGCACGAACGAAGTCGAGTAGGCCGAGATCTATCATCATTTATCCATGGAAGGGAGATCTATCAACATGAAGACATATTACCTAGTTTAGATTTATCTTTTCCTTTTAGATTTAATTCCTTTATCGCATTTATTTATCCTTAAGCATTTTAGATATAATTTTAGATATAGATAGGAGATTCTATCCTTGATTAGCAAGGAATAGAAGACTATAAATAAAGCCATAGGGGCTGAGCATTAGGCATCTTATATTATTCTAATTCAGAAACACAATCAATTTCATTCAAGTAAGTAGGAGTTCTAAGGTTTTTAGGGTTTTGGCTTTCAGCGAAAGTTGATTACTGGGATTGTAAAGGCTTTGAATATAGTTAATGCAAGTTTCTTTTCATCAATTAATGTCTGCTATTGCGATGAGGAGTGAGTAGTCCACCCACTTCTGGGGCTGGGGTGAACCCGACGGTGGCCATGTGAGATGATACAGTAAAGGTCAGATTTTGTTATGCAATTTGTCTTCTATCCCTATAAGCATGATTCTTTTGCGAGAGTTGAAGGTGATCCTTGTTTGTGTTATTGAAGCGAAAGTGATCTTAATGAAACTTGGATTAATTATGTGAAAAGGGTTAGTAACAATTAGGGTTTATGCGAAAGCCTCTATATGCCTATTTGTTAATAACGAAAGTTATTTTGATGGAAAGCATGATCTTTTATGCCTTTATGTGTAACTTTGCATGGTTATCGTTGTGGTGTTGATACCCTGGTCTTGGAAGTCTTTTATTATATTGATTTATTTCGTCGAAAATCTGAGTTTGTGTTCGAAAATTTGCAATTTAAAGTTTCTGTCCCCCAGTCGACATAGAGTAGAGCTTGTCGAGATCGAGTAGGACTGTAGTCGATCTCGAGTACGGTTTGTCTAGGTCGAGTTGAACTCTTGCCTACTGTTGTCGATTTCCTGCTGTGCTTTGTCGATCTAGAGTGCCCTCTTGTCGAGATCGAGTAAGTTTCTATCTTGCTTTGTTCTTTACTTTCGTTCGTTATTTTCTGTCTTTGCTTTTATTTTCTGCTTTGCTTTGTCTTTCTTCCTTTGTTCCTTTGTTTTTGTCTTTTCTGCTTTTCTGTGAGAATTTATAGCTACCTGAGAACTGCTGACGTGCTTCCTCGTGGATTCGATCCTGACAACCTTCTACTACAATGGGAGGGAGTCTTATATTTATTTGCTGAGACAGGGAAGTCAGTCTGATCTTTACTTTATATTTATTTCATACTTGACCATCCTCCTGCAACAACAACTGGCTGGCTCGGGTAGCTCTGCTCGACAAGGCTCGGACTGGTGCTCCTTGGCTCCTCGATCTCGACTAGCTGTACTCGAGATCGAGTAGAGTTGGCTCGGCTTCTCCGTCTTCGGCTTCTCGACTTGGCATAGCTCGTCGACTCCGGACATGGCACTGAGGTGTAGTCGATCTCGACAAGACCTCCTCGAGATCGAGTAGGGTTCCGAGATCGGGTTGTCTCTGACTCAGTGTCCTCGATCAGCTCTGCTCGACCAGGTGTGCTCGGACAGCCTTTGTCGAGATCGAGTAAGTGTACTCGAGATCGAGTAAAGTTATATCAGCATTCTGCTCTTTTCTTGAAACGCACTTTCCCGAATCCTCGTTCGTCGGATTGACGCATATGACCATGCGTTGGAAAGCTCTTTCCGAGGGCTACAACTCTCATGAAGAAATCAAAGCTTGATTCAGAACGAAGAACGGTGAAAAATGGCCTTTTCTCCAGCTGCACCATTCTTAGCCTCTCCATGAGTTTCCTTTAAGCTCCAAAGTGCGTCCGATTTCTGCGAAATATAACAAAAACTTGTGTAGACCTCCATATATTGCAAATAAACATAAACTACACAATTTATGTATTATTCTAACCAAAATGCATGAAATGTATGCAGAAATCGATATAAAATTAAGTGTAAAACACGGCAGATTCAGCTCACAACAAACACCCCATACTTAAGCTTGCTTGTCCTCAAGCAATACTTTTATTTGTCATTTAGGGGAAGAAATCAAAACTCTCAACATATCAAATTCATTGTTATATGTCCCTGCAATCAATTACCATCCTCGAAAATGTACTTGTGTCACAGATCCATGCATGTGCAAATATACAAAAGCAACATCTACTCACAAAAGAAGGGTTATGCAAAACATTCATTCGTGACAAAGCATTGATAATCAAGAGGACTTTAATTTAAGCTCAAACAAAGAGTAGATTGGTAAAAGGCTAAAGGTGGGAAATTTCTGGCAATGTGGTGCTAATAATCCGGAGAAATGGAGTACTTCCAAACTTGAGTTTCCACATTCCGTTTCATAAGATTCATCACCTTTCATATTGCTTTTTCTCAATAATAATGCTTTTACCTCTCTAAACTCAGCACTGCCTTCTCGCGAGTCGCAAACATGGGTGTCATGAATGGCCCCGGATACTTAGTGCTTTGGACTCCTCACAATATGTCCCATCTCTCCAAACTATTATCTTAGAGAGCAGGGTCAATCTACCTTTATCTCCTGAGGTGATTGGATTTTCTTTCACTCATTAAATTTTCCATATATTTCAAACAATTTCCTTCCAAACTCCATATAACACAACAACCATATAACATCTCCAAAATGTAACATCATTCTCAACATAATCCCCGGATAGGGTAAAGAATGGCAATATTTAGATCATGTGGAGCAATATATGAAATAAGGCGTATTATGGCTTTTGTGCAATGCATAAGCATAGGTAAGGCTAGGAATTAATAATGTGAGCATTATATGGAAATATAAAGTCCTCCATCCTCTTATCATGCAACATGTCAAAAGCAACTTCAAATTTTACCTCCTTTCATGGTTTTTAAGAAATAATGCACTTCATTGTGACTTCCCTTTACTAGGCAGTTTCATGCTATATCTCTAATGAATCCAATTTTGCATCGTCGAGTTCAATTTAAGCTTCCATGACATTATTCAAAAATTTCAATTTTCAATGGGGGTCATTTTTATAAACTTTGGAAAACATGCATGTAAGCCCATAAATAAAAAATGAATAGCCATGTATAAGCAATTCAAGAAAGAAATAATGGACTAATAATCTCAAATATGGCAAATATGCACAAAGTAAGTTCTTCCCCCACCCCATACTTAAACATTACAGTGTCCTCACTTTATAAAAACAAGGGTAAAGAAAGAAACTCACAAGACAAGTGTGCAAGGCTTCAAAATGTCGAGTGCTAATGCCTGGGCCGAGTCCGATTTACCTTGCTTCTATCCCCATGGACCTGAAAAAATACAGAAGACATATACCCACAATAGAAAAACTAACAGTTCAAAACCAATAACAAACAAAAGTAACAATGTCCAAAAGTCCCAAAAAATAAATGTCTATTTACAAGCTTTAGACTTTATAGTCGCTAGGCCGACTTTCTTCATTAAGCATTAGCCTGGCTCATCTTTGTCCGGAGGGATAGGTGGATCCGGTGGTTCCTCCGGTGGTGGGAAGCGTTGGATGTCATCCGATGGCATCATGTGAAGAAGTTTAAACCTCCCCGAGTGAATGCTCCATGGCTTCACCCATCCATCTTCCTGGGCTCCAGCTGGCATGCATAAAGGAATATATAAAGGAAATTTGCATACCTCATCATCATACCTCTTCTGCTTCATTGGTTCATTTGTTTGCACATCTCCACCACAACAAAACAGTGGAGTGGGAAGAGATATTTCCACCTCATCTTGTGGAGTTTCATGCCACTTTGCGAGGACCCCATACTTGAACACAAACATCGATTGCTCAAAATTGTCAGGAATGGCCTTCACCTTATAAGGCAAAAGATTCTTCAAAGATAGACAGCGAAGTAGATATCAAAATAGAGGAAGGAGATACCTGGGTTTCTGTGGTACAGACGATTTCGGCTAGTGTTTCTGGATCAGTTCCTCCAAAATGTGTATATGTCGAGTCCAGGTAGTCGCCGTCGACCAGCTCATAGATGGGGACATTGCGGAACCAACTTGTCATTGTTGATTTGTGCGATTTAGCGTAATGTTCCCATCTACGCAACACAAGCTTAGCTTCTGCCTGTTCCCTTCCTGCTTTCTCAGCAGCGATAACAACATCTTTAGCGGCTAGTTCCCTTGTAAGCCTCACAATCAGCTGTTCTTGTGTCTCAGCAGCCGCCATGGCTTTTTGTAGTTTAGCTCGGATGTGTAGGAGGCGTTCCGGTTCGTTGAAGCCGTCAAACTCAGGTGGTTGACCAGAACGGCGCATACATCTTGCAAATTAAAATCGAGAATCCAAATTAAAATATAAATAAATCACATCAAACCAGATTCCGCCCCTTGCAAATAATTACAAGACTTCCTCCCGATGTAGGAGCGGGAAGTCAAGATCGATCCACGAGGAAGCGTGTAAGCGGATCCTAGGCAGCGGTGAAATCTCATGGTCAGAAGTCAACAACAGGTGCTAGATCTCGACTTAGGGTAACTCGACAGGAGATCAGGCAAGTCGAGCAGCGCAGCAGCAAGCACAGGAGATGGTGGTTGATCTCGACAAGCCCTTACTGGAGATCGAGTAGGGTCCTGGTCGACGTCGGCTTGTCCTGGTCGAGCACCTGCACACAGAAGCTACAACGACTTTGGGTCGAAGATCAGTAGTCGAGATCGACGAGTGCTATTCGATCTCGAGAAAGACAGAGAATAAAACGAAAGAAAATAAAAACAATTGCTTTGGGATTTCGAACTAAACTGTATGTAAAAGACTTCCAAGATTGGAGTTTGCAACAACGATAACCAAGCATGCATAAGGCAAGAATAAAACAGATAATCATGTGAATTGCATCAAAGGACGAAGCTTTCGCCTTTTCCAACAATTAGACAACTCTTTCAAGAAACCCTAATTGTCTCTACTGATTTTATGTTTACAATCCAAGTTGTTAGCATGGACCTCCATTAGATGGGTAATAAACACATAAACAAGTAGTAGATGCTCAAAACATGATAAAAGTCGGATCTTTACCTCAAACACGCATGGCTATTGTCGGGCTCGCCCCAACCGTAGAAGTGGGTGGACTACTCGCGCTTCATTACAACCTCATACATTGATTGGAAAGAAATAACAACTTGCATTAAACTAAATTCAAAGCCTTTACAATCCCGGCAATCCAACTATCGTTGAACGTCAAAACCCTAAAACCTCTGAAGTGCTAAACTGTCTCTGTGAACTACTTCTCTACTTCTGAAATTGAATGACTAGAAATCAGCCCCATGAGCTTTATTTATAGGCTTCTAAACCTTGCTATTCAAGGATAGAAATATCTATCTATATCTAAAGGCTTAAAAGATAAATAAAAGTAATTTAGGAATTAAATCAAAAAAGGGAAATTCTATCTAAAGAGCAAAATCTTCCATGTGTTGATAGGTGTGGATAGATGTTGATAGATCTCGGATATCTCGGACTCCTTCGGCCCCAAGGAAAGCCAAACTGCGTCGGATAGCAAACCGCGTAACGCGGCTTCGGACACGGCTTTCGTCGATCTCGACCAGGGCTAGTCGATCTCGAGTAGGACTGGCGTCGACTTGGGCTGGCTGGCTCGGGTAGCTCTGCTCGACAAGGCTCGGACTGGTGCTCCTTGGCTCCTCGATCTCGACTAGCTATACTCGAGATCGAGTAGAGGTGGCTCGGCTTCTCCGTCTTCGGCATCTCGACTTGGCACAGCTCGTCGACTCCGGACATGGCACTGAGGTGTAGTTGATCTCGACAAGACCTCCTCGAGATCGAGTAGGGTTCCGGGATCGGGTTGTCTCTGACTCAGTGTCCTCGATCAGCTCTGCTCGACCAGGTGTGCTCGGACAACCTTTGTCGAGATAGAGCAAGTGTACTCGAGATCGAGTAAAGTTCTCTCAGCTTTCTGCTCTGTTCTTGAAACGCACTTTCCCGAGTTCTCGTTCGTCGGATTGACGCATATGACCATGCGTTGGAAAGATCTTTCTGAGGGCTACAACTCTCATGAAGAAATCAAAGCTTGATTCAGAACGAAGAACGGTGAAAAATATCCTTTTCTCCAGCTGCACCATTCTTAGCCTCTCCATGAGTTTCCTTTAAGCTCCAAAGTGCGTCCGATTTCTACGAAATATAACAAAAACTTGTGTAGACCTCCATATATTGCAAAGAAACATAAAATACACAATTTATGTATTATTCTAACCAAAATGCATGAAATATATGCAGAAATCGATATAAAATTAAGTGTAAAACACGGCAGATTCAGCTCACAACAGAAGGCTGGTGAAGTTGTGGTACTTAGGAAATTCGGATGAGGATGTCATATGAATTCGGTGAAAATGATGATCGGTATATAAAGGTTTAAGCGGTAGAGATTTCGAAGTTTGAGGCAGCGTGATCCGAGGCAATTTGGGGAAACATGCGGAGTTGAAGGAACTAGTCATGGTAGAGTGTGCTGGGAAGAGGATCTAGAATGGGTCGGCTTGAGGTCATGGTGATTCATGTTTGGGAGTACCACTAGTTGGGATATGCGTTAGAATTGGTCAGGGGTGTCAGGTGTGAGATGGTCAGCATGACTTGGGTCCTTAGAGGTGGATGGTTAGTGGCGTGGGAAGTATGATTGGGTTAGCAAGGTGATTCGAGATGTCTCTTTGAGGGATGATGTTCAGGTGGAGTCTTGGTAGTAGATCGAGTTGTTCAGCTTGTCGGAATGAGGGAATTTTGTGATTTGGGAACTCCGAGAGATAGTTTTAAATAGTCGAGTGGAAGGTAGAGCTTGAGATCGGGTTGTCGAAGTGGATTGGCTCTTAGATGGCTTGATGGCATAGGAGTTGAGATACCTAGTAGTTGGTTTGGGTATTCGGCCTAGATTGCGAATAGTTATGAGGCTAGAAGGGTTGTACGTGAGCAGGATACAATGGTGCCTAGAATTGGTATTGGATTGAGTGGGTAGACCTCAGTGAAGTGATCTTAGTGCGAGGGATGGTGAGTAGTGATCTAGTGTATACTTTACTTGGGGCCGAATGTTGTGCGAATTCCATGCTATAGACGATGTTGATTCTCTGATGTGTTGTCGTTGACAATAGGGAACTGTTAGTACAAACATAGTTATTCCTGAACTCGATGAAATGCTACTGTACGGAAGCAGTGGTTTGCCTCTAATGCGATGACGCTTGGTAGTTAGAATGAGTATGATGTACTTATCTGATTGATATAACATGCTTATCTGATTGATATGGTGTGCAACTTCTGTGAGATGATGTGATAAATCCTAACATGAATGATACGATGCTAGATATGTTATGGTATGCGACTATCCTTGATGTGTTATGTCATGCTATAAACGTGAGATATGATTGTTATTCAATATACGATGCTTGAGGATAGAAATGTTAGCAGCTGGATATATTATTGAAATATAATTCTGACTTGGAACTTAAGAAGAAAATATGGGATTAGCCTTAGAAGTGGATGCTTCAACCTCCTGATATTTGAAAATTGCTTGACTAACATCGGGTTAGGGAGTTTTGAATGGTGTTTAAAAAGGACTAACTTGGGTTTTAAGAAATTAAACGTGATCGATAACTTCAATGATTTTGAGACCAGAACTTTTCAAACTAAGGACCTCTCTTGAAATTTTCTAACCGAGCTTGCATTATGACGCCCCTCGAAGTGGATACAGACATTTTATAGGGGTCCTTATAGACTGCTTGCTAAGACCTAGTGGAGATGTTGTAATGCTTTTTGAGTTATGATATAGCCGAGAAGTCGAAGTAAGGATGTGGTAGGGGCCCATATTACATTCTTGCTACGATCTATTGGAGATATTATGATTATGACAACGGTACTGTGAGGATCTCATAACGGCACTTATGAGGTATTTACGGGATCAATGGCATGATTCTTGGACTCACCAATTTCAAACTTCATCCCCTGTTTTAAGATGATTTTAGTCTCGGGGACGAGACTTGTTTTTAGAGGTGGATGATGTAAAGGCTCGGATTTTCAAATCCTAAATTTTCAGAAATAAGAAATTTAAAATGAATTTAAATCGAATTAAAAGCTCGTTTAGCAAATTCCAATCGGAATATAAAAATTTGACGAACGATTTCCATATTTTTACCTCGAAAATTGAAAATAATTATCAGATAACGATATCCTTGTCTATTTTAAAAATCTAATTGATCGAGAGAGCGAGATTCTGGAAAACTAACATTTGAAAACTAATTGCGAGATACGAAATTCGCGTATTCGAGATTTATTTTCGGGTATTAGTTTAACCAAATTCACACTCAATCTTCAACCACTTCCTCACCTCACCATACCTCTTCAAAGACCATCACCGTACCCCGTATTTCGGAAACACCCATCACCCTTTCCATCACTGATCACTGTCATTTACCATCACCCTCCCCGACTCTCTCATTTTCACTTATCGTTGATGTTCATCACCACCATCACTCTTGCTCTATTCCCCATCGCCCCGCAGCCACCTTCCAGTTCACGCATCATCACCACCATCGACACCTCGTTCATCGTCACCAAACACCACTACCGTTGCTCCCACACCCCATCCCGGCCACCTTGCTCCTTGAAGGGCAGAAGCCACAGCACCACCCCGCACCACCTATGACGTCCACCGCCACCCTGACGCATCCCAGAAGCTGTCGGAGCCGCCACCGAGCCGCCGAAGTTCCGTCGTCCCTATTCGAGCGCGATTACCTTCTGGTAAGCCATATTCCTTCGTTTCCAATCCAAATCACCCCCGATCTTCACTATCACGCTCACCCATCCCCGACGCAGGTCCGACAAACTATCGCGCGCCTCCGACGATGACCAGAACTCCGATAGAGAGCTCCGAAGTCGCGAATACCTCGGTGAGCGTCGACCCTCCCTTCTCTTTTCTTATGCGTTGTCTTCGAGCTTGGGTTTCAACGATCGAGAGTGCGAGGGCGGGCTAAGAGAGGACGCTAAGGCGAGCGAGTCCGAGAAGGCGATGATTTTGAGCGCGGGCATGGGCGAGTGCGAGGGAGCTGTGGGAGTGGCCGGTGATGCGAGCGAGTGTCCGAAGGTGAGTGATTGGAGTCGAGACTAAGAGCGCCGAGGAGTGAGGCGCAGCTGCTGGCACGATTCTGCATCGGAGCGCAGGCGCAAGCGGGGAGTCTTCCATTTTCAAAGGAGGAAGATGAAGGCGGGCCCTCTCCTTGCCCAGTCAGCACCTATGGCCCACCTCCTTGTTTTGTTAATTGTTCAACCGGGTTTGGGTTTGTGGGTTCGGTTCGGTTCGGGTTTATCCGTTTATTTATTTAACTAGTTTGCGGTATTTAAATTATTATATAATATTATACGAGGATTTAAAAGATAAAATATTATTTTGAGAGATTTATAAAGGGTTGGTTTATTAAATAAAAATCGGCAGGATTTTAGGGGATTTGGAAATAATTTATAAAAAGTGTTAAATAAATGGTATTTAAAATATCATGTAATACTATTTGAGATTTAAAATATATTATCGGGACTTAAAGATTTATAAAGAATTTGGAAAAGAATTTCAAGGTTGGAAAGTAATCTAATAAATAAATTTAAAAGGGAATTTGGTGAGTATTTTCAAGGGTCGGAATACTTAACTATTTAACTAGGATTTGAAACGGTTTTGAAACTAACTTGGGAATAAGACTTATTCGATGACTAACTAGCATGATAATATGATCGTTTGACTAACAATATGATATGTATGACTAATAGCATGACTTGTGGTGAATTAATATATGAGATTAAATGTTGGATAATTATGACGATCTAGTAGGATTTTATATCACACAAATTATGTCTTATGATTTTGATGAACCGTTGACGTATATGCAGAAATGATGTATATGAACATGCGGAATTGGTTGAATAACGATGTGGTCTCGAGGAGCGGATGATGCGATGAAATGACTTTCATAATATGTTACTTATTCTATTGATTGAGGTGTGCTTGAGTGCTTAATAGTTGGATGTAGACTTATGTATATTTCATTATGTACTAGGTGATACTCTGTGATTGTGACTATTGTATGCTGGATTCTTCTGTTGCCAATCTGCTAGCCAGGTAAGTACCTCCGGGGCTTACTCAGTAACCAATACCTCCTGCCTGATGTGTCATATAGTATGTAGGTGTTTCATATGCATAAGAGCATGCCATATAGTATCATGCTTAGGAATTTCACTTACGAATGAGCATTCTTATTGTGTATGCGTTTGAATACAGAACGGCCGTTATATGTGAGTCCTAGAGTCCTAAAGTCTTTCCTAGGGTCATAGGGCGGCCTAGTTTCATCGGGTGTTGTCCTCCTAGAGTCCTATATATATATATATATATATATATTTATATATCACGAGATACGAGATGAGCATGAGATACGAGATGAGCATGAGATACGACATGAGCATGAGATGCGATATGAAGTAGGAGCATGATGAAGTAGGAGCATGATAGTGTGGTTAAGGCCTTACTTAATATTCTACATATATGAAGTAGGAGCATATGATAGTGTGGTTAAGATTTCAGTACTGAATGAAGGCATTCTTTATTCTAGGTACAGGCGTATTATATGTCCTCAGCGCGGTCAGAGGACCCGCGAGCGGACTCTTGGCCTGACTTGGTGGTATAGTTTCAGGTACCCGATACGCTGCTTGATTTTGTGCTGTTATAACGGGGTCTATTCTTATGGCGGAGAGTGAGTGTTTGAAACCTGACTTCACCAGATTCATGCTTTTGGGATGACTCCCTAATTGTACTCTGTTTTGACACGACTCTGCGTGGCACTGGTTGTATCATTTTCAGAACTTATGCCCTTTGCATGATAACGGATTTCCTGCGTTGTAGACTAATTAGGTCAGGTACAGGGGTTTACCCCGGGGTCCCCAACGGACCTTCCGGATTTGGGTGCGAAATCCCACTTTAAACTGCACATCTTCGATTTCAAACCTTCAACCTGTACTCGGGGCGCAAGATCCTAACGAGGGGTTTCATCCCTCGAAACGTAACTTGGGAATAATAAACCCGGGCCGTTACAGTTAAAACCACAACACTAATAAGTGGCGAATCAACCCAAGAACTCATCACCTTTTTTATTCGACAATCAAGATTGGTACTCAAATCGAGGGTACAACTTAGAGCTGGCAAAATCTGACCCGACCCGAGAAACCCGACCGACCCACCCGAACCCAAACCCGACCGAACCTGAAAATCTAGTGTTATGCACAACCCGAACCCGAACCCGAGTCCGACCCATTTTGACCCGATACCCGAATGGTCCTAAACATAAACCCACCCGACCCGACCCATACCCGACCCAAATTTGACCCGACCCGACCCAAACCTGACCCGACTCGAATTAGACCCGACCCGACGCTCAACCTAACCAGACTCTCAACTATACAGAAACAATATTCACCTAGCCACCACAATAATTTTACAGATATGATAAATTCTCTTTTATATTTAGGATATGATTAGAGAGTATGTAATATGTATATTACTTTGTTTGTACAAATAACATTATAGAATATCCATGCTCGGGGACTCAAAAGTCTTAATGCATCAATGATCAATCCATCGATGATGCAATGAAAGATCAATCTAATGATTTAAGATTAATAGATAGATCATAGTAGGATTATGGTTCTCTTATTTTCATATAGACAAATGGCAATAGTACAAGTGCAATACTTATAAAGATTATATCATGAG
The DNA here is from genome assembly GCA_037127255.1 of Persicaria tinctoria. NCBI lineage: Eukaryota > Viridiplantae > Streptophyta > Magnoliopsida > Caryophyllales > Polygonaceae > Persicaria > Persicaria tinctoria. The sequence continues at coordinate 33,333,076 of JBANSL010000001.1, forward strand.
TCCGAGACTCTAAGAGGCATTGATTGATATAATCATATAACTTATGAGTTATAAGTACATAATGAGTGATTGATCTGAATTTATAATAATCGAAGATGAATATAATTATAGAGTATTAGTATTACAATGAGCATTGAGTAAATTACACTTTATTGTTTAACTTAAAACCCGAACGAGACCGACCCGCTTAGCAGGAAAGTACAAAACCGAACCCGAGCCCGACCCGCAGACTCGAGTTGTACTACAACTCGTGACAACAACCACTCGTATTACTAAGATTGTCGAATGATAAATAGATTCTTTTCCTCTATCATAAAACCAAAGAACTTCACGATGCTTCAGTTCCATGTGAAAACCAGCAATTCTAGACTCGAAGCTAACAATGTTTGAGCAATTATTAACCACCATTTTTCCACTGTACTTGTGAACATCACCCCGTAGACATTAGCTAGACACACCCATTCTCATACCAAGAATACTAATCCCTGGATAAAAAATTGTCTTCTTCTTCATGAACAGAGGCTTATCTATGGATGCAGCAATACTAATTGCTATGATTGGAGCCCTACTTAGCTTAGTCATTTCCACAAACAGCTTTTGTGCACTAAGGTTTCTCAAACCATCAGTTGAATTCAACCTAAACTCAAGATTGTTAACCTTGGAATTAGCTAGCCTAATTTCCATCAATTCGATCAGGAGTTTAACCAATTCGACAACCTCATTGATTACACCACCATAGCTGATAAACTCAATGAGCTCAGAATTTACCTTGAAACCGTTGTGTTGGGTCTGAGGTTCTTCAATGTCGCCACCATTCTTCAGGTTTGAAGACTTAATCAACTCCTTCGCCACTAATGACTTCGACTGGACATGAAGATTTTCTGAAATCTCCTCGATTTCTTGGTTCATCTCTTTGATCATATTTGCATGGGCTATTTCAACCTGCAGAAGCTCTATGGGATCATCATTGAATTTGAATTCCAACCCACTTCCTCCAAATAGCAGGCTCTCATCTGGGTAATCTTCAGTTTTAACCTCTGACCATGCTCGAATTTTACGTTCGCAGGACCCCTTTTGCATTTCTTGAACCAATGCTTCCATTATGCGGAGGTTTTCTTGTATTTGCTTATGTCGTTCCCAAGATTCCGAAGAAGAGGAAGCTCTTGCTGGATCTTCTCTTGGTGTAGGAATCCAATTCGGATTTGCATTCTCCTTTTGTGCGTCAGAAGTGACCTGCTGGCTCCCATTCCCGATTGAATCATGCACGTAATCGATCGGTGGCATCTCAAGGTGAAATCTGATTTCATTGAGATTCTGGTAGAATCGTCGATCCAATTCTTCCCGTATTAGATTTGCGAGTCGATTGGTATCATCAATCATTTGTTGTGTCCACACTGCTGATGGCTGAAGTGCAGCCTCTATCGAAACTAGTACATCACTGCTCGACATTGTCGTCGTTCTTCACACTGCTTCTGAATCGTGATTTTTAGATCACCAAAAATCAAGAAAATCGAGATGCAAAGGTCACAGATTCGACCGCTCTGATACCAATTGTCATGACCCGAGCTTGATGGTGGGAAGCTATGCTTCAATGGTGATAGAGAATTGAGGGAGATAGAAGAAGGAAAGGAGAAAGAGATGGTTCGGAGAGGGAGAAAGAAGGTAGAGGAAGATATGGGTAAGATTTTGTAATTGATTCAAGATACCCCGTTCAATACATCCATAAGGTATTTATATACTTACAATACCCCTAATATTCCAATACATGACAGGAAGTTCTATCGCTTTTGCGGATAAAGAAATAAAAAATTTCCTATATATCTTGAAGGTATATTTAGGAGATATATTTTTGGATTTTATACATATATAATTATGGATGGATTTTTAGATTTTTACCTATATATAGTTTAGATTGTTATTCTTATTTCTTGGTAAGATTTTTGAAATAACGTGCGGATTGGTTACAAGGTATTTTATTTTGTTGTTTCCCCTAATATATAATAGTTTTTCATATGTTGTCAATAAAATATAAATTCATTGAGATTTGAGAAATTAGATGTAGGAAAGAAATTAATTAATTGAATAAGCATGGTTTTAGTATCAAATTCATTTAAATTAAAAAAAAAAACGCCCACAGTGCGCGTACCGAACTCGTTCCTATGAAAGTTTATATTCAGCCAAACAAAACGCAGTATTTTAATTCACATGAAGTTAAACTTATCCAAACGTGTTTTCTTAAATCATAGGAATCAAACCTCAATTACCAAGAACTTCAATTCCTATTAATTGAATTCCTAGAAAGTAACGAGCACTGAGTTGAAAATCCTCAATTACACGTCTTCAACTAACGAAGAACACAAATTAAACGAAAATGTTAACTTGTGGTCTCGAGTTTGAGCTCTAAATAGAAACTAAACATTAAAAAACGAGTCTAACAAATGTGAAATAGAATATTGCTGGTTAATTTTTGCCCTAAAAGAAAGGAGATCTCACCGGAATCCCTTTCCGATTTCGTTTCCTGAAGCTCAAATTCATCTTCGTTTCAGCTTCGTCTTTCCTTCCGATGCGATGATCAAAATCGACATCCATTGCCGCCCGTTCATCAATAATTTTCTCATCATCCTCGGATTGTTTACTTTTTCCCTTTTTCTGAAGCTTCTTTTCCAGGTTCCATAACGGTGTCATCGATCGATCTTCAATTCTGCAAATCTAACAGAAAATTAATTGACACTGCAATTAAGTTTTCAAAAAAAAAAACACTACAATAAGTTTTCTCTAATTGATGAATTCATTCCATCACCCATTCGATCGGAATTAGAGTGATCATAAAAAATAAATTCATTACCACAGCTTCCAAATTCGTTGGAAAAAAAGCATCAATTTTTAAAAATAGTACGTGATCATGAAATTTCTCCATCAAAACCTGAGAAAGTTACTTACATTTCGATAAAAATAGTACTTACAAAATCGGCGCAGAGGGGCTCGAACCGTATATATTATTGTGAAGCTTGTGGGATCATCAATCACAAATTAAAAGATGAATGCAGTTTAATTTCCAATAGCAGGAATCCAAATCAAGTGTGAGAGGAGAAATTAGAAAAAGGGAGTCACACAAGAAGATGAGATGAGATCACAATATGACTAATTTGAAGAATTGAAAGTGACGGGATAATTGGAGGAAACAGTTACTATAGTAATCAAGTATAAGTAGTGCATAAATTTACATTTAAAAAATTTATAAATATATATATATATATATATATATATAGAGAGAGAGAGAGAATGGGTAACTTGTGCAGACCCCTTATGGTGTATCTTGTGCACAATTGTGAGTCATTGATCAGATTGTGATGGATGAATGAGATTAAAATGGGTTTTTTTTTAATTAAAACCATGTGGGACCCGCCCACAAAGGTTGAAAACCGTTTGGACTCTCTTTTAAGCGCGTGTGTGATATTGGATAGGAGAAAGTGAGAATTGTGGTGGGTTGAGAATTGAGATTTGGTGACTAGTGGGGCCTACTAAAAAAAAAGCCTTCAAAATCCTTCAATTCAAATACAAATCCCAAGTCTTCCGTTTTTTTTTAATTGTATTTTATCCCTATCTTTTTATTTATAAAGATATATTTAGATTTAGATCAAAATAAATAATTAAATTTAATTATAGTTTATCCGAATGGGGTGGCGGTGGATTTGTGAAGTAACACTTTTTTTTATGTTTCTTTCTTTTAAAAAAAATCGTTACAGTATCCCTAAATAATTGCAAATCAGTTTTTTTTATTATGGAATGTTATAAATATTTGGCATTTTTTGTTATTACTTATCTAAATTAATTTTTAAAATTTGACAATTCCACCGTATAATGTTTTGTATTCTACCGAAAAAAGTCACACCTCAATGTTCAACCTACTAATGAATATCAACTATTTTACTGAATAATATCTGTTCCTCGGAAAATATATCTATTATACCGAATAATGTTTCAAAAGTAATTGAATAAAAATTACCTAGTATCTTAATTAATGTTTTTCTTTGATGGCTTTTAATTCGGTAGACTAGAGCGGTAAAAATATATATTTCATCGAATAAAGAGACACCAAAATGATAAAGCTACTAGTGAATACCAACCATTGTAAATATGTAATTTTTTAGAATAATTCAGTAGAATCGACCGATTTAACGCGCACATTGAATGGTAATTGAGAGATTATTCAGTGAAATTCTTATTTTTACGAGGTACACGAAATCGACGAATAATTGCATAACCGTTATGATTAAATAAATTTTAGAATTATTCGGTTGAATCAATTGATTTAATAGGTACATTGAACGATAATTGGGGATTATTCATGGAAATTGAACGTAAAAATACTTTAAAAAAATCAAACTTCTTTAATTGCTGGCGGTGAAATCATTCAGTCTCCTTGAACCCAAATTTCATTTCACTAATACGAACATCGGCGTCGGAAGTCGCTGGCGGTGCTCGGAGTCGGCAGTGTGGTGGTGGGCATTGATTGGTTCTGTTGGCACCGACACCGCGAATATGAGGGAGAACGAGAGTGCAGAACGAGGGGAAGACACCACGATTCGACGAATCGTCGCCGCCTTTTGTGCGATTGTGCACCGCAGAATCTACTATCGACTCCGATTCGTCTATGGTGTGTGCGTCGCCGCCAGTTCCGCCTAGAAGAAACGCTGTAGTCGCCGGTGTCAATTTATGAAGAAGAGGACCACTGGTTGTAGAATAAACCCCTGCCTCCGATTCACATCCGTGCATCGCCGCCCAACCTTTGCTCCCTCGAATCGCCTCCGGTCCACCGGTGAAGAAAACAACCGGTGAGGATGGACGGGTAAATCGATCCTCGAAGCTTCAGACCTTGGATCCACTAGTCCAAACGTTGAAGATGATGGGAAACGCGTTGCGCCTCCGCCTCGCCGGCGCTTCTCCTGCGCGCGACCAGCCCCCGCAATTTCTGCCGGTGCAGCCGGAAGAGGCGCCGCTGATACGCTCCCGGTGGTGGGGGGTAAGTTCCGATGTTGATGGTAGCAGATTTTAGAAGTTACAAAGGACCCTTTTAACTGGATTTAGGATGAAGAAGATCCGATTTTAGTCTCTTAGGTTTTAATGATATTTGTGTTTCACGCGCTCCACCAAATCAGATGCGGTTGAAGATTACCTTTTTTCTTTTTCTTTTTTTATTTACCCACACACATGACGGAATCTAGACCATTAAATCCATTAAGATCTATGGCTAGTATTTGTGCACAAGATATACTATAAGAAGTATGCACAAGGGAACCACTCCCTATATATATATATATATTTATACTCTATAAACTTATATTGACATATTTATAAAATTTTATCACGAAAAAACAATGTTTTAGAAAAACTGAAAAATTATTTTCTAGAATAATCAATATTTTAATTATTAATAATTTTTACAGCGTATTTTTTCATAATAAAATTTTATAAACATGTTAATATACATTAGTGTATAGAGTATAAATATATTTTTTTGGATTTTTTAAGGGTGAATTTGTGAAATGTCGAAAAAAGTTGTCCTAATTGGTGAATTGTCCACATTTTAGGACAAATTGCAGGAGTGTTAATCTTGCCCATATCAATCTTATCATCTTGCCAATATCAATCTTATCATCTTGCCAATAGCAATTTTACCATCTAGCTAATAGCAATTTTATCATCTTGCCTATAGTCTAACTTTTTTTTAAAATTGTCGTGCAAAAATAATCGTATGTTGAGCAAATAAGACCTAAGTCAATTTTTTTTTTATACATTTTGTCGTGCAAAAATAAGAGTATGTTGTGCTTGTGCAAAAATAACCGTATGTTGAGAAAATATTGAAGCGCTCGTGGAATTTCACCTATACTTATTACCTCATGGTGACGACAAAACGACTAGAAATACCTACAAGCCTTAACCGAGAAGGGTTATGATTGGGTTATGCGTTTATTGGTCCAAGTGATGGGGGCGTTATATTTGGCTCGCGAGGATTTGAGTCGTTCAGTCGCAGACTTAAGAGGGAGTCAGATGAGGTTCTTATTCCAAGAACGTTCTTTTCCGATTACAGATCTTGAGAACTCAACTCCGAGGGCTTTTGGTCCGGGAGGTAATCAGAGCACTTATGTCTTTCTTCTCTTGAAATCGGATCCATTTCCTTGGGGTCGGAGGGGGGTATTTATAGGGAAACTAAGCGAGTAGCCGGCTGGCGACCTCGTGGTTTTACATAGGACATGTGTAACGCATGCCCACATGCTTAGGGGTATAGGTAATACATGTGGTGCTATTTTAGCGGTGAGGTGTTCGAGCCAGCAAGCTGCTTGCTGGGATCCCGGAGAGTTACGAGATATTCGGAGGACCTACTCTGGTTCTTACGCGAGATTATATCGATATTCAGGTCGCGAGGAAATGTGGGTCAAGGTTCTAGAGGGTGCTGGGTCTAGTCACAACCTGGATCAAGTACCTTGCTCGCGATAAATCTAGCGGTGGGGGCCAGATGTCTTTTTGTGTTGGGTGACTCATTTATGATGTCATACTTGTGTCATTTAATAGGCCTATTTTCTATGGCATCGTCAAATCTCCTCGTAACCAGATCGCGAGTGATACGTCGTTCGTGAATGGGTTTCGACAAATATGATGATTCCCGCCAAAAAAACAGTTTATTGGAAGGGCCTTGACTGGGCCTAACGTGCATTTCGGCCTACTTGAGGGAGTGACCCCACATAGACCCATAAGTGGGGTTTTTGCATCGTTCCTCTTCATTTTACCTTTCTGAACACGCAAAGAGGAGAGAGAGAGTCCAAGGGTTTTTTGTGCTCCCGGAGGAACAAAATCGGAGTTAGGTGGCAATCTGCTTCTTGGCACTCCAAGTTTACTGACGTCTCTCTCCCATACTTATCAAGTAAGTTTTCTTCGATCTTTCTCTTAACCTTCTCAATTTCTAGGTTTGCGGTTGTTTTTAAGTGTTTTTTAGGGCAAAGGGACACCAACCTCAGTGGTGGAAACCGCCTTCCCCTGGTGAGAGGGACGGTGGTTATGGGGCGGAGACCAGGGTACGCCCTGGTGTCTTATCCCCCTTTTCCCTCTTTTTTTCTTTAATTGTGGTCGATTTTCGTGGTGTGGTCGAAAACTACTTAGTGATAGTGGGGCGGCGTTAGGGCAGGGTAGTGTTGTTCTTGAGTTCTTTGGAAAGCCTCATATGGTTTTTTGGGTTTTACGGAAATTCTCCGACGATAAGGGGCGGAAGAAACCTTTCATTTCCCCTTTTTGCTATCCCTAGACGCGATTTCTTGAGAATCGAGAAGTTTTCATGGAGGAGGCGAAAAGGCGTCTTTTAACCGTCATCCTGCGGGGGGGGGGGGGGGGGAGGGGGAAGATGTCTTTTTAACGTCCTTTCGGGGGGGGCGTGAGGCACCAACTTGGTCCCCTACAAGGGCTTTTTGGCGCCAAATTTATTTACTCGCGATGTTGAAAAGGTAGTTTCCCCTTGTTGATTTTTCCTCTCATTGCGTCTTTTCTAGGGGGTTTTCTTCTTATTTTTAGAATTAAGATGTCACAAGAGAGTCATAGCCAGAACCGTAGCGTGGGCTACGAACGTGAGAAGGTTAGTTCTTCGTGAACCAGATCCCTGGAAGATGTCGACTCGGATTCTACGGAGAGTCCCGCTCCTCTCCCACCGAGTAAAATACCGCGAGAGGTAAAAAAAAAAAAGAGGGCAAACCCTGGGGCTGGTCAGATCGCAAAGAAGCGAAAGATGGCAGGGACCATCAAACGTCCATTGAAGAGGGACAATTCTGAATATTTTTATACTTCATAGTATATCAATGATTTGGGAAAGGGCGAGTCATCTCGCGCACTCAAAGCGTCTAAAAAACCTATTCGAGTGGTCCCGGGTGACTTCAGCTTGCCTCCTTACAAGCGAACAGATGCAGGCAATTGTAGCTTTTGCGAAGGCTATGCTCCCGCTACGCCTCCTCCTATGCCAACAATATTTATGGAACGCGTAGCTCCTACAACAACCAAGATGCTGGGTCAGGAGTCGATTCTAACCGTCAAGCATTTGGAGGAGGTGGCCAAGCTTTACCCATGGCCACTTGGGATAGAAATGGGCCTAGCTACTGGGAGTGAGGGATGTTTGAACGAGTATAAAGACCATGCCGTCGTCCATCTGGGCAGTTTGCTCCAGGGTTTCTGCCTTCCTCTCCCTCAGTTTTATTCTGAATTCTTGGCGCACATAAATCAATGCCCGGGCCATCTTGCCTTCAATGTGTGGATGTACCTCGCGTTTATATTATGCGGTGCGCTGCTATCAACTAAACGCCGTCATTGGACCACCTCTTTCTGTTCTTTCTTTGAGACACAGTGAGGGATTGTGTCCACTTCTTTGGCGGGAAAGATAGTTGAGAGGTTGTCCAGTAGCACAGGATGAAGAAGAAATTGGTTCCTCGTTCGCGATCCAACCAAGACTTTTTTGAATTTTATGACCAAACCTGGCGAGTATGTCTCTCCTAAGGACAAGATTGTCGCAGCGGAGACATGGAGGGTTGCTTTCGGGGAGGGGGGTTGCGTCGATAAGGGGTTATAGGACGATTGTATCCCCCATTCGTCTAGAAATAGCCGGTCTTAGCCTCCCGCATTAGTCGGGTCGGTGTCTAGGATTTTTTAAGTCCTCTGGTATTTTGACCGCGATTTTCTTTCGATTTGACTTTCATTTTTATTCTTTCGCAAATATGATGGTTGATAAGTCGATGATTTCCACACTAGCGAAGAAGAAGAGTGTCGCTAGGTGCCCATCCAGGCATGCTCTTTCCATTACCCCACGAGCCGGTGGTGGCTAACGGGACGCTCCCCACAACTCCCCTCTTGCGAAGAAGAGCTTGAAGGGGAAAGAACCGGTTGGAGGTCGGGAAAGTGTGTTGTTGGGATCAGCCCCTGGCTCAACGCGTGTGTAAGAGACCAAGGGAAGGGGCAGGGAACACTATGCTTTTGAGTTCTGAGCCGAATACCCAGTCGGGGATCTCCATGATGGCCTATCGGCTACCCGAGTTTGATCCCATTGATATCAAGAAACTAGAGATTCCCAAGAAGAGTTGTCCGGCCGAACGAGAGTATCTTCAACACCTGACGAATGAAAAATTGTTGAAGCATAGTCAAAAAACCGGAGGCTCGGTAATTTTTCTTCGCAATTTACTTTCCTTTTTCTTTTCTCTCCTTATTTTGTATGTGTGTTCACCATCATCCGCGTGTTGTTGTAGGGTAATCTGCAATGGTCTGAGGTGGCTGTGTGTCTAAGAAATTATAACGATAAGGTGAGGGAGTTGAGGACGATAAACAATACCTTGAAGGCGAAGCTAGAAAAATTGAGGGATGCGGAGCTCCGAGAGGTAACCATTGAGTGTTTGAATGAGGCTTTGGGGAAATACTAGAAGAAGGTGGAGATGGTGAAAACTGAGCTGGACTTGTCGCGAGTTGAGCTTGCAAAGGCCCAAGAGATGGGGCTCAGCATGAATCAGAGGTTATACGCTTGAGGGGTCAGCTTACAAGTCTTGAGCGTGAATTAGACACAGTCCGCGAAGAGCTTATGGGTGTAAGAGCGCAAATGGAGCGTTTTACATCTGGCGAGGATGCCCTTCTTACTAACAGTACGCTTCGCGAGTTTATGCTAAGTGACGAAGGCCAGGGGTGGCTATCCGGTTTCATCGGAAAGAAAGGTCGAGGTTGGTTGGATCGTTACCTTGAGGCGGATGGACATGACGTTCTATATGACAAGGTGTCCGACGCCTATATGGAAGGGGTAGAGGGTGGGATTGCCCAGAGTGTCAACCACTTCGCTCATCTTGGGGATGCCGTGAGGATGTTTCCTCCTAGTTATGAACCTGAGGACCTGAAGCTTAAAGATCCTCAACGTGGGCTGCCTCCCCCCCCCCCCCATGACGTTCCCATCGATGATGTTGCTGCCCTCGACCCTCCTCTTTTTGGTGAGAAGACCCCTGAGCCCGCTCGTGATGATGACAACCCTCCTACTGATGTTTAACTGACCGGCTTTCCACTTCTTATGAATATTTTTTGAAGTTATTTTGTGTAGGGAAGTTGAAAACATTTCTACCCGTAGTGAGAGTCATGTGCTCTGCTATGGTTCACACGCTTATTTTTTTGGGATGGCGAATATTTCAGCCCGTGACAAGTGATGTCTTGTCATGGTGTTTTGTGAATGTTTTTATCTTTGAATGCAGCGTATTTCCGTTTATGCCTTTTGCTTGTTTTTCTTAAGGGTTTGTTCTACCGATCTTACTTATGTTTTCTTGAGACTAGAGTTTGACATGTCCACCTGTCTATTGTTAATGTTCTTGTTTGAGGGGTAAATTCGCGATACCCTTACCCATCTCCTGTCATTGATCTTTTATAAAATGAATCGCGAGGTGACAAAGAGTAGGGTTCGCGTATTTATTGGATGTTATGCGGAAATGAAAGGTAAAGCTGTGATTTTTAGCGATGAAATATAGTTATATTTCTATAGTTATATTTCTTCATAACACAGGTAGTCGGGCAAGACATCTCCGTTTTCGTCTGGGCCTGGTTGCTCTATCACCACATCAAAGTGGGATTCTCCTTGGTATTCGAAGGTAAGGCGGCTCCCTATTCTAAGGTTGTTATTGCTTGCGAAAGATCTCCAATCTTCCGAGAGAGAGAACCAATCCCCCTCATCTCGTTCGACTAGTACCACGAAATCCTGGTTTGAGGGAGAACATAGAAAGATTTGGTCAAGTATTTCTTCGCCGAATTCTACGAAGATGTATGGTAGGGGGAGCCTGCGTAGCTGGCTTTCCCTAAGGATTATCCTTGCAGATTTAGGATTTGGGAATAGCATAGTATTCGTGATGAAGGGTGGTGGTGAGATTTCTGGTGGAGAGAGTTCTCCTGAAGCCATGTCAAAACTTGGCATTTTGTCTTAGTAGTTTCGTTTGTATCTTACCTAAAGCTCTCACTTACAATAGCTCTACATCAAGTGGATATGGACTCTTGTTTGGCAGGGTTATCTTTGAATCACCATGAAGCGGGGAGGTGCGTGTCATCAGCCTGTTTTTCATGCATCTCGGTGTATGAGGTTTGCTTGTTGCCTCACTTTCCGCGTGGCATGGGGTCGTTTTTATCGCGTGTTCATTGTTGTGTTGCTTGATATTTATTGACCTCGTCGTAATGATGCCTACGACGCCAGTTGATATTCCAAGTGTAACTATTCCTCGCGTGCAGGGTTTTACATGGGATATTGTAGTCGAAGGGCATTTATATAGGCTGGTAAGTTGTTTTGTGCCATTTATTTCTTGAAAAGAGAGTCGAGGTTTTCTAATGTGTTTGTTGTTGTCGCAACCTCTACCATCCGTATACCGTGATTATGGATATGATGCCCTTGGTTTTGTGCATTTATGGACGCGAGCTGATGATGAATTTGTGGTGAGGGTAGAACCTTTAGGGCCCAACAACTATTGGTTTACCAGTGGGTGGCCCGAGGTTATTGCCTCGAATGAAATTCTCATTGGGACACGCCTGATCTTTGAGTATGATGGAAAATCTTGTTTCGATGTTGTTGCTATGGATCACGGTCCTGACCAAAATGGTGGCGTAGATTTTACAGTTCGGTGTTGAACTTTTTTTTCTTGCGATCCTTTATGTGGTTATATCGCTACCTTTGTTGAATTTTTTTGTTTGGTGCACAACAAATCAACCTATCTTCGTGGTGCCGGTTGTTAGAATTTGTCGTGAAGAATGGATCCATGGAGCTCTTGTTCGTTAGTTACCGGCTATTGTTTGTGCCAGCTAAAGGTGGCTTTCAAACGTATTCGAAGAAATAAATAATTATTAAACGATCTTTAGTCTTTATCACGTGATGGGGAGAGTCCCCTAATAATCTCCAGCACCCACTGATGTTAGTGAAAATAAGCCGAGGGCTAGATAATCTCCAGCGTGATGTTTGCATAGGAGAGACCTTCTTAATGATCTCCAGCGTTCGTGAATGTAAGGGAGAATAAATTAAGAACTAGGTAATCTCGAGCGTGCTACTCGCGAGGGAGAGACGTTCTTAATAATCTCCAGTGTCCTTGGATGCATGGGAGATTTAAACTAAGAACAAGTAATCTCCAACGCCTTTGAACGCAGGGGAGATTTAAACTAAGAACAAGTAATCTCCAGCGTGATGCTCGCGATGGAAAGACGTTCTTAATGATCTCCAGCGTCCTTGGACGCAGGGGAGATTAAACTAATAATCAAGTAATCTCCAGCGTGATGCTCGCAATGGAGAGACGTTCTTAATTATCTCCAGCGTCCTTTGATGCAGGGGAGATTAAACTAAGAATCAAGTAATCTCCAGTGTGATGCTCGCGATGGAGAGACGTTCTTAATCATCTCCAGCGTCCTTGGATGCAGGGGAGATTAAACTAAGAATCAAGTAATCTCCAGCGTGATTCTCGCGATAGAGAGACGTTCTTAATAATCTCCAGTGTCCTTGGACGTAGGGGAGATTAAACTAAGAATCATGTAATCTCCAGCGTGATCCTCGCGATGGAGAGACGTTCTTAATCATCTCCAGCGTCCTTCGACACAGGGACTTATTGCTCATATTCTTAGACAAGGAGTAATGACCATACGTATCCAAGGAAGTGATTCTTTATTGATAGTTCAAGCTACATTGAAGAAACTAGAAAAAACATTGCTCACTGAACTGTCCTTGGGATCTAGTGGAAACCATTTGATGTTGGATCGTGGTAATCATCATCGTAGAGTTCGTCCTCGATGTAGTAGCCTTCCTTGTCGAGAAAATGGACTTCAAACCTTGCTTCGCCCAGGTGGGTGAGCATTATTGAAGTTTCCAACTCGAGTCCATGTGTTTCGGCAAAGTCTCTCCATCCACGTGCTACCCAGTGAGATCCGTAACCACCCCCTACGATATAGACAGGGAAATCTTTGACGACGCGAGTGGACAAAAGGTTTTGCTCGGGTACATGGGGTTGGAAATGTTCACCGAATTCGTAAGGTAGCGTCATGTGTACGTATTGTTCGTCCCCTACCAAATAAATATAAAAAACGAAGGGATTGTTTGGATTGTGATCGGTGGTATTATTTGCCATGCCTCTTTTTTTTTGAAAGGTTTTTGGTGAAAAGGTTGCGTCTTTCATGTTGTAGGAAAAAATCCTTTTTCATGAGAAAGGAAAAAAAAATGGGAATAAATGTCTGTTTCCGGATTTGAAAGGCTCTAGTGGTTTTGGTCGGGTTCTGAAAATTATTCTTGCCATGTGTAATTCATGCAGAATATCTCGAGAAATCCCTCTTTCAAATTCTCCTTTTTATTCAATGCACGCAATGAATGTCTTCGTTATATCTCGAGATTCGCACAATCTCATTATGCATATAAAAAGGGGCGATGTGCTTAGCCATCTTTTTTTTTGTCTTTTGCTTATCATTATTGCTTTGGTAAAGAGATAGCGCTTCCCAACTCCGAGATGCGAGATTTTTACCGTTGTCTTGATGTAGAGGGAAGGATGCATCGTTTGGTAAGTTGTTTATATTCGTTGTGTTTTATACTTGTTTGGGTTCAAATTGCTGTGATGAAATTAAGGCTCTATTATTTCCAGCCTCTCCCTTGTACTTTCGAAAGGATGTATTGTCATGTTGTATCTGATCAGGTTTGTTTTGTCTCTGCCACTAATGAAAACTTTTGTGTTGAGGTTTCTAAAGATTTCTCAAATTGTTAGTGGTTGTCTGAAGGTTGGGGAAGATTCGCAACCAATAATGGTATACGAGTTGGAGCATCGATGATGCTTTTTCAGTATGTGGGAGGGCATCGCTTCAACACCCTTGTTCTTGAGGATGAGTAGAGCTTTATCGTTTTGTAATGGCGGTGCCATTAGATAATTGTCTATATGCTGTACTTTTGTTAGACCTAATAATGTGCTTTATTATGTGTAATCACGAGATCTTATGTAATGATATCGTTATTTGAAGGGTAGAAGATATGCTTTCCGTTTTTGTGTTTTTGTTTCTTCCTGACGCCGATGTGACCTTTCCTGATGTGTTACTGTGGCTCTGAGTTGCAGAGAGATGCTCTGAGATCCTGCCACTTGCTAGGCGTGCCGTTGTTTTCTAGAAAAATTGTTTTGAACGGGGGAGACTCTTTTTAATGACTTGACAACACGATATGCTGCTTGCTTTGCTTCCTGATAAATATCAGAATTTTAGATAGAGTCTAGGCAGTTGTCCTTTTGCTTTGTTTCAATTTTGGTATTTTGAAATTTGAAGAGTTATGACTTCCCCCCATCCTCGTCGTTGCAACTTTTTTCGTTTTATTGACTCCGAAGAGAAATTGGAATATATGGTATTCGTTCCGACCCTTCTTTTGCCATTTATGCATTTCTTGGTTGATATTTGCTTTGGTTATTTGCATCTTTTGCCTGAGTCTATCAAATCTCCTCAATGTCGAGTACAAAGCATAAAGTTTTTTGAAACTTTCGCAAGACAGAACACGAAACTGATGAAATAAAATCAATAAACTAAAGACTTCCAAGATCAGAGTATCAACACGACAATGATAACCATGTAAAATAACACATAAAGGTATAAACGATCATGTCTTTTCATCAAATAACCTTCATTATTAAGAAATAGGACAATAGAGGACTTCTCATAAACCCTAATTGTTACTAACCCTTTTCACATAATTAATCCAAGTTGTATTAAGATCACTTTCGCTTCAATAACACAAACAAGGATCACCTTCAACTTTCGCAAAAGAATCATGCTCATAGGCATAGAAGACGAAATCGCATCAAAAGATTGTACCTTTACCGCATCACCTTACACGGCTACCGTCGAGCTGATCACCCCGACCCTAGAAGTTGGGTGACTACTCGCTCTTCATCATGAATAAACACATCAATAACAAAAAGGAACTAAATTGCATTAATAAAATCAAAGAAAACTTACAACCGATCGAAGCCAAATCGTCTCTCAACTTCTCCAACCTCTCTCGGCCACAATTCTCTCTCTCTCTCTCTCTCTCTCTCTCTCTCTCTCTCTCTCTCTCTCTCTCTCTCTCTCTCTCTCTCTCTCTCGAATTGGAACTAAATTGAAATGCCTAGAAAATAGCCCCTAAGGCTTTATTTATAGTATTCATTCCCTAGCTATTCAAGGAATGAATAATATGTCTATATCTAAACTTTCTATCTAAAAACATTAGGATAAAATTTGGAAATAAAATAATTATATCTAAAGGGAAACTCGGACTAGTTGTGGATAAATCCTTTTTGACTTGATATATCTTCTCTTGATTAGATAAAATATCTTGTTCCTTTCCTTGCAAGTAATCTATCTTCTTAGACTCCGAGTCGATCTCAACTGGATTGTGCTTGATGTTGACCAAACTCCTCGACGTCGAGTAGGATTTTTCCTCCAGTGTTGCACTCGATCTCGGGCAAGATTCGGACTCGTCGGTGTACTCGACGTCGACCAAACTCCTCGACGTCGAGTAGGATTATTCTGCTCGAGTGACTCTTGATAAGTGTATATTATCATGGCCGATTAAAGAGATATATAAATATTACCGATAACGGAAACGCCTTAAATGGGCATAGCGGTTTCTAATTAATATTGAAACTGTCAAGGCCAAATTAATGGACATATAATGTCCAGCTAGCCGTTAGGAAGGAAGACACTAGTTTGAGGACTAATTAGCCGAAGGTAATTAGGCTTAATCAATAGCGGGAGTTACATGGGCAGAGGCTATGGAGAATAATATAAGGAAGAAGAAATGAGGCTTGGAAGGGAGAAGTTTTTATCATCCTACTATCATCGTACACTAAAAAATCTGGTGTAACATTTGGCGCCGTCTGTGGGAATCGAAGGATGGTCGAGGCTTCCGAATCAGAAAGGAACTTGGTGGAGAGGAATCGTCTATTGGAAGAGGAGGTAGGAGCCCTGTGCGCCGCTAGAACGCTGCCCTTGAAAAGTCCAACAACAAGCGACCGAGAGAGGAAGCCGGAGGCAGTGGACACCGATTGGCCAACGCTATTGATGGCGTTCCGCCGAGACAACCCGAAAGAAGGAGTCGACATCGGCATGAGGCAAGCGAAGTAGAATATGACCGACATCGCAGCCATGGAAGAGCTCGAAATGAAGAGAGGTGGGAATACCATCTCACAAGCTATCATCACCGACGCGACCAGGGAGAGTCACTGGTCTCAGCCCAAGAGCAAGCCGAGGCTAAGCTGCTACAGATGATCGACTTTAACTCCATTCACTAGGCGTGTAAGGGAGCAACGCCCACCAGATAAGTTTTCGGCACCCATTTTTGAAATTTATGATGGAAAATCTGATCCGGTTAGTCACGTGGGGTTGTACACTCACAAAATGGCCTTGTGGGTTGAAAATGATAGCATGATGTGCAAGATGTTTCCCGCTATTTTGGGGAAAACAACCTCGAAATGGTTCCACGCTCTTCCGCCCAATTCGATTTCTTCCTAGAGTCAGGTAGCTCAGAGTATCGTGGCCAAGTATATAGCAAATAGCAGGGAGCCGGTTTCAATCGATGTGTTATTTGCTTTGCAAAAACGCAATGGTGAACCTTTGCGGCTGTTTGCTGCGCGATTCTTCGAAAGAAATACCGATATGGATTCTTGCGAAGAAAGCACAACCGTGTTAGCCATTAGGCTAGCCTTGCTGAGGGAGTGCCGCCTAAGAGAAAGCCTTACACTACAAATGTCGTTGACTATGGCCGAGCTGCAGGAGCGGGTTTGACAATATTCTAAGCTCGAAGAGGACAAGAGGGGTGCGACAGACAGCGGGCTGGTCTCACCGAACCGCAGGCCGTCTGGAGCTGGTGTGGGTAAGGAGAGGAGCCACTCCGATAAAGGCTCGTTTCGTGATCGAGGGTTGCCTCCGAGGACGTCTACCGCCGCAGTTAACACTTGCTTCAAGATACCGATTTATCGGATCCTTCCGCAGATCAAAGACAAGCCCTTTTTCAAATGGCCAAGTAAGATGAGGTCAGATCCCGCAAATCACGATGCAAGTAAGTACTACTCTTTCGATCGTGAAAATGGCCATATGACGGATGACTGTAGGACATTGAAAGAGTACCTAGAGTATTTAGTAGAAAGGGGTTACTTGAAAGAATTTATTGAAGAAAAGTCCACGAGGGACTTGGGCAAGAATGACGTCAACATTAACCATCAATCCATGGAGCTTGAAGATGGAGGTCATGAGAAGGTGATTTACCAAATAGATGTGAAGTCGAAGAAAGGAGTCGAGGCCCGTTACGTGTTCCGGAAGGGATGTCACACCCTCAAGGTGATGCGGGCGGAAAGTAGGGACCCAAAGCGGCACAAAGGGCTTCCATCGGCTGCCTTGAGCTTCACGGACAGTGACCTCGAGGGGATTCAACTCCCTCATAACGACTCATTGATCTTGACCCTCTCGATTGGATCCTTTGAAGTTCGTGGAGTGCTAGTGGATTCCGGGAGCTCAGTCGACATCATGTTCCATGAAACCTTTGTGAAATTAGGGAAGGCGCAACAAGATTTGATGCCGGTGACGACTCAGCTAGTCGGGCTGGGATCATTTCCTGTGTGGCCGAAGGGGATGCTAACATAGACCGCGCAATTGGGAGGAAAGATGGTGACAACTAAGTTCTTCGTCGTGGACGTGCCATCGTCCTACAATGTGATTGTCGGGCGCCCATGGATCCACAACATGGGCGTGGTCCACTCGACGCTTCATCAGATGATCCAATTCTCGCATAGGGGAAGCCTAGTTCAAATTCGGGGTGACCAGATGACGGCTCGACAATGCTTGAAGACGGATGGATGTAAGACGAGGACTTAAACAGTATAAAAAGTGCCTCATTTCCTAGAAGAAGTCGGTCGCCCACCCGATGAGAAGCCAATCGAAGAGCTGCGAAAAATCGCTGCCAACGGACATCAGATGCGACCTCGCAGCCTCAAAATAGGGGACTATGTGCCGCGGGCAAGTTGATACCGAGGACTTGGAACACACTACATTTGAAGTTGTTTTATATTTAGAATCACTATTGTAAGAACATAATAAGGGGTACTCTTTTACCTTTCCACGTGGCTTTTTCCCAAAAGAGGTTTTCCTGTGCAAAGGTTTTAACGAGGCCCCAAATATTTTATTTGCGCTTTTATGATTGTACTCACAAATAATTAGCCGCTCAAGGCCACGAAAACGAAGCCACTCAAGGCCACGAAAACGAAGCCGTTCAAGGCCACGAAAAACAAGCCGCTCAAGGCCAAATAAGCCGCTCAAGGCCACAAAAATGAAGCTGCTCAAGTCCAAATTAGCCGCTCAAGGCCACGAAAATGAAGCCGCTCAAGGCCAAACAAGCTGCTCAAGGCCAAATTAACGGCTCAAGGCCACGAAAACGAAGCCGCTCAAGGCCAAACTAGCCGCTCAAGGCCACAAAAACGTAGTCGCTCAAAATGATAAATATGATCATTTTTGGAAGATTTCATCACGGAACTGCGAATAAAATCATCTGAGGGGTTATTGATAAGTGTACATTATCATGTCCGATTAAAGAGATATATTAATATTACCAATAACGGAAACGCCTTAAATGGGCATGGCGGTTTCTAATTAATATTGTAACTGTCAAGGCCAAATTAATGGACATATAATGTCTAGCTAGCCGTTAGGAAGGAAGACACTAATTTGAGCACTAATTAGCCGAAGGTAGTTAGGCTCAATCAATAGAGAGAGTTACGTGGGAAGAGGCTATGGAGAGTAATATAAGGAAGAAGAAATCAGGCTTGGAAGGGAGAAGTTTTTTTCATCCTACTATCATCGTACACTAAAAAAATCTGGTGTAACAACTCTGCTCGACTTCGTGTGGAATTCGGGGCTCTGGAGTTCTGGACTTCGACTAGAAGTGGTCGACGTCGAGTAGAATTGTCAGTTCTCAACGTTCTCGTCTGTTCTTGAAACACAATTCCCCGAGTCCCCGTTCGTCTGATAGACAAATATGAAAATGCGATGGAAAGATCTTTTCGAGGGCTACAAATCTCATGAAGACATCAAAGCTTGATTCAGAATGATGAATGGCGAAAATTGACGTTTTCTCCAGTTGCATCATCCTTAGTTTCTTCATGACTTTCATTTAAGCTCCAAAGTGCGCCAGATTTCTGCGAAATATAACAAAAACTTGTGTAGACCTCCATGTATTGCAAATAGGTGTAAACTATGTTGAGTCTATTTTGATGTTATATTATATGTACGACGGAAGACAAAGAAATGTAGTATTTATTTTATACAAATATCAATTAGATTATTTATTGGGATTTATATTTAATTATTTGTTGGAGATTTTGTGCAGGATTTTTTGTGGTTATTGAAGATTTGGGGTTGAGTTTCTAGAAGATTCTTTGAAGATCTTGTGGAGCAATCTTCAAATTCAAAAGGTTGTTGATTTGTTGAAATCTTCAAGAGATTTAGTTGAACCAATCTCTAAGTTGTCTTCAACGTTTTAAACTAAACCATCAGTACCAAGTGAGTTTCAAGACCTTACTGTTTGAGCAGAAACCCAAAACCAAGGTTTTCAAGTTTTGGTAAGGCCTTACAGACACTAGTAAGACCTTACCAACAGTAGCTTAAGTTTTACACGAATGGGCTCAACTTTAATGTGCCTAATTTTACTTGAGCTCAAATTTGATTCTAAGGTCCAATATTTATTGGGTCTAATATTGATTCAAGATTGGGCCTAAATTTGATTATGAATTCAGACGTTGGTTTTTATATTAGGTTAGAGTGTTTAAATTCTATCTTATCTTAACATATATATGTTAGTTTGTTTTTTGAGATTTTCCAGGTATTTCTTTAGCTCTTTCAACGTTCCAATTCAAGTCATATCCCAAGCGTAACTTGTAGATTAATTTTTCAAACGTTTAAGCTTCTCCCTAGCGGATATTTTGCAACGTCACTCAACAAATCAGGCGTCCAAAGTTCAAGCGTTTAAATCAATTCAAACTCAGACGGGCGGCCTTTATAAGGAGATCAAGAGGATGGCAGTACACAAGCTTCACCCCCGCGCATACAAGTTCTCTTGCAATCCTTTGTCTCCTACTACACCGATCTCACATCTCTCTTTGGTTTGATCGTTTTATTTCTTTGAGAGTTTGTGAGGTTTACATTGCGCTTTATCATACAATTCATTTAGGGTTATACTAAGGGTACATCTCCACCCAAACCTATAAATACTTCGGTATCGGTAGAACTTTGTTTCACTAGTGTGTTTGGGTTGCTATATATGAAGTTAGTTTAGAAGAGGGAAGGTCTTCTAAAGGTTGTATCTAGGGCTCATAAGATAAAGTGAAATAAAGTTGTTGAATCCTACGGGTTGGATAACCCTAGGCGGGGACGTGGGCAAGGTTGTGCCAAACCTCGTGAACAATTCTCGTGTCCTTTACTTACTGCACTTTATCTTTATGGTTTATCTATTTCATCCTTATTATTTGTTATTTCGATCTTCACTTGTTTCGGTGTTTCAGATAAGGTCTTACCTCTGGCGGTAAGGTCTTACCAGTTTCTGCATTTGCGAAAAGTTATCATACTCTATTCTCCCCCTTTTCTAGAGTATTTGTTTGCCTTTTATCTGCCTATTCCGCCCTTCAATTGGTATCAGAGTCTAACTCACATACCTTAGATATTACTATGTGTGAGTCTAACCATGGCAAGCGAAGGTCAAGGCGGCTTCGACCAAGGAAGATCTGTCTCACATCCACCTCTTGTTATTGGGAACAACTTCATGCACTGGAAATCTTTGATGAAAATGTTTATCATTGATCAAGATTTGGAGCTCTGGCATATTATTATGCAAGGGCCCAACATACACAATAAGAAAGGTCCCAACGGCACGAATATGGACAAGCCGGAAGAAGAATACACTCAGATAGATCTGGAGAGCACGACTAAGAATTTCAAAGCTGTCCACGCACTATATTGTGTATTGAGTACCGATGAATTCAATCGCATCTCCTCTTGCACGACTGCAAAAGAGATTTGGGATAAGTCGGTAGTCACTTATGAAGGGACTAGCCAGGTCAAAGAGACCAAAATCAGTATCTATCTTAGACAATATGAATTATTTAGGATGAACCAAGATGAGTTCATAAAAGCAATGTTCACCCATTTTATGGAGATCATTAACAACCTTGACTCATTGGGAAAAACTTTCTAAAATGAAGAAAAAGTTGGAAAGATACTTAGATGCTTGCCCAATGAAAAGTGGGTTCCCAAGGTGACTGCGATAGAGGAAGCTCAAGACCTTACAGCACTAGCGTTGGATGACCTTCTTGGAAACCTTATCACGCATGAGATGGTCCTCAACAAAGATGACGGTCAACCATCCTCCAGTATAAATAATCTAGCGCTCAAAATGAAGGAGGATGTGCCATCAGAGGACGACGAAAGTGATGATGATGAGGAAGATCCCTTCGACTTGATCACAATGGGACTTGCTCGGTCTAAAGATGAAGAATCAATTCTCAAACCGAGAATATGCAAGATGATCAAAGCATAAAGGTAAGTCTTCTAACCCTACTAAAAGGACAAAAATTCTAACATGCTATGAATGTGGTGAAACATATCAATTGATGAAGGAGTGTCCTCAAAATAAGAAGAAGAAGCAAAAGAAGAATGATCGGAAAAAAGACAATTCGGATTCTACAAGTGAATCGAATTTGGAAAATGATCCGGTAAATCTCTGCTTGATGGTGGACCATGATGAAAATCAAGATCAACATCTAGATGGTATTGTAAGAAATCTTATCTCTAGTCCTATTGATGTTCTTTCGGAATTTTTGAAAAATATGATTTTGAATGAAGAAAATTGCAGCAAAGAAATCTACACCTTGGAAGAGAAGGTACAGGATCAAGAAGTCAGCATAAGGAAGCTGTCGCAAAAGCTGCAAGATCTTGACAGTCAAAATTCAGATCTTATCACTGAGGGTAAGGCCTTACGATCGGAAAATTCCAAACTAAAGGCAAACCTCTCTTGTCTCAAGGCTCATAACAATGACCTTGAGAATGAAAAGGTGAAATTATTTGAAAGTGTCAAGATCAACAACCAGCCCTGGTGCTATTCACTAGATCCAAAGCTACTCTTGACAAGATGTTCGGAGAACAACAACTTTCCTTGAACCGAAGTGGTATAGGATCCAACAGGAACTTTTCTGTCAAACCTACTACCACGTTCATTAAGGCAAAAGGAAGTTGGAAATCTCCTACTTGTTTCTTTTGTTGCAAAAAGGGTCATGTAAAGGAAACATGTCCATATAGAAGAAAGGACCCTTACATAATTAGAAATACCTTTCCTGTACGTTTAAATGAACGGATAAGACAAATTTGGGTTCCTAAAGGGACAAGACCACCAAACATGGTCTATCCTAATTATGAATCTAAATTTGTACATTGGTCTAGCCGGAAAGATTGATGTTTGTTCGTTTTGTAGGATATCACCAAGATCAAAGAGCTTAAATGTTATGTGCTACTAATGATGCTCTCTATTTAATATTGTTTTTGGAGCCTAATTGATATGTTGAATAGGGAAGCATTATCGTAGGGGGAGTAATGTTGTCAACTAACATCTCAAGGCCTTAAGTTCAGTTTCAAGGTCTTGACTAGCTGCTGAATTGGTGAAATCTGATTTCTTCCCTTCCTTGTTGGAAGACAAAAAGGGGGAGAAATTAGTTGCTTATGCTATATTATGTTATGCTACTTATGATACTCCGTGATGCTATTTATTTATATATAGTTGATATTTGTTTTGTTTAATTATTTGCTGGAGATTTTGTGCAGGATTTGTTGTGGTTATTGAAGATTTGGGGTTGACTTTCTAGAAGCTTCTTTGAAGATCTTGTGGAACAATCTCCAAATTCAAAAGGTTGTTGGTTTGTTGAGATCTTCAAGAGATTTAGTTGAACCAATCTTCAAGTTGTCTTCAACGTTTTAAAAAAAACCATCAGTACCAAAATAGTTTCAAGACCATGGTTTCCAGGTTTGGGTAAGGCCTTACCGACACTGGTAAGACGTTAACAATAGTAGCTTAAGTTTGACACAAATGAGCTCAACTTTAATGGGCTTGTTTTTAATGGGCCTAATTTTACTTGAGCTCAGATTTGATTCTAAGGACCAATATTTATTGGGCCTAATATTGATTCAAGATTGGGCTTAAATTTGATTCTGAATTCAGACGTTGGTTTTTATATTAGGTTAGAGTGTTTAAATTCTATCTTATCCTAACCTATATATGTTAGTTTGTTTGTTGAGATTTTCCAGGGATTTCTTTAGCTCTTTCAACGTTCCAATTCAAGCCACATCCTAGGCGTAGCTTCTGGATTAATTTTTCAAACGTTGAAGCTTCTCCCCAGCGGATATTTTACAACGCCTCTAAAAAAATCAGGCATCCAAAGTTCAAGCGTTTAAATCAATTCAAACTCAGACAGGCCGCCTTTATAAGGAGATCAAGAGGATCACAGTACACAAGCTTCACCCCCGTGCATACAAGTTCTCCTGCAATCCTTCGTCTCCTAATATATCGAACTCACATCACTCTTTAGTTTGAGCGTTTTATTTCTTTGAGAGTTTGTGAGGTTTACATTGAGCTTTATCGTACAATTAATTTAGGGTTATACTAAGGGTACATCTCTACCCAGACGTATAAATACTTAGGTATCGGTAGAACTTTGTTTCACTAGTGTGTTTGGGTTGCTAGATAGGAAGTTAGTTTAGAAGAGGGAAGGTATTCTAAAGGTGGTATCTAGGGCTCATAAGATAAAGTGAAATAAAGTTGTTGAATCCTACGGGTTGGATAACTCTAGACGGGGACGTAGGCAAGATTATGTCGAACCTCGTTAACAATTCTCGTGTCCTTTACTTACTGCACTTTATCTTTATTGTTTATCTATTTCATGCTTATTATTCGTTATTTCGATCATAACTTGTTTTTGCATTTCAGATAAGGTCTTACCTCTGGCGGTAAGGTATTACCAGTTTCTGCATTTGCGAAAAGTTGTCATACTCTATTCTTCCCCCTTTCTAGAGTATTTGTTTGCCTTTTATATGCCTATTCCGCACTTCAAACTACATAGATTTTGTACTATTATACCCCAAATGTATGAAATGCATGCAGAAATTGATATAAATGTAGGTGTAAAACATGGAAATTTAAGCGCACAACAAACACCCCATACTTAAGCTTGCTTGTCCTCAAGCAATACTTGTAATGGTCATACAGAGGAAAAAATTAAACTCTCAACATCTTAGATTCATTGCCATATGTCCATGCAATCAATTACCATCATTGAAAAGGAACTAGTGTCAAAAATCCATGCATGTGCAATAAAAAGCAACATCTACTTACAAAAGGAGGGTTATGCAAAACAATTCATAAGTGACAAAGCATTAATAATCAAGACGACTCTAATTTAAACTCATGGTTAAGAAAAGGTAAAAGGTTAAGTGGTGGGCTATATTTCGTCAATGTTGTGATAATTCCGGGGAGAACTTTGCTTTCTTGCTTTGATGCACTTTCTTCTTCAAAATTTCCACATCACTCATCCTTTCAAAAATCATTCTACGCTTTTTTTTTTCACTTTTATGCTTTTACCTCTCTAACCTCAGCACTACCTTCTCGCGAGTCGCAAACATGGGTGTCATGAATTGCCCTGAATACTTAGTGCTTCGGACTCCTCATCTTGGTGTCCCATCCTGCAGAACTATTATCTCAACGCAGGCAGGGTCGATCCACCTTTATCTCCTGAGGTGACCAGATTTTCTTTTTCTCATTAAATTTTCCATAAACTTTTCAATATCCTTCCAAACTCCAATAATATGATAACGACACAAATTCCATATTATAATCTCCATAATGTAACTCATTCTCAACATAATCCCCGGATAAGGTAAAGAATGGGCAATATTTAGATCATGTGGAGCAAATATGAAATAAGGCATATTATGGCTTTTGTGATGCATAAGCATAGGTAAGGCTAGGAATATCAATATGAGCATTATATGGAAATATAATGTCATCCATCCTCTTATCATGCAACATGTCAAAAGAAAAATCAAATTTACCTCCTTTCATGGTTTTCAAGAAAATAATGGACTTCATTGTGACTTCCCTTTACTAGGAAATTTCATGCTATATCTTTAATGAATCTAACTTTGCATCGTCGAGTTCAATTAAAGCTTCCATGCCACTAATCAAAAATTTTTAATGGGGGTTAATTTTATAAACTTTGGAAAACATGCACATAAGCACATAAATCAAATAAGAAATCCAAAGTATCCATGTATAAGCAATTCAAGAAAATAAACTTTAAATATGCACACTTATGGTTAAATAAAGTCAAACATGCACAAAGTAAGCCCTTCCCCCACCCCATACTTAAATATTACAGTGTCCTCACGGTATAAAAACAAGGGTAAAGAAAGAAACTCACTAAACAAGTGTGTTGTTGGAAATCGAGTGCAATGTTGCTGGATAAGTGGTCAACATCGAGGAGGGCTGGTCGACTTCTAGTAGTGTTACTCGACATCGAGTACAGTGTTGCCTCCAGGGTGGTTTTCCTCGACCACATGCTTCTTTTTCTCGAGATGTGTGGTCGAAGTCGAGTAGGTGTTGTGAGCCGAATCTGCCATGTTTTACAGTAACTTTTATATCGTTTTCTGCATACATTTTATGCATTTGGGCTAGAATGGTACATAATCTATGTAGTTTATGCTTATTTGCCAAATTATGGAATCTACACCAATTTTTGTTTAAATTCGTAAAATTCGAGGCAATTTACAGAAGTTCAGAGAAAGGACAAAAAAGCTCAAAAGTCTACTACAGAAGTCCAAGGTCGAAGAGCGACAGAACCAGGACAAATCGAGCTGAAGACAAGTGTTACTCGATATCGAGTACTTTTACTCGATATCGACCAAAGAAGTCCAGCAGAGCATTGGTCGAGTAGGAGTTGATCGAGGAGCTAAAGACTGAACATACCGAGCACCACTTACTTGATATCGAGTACTTTGCTCGATATCGACACCCCCAGCACCACATGTCCGAGCGAATGTCGGGGACCAGTTGCTCGACCAAGATCAGAAGCCGAAGTCGACAAAGACGTTACTCGATATCGAGTAAATTACTCGATATCGAGGAAAATCCTATTGGGCCGCGTTACGCGGTTTTGCTGTCCGTGTCGAGATGGCTTGCTTGGGAGCAAAGGAATCCGAGAATCTATCAAGTTATATCTATGGAGAGGAGATTTAGCCACACAATAAGATATTTACCTACTTTAGATATAATTCCTAGTTGATTTATTTCCTTTATTTCCAATTTTAATCTTTAAGTAAGTAGATAAAGAGATATAAATATAGATAGATATTTCCTTCCTTGATTAGCAAGCATTGGAAGCCTATGAATAAAGCCTTAGGGGCTGGATTTTATTGATTCAAATTCAAGACACAATTAGTTACACATAGAGAGAGTAGAGGAGAGAGCTTGGGGCGAAAGAAGTTAGAAAGGCGGAAGCGGATTTGGCTTCGATTGGTTGTAACCTTTCTTTAGTTTATTTAATGCAAGTTATTTTCTTTGGTTTATTGATGAGTTTCTTGATGATGAAGAGCGAGTAGTCCACCCACTTCTAGTGTTGGGGTGAGCCCGACGATAGCCATGTAAGGTGATACGGTAAAGGTTTGATCTTTTTATGCAATTCGTCTTCTATCCCTATGAGCATGATTCTTTTTGCGAGATTTGAAGGTGATCCTTGTTTGTGTTATTGAAGCGAAAGTGATCTTAATACAACTTGGGTTAATTATGTGGAAATGATTAGTAACAATTAGGGTTTATGCGAGAGCCTCTGTATTCCTAAATGTTAATAACGAAAGTTATTTGATGGAAAGCATGATCTTTGATGCCTTTATGTGTTACTTTGCATGATTATCGTTGTGGTGTTGATACCCTGATCTTGGAAGTCTTTTAGTTTATTGAATTAATTCGTCAAAATCTGCGTTTTGAGTTCGAGAAGGTTGCATTTTAAAGTTTCTGTTCTTTGTCGATTCCGAGGAGTATTGTCGATATCGAGTACTGTTTACTCGATATCGAGGAGACTTTTGCCGAGATCGAGTTTCTTTTTCTGAGTTTCTTTTCTGTTTGTCGATTTCTGTTACAGCTTAGTCGATATCCAGGACTGTTGCTCGTCATCGAGTAGGTTCTGTACTTTGCTTTTGTGTTTTTTCTTTTGTCTGTCTTTCTTTCGGTCTATTACTTCTGTCTGTGAGATTTACAGCTACCTGAGATCCGCTGACGTGCTTTCTCGTGGATCGATCCTGACTTCACACTGCTGCATCAGGAGGATGTCTTGTAATTATTTGAGTTGGCACGAATCTGGTTTGATTTATATTTCTATATTTTGAACTCGATTTCCTCCTACAACAAATTGGCGCCGTTGTCGGGGAAACAATCATTCGCGCCTTAGGTAGTCAGGTCTCACTTTTCCTTTGAGTTACTTCGCAGGTGTATGCGTCGTTCTGGTCAACAACATGAGTTTGACGGCTTAGACGAACCGGAACGCCTCTTACACATCCACCCTAAACTAAAAAGAGCCCTAGCGGCCGCAGAAACACAAGAACAGCTAATTGAGAGGCTTCAGAGAGAACTAGCCGCTAAGGATGCTGCTCTCGCCACTGAGAGAGCAGGAAGGGAACAGGAAGCTGAGCGTGCGAGGCAAGCAGAAGATGAGCTCGCCCAATATCCTACCACTACAAAGGATTACATCCACCCGACTCTTGTCGTGCCTGAATCGGGTATTCTAATCCCTCGGAATAACTATGAAATTCACACTCCTTTCTTAATAGAAATTAAACATAATGCTTTTCATGGTAGATTTAATGAATGCCCTCTTCAACATATTACAAACTTTACTGATATGTGTCGTACTCTTGCTGAAGGTACCACCTTGGAGTACATCTTGATGAAGGCTTTCCGTTGGTCTCTCGCTGGTCCCGCATTAAAGTGGCTCGAAGGACTGAAACCACGATCCCTCACGAGATGGGCTCAAGTAAAGCAGGAATTTCTCAATAAATTCTTTCCTCCTGCCAAGACAGCGCTCCTTCGCCAAAAGATTACATCTTTCAAACAGTAGCCTGGAGAGCCGCTAGCAAAGGCATGGGAATGCTATAAGGATCTACTGCGATCCTGCCCTACACATGGACAACAACCTTGCATCGTTCAGGAGATCTTCTTCAATTCTCTTGGCCTGGCTGCTAAAGATAGGATCAACACCTACACCCATTAATAGTATCTGACAGTGCCGCCAGTTGACGCATGGGCTGCCCTCGACAAGCTGACCAACTATGATAACAAGTATGGGACTTCAATCAACTACGATGAGAATGCCTATGCCAGGTCAGCCCCATCCATGCCCCTCTATGAGCCTTCTAAAGAAATTGACCCAGATGTCAAGGAGCAATACTACAGATATAAGAATAGGAAGCTTCTCAAGCAAGTAAATAATCTTTTTGTCAACCGGCCCTGCATTGAATGCGGATCACATAGGCACACCACTATTGAGTGCCCACACACAGAACAAGTCAGGCTGGCAGAATACCACGAAGAGGCAGCTTACGTAGGGGGTCCTAATCGCTACATGGGGGACCTGAGGTTTCAGCAACCACAATGGAACCAAGGTGCCCCTAGGAACCCCCCACCATATAGAGCTCCAGGACATCTGGAAAGGGACCAGAAGAGGGATGATCTACCGGCGTCGGAGGTGTTGCAGAGTCGTCGACATCGGTCAGCTTTTCCTCGATATCAACCAAAGGTTCCTCGATATCGACAAGGGTTGTCGATCTCGAGTTGTTGGGATGTGCAGTAAAGTCCGAGCTTGGCTTCTAGTCTGTGTCGAGGAGGTTTTTGTCGATATCGACCAAGGGCTCCTCGATATCGAGTTGTTGCTGCTCGTTGTCGAATTGCTGCTATGCGTTGTCTTGGTGCTTTCCGACCTCTGGCTCGTGTAATTGGTGCCCGCTCCTGACTTTGATAGCTGCGACGTGTCCGATCTTCCTCTTAGGATTTAGTTCTGTTTGCCCAGGGAGTTGTCCGGATGGTCGTGGAATCTGCGCCGCGAATTGTCCCATCTCTGTCTCTCTGTTCCTCTTCCAGACATCTAGCTCTCCAAATTTTGTAGTGATGCTCTGAAGCTGATTATTGATGGCGCTTGTAAATTGCTGGTTTTGTACTTGATTTTTCCTCATCTCGTCGAGGATAAGCTGCAGATCACCCTTCCTTTGATCCCTTTCTGGATGTCCTGGACCTCTGTATGGCGGGGGGTTCCTAGGAGGACCTTGTTTCCATTGTTGTTGATAGAACCTTTGATCCCCCATATAGCGATTGGGACCCCCTGCGTAAGCCACCTCTTCGTGTGTCTCTGCCATCCTGACTTGCTCTGTGTGTGGGCACTCAGTAGTAGTGTGCCGCTGTGATCCGCATTCGATGCAAGGATGGCTGACAGAGAGATACTTGACTTGCATGAGGAGCTTGCGATTCTGGTCTCTATAGAATTGCTCCTTGACATCTGGGTTAATCTCCTTGGAAGGCTAATAGAGGGGCATAGATGGTGCTGGCCTGGCATAGGAGTTCTCCTCATAGTTTGTGGTAGCCCCATACTTGTTGTCATAGTTGGTGAGCTTGCCAAGTACACCCCATGCGTCAGCTAGTGGCATCGTCAGATACTCATATCGAGTGTACTGATTGATCATGTCCTTAGTGACTTGGTCAAGAGAGTTGAAGAAGATCTCTTGAATGACGTAGGGTGGCTGTCCATGAGTAGGGCAAGATCGCAGTAGCTCTTTGTATCGTTCCCATGCTTTTGCTAGCGGCTCCCCAGGCTTCTTTTTTAAAGCTGTAATCTTCTGGCGGAGGAGTGTTGTCTTGGCAGGAGGGAAGAATTTGTTGAGAAATTCTTGCTCTACTTAGTGCTTCGGACTCCTCATCTTGGTGTCCCATCCTGCAGAACTATTATCTCAACGCAGGCAGGGTCGATCCATCCTCTTATCATGCAACATGTCAAAAGAAAAATCAAATTTACCTCCTTTCATGGTTTTCAAGAAAATAATGGACTTCATTGTGACTTCCCTTTACTAGGCAATTTCATGCTATATCTTTAATGAATCTAACTTTGCATCGTCGAGTTCAATTAAAGCTTCCATGACACTAATCAAAATTTTTTAATGGGGGTTAATTTTATAAACTTTGGAAAACATGCACATAAGCACATAAATCAAATAAGAAATCCAAAGTAGCCATGTATAAGCAATTCAAGAAAATAAATTTTAAATATGCACACTTATGGTCAAATAAAGTCAAACATGCACAAAGTAAGCCCTTCCCCCACCCCATACTTAAATATTACATTGTCCTCACGGTATAAAAACAAGGGTAAAGAAAGAAACTCACTAAACAAGTGTGTTGTTGGAAATCGAGTGCAATGTTGCTGGAGAAGTGGTCAACATCGAGGAGGGCTGGTCGACTTCTAGCAGTGTTACTGGATATCGAGTACAGTGTTGCCTCCAGGGTGGTTTTCCTCGACCACATGCTCCTTTTGCTCGAGATGTGTGGTCGAAGTCGAGTAGGTGTTGTGAGCCGAATCTGCCATGTTTTACAGTAACTTTTATATCGTTTTCTGCATACATTTTATGCAATTGGGCTAGAATAGTACAGAATCTATGTAGTATATGCTTATTTGCCAAATTATGGAATCTACACCAGTTTCTGTTTAAATTCGTAGAATTCGAGGCAATTTACAGAAGTTCAGAGAAAGGACGAAAAAGCTCAAAAGTCTACTACAGAAGTCCAAGGTCAAAGAGCGACAGAACCAGGACAAATGGAGCTGAAGACAAGTGTTACTCGATATCGAGTACTTTTACTCGATATCGACCAAAGAAGTCCGAGGAGAGCATTGGTCGAGTAGGAGCTGATCGAGGAGCTGAAGACGAAGCCAACCCGACTCTAGAGCCCTACTCGATATCGAGTACTTTGACTCGATATCGACAAAACTTGAAAGTCATGCCCTGAGTCGAGGAAGGATGCCAAGTCGAGAAGCCGAAGACTGAACATACCGAGCACCACTTACTTGATATCGAGTACTTTGCTCGATATCGACAACCCCAGCAACACATGTCCGAGCAAATGTTGGGGACCAGTTCCTCGACCAAGATCAGAAGCCAAAGTCAACAAAGATGTTACTCGATATCGAGTAAATTACTCGATATCGAGGAAAATCCTATTGGGCCGCGTTACGCGGTTTTGTTGTCCGTGTCGAGATGGCTTCCTTGGGAGCAAAGAAATCCGAAAATCTATCAAGTTATATCTATGGAGAGGAGATTTACCCACACAAGAAGATATTTATCTACTTTAGATATAATCCCTAGTTGATTTATTTCCTTTATTTCCAATTTTAATCTTTAAGTAAGTAGATAAAGAGATATAAATATAGATAGATATTTCTTTCCTTGATTAGCAAGGATTGGAAGCCTATGAATAAAGCCTTAGGGGCTGGATTTTATTGATTCAAATTCAAGACACAATTTGTTACACATAGAGAGAGTAGAGGAGAGAGCTTGTGGCGAAAGAAGTTAGAAAGGCGGAAGCGGATTTGGCTTCGATTGGTTGTAACCTTTCTTTAGTTTATTTAATGCAAGTTATTTTCTTTGGTTTATTGATGAGTTTCTTGATGATGAAGAGCGAGTAGTCCACCCACTTGTAGGGTTGGGGTGAGCCCGACGGTAGCCATGTAAGGTGATACGGTAAAGATTTGATCTTTTTATGCAATTCGTCTTCTATCCCTATGAGCATGATTCTTTTTGCGAGATTTGAAGGTGATCCTTGTTTGTGATATTGAAGCGAAAGTGATCTTAATACAACTTGGGTTAATTATGTGGAAAGGATTAGTAACAATTAGGGTTTATGCGAGAGCCTCTGTATTCTTATTTGTTAATAACGAAAGTTATTTGATGGAAAGCATGATCTTTTATGCCTTTATGTGTTACTTTGCATGATTATCGTTGTGGTGTTGATACCCTAATCTTGGAAGTCTTTTAGTTTATTTAATTAATTCGTCAAAATCTGCGTTCTGAGTTCGAGAAGGTTGCATTTTAAAGTTTCCGTTCTTTTTCGATTCCGAGGAGTATTGTCGATATCGAGTACTGTTTACTCGATATCGAGGAGACTTTTGCCGAGATCGAGTTTCTGTTTCTGAGTTTCTTTTCTGTTTGTCGATTTCTGTTACAGCTTAGTCGATATCCAGGACTGTTGCTCAATATCGAGTAGGTTATGTGCTTTGCTTTCGTGTTTTTTCTTTTGTCTGTCTTTCTTCCTGTCTATTACTTCTGTCTGTGAGATTTACAGCTACCTAAGATCCGCTGACGTGCTTTCTCGTGGATCGATCCTGACTTCCCACTACTGCATCAGGAGGATGTCTTGTAATTATTTGCGTTGGCACGAATCTGGTTTGATTTATATTTCTATATTTTGAACTCGATTTCCTCCTACAACAAATTGGCGCCGTTGCCGGGGAAGCAATCATTCGCGCCTTAGGTAGTCAGGTCTCACTTTTCCTTTGAGTTACTTCGCAGGTGTATGCGTCGTTCTGGTCAACCACATGAGTTTGACGGCTTAGACGAACCGGAACGCCTCTTACACATCCACCCTAAACTAAAAAGAGCCCTGGTGGGCGCAGAAACACAAGAACAACTAATTGAGAGGCTTCAGAGAGAACTAGCTGCTAAGGATGCTGCTCTCGCCACTGAGAGAGCAGGAAGGGAACAGGAAGCTGAGCGTGCGAGGCAAGCAGAAGATGAGCTCGCCCAATATCCTACCACTACAAAGGATTACATCCACCCGACTCTTGTCATGCCTGAATCGGCTATTCTAATCCCTCCTAATAACAATGAAATTCACACTACTTTCTTAATAGAAATTAAACATAATGCTTTTCATGGTAGATTTAATGAATGCCCTCTTCAAAATATTACAAACTTTACTGATATGTGTCGTACTCTTGCTGAAGGTACCACCTTGGAGTACATCTTGATGAAGGCTTTCCGTTGGTCTCTCGTTGGTCCCGCATTAAAGTGGCTTGAAGGACTGAAACCACGATCCCTCACGAGATTTGCTCAAGTAAAGCAGGAATTTCTCAATAAATTCTTTCCTCCTGCCAAGACAGCGCTCCTTCGCCAAAAGATTACATCTTTCAAACAGCAGCCTGGAGAGCCGCTAGCAAAGGCATGGGAACGCTATAAGGATCTACTGCGATCCTGCCCTACACATGGACAACAACCTTGCATCGTTCAGGAGATCTTCTTCAATTCTCTTGGCCTGGCTGCTAAAGATAGGATCAACACCTACACCCATTAAGAGTATCTGACAATGCCGCCAGCTGAAGCATGGGCTGCCCTCGACAAGCTGACCAACTATGATAGCAAGTATGGGACTTCAATCAACTATGATGAGAATGCCTATGCCAGGTCATCCCCATCCATTCCCCTCTATGAGCCTTCTAAAGAAATTGACCCAGATGTCAAGGAGCAATACTACAGATATAAGAATAGGAAGCTTCTCAAGCAAGTAAATTATCTTTCTGTCAACCGGCCCTGCATTGAATGCGGATCACATAGGCACACCACTATTGAGTTCCCACACACAGAACAAGTCAGGCTGGCAGAATACCACGAAGAGGCAGCTTACGCAGGGGGTCCTAATCGCTACCTGGGGGACCTGAGGTTTCAGCAACCACAATGGAACGAAGGTGCCCCTAGGAACCCCCCACCATATAGAGCTCCAGGACATCTGGAAAGGGACCAGAAGAGGGATGATCTCCTCATAGTTTGTGGTAGCCCCATACTTGTTGTCATAGTTGGTGAGCTTGTCAAGTACACCCCATGCGTCAGCTAGTGGCATCGTCAGATACTCAAATCGAGTGTACTGATTGATCCCGTCCTTAGTGACTTGGTCAAGAGAGTTGAAGAAGATCTCTTGAATGACGTACGGTGGCTGTCCATGAGTAGGGCAAGATCGCAGTAGCTCTTTGTATCGTTCCCATGCTTTTGCTAGCGGCTCCCCAGGCTTCTTTTTGAAAGCTTTAATCTTCTGGCGGAGGAGTGCTGTCTTGGCAGGAGGGAAGAATTTGTTGAGAAATTCTTGCTCTACTTGGGCCCATGTTGTGAGGGATCTTGGTTTCAGTCCTGCTAGCCACTTTGATGCAGGTCCTGTTATAGGAGGAAATCGAGTATGCAAATAAAATATAAATAAATCACAGCAAACCAGATTCCGTCCCTTGCAAATAATTACAAGACCTCCTCCTGATGTAGCAGCGGGAAGTCAGGATCGATCCACGAGGAAGCGTGTCAGCGGATCCTAGGCAGCGGAGAAATCTCACGGACAGCAGTCGACAACAGGGGTCCTCGAGCTCGACAAAGGGGTTTAGTCGACAGAAGCTCGGACAGTCGAACACAGCAGCTCTGCTCGACAAAGGTGGTCGATCTCGACAAGATGCTACTCTAGGTCGAGTAAGGCTTGTCGAAGTCGAGTTGTTCTTCGTCGATTCCTGCACAGGTAAGCAACAGCGACACTAGGTCGAGAATCAGCAACTCGAGGTCGACCACAGTTGGTCGAGATCGAGTAGACAGGGGACGAAAAACGAATAAAAATAAAGAACAAATGCTTTTAGGGTTTCGACTAAACTTAATGTAAAAAGACTTCCAAGATTGGGGTTTGCGACGATAATAACCAAGCATGCATAAGGTAGAACCAAACCGATAATCATGTGAATCGCATTAAAGGATTAAGCTTTCGCCTTTTCCAACAATTAGACAACTCTCTCAAGAAACCCTAATTGTCTCTACCGATTTTATGTTTATAATCCAAGTTGTTAGCATGGATCTCCATTAGATGGGCAATAAACACATCAACAAGTAGGAAAATGCTCAAAACATGATAAAGGTCGGATCTTTACCTCAGATATGCATGGCTATCGTCGGGCTCGCCCCAACCCTAGAAGTGGGTTGACTACTCGCTCTTCATCGCAAACCCAGACATCATTGATTGAAAAGAAATAACTTGCATGAACTAAATTCAAAGTCTTTACAATCCCGGCAATCAACTTTCGCAAACTGCCAAAACCTTAAAAACCTCAAACTCCTAAACCGTCTATGTGGAACTACTTGTCTTCCTCTGAAATTGAATGAATAAAACTGAGCCCCATGGGCTTTATTTATAGGCTTCTAATCCTTGTTAATCAAGGATAGAATATCTATATCTATATCTAAAACTATATCTATGAATTTAAAGATAAACAAAAACTATAACATAATTAAATCCAAAATAGGAAAATATATCTAAAAGTCTTCCATGGATAAATCTTCTTCTCTTCATGATGGATCTTGATATATCGGATAGATTTCAGCAACTTCGCGCCCAAGCAAAGCCAAGTCGAGTAGAATTGATCAATCCGCGTCGAACACCTTCTGGAATCCTAGTCGACCTCGACAAGACTCTTGTCGATCTCGAGTAGAGGTCTTGGTCGACTGGATTGGTTCTTCGTCTCGGCTTGCTGGTCCTCGACATGCTCAGAAAGGACTCCAGGTGCTCGTCGACCTCGACAAGGGGTGGTCGATGTCGAGTAGGATTAGGTCATCGACGAAGCTTCCTTGGGTTGGCGTGCTCGACAAGCCTGGATCTGGACTCTGGGCGTCGTCGACCTCGAGTAGAGATGATCGTCGACTGGGCCTCCTCGAGTGGCTCTCCTCGGCAAGCTCGGACATGGCTCAAGGTCTCGTCGATCTCGAAAAGGGTTTGTCGATCTCGACCAGGGTTGCTCGGCTTCTCGGGCAGCTTCTCCTCGTCGACTCTGGGTGTGGTGTCTGGGCTTCGTCGATATCGACTAGGGCTTGTCGAGATCGAGTTGGGTCCGGAGCCCGGGTTGGTCTGGTTCTCGATCAGGTCTTGTCGACCAAGGCTGCTCGGCCAAGCTCGTCTAGGTCGAGTAAGGCCTACTCGAGATCGAGTAGCCTTGACTCTCAGACTGGTTCCACTGCTTTGACCTTGGACTTCTGTAATGGTTTTCCGAGCTTTTCCGACCTTCTGTAGAATTGCTGTAATATGCCTCGATTTCTGCAAATTAAATAGAAACTGGTGTAGATTCCACAATTTTGCAAATAAACATAAACTACATAAGTTCTGTACTATCTAAACCCAAATGAATGCAATGTATACGGAAATCGATATAAAAGTTATTGTAAAACATGGCAGATTCAGCTCACAACAAACACCCCATACTTAAGCTTGCTTGTCCTCAAGCAATACTTTTATTTGTCATTCAGGGGAAGAATTCAAACTCTCAACATCTTAGATTCATTCTCATATGTCCCTGCAATCAATTACCATCCTCGAAAAGGTACTAGTGTCACAGATTCATGCACGTGCAAATATGTAAAAGCAACATCTACTCACAAAAGGAGGGTTATGCAAAAACAATCATAAGTGACAAAGCATTGATAATCAAGAAGACTTTAATTTAAGCTTATGAAGGAGTAGATTTGGTAAAAGGCTAAAAGGTGGGCAATTTTTGGCAATGTGGTGCTTTTGATCCGGGGAAATGGGGTATTTCCAAATTTGAATTTCCACATTCCTTCTCCATTTGATTCATCACCTTTCATAATGCTTTTCTCAATAATAATGCTTTTACCTCTCTAACCTCAGCACTGCCTTCCCGCGAGTCGCAAACATGGGTGTCATGAATGGCCCCGGATACTTAGTGCTTTGGACTCGTCACAATATGTCCCATCTATCCAAATTATTATCTCAGAGAGCAGGGTCAATCTACCTTTATCTCCTGAGGTGATTGGATTTTCTTTCACTCATTAAATTTTCCATATATTTCAAATAATTTCCTTCCAAACTCCAAATATGATAACAACCATATAACAATCTCCATAATGTAACATCATTCTCAACATAATCCCCGGATAAGGTAAAGAATGGCAATTTTAGATCATGTGGAGCAATAAATGAAATAAGGCATATTATCGCTTTTGTGATGCATAACCATAGGTAAGGCTAGGATTTCAATATGAGCATTATATGGAAATATAAAGTCCTCCATCATCTTATCATGCAACATGTCAAAAGCAACTTCAAATTTTACCTCCTTTCATGGTTTTCAATAAATAATGCACTTCATTGTGACTTCCCTTTACAAGGCAATTTCATGCTATATCTCTAATGAATCCAATTTTGCATCGTCGAGTTCAATATAAGCTTCCATGACATTATTTCAAAATTTCAATGGGGGTCATTTTTCTTAAATTTTTGGAAATCCTGCATATTAAGCACATAAAGCAATAATGCATTCCAAAATAGCCATGTAGCAATTCAAAAAAATAATGCACATATATATCAAATATGATCAAATATAGCAAATATGCACAAAGTAAGCCCTTCCCCCACCCCATACTTAAAATTTACAGTGTCCTCACTGTATAAAATAAAAAACAAGAGTAAAGGAAGGAACTCACAGGATAATGCATCGAGGAAGGCTGATCAGTGTAGGTCGAGTAGAGGTGCCTTGTCGATCTCGAGTACGGTGTACTCGATATCGAGTAGCTTCGTCTGCGTCTAGTGGTTTCTGAAGTCCAGGAGCGTCTGGTGCTTGTTGAGGTCGAGTACGTCTACTCGAGGTCGAGTAGCTCCTGGCTTCTCCTCCTCGTCGTCGTCGACTTGGCCTTCGTCGATTCCGACTGGTTCTCAGGGACTTCTGCCTTCCACCTTTCGCGATCTTTATATGCTTGCCGACCTACAATTGTTAGATTCCATACCAAAAACAAGACTATCCATATAAAGTTCTTAAAAAAAACATAAAACCAAAAACAAAACAAAAACCAAAAACCTAAAAGCAAAACCAAATAAAAAGTCCCAAAAGTTCATAAAGTCTATATACATGCTCTAGATTTTAGAGTCGCTAGGCCGACTTCTCCATTTGGGCTCAAGGACCATTATTGTGGGGCCCGCTCATGCTTGGCCCTTCTCCTGGATCATCTAGGTCCTGATGGTAGTATGCAAGCTCAGCTGATAGGTGGTTGCCTGCATCATCTCCCTTCTCTTTCTTCTTTTTCTTTGTAGCCCTCAGTTTCTGCAAATTTTCTCGCCACGGTGTTTTAGCTCCCTTTAAATCATTAAAAATTTTATTTATGGACTGAGGGGGAGTAGAATTCATACCTGAACTTACCTGTTCGGACCCAAAACAGAAATTTTTGGGCTTGGGTCTACTCGATGTCGAGTACTGGTGGTCGAGATCGAGTACAGGGACCCCATACTTAGACTCTGGGCAAGTCTCTGGCTCAGCAGTGGTGGTCGAGGTCGACAAAGACTCGTCGAGGTCGAGTACAGCGCTTGTCGAGATCGACGAGGGCTTGTCGATCTCGAGTACGGTTTTCGCTCCCTCCTCCGCTGTTTGCTTAGTCCCGTCGATGCTGATGCTTTTCACCTCTAGCCAAGAAATTTCCTCCTTTGCAGGGCCAAAAGAGAAATCTAAAACCTCATCGCCTATGGTGAAAGTGAGCGAGCGATTCTTAACACTAATCCTGGCATCTGCAGTAGCTAAGAATGGTCTACCAAGAATAATAGGGCTAGTAGGATCTTCGGCACAGTCAATAATAAGGAAATCAACTGGAACAAAGAATTTACCAACCTGGAAAGGGACGTTCTCAACTATACCTGTAGGGATGACCAAAGTATTGTTTGCCATGTATAATTTAGCATCCACAGGTTCTATGCATCCTATCTTAACCTTCCGCCAGATTGATAAAGGCATGATGCTCACACTTGCTCCTAAATCGCATAGTGAATCATATTTATATTGTCCAAAACCCACAGTAACAAAAAACTTACCAGGGTCAGGCCTCTTTTCAGGGAAGTGGAGTAGTTTGCATTCGCCTGCGATCTCTGAGATGGATCGCTTCTTGCACAGGATATCCTTCAGGAATTTGACATATTCAGGCATCTCTTGCAGGGCTTCTGTAAAAGGAATAGAAAAGTTTAGCTCTTGCAACATATTAACAAATATATTGAATCTCCCTGCAGTGGGATCTTTAAGAGTTTTAGAAGGGAAAAGAAGTGGCTTTTTCTGTTTAAAAGCCAGATCAGCTGTCGGAGAAGCTGCAGTGTTGTCGACGTCGGCCAGATGCTCCTCGACTTCGACCAGAGGCTTGTCGAGATCGACCAGAGGCTTGCCGACCTCGAGTTGACTTGTCGACCTCGGGTTGCTGGTCTGCGCAGCGGAGTCCGAGCTCTGCTTCTGGTCTTGGTCGAGTACGGGCTTGTCGAGGTCGACCACGGGTTTCTCGAGATCGACCAGTGTCTGCTCTGTCTCGAGCTGCTGCTCTGCGTTGCCTTGCTATTTTCCGACCTCTGGCTCGTGTAGTTGATGCCCACTCCTGAGTTTGATAGATGCGACATGTCCGGTTTTCCCCTTAGGATTTGGTTCTGTTTGCCCAGGGAGTTGTCCGGACGGTCGTGGGATCTGTGCAGCGATCTGTCCCATCTGAGTTTCAATGCCCTTTTTCCAGATGTCCAACTCTACAAATTTTGTGTTGACATGCTGGAGCTGATTGTTGATGGTGTTGGTAGCCTGCAGGTTCTGGGCGTGATTTCGGCGCATCTCATCAAGGATCACCTGCAGATCGTCCTTCTTTTGATCTCTTTTTGGATATCCTGGAGCTCTATAGGGTGGGGGATTCCTAGGGGGCCTTGGTTCCATTGCGGCTGATAGGGCCTTTGGTCCCCCATATAGCGATTAGGACCCCCAGCGTATGCTGCCTCCTCATGTGTTTCTGCCATTCTAACTTGCTCTGTGTGTGGGCACTCAGTAGTGGTGTGCCTCTGTGATCCGCATTAGATGCAAGGCTGATTGACAGACAGATATTTGACTTGCTTGAGGAGCCTGCGATTCTGATCTCTGTAGAACTGCTCCCTGACATCTGGGTCGATTTCCTTTGCTGGCTCATAAAGTGGCATAGATGGTGCTGGCCTGGCGCAGGAGTTCTCCTCATAGTTTACAGTAGACCCATACTTGTTGTCGTAAGTAGTGAGCTTTTCTAGCACACCCCATGCCTCACTTGGCGGCATCGTCAGATACTCGTAGCGAGTATAATTGTTGATTATGTCCTTAGTGACTTGATCAAGAGAGTTGAAGAAGATCTCCTTAATGATGTAGGGTGGCTGTCCATGAGTAGGGCAAGATCGTAGAAGTTCCTTGTAGCGCTCCCATGCCTTTGCCAGCGGTTCCCCTTTCTGCTGTTTAAAGGCGGTGATTTTCTGCCGGAGAAGTGCTGTCTTGGCAGGTGGGAAGAATTTGTTGAGAAACTCTTGCTCTACTTGGGCCCATGTGGTCAGTGATTTTGGTTTCAGCCCTTCTAGCCACTTCAGTGCAGGTCCAGCGAGCGACCAATGGAAAGCTTTCATCTTGACATATTCCAGAGTTGTACCTTATGCAAGAGTACGGCACATATCATGAAAATTAGTAATATGTTCAAGAGGACACTCATTAAATCTGCCGTAAAAGGCATTATTTTTAAGCTCTATAAGAAACTGAGTGAGAATTTCAAAAGAGTTTTCAGGGATTAGAATCGCCGATTCAGGCACGACGAGAGTTGGGTGCATGTAGTCCTTTGCTGTGGTTGGATACTGGGCAAGCTCAGCCTGTGCTTGTTCCCTTGTTGCTCTCTCAGCGACGATAGCAACATCCTTTGCGGCTAATTCCCTGGTAAGCCTAGCGACCAGCTGTTCCTGTGTTTCAGCGGCCGCCATGATCCTTTTGAGTTTGGAGTGGATGTGTAGGTAGCGCTCCGGTTCGTCTAAGCTGTCAAACTCAGGTGTTTGACCAGAACGACGCATACACCTGCGAATTCACTCAAGAGAAAAGTGAGAACTGACTACCTAAGGCGCGAATGATAGCTTCCCCGGCAACAGCGCCAATTTGTTGTAGGAGGAAATCGAGTATGCAAATAAAATATAAATAAATCACAGCAAACCAGATTCCGTCCCTTGCAAATAATTACAAGACCTCCTCCTGATGTAGCAGCGGGAAGTCATGATCGATCCACGAGGAAGCGTGTCAGCGGATCCTAGGCAGCGGAGAAATCTCACGGACAGCAATCGACAACAGGGGTCCTCGAGCTCGACAAAGGGGTTTAGTCGACAGAAGCTCGGACAGTCGAACACAGCAGCTTTGCTCGGCAAAGGTGGTCGATCTCGACAAGATGCTACTCGAGGTCGAGTACGGCTTGTCGAAGTCGAGTTGTTCTTCGTCGATTCCTGCACAGGTAAGCAACAGCGACACTAGGTCGAGAATCAGCAACTCGAGGTCGACCACAGTTGGTCGAGATCGAGTAGACAGGGGACGAAAAATGAATGAAAATAAAGAAAATAAAGAACAAATACTTTTAGGGTTTCGACTAAACTTAATGTAAAAAGACTTCTAAGATTGGGGTTTGCGACGACAATAACCAAGCATGCATAAGGTAGAACCAAACCGATAATCATGTGAATCGCATTAAAGGATTAAGCTTTCGCCTTTTCCAACAATTAGACAACTCTCTCAAGAAACCCTAATTGTCCTTACCGATTTTATGTTTATAATCCAAGTTGTTAGCATGGATCTCCATTAGATGGGCAATAAACACATCAACAAGTAGGAAAATGCTTAAAACATGATAAAGGTCGGATCTTTACCTCAATTATGCATGGCTATCGTCGGGCTCGCCCCAACCCTAGAAGTGGGTGGACTACTCGCTCTTCATCGCAAACTCAGACATCATCGATCGAAAGAAAACAACTTGCATTAAACTAAATTCAAAGACTTTACAATCCCGACAACTCAACTCTCGTTAAATGCCAAAACCCTAAAACCTTTGAACCCCTAAAACTGTCTCTGTGGAACTACTTGTCTTGCTCTGAAATTCAATGAATAAAACTGAGCCCCATGGGCTTTATTTATAGGCTTCTAATCCTTGCTAATCAAGGATAGAATATCTATATCTATATCTAAAACTATATCTATCACTCTAAAGATAAATAAAAACTATAACATAATTAAATCCAAAATAGGAAAATATATCTAAAAGTCTTCCATGGATAAATCTTCTTCTCTTCATGATGGATCTTGATATATCGGATAGATTTCAGCAACTTAGCGCCCAAGCAAAGCCAAGTCGAGTAGAATTGATCAATCCGCGTCGAACACCTTCTGGAATCCTAGTCGAACTCGACAAGACTCTTGTCGATCTCGAGTAGAGGACTTGGTCGACTGGATTGGCTCGTCGTCTCGGCTTGCTGGTCCTCGACAGGCTCAGAAAGGACTCCAGGTGCTCGTCGACCTCGACAAGGGGTGGTCGATGTCGAGTAGGATTATGTCATCGACGAAGCTTCCTTGGGTTGGCGTGCTCAACAAGCCTGGATCTGGACTCTGGGCGTCGTCGACCTCGAGTAGCCTTCGTCGACCTCGAGTAGAGATGATCGTTGACTGGGCCTCCTCGAGTGGCTCTCCTCGGCAAGCTCGGACATGGCTCAAGGTCTCGTCGATCTCGACAAGGGTTTGTCGATCTCAACCAGGGTTGCTCGGCTTCTCGGGCAGCTTCTCCTCGTCGACTCCGGGTGTGGTGTCTGGGCTTCGTCGATCTCGACTAGGGCTTGTCGAGATCGAGTTGGGTCCGGAGCCCGGGTTGGTCTGGTTCTCGATCAGGTCTTGTCGACCAAGGCTGCTCGGCCAAGCTCGTCTAGGTCGAGTAAGGCCTACTCGAGATCGAGTAGCCTTGACTCTCAGACTGGTTCCGCTGCTTTGACCTTGGACTTCCGTAATGGTTTTCCGAGCTTTTCCGACCTTCTGTAGAATTGCTGTAATATGCCTCGATTTCTGCAAATTAAACAGAAACTGGTGTAGATTCCATAATTTTGCAAATAAACATAAACTACATAAGTTCTGTACTATCTAAACCCAAATGAATGCAATGTATACAGAAATCGATATAAAAGTTACTGTAAAACATGGCAGATTCAGCTCACAACAGGTCCGGCGAGGGACCAACGGAAGGCCTTCATCTTGACATATTCTAGAGTAGTACCTTCAGCAAGAGTACGACACATATCAGAAAAATTGGTAATATGTTCTAGAGGGCATTCATTAAATTTTCCATAAAAAACATTATTTTTAAGTTCTATAAGGAATTGAGTGCGAATTTCAAAAGTATTTTTAGGGATTAGAATAACCGATTCAGGCATGATGAGAGTCGGGTGCATATAATCCTCTGCAGTGGCTGGGTATTGGGCAAGCTCAGCTTCTGCTTACCTTGCGCGCTCAGCTTCATGTTCCGTTCCTGCTCTCTTAGCGGCGATAGTAGTATCCTGAGTGGCTAGTTCCCTTGTAAGCATCTCAATCAGCTGTTCTTGTATTTCTGCGGCCGCCATGGCTCTTTTTAGTTTAGCTTGGATGTGTATAAGGCGCTCCGTTTCGTCTAAGGCGTCAAACTCAGGTGTTTGACCAGAACGGCGCATATACCTGTAAAGTAACTCAAAGTAGATGTGAGATTTAACTACCTAAGTCGCGAACGATAGCTTCCCTGGCAACGGCGCCAATTTGTTGTAGGAGGAAATTGAGACTTGCAATAAAATATAAATAAATCAAAGCAAACCAGATTTCTTCCCTTGCAAATAATTACAAGACTCCCTCCCTATGTTGCAGTGGAAAGTCAGGATCGATCCGGAAGGAAGTGTGCCAGCGGATCCGAGGCAGCGGAGAAATCTCACGAACAGAAGTCGACCACATGTTGTCGATCTCGACTAGGGTTAGTCGACAGAAGTTCGGACAAGTCGATTCACGCAGCAGCAGTCACAGGCGGTTGTCGATATCGAGTAAGTTTTACTCGATATCGAGTAAACTCGTCGATGTCGAGCACCTACACAGGAGAAGCTACGGCGATATGGGATCGAGGATCAGTAACCCGATATCCACAAGATGTAGTCGATATCGAGGAGGGCAGACACTTTAAAACAAAACAAAATAAAGACAAGGCTTTGGGAATTCAAAAATAAACTACATATGAAAGACTTCCAAGATTGGGTGGACTGCTCGCGCTTCATCGCAATCTCAGACATCATTGATGGAAAATAAACTACTTGCATTAAACCAAACTGAAGAAAGTACAAACAGAACAAAGCCAGATCACTTTCGCTCCTTTGATCCACTGAGCCTCTCTTTCTCTCTCTACTACTAC
Source organism: Persicaria tinctoria (assembly GCA_037127255.1). Classification (NCBI taxonomy): domain Eukaryota; kingdom Viridiplantae; phylum Streptophyta; class Magnoliopsida; order Caryophyllales; family Polygonaceae; genus Persicaria; species Persicaria tinctoria. Next base: position 33,377,464 of record JBANSL010000001.1, read on the forward strand.
TTCTCCTACTGAAATTGAATGCTTAGAAATCAGCCCCATGGGCTTTATTTATAGGCTTCTAATCCTTGCTAATCAAGGATAGAAATCTCTATCTATATCTAAATCTCTATATCTAAAAGATTAAAGATAAATAAATGGAATAACATAAATAAATCCAAAAAGGAAATTATATCTAAAAAAGGGAAATATATCTAAAAGACTAAAATATCTTCATGTGGATAGATCTTCTTCTCCATGGATAGATGTTGATAGATCTTGGATAGAATTGGACATCTTCGGCCCCAAGCAAGCCCAAACCGCGTCGGACAGCTCACCGCGTCACGTGATCTAGGATGGCGCTCCTCGATATCGAGTAATTTACTTGATATCGAGTAAAGTTGGCGTCGACTTCAGCTTCAGCGGCATGCTCGACTAGCTGGTCCTCGACATGGCTCGGGTGCGCGCTTCTGGTGTTGCCGATATCGAGTAAGTAACTCGACATCGAGGAGAGTGGTTTCATCGACTTGTTGGCCCGTCCTTATCGAGCAGCTTCTTCTCGATGTTGCTCGGACATGTGTTCTAGGTTTGTCGATATCGAGGAGTTTCCTTGATATCGAGAAGAGTGGCGCTCAGTGTCCGGTTGTCTTGTCAGGTCGAGTAGCTCTCCTCGGTTCCTCGATCAAGTGTTCCTCCTCGACTCCGGGTATGATTTTCAGCTTTGTTGATATCGAGTAACTAACTCGATATCGAGGAGTGTCCTGGAGTCGGGTTGGCTCGTCTTCAGTTCCTCGACCTGCTGCTCCTCGATCAGTGCTGTGCCCGGACATTTGTTGTCGATATCGAGTAAGATTCGCCAATATCGAGTAGCTTTCAGCTTCCGTCTTTCCTCCTTGGTTTTCTCCCGAAATGGCTTCAAATTCTGCAATATTAAACCAAAACTTATGTAGACCTCTATTTCTTGCAAATAAGCACATATTACATAAATTCAACATATTCCCAACCCGAAATATGCAAAGTATACAGAACATGGAGCTAAAATGTGCATAAAAACCTAACTATTTTAGAGGACATCTAGACACAGATTGCCCAGCTAGCAGCGGGCGTCCCCAGATAGTCAGCTTCGCTCCCTGGATCTTCAGAACCAAATCCCTAGGGGAAGACCCGACACATCGCTGCTTGGAAACTCATGAGAGGCCACCAACTACGCGAGCCAGAGTTCGGAAGGCAGCAAGACGAATGAGCTGAACAGCAAGTCAATATCGACCAGACCTCGGTCGATATCGAGGAAAGGCAACTCGATATCGAGGAAGGACTACTCGATATCGAGGACAAACCGGATCAATCTTCGTCTGCACAGCACAACAACTCAACATCGAGAAATTCGGCCGATATCGAGAAGAATATGGTTGATGTCGAGGAAAATCAAGTCAATGTCGAGAAACCAGCAACACCTCCGACATCTATTCTGGCTCCGAACCAGAAAAAGAAGGTGCCCTTCCCAACAAAATCTCCAAAGGATCCAGCAAAGAAGAAGTTTCAGCGCTTCATTAAGATGCTTCAGAAGCTCAATGTCACCATACCCTTCACAGAAGCTCTCAATGAAATGCCATCCTACGTCAAATTCCTCAAAGAGATCCTAAGCAAGAAGCGGTCAATGGCTGAAATTACAGAGGAGTGCAGCCATATGGACATACTTGAGAAAAGGCCAGATCCAGGTAAGTTTGCTATAACCATTGGATTTGGTCAATATAAATTTAATGCATTATGTGATCTTGGAGCTAGTGTGAGTATAATGCCTTTAACAATATGGTCCCAGATTAAGATAGCTGCCCTAGAGCCTGTGGATGCTAAGCTTTATATGGCCAATAATACAGTGGTCATTCCAACATGCATGGTGGACAATGTGCCAGTGCAAGTAGGTAAGTTCTTTGTCCCTGCTGATTTTCTAGTTATTGATATGGCCGAGGACCCTTCTTGTCCAATTATTCTAGGAAGGCCCTTCTTGGCGACGATGGATGCCAACATAAGTTGGAGTACTCACTTTCAACATCAGCGATGAGGTAATTGAGTATTCTTTTAATAAAACTGAAAGGCATACAGGTCCAATGGAAGAGGTAAAATCTATATCAGCTGGTTACATTACTTGCGGGGAGCCTAAGGTAAGAAATATGACTTCTAAAAAGCTGGAAAAGAGGGATATGGAAGCCCAGGTGGAGAAGATCATGGCCATCCTAAACAAAGACACAGAGGATCTGCTCGACATCGACCAAGGTAAGTCGACGTCGACTAACTATTTTTCGGATGCCTTGACGAGATGCAAGTATGGGGTCGAAGTCAACCAGAATTTCTCGATATCGAGGAATTTGGTCGATATCGACCAAACTCAAAAGGCGGGAACTCCTCGATATCAACAACCTTAGTCGATATCGACCAACCATCTTCGTCCTCGACTTCACCTCCAACGACGAGCACTCCACTGCCAACGAAGGACCACTCGATATCGACAACCTTAGTCGATATCGACCAAACTTTTCCTTCATCGTCTCCAGCATCCTCGAGCAGCAGGCCACCAGATGTTAAAAACAACTAGATGTCGAGTATACCTACTCGAGATCGACCAAATACGTACAGTGGTCCCCGAATCCTTTTCTGCGAAGGTAAGCCAAGGTATGGATCTTTCTTCTCCTATTTCCATTAAAGATTTATCTATACATGGGAGAGGTTTGCCTTGGTATGTGCGCTTATGTTGGATTTCCAATGATGAGCCTAAGGAGTATGAAGTTGGAGACAAACTCTATGTTTCCAAATCAAAGGATAATTGGTTTCCTAACAAATTCAACAAGAAGATGATGGGGCCCTTCGTGGTGAACAAGATCCATTCTGGAGGACTGCATCTGATGGAGAAGAATGGAGTCCTATTTGAAGCCCACGCTACATGGGCCCTGCAAATGCCACCTTGAGCTTAATGGAGAAAGTCGGCCTAGCGACTATAAAATCTAGAGCATGTAAATAGACATTTATTTTTGGACTTTTGGACATTGTTGCTTTTGTTTGTTTTTGGTTTCGAACTTTTAGTTTTTCTATTGTGGGTATTTCTCTTCTACAATTTTCAGGTCCATGGGGATAGAAACAAGAAGCTAAGATCAGACTAGGCCCAACATTTTCACTCGATATTATGAAGCCCTGCACATCTGTCTAGTGAGTTTCTTTCTTTACCCTTCTTTTTATACAGTGAGAACACTGTAATGTTTAAGTATGGGGTGGGGGAAGGGCTTACTTTGTGCATATTTGACATATTTGACATTATGAGTGCATATATGAAGTTTATTTATTGAATTGCTTATACATGGCTATTTTGGAATTCATTATTGATTTATGTGCTTATATGTATGTTTTCCAAAGTTTATAAAAATGACCCCCACTGAATTTTTTTTTTGATTAATGTCATGGAAGCTTTAAATTGAACTCGACGATGCAAAATTGGATTCATTAGAGATATAGCATGAAATTTCCTAGTAAAGGGAAGTCACAGTGAAGTGCATATTTTCTTGAAAACCATGAGAGGAGGTAAAATTTGAAATTGCTTTTAACATGTTGCATGATAAAAGGATGGAGGACTTTATATTTCCATATAATGCTCATATGTTTATATCCTAGCCTTACCTATGCTTATGCATCACAAAAGCTGTATATATATGTCTTATTTCATATTTTGCTCCACATGCTCCAAATATTGGCCATTCTTTACCTTATTTCCTATCCGGGGATTATGTTGAGAATGATGACACATTATGGAGATTATTATATGGTTGTTGTTATTATGTTTGGAGTTTGGTAGGAAAAAGTTTGAAAAATATGGAAAATTTAATGAGTGAAAGAAAATCCGATCACCTCAGGAGATAAAGGTAGATCGACCCTGCTTGTTGAGATAATAGTTCAGTGAGATGGGAGACACAGGTGAGGAGTCCAAAGCACTAAGTATCCGGGGCTATTCATGGATCCGGATCCTCTCCTAATAAAAGGTTACCTAATATCTTACTAAAAAAAAATCAAGGGCTCAGATTTATTATCCTGTAATTAACTCTAATTCTCTCATCCCACTATTTCAATATTCCCTGAAAAATTAAAACCCCGCTCCGGCTAATCCTCCACCACAACCGCCTCGGTGCCTTGGTCTGACAGGATTGTGACTCGTGTTGATATATTTGGCCAACGGTTCGGGCTCCTCACGCAAATTGCAGAGTTTCCCCTCATCAAGTTAATTGGTGAGTTCACACACATTGCTGAATTGAGACTAATGCCTTAATTGAATTGGCATCGATGGTCAATTCGGTCAAAACTGCCTAACAGCCCACCACCATCGCCAGTTCAGCAGGGGATCAAGAGCACGATGGAAGACCGGCGTGGGAAGGCCAATCGCTGGACAGTACTAATTAAGGCTTTTCATTGATCACATCATCAGACTACAATTTTGATGGGGTTAAGTATGTAGTCAGTTCAATGATTAGGTTGTAATTCTTAAATTTTGATGGTTGTTTACGTAGATATGGTTGACAGTGGGTTTCCGTTATGTATAGATGGAGGAGAAATATCGATAATTGATTGAGTTATGGTTTCATTGATAAGGGAGAATTGACTTTAATTAAAGAAGATTAGATCTTAACCATTAATTTACTTGAATGGTTGAGATTAGTTTATTAGGAAGATATTAGGTAACCTTTTATTAAGAGAGGATCTGGATCCGCTATTCATGACACCCATGTTTGCGACTCGTGAGAAGGCATTGCTGAGGTTATAGAGGTAAAAGCATTATTATTGAGGAAAGGCGTTATGAAAGGTGATGAATCTTATGAAGAAGGAATGTGGTTAAGAAAGTTTGGAAATAATCCATTTCCCCGGATCATTAGCACCACATTGACAAAAATTGTCCACCTTCAGCTTTTTACCAATCTAATCCTTATTGAGCTTAAATTAAAGTCCTCTTGATTATTAATGCTTTGTCACGAATGAATGTTTTTGCATAACCCTCCTTTTGTGACACAAGTACCTTTTCGATGATGGTAATTGACTACAGGGACATATGAGAATGAATCTAATATGTTGAGAGTTTTTTTTCTTCCCCTGAATGACAATTAAAAGTATTGCTTGAGGACAAGTAAGCTTAAGTATGGGGTGTTTGTTGTGAGCTGGATCTGTGTTGGTGGAGGAAATCGAGTATGCAAATAAAATATAAATAAATCACAGCAAACCAGATTCCGTCCCTTGCAAATAATTACAAGACCTCCTCCTGATGTAGCAGCGGGAAGTCAGGATCGATCCACGAGGAAGCGTGTCAGCGGATCCTAGGTAGCGGAGAAATCTCACGTAAGTCGACCACAGGGGTACTCGAGCTCGACAAGGGGTTAGTCGACAGAAGCTCGGACAGTCGAACACAACGGCAGCTCCTCGGCAAAGGTGGTCGATCTCGACAAGGGGTTACTCGAGGTCGAGTACGGCTTGTCGAAGTCGAGTTGTTCTTCGTCGATTCCTGCACAGGTAAGCAACAGCGACTCTAGGTCGAGAATCAGCAACTCGAGGTCGACCAGATGGTGGTCGAGATCGAGTAGACAGGGGACGAAAAACGAATGACAATAAAGAAAATAAAGTACAAATGCTTTTAGGGTTTCGACTAAGCTTAATGTAAAAAGACTTCCAAGATTGGGGTTTGCAACGACAATAACCAAGCATGCATAAGGTAGAACCAAACAGATAATCATGTGATTCGCATTAAAGGATAAGCTTTCGCCTTTTCCAACAATTAGACAACTCTCTCAAGAAACCCTGATTGTCTCTACTGATTTTATGTTTATAATCCAAGTTGTTAGCATGGATCTCCATTAGACGGGCAATAAACACATCAACAAGTAGGAAAATGCTCAAAACATGATAAAGGTCGGATCTTTACCTCAATTATGCATGGCTATCGTCGGGCTCGCCCCAACCCTAGAAGTGGGTGGATTACTCGTTCTTCATTACAAACTCAGACATCGTTGATTGAAAGAAAACTAATTGCATTAAAATAAACCAAAGTTTACAACCGCTCGAAGCCAACTCCACTCTCGCTTCACAACTCCAATCGGCTGCTCACTCTCTCTCTCTACTTCTCCTACTTACTTCTCTCTGAAATTGAATGAATAAAACTGAGCCCCATGGGCTTTATTTATAGGCTTCTAATTCTTGCTAATCAAGGATAGAATATCTATATCTATATCTAAAACTATATCTATGACTTTAAAGATAAATAAAAGTTATAACATAATTAAATCCAAAATAGGAAAATATATCTAAAAGTCTTCCATGGATAAATCTTCTTCTCTTCATGATGGATCTTGATATATCGGATAGATTTCAGCAACTTCGCGCCCAAGGAATCCCAAGTCCAATCGGACAAGTCTCGTCGAGAAGCTGCTGGACACGGCTCTAGTCGACCTCGAGTAGGGCTTGTCGACCTCAAGTAGCATGGTTCGTCGACTGGACTCCCTCGGCTAGATCTGCTCGATGTGCTCGGACTTGGTCACTGGTGCTCTTCGACCTCGACAAGAGCTAGTCGATGTCGAGTAGGATTAGGTCATCGACGAAGCGTCCTCGGGGTGGCGTGCTCGACAACTGGATCTGGACTCTGGGCGTCGTCGACCTCGAGTAGCCTTCGTCGACCCCGAGTAGATATGATCGTCGACTGGGCCTCCTCGAGTGGCTCTCCTCGGCAAGCTCGGACATGGCTCAAGGTCTCGTCGATCTCGACAAGGGTTTGTCGATCTCGACCAAGGTTGCTCGGCTTCTCGGGCAGCTTCTCCTCGTCGACTCCGGGTGTGGTGTCTGGGCTTCGTCGATCTCGACTAGGGCTTGTCGAGATCGAGTTGGATCCGGAGCCCGGGTTGGTCTGGTTCTCGATCAGGTCTTGTCGACCAAGGCTGCCCGGCCAAGCTCGTCTAGGTCGAGTAAGGCCTACTCGAGATCGAGTAGCCTTGACTCTCAGACTGGTTCCGCTGCTTTGATCTTGGACTTCTGTTGTAACGGCCCGGAATTATGATTTCCGGGTTACGTTTCAAGGGATAAAACCCCTTGTTCGGATCTTGCAATTCAGGTACGGGTTGAGTTTTAAAACAAAATATTTGTACTAAAAGAAGGGATTTCGAACCCTTAAAGATCGCGGATCCATTGGAGATCAAATACCTGCCTTAGTCTAATCGTGAAATCGAGCGAAAGCAAAAATAAGGTTGAGTTTAAATACCATCCGAAAGGGAGTATTAAAAGAGAGGAAGTGTGGTGGTCTCTCAACCTCTCGATCTAACGCCAAAAGTCTGAACCCGCCAAGCATCCACATAAGCAACGATAACGGCTAGTGATTACCTGAATCTAAAAAAAATGAGGGGGATCTGGGTCAATCATCAGGTCACTCATGCGCGTATGTAAACACACTCTGAGAGGCATATAATAAGCATCCTACTCTTAAGATGAAATGCGTAATGCCATGCGTAAATTAAATCACGTATATATATTGACAGTTTAATATAATGCAGAAAGCGATAAATGGATCCACACAGAATGCCAAGTGGCATGTCCCTCTCGTACCTCCACCCCCCTTCCGATAGGGCGGACACTGGCCAGTTCGGTGCTATAGCATAGCAAATTCCTCGTGGTGGTGCACAACCCACGGCATCATCATATCATATCATATCATATCATCGCTTGCCCGATGGTGTTGGGCTATCATATCATGCTCATATAGACTCGATTGACCCAGGGTACCCGATGAGGCTGGGCTACCCTATGACCCTAGCAAAGACTCTAGGACTATCACAGATAACGGCCGTTCTCTTGCAAGGACATATAGCAATCATATGATTTTCATTTTAGCTCCTAAGCATGATTCTAAGTCGTATGGTGCATGGACACTAGCCTACTATATAACACCCAGTGCATAGAGCGCCCATCATGAGTAAGTTCAAAGAACTTACCTGGAGTAGCAGATCAGCAAGACGAAAAGCAGCAAGGTATAAGCAAGCAATTTACAGATCACCTAGCAATTATTAATAAATATGCATAAGTAAACTGCACAAAACGGGATCCATTTACCACTACATAACATGCTCATCAATCCATTAATCATAGCATCATCAGCATCCTTTATCTCAACTTATCTCAACATCTTATATCATCTTATTCCATTGTCATTTTCATAACGGGCTCAATCATACTTCAATCCATAAAATCTCACTAGCTAGTCCGGTTGTTAGTCAAAACAATTACTTCAAAATTATACTTAGCCATTTCTAATTCAAATTAAACAGTTAAGAATTCCGACCCTTGAAAATACTTTCTAAAATCCCTTTTTAAATTTATTCATTAGATCATTTTCCGATCTATCTTGAAATTCTTTTTCAAATTCTTTTTAAATCTCCAAGTCCAAATAATATTATATTATATTTTGAATATCATTGACTAATTTAATTAAATAAGGATAAACCCGACCCGAACCGAACCCATTTAAATCCAAACGAAACGAACCGAACCAAACCCGCAAATCCCATCCGGTTCAAGCCAAACCCAACCAACTAAATAATTAATAAAAGAAACCGGAGGTGGGCCCCGCGCTTCATCTTCCTCCTCCAATTTCGAAAGGAGTTGCCCCCGCCTGAACTGCGCCGATCGACGCCGTTCGTCCATCCCGCCCTCGAGACTCTCCTGCCTCCCCACTCGCCGGACTCGCTGCTGGTGCACTTCCCACGCCGGACCGGCTGACGCTCGCAGCCCACACTCTCGCACTCGCTCACGCAGTCGCGGCGCTCTCATGCCCGTCTCGCACTCTTGGACTCGCTCCCACCTCTCGCAGCGTTGGCCGGAGGTCTCGATCTCGCCGGAGCTCTCAACCTCGCCCCAGATTCCCACACTCAGCTCTCACAACTCTCTTCCCGACCAAAAGAATGAAAGGGATGAATGGAATAAGAAAGGGAAGGAACGAAGCTCACCGAGGGATTTCGCGACTTCGGAGCTCTCCATCGGAGTTCTGGGCTTCTTCGGTGGCTCGCGATGGCTCGTCGGACCTGCGCCGGACATGGGTGAGTGTGATGGAAGATCTCGGGGGTGATTTGGATCGGAAACGAAGGAGAACGGCTTACCGGAAGATTGTTCGCGCTCGAACGGGGCGATGGGGTTCCGGTGGCTTGCGGCGGCGCTGGGGAGCTTGTGGGCTGCTCCGGCTGCTGGTGGTGGCTCCGAGGGGTGCGTGGGACCTTCCGCTGGCAGCTCGAGGTGGAAGGAGGGAAGAAGGAAGAGGAAATCGTGGTGTGTGTTGTGGTTAAAGGTGCGGAACCGATGATAGATGATGGCGACGGTGACGATGCGTGATGGTGATGAAGGGTGCAACGATGGTTGAAGAGTGATGGTGATTCAGATGGGGAAGGTGAAGAGGAGATGGGGATGTCGATGGTGATAGGGAGTAGGTGAAAGTGATGGGTTCATTTGAAGGGTAAGGTGAGTGATGGGAGTGGGTGAAGAATTGTGTGTTGAATTGGGTAACCAATACCCGGAAATAAATTCTGAATACGGGAATTTTGAATCCCGAAATTAGTTTCCGAATGTTAGTTTTCCCGCCTCTTGCTTTCTCGATCAATTAGATTTTTAAAATCAACAAGAATATCGCCATCCGATAATTATTTTGAATTTTCCAAGTAAAACAACGGAAATTATTCGTCAAATTTTATATTTCGGCCAGAATCCGCTAAATGAGTTCTAAATTCAGTTTATGTTCATTTTTAATTTCCTTTTTCCAAAAAAAATAGGATTTTAAGTTCCGAGCCTTTACATCATCCACCTCTAAAAACAAGTCTCGTCCCCGAGACTAAAATCATCTTAAAACAGGGGATGAAGTTTGAAATTGGTGAGTCCAAGGATCATGTCATTGATCCCGTGAACACCTCATAAGTGCCCCTATGAGATTCTCACAGTACCGTTGCCGTGATCATAATATCCCCAATAGACCGTAGTAAGAATGTAATATGGGCCCCTATCACATCCTTACTCCGACTCTTTGGCCATATCATAACTCAAATATTATTATCCACTTCGTGAGGCGTCATAATGTAAATCCAGTCCCGAATGATTCAAAAGAGTTTTGCAAATGGAAAGATTGACCTCGAAATCGTTAAAATTCTTGATAGGATTTATTCTTTTAAAATCCAAGTTAGTATTTTTCAAATCCGTTCAAAATCTTCAAATTCGACGTTAGTCAAGCAATTTCACATCACGAGAGGTGGAATCATCCACCTCTAAAGACTAATCTCATATTCTCTTCCTAGTTTTCGAATCAAATCAATCATCATTCTCAACTCAGCATGAACAAAAGTAAACCAACTCATCAACTCATAACATCATCAGCCACATCTCATGTGGCAAATCTCAACATCAATCATGATAATCTCAACCACATAACATTTTTACCCTATAACATAAATCATACCATCCATTCGGAACATGTCCAAAGCAATAACTAAATCTCAACATCATACCACGAGTCGTAAGGCATATCTACATCATACTGAAGGAATCACAAGTCCATGATCGAATTCTCATAAGTTATCATGCAAGCACACATGTCAAGAGATCAATGGGCTAAGTGTCACAGGGTTAGTATGTCAGTACACATCAATTCTCAAAATCGCATAACATCGCACTACAAGTAGAACCAGTCATAGCAGATTTATCATGTCAACATATCAACACATCAAGGCCATGCCTATTAAGATTCAGAAAAGGAAGTTCAAGTAGTATATAATTCACCAACATGTCAGCATGCCCTAAAAGACATCACCTCAACTCATCATAATATCGAATGACGATCATTTAGTAACCAGGCACCATTGAGTCATGTTCATCATTTAACGTATCAATAATCATGCTTAACTATATAATACAACATCATGCTTTCATATAATAACACATCATTATCTCATATATCCTATCGCAACACATCCTAACATTCTTCTATAACAACATAACAGGATAGCAAAGCATCAATATATCATGATAACATTTGTCACTTTCAACTATATTTCAATATTGCGTATCAACATGTAGTATCGTTCCATACCAAGTTTCTCATGGTCGCTATCTAACATCATGCCAGTACATATTAACAAGTCATGTAAGCAAGAAAATTACCAAATTATCATCAGTCAACAAGTCTCAATTTGCTATTATGCTCAAAATTATTGCAAAACACCACATATGAACATAGTCAATTCAAGCTAGCAAGTTTCAACATAGCCTTATCAGATAACAATTCAGGTTCCTCAGCATTCGCAGTTCATACTTTTATAGGCACAAGAGTTCAGATCATGCTTAGCAATATAGGGTAGGAAAACATCGAAACATCATGGTACATGAAAACTATAAGACATCGAATCATATCATCATAGACAATGGATGATCATGCAAGATTCATTACCAGGTCAGCACATCAACACATAAATTCCATCGTCATATCAATGAAATACCATCATCAACTAATTCAGAGAGGATTAAGAGTTAGAAGGGAGGACACTCTCGCTTGTAAGTCATATCGTACCCAGTAATCATCATCCTCAAAACGTGTTTGTCCTGCCGAAATCGTTGATCTTGAGGCCTATGGGTTATGGGCCCACGCCTTCGCGGCGTTGCTCTATCGCTATCAGACTTCCCATTTCCTCTTTCATGTCGTCAATCGTCCAACGTGTCGTGTAGGAGTTCAAGTTAGCGAAGATAGGGGAGGGACAAGAGCAGACAACCCAATGTTCCTTTCGGAACGAACACACACCAACCCTAAGGATGACAACTAGAGGCGAAACTCTGACCTGAGAATAGCAACGATGCCCTTATGGAAGTCCATTAAGTTATAATCGCGACAAGCAAACACGAATTCATTATGGAGCATATCAATCACGCTAATCCACACTAACAGGTACCTATTTCAGGGGAGCAACATTCGTATTCATTCCCAACGACACGATCGATTCCTATACTGATGCATGCGAGACAAGATAGTAGTCTATTATTCCATGAAAGCAGATATGCCTAGCAACTTAAGCAAGTTATGCGGAATCAAGAATGATCATGCAGGATTCGAGGTCATGTGGGATTTAACGACGATGACGAGTATGGTGTATATGAACGAATGCACAAGCATGGTGTACGCATCAATAGGTGAGGTCAAATATGGCATGGCAAGGTGTAACATAACAACTAGATTAAGCGTCATACGAGAACATATAGGAGCAACCTAGTAACTATCTCATCCAAACACACTGGTCATATAATAGGTCGAGCATGGCACGTAATCATATGATGAGATACATTTAGAAAGCACATGTCCTACATGATACTAGCGACACATATAAAGGTACAATAGTTATCACATCATAGAACAGGTACAATATGTAATCATTTAGCGAGTCATACTAGAAATCATAAGCCCTACAGGATACTACTAGCACATATCGAATCATGACCACAATCAAGGTAACTCGCCTAAATTCATTGTAACATTTATGCGTCATACATATGCGAAATGATATAACGTGGTGTGTAATCATGCGAGGTGCCAAGTCATACATCTATGCCAACACTACAGGAATTCATAAGGTAATAGGGGAAACACTACCGAGTGATAACATGTAAGCATGCCAGGATAAACCACCACATAAAGCAATTGATCATCGAATTCAACATCAATCTAATTTACATGAGTAAGATATTTCAAGGTGATGGGAAGAGGAAAGGATCACACTATGAGGGACCTAGCTCGAGAGAGAATCAGTAATAATGCAAGCAAGGTATAAATCCGCACAAGTCACAAACAAGGACTCTACATAATGCTAAAGGCTCAACATGACATTCGATACATACATGCGCTTGAATGACCAACACATCCATGTGCAAGAAATCATATTAACATAGCCCGTCGATATAGAAGCATGAGAGGAATATAGCAATGCATAATGCAAACCTACGCAACTGGCAATATGACAAGCATACAAGGTATGTATTCCAACTCAACAACCATTTTAATAAGGCATGCATTTACCAAGACATCACGTTAAATAGCATGATCACAATTGAACTACTAATTTAGTCAACAAACCACGGGTAACATCGACTAATCATGCAGGGAAAATCATCTTATGACATTCATACAAGGGAAGTGTAGCACACTATCATGGGCCTAATCTAGGGGAAGACAATAACTATATACAGACACTTATCATGCAATTCATGCTTCAAATCAGTCGTTAGTACGGCCAATACAACAGGTCAATTAGACATACAAAGGCGACATATAATCAGGACAAGAAGCAAGATGCAACACGGGACCTAAGCAATGGGGCAAGCATGGGTACAGAATGTCATACAACCACAAATTTACATTAAGGATCATCATCTGAACATGTACTGGGAATTACGTATCATATAAGGCATGTTGACATCAAGTTATAACACATATTCATCAAGTATGGAACTCACTCTATCATGACACTAGAACTGAACGATCACACTATTATGAACCTATTTACAGGGAGAACATTAATTATGCGGCTTCCTACACATGACATTTACATTCATGCACTAGTATGACGATGCAACATACTGAGTAGGGCATGCTGGGGTGATAGAGACATAACACGTGTAACTTGGACTCACACAATGGCCATCATGAACATTATAGCATGCATTCATCAAGACTCAATTATACCACATATTCCCCATCCAACGCAACTAATCACACAACAATATCAAGTGAAAACAACCAACAATCATTAATCGGATGAATACAAAATAGATGGGCATGTTGTAGATTCTTGTCATAAAACGAGTAATAAGCATCAAGGCTTCATCCACTAGTATGCTAAAGATGTCATTTACAGGCATTCATACGAAGAAGAGTTTATCACACTATCATGGACCTAACCCAGGAGAAAACAATTATCATGTAGGTTTATATCATGTGGTTTATACGCTTCCAATCAATCATTAGTACAACTAATACAATAAGTCAAGTAGGCATGCTATGGCAACGTAATCACGATAGAGAGTGAGACATAACACAAGACTTGATCAATGTAACTAATCACAGATGTAATAACATGAGCAACATTTTACAAATAAGCATTTGCAAGGTACATACAGGAGGTTACAAAATCACGTCATGCAGTTCAGAGAGAGTCACCATTACAACCGGACAGAGATCCCTAAGGGCAACCATTGACCTTCCCCAACTGACTCATCACCCCTATTTCTCGTGGGACCTGGGTACGTACGACTCTTTGTGGCAAGAAACCTCGGTTGATCATCATAAGAATCAAGGAAGACAACCCCAAAACACCTTACTTTTGACTCAAAATGACATCAAGAACTACCTTCCAATACTCAATCAGACAACCTTCATATACATACATGAGTTTATGACGCAATGTGTTTACCAACCCGATTCCCATGAAAGATACTGACATCCGGGAGAAAGACTCGATAGAACCATCAAAGGGTTAACAAACATAGTAGAATGGGTTATTTCACACAAGCTGGGTTGACCACATAGAATTAAGGGTACTCCCACTATCTCGTTTGTACGGATCAGTCGATACACATTTAATTGTTAGGCATACCAATCAGACTTTAGCATATCAAGCACTCAGCATAGAATTAGTCAATGACAATTATAATGAACTCCTTCGAGGGAGATCGTACTCAGTCTCAATATATAAAGCACATCAAGCTATCTAATGTCGCTCTTCGAGGAGCGATTAACCGGAGGGGCAAAAACCTCGCGATCCTACCTAACTCGCCACTCCAATCACCTTGGTGCAATCTCCTTGGAGTCTTCCGGACCCTCTGTAAAGAGCAAGCTAGTATTTTGCCTACCGTTCCCAACTACACCCAATAGGGGGGGTCTAGCGCCTTTATTACCCAATCGTGTCCCCGTTTCGTCGATTCTCCTTTTTTATTACAACTCGAGTTCATTACTTAGTCCAATTTTAGTTAAGCACCTTAAATTCATTTTGCCCCTTTAAATCCTTTTCAAAAAGTCCTTGAAACTCGTGGGCGGTTTTCAAAACACACACTCGACCCTTGTGTACCCGAATTGCACAACCTGAGCTCTGATACCATCTTTGTAACGGCCCGGAATTATGATTTCCGGGTTACGTTTCAAGGGATAAAACCCCTTGTTCGGATCTTGCAATTCAGGTACGGGTTGAGTTTTAAAACAAAATATTTGTACTAAAAGAAGGGATTTCGAACCCTTAAAGATCGCGGATCCATTGGAGATCAAATACCTGCCTTAGTCTAATCGTGAAATCGAGCGAAAGCAAAAATAAGGTTGAGTTTAAATACCATCCGAAAGGGAGTATTAAAAGAGAGGAAGTGTGGTGGTCTCTCAACCTCTCGATCTAACGCCAAAAGTCTGAACCCGCCAAGCATCCACATAAGCAACGATAACGGCTAGTGATTACCTGAATCTAAAAAAAATGAGGGGGATCTGGGTCAATCATCAGGTCACTCATGCGCGTATGTAAACACACTCTGAGAGGCATATAATAAGCATCCTACTCTTAAGATGAAATGCGTAATGCCATGCGTAAATTAAATCACGTATATATATTGACAGTTTAATATAATGCAGAAAGCGATAAATGGATCCACACAGAATGCCAAGTGGCATGTCCCTCTCGTACCTCCACCCCCCTTCCGATAGGGCGGACACTGGCCAGTTCGGTGCTATAGCATAGCAAATTCCTCGTGGTGGTGCACAACCCACGGCATCATCATATCATATCATATCATATCATCGCTTGCCCGATGGTGTTGGGCTATCATATCATGCTCATATAGACTCGATTGACCCAGGGTACCCGATGAGGCTGGGCTACCCTATGACCCTAGCAAAGACTCTAGGACTATCACAGATAACGGCCGTTCTCTTGCAAGGACATATAGCAATCATATGATTTTCATTTTAGCTCCTAAGCATGATTCTAAGTCGTATGGTGCATGGACACTAGCCTACTATATAACACCCAGTGCATAGAGCGCCCATCATGAGTAAGTTCAAAGAACTTACCTGGAGTAGCAGATCAGCAAGACGAAAAGCAGCAAGGTATAAGCAAGCAATTTACAGATCACCTAGCAATTATTAATAAATATGCATAAGTAAACTGCACAAAACGGGATCCATTTACCACTACATAACATGCTCATCAATCCATTAATCATAGCATCATCAGCATCCTTTATCTCAACTTATCTCAACATCTTATATCATCTTATTCCATTGTCATTTTCATAACGGGCTCAATCATACTTCAATCCATAAAATCTCACTAGCTAGTCCGGTTGTTAGTCAAAACAATTACTTCAAAATTATACTTAGCCATTTCTAATTCAAATTAAACAGTTAAGAATTCCGACCCTTGAAAATACTTTCTAAAATCCCTTTTTAAATTTATTCATTAGATCATTTTCCGATCTATCTTGAAATTCTTTTTCAAATTCTTTTTAAATCTCCAAGTCCAAATAATATTATATTATATTTTGAATATCATTGACTAATTTAATTAAATAAGGATAAACTCAACCCGTACCTGAATTGCAAGATCCGAACAAGGGGTTTTATCCCTTGAAACGTAACCCGGAAATCATAATTCCGGGCCGTTACATCTGTAATGATTTTCTGAGCTTTTCCGACCTTCTGTAGAATTGCTGTAATATGCCTCGATTTCTGCAAATTAAACAGAAACTGGTGTAGATTCCATAATTTTGCAAATAAACATAAACTACATAAGTTCTGTACTATCTAAACTCAAATGAATGCAATGTATACAGAAATCGATATAAAAGTTACTGTAAAACATGGTAGATTCAGCTCACAACAAACACCCCATACTTAAGCTTGCTTGTCCTCAAGCAATACTTTTATTTGTCATTTAGGGGAAGAAATCAAAACTCTCAACATCTTAGATTCATTCTTATATGTCCCTACAATCAATTACCATCCTCGAAAAGGTACTAGTGTCACAGATTCGTGCATGTGCAAATATGTAAAAGCAACATCTGCTCACAAAAGGAGGGTTATGCAAAAACAATTCATATGACAAAGAATTGATAATCAAGAAGACTTTAATTTAAGCTCAATAAGGAGTAGATTGGTAAAAGACTAAAGGTGGGCAATATTTGGCAATGTGGTGCTTTTGATCCGGGGAAATGGAGTACTTTCCAAATTGAGTTTCCACGTTCCTTCTCCATTTGATTCATCACCTTTCATATTGCTTTTCTCAATAATAATGCTTTTACCTCTCTAACCTCAGCACTGCCTTCTCGCGAGTCACAAACATGGGTGTCATGAATGGCCCCGGATACTTAGTGCTTTGGACTCCTCACAATGTGTCCCATCTCTCCAAACTATTATCTCAGAGAGCAGGGTCAATCTACCTTTATCTCATGAGGTGATTGGATTTTCTTTCACTCATTAAATTTTCCATATATTTCAAACACTTTCCCGCCAAACTCCAATAATGATAATAATCACAACATAAACACCATATGATAATCTCCATAATGTAACATCATTCTCAACATAATCCCCGGATAAGGTAAAGAATGGCAATTTTAGATCATGTGGAGCAATGAAATAAGGCATATTATGGCTTTTGTGATGCATAAGCATAGGTAAGGCTAGGATTTCAATATGAGCATTATATGGAAATATAAAGTCCTCCATCATCTTATCATGCAACATGTCAAAAGCAACTTCAAATTTTACCTCCTTTCATGGTTTCCAATAAATAATGCACTTCATTGTGACTTCCCTTTACTAGGCAATTTCATGCTATATCTCTAATGAATCAAATTTTGCATCATCGAGTTCAATATAAGCTTCCATGACATTATTTCAAAATTTCAATGGGGGTTATTTTTCTCAAATTTTTGGAAATCATGCATATTAAGCACATAAAGCAACAATGCATTCCAAAATAGTCGTGTAGCAATTCAAAGAAATAATGCACATATATATATATATATATAATATGATCAAATTTTTCAAATATGCACAAAGTAAGCCCTTCCCCCACCCCATACTTAAAATTTACAGTGTCCTCACTGTATAAAAAAAACAAGGTAAGGGTAGAAAAAGAAACTCACAAGATCATGTCGAGGAGGGCAAAACTGGGCATGTCGAGTAGAGATGCTCGTCGTCTCGAGTACGGTGTACTCTATCTCGAGTAGCTTCGTCTGCGTCCAGTGGTTTCCAAAGTCGAGGAGCGTCTGGTGCTTGTCGATGTCGAGTTGGCCTACTCGAGGTCGAGTAGCTCCTGGCTTCTCCTCCTCGTCGTCGTCGACTTGGCCTTCGTCGATTCTGACTGGTTTTTCAGGGACTTCTTCCTCCTCTTTTCGCGATCCTTATATGCTTGCTGATTAAAAAGTATTAGATTCCATGAAAACAAGACTATCCATATGAAATCAAAAACAAAATTAAAAACCAAAACCAAAAGGCAAGAAGTAAAATTCATAAAGTTTATATACACGCTCTAGATTTTAGAGTCGCTAGGCCGACTTTTCCGTTTGCACTTCAAGGACTATTATTGTGTGGCCCGCTCATGCTTGGCCCTTCTCCTGGATCATCTAGGTCCTGATGGTAGTATGCAAGCTCAGCTGATAGGTGGTTGCTTGCATCATCTCCCTTCTCTTTCTTCTTTTTCTTTGTAGCCCTCAGTTTCTGCAAATTTTCTCACCACGGTGTTTTAGCTCCCTTTAAATCATTAAAAAATTATTTATGGACTGAGGGGGAGTAGAATTCTTACCTGAACTTACCTGTTCGGACCCAAAACAGAAATTTTTGGGCTTGGGTCTACTCGATGTCGAGTACTGGTGGTCGAGATCGAGTACAGGGACCCCATACTTAGACTCTGGGCAAGTCTCTGGCTCAGCAGTGGTGGTCGAGGTTGACAAAGACTCGTCGAGGTCGAGTACAGTGCTTGTCGAGATCGACGAGGGCTTGTCGATCTCGAGTACGGTTTTCGCTCCCTCCTCCGCTGTTTGCTTAGTCCCGTCGATGCTGATGCTTTTCACCTCTAGCCAAGAAATTTCCTCCTTTGCAGGGCCAAAAGAGAAATCCAAAACCTCATCGCCTATGGTGAAAGTGAGCGATCGATTCTTAACACTAATTCTGGCATCTATAGTAGCTAAGAATGGTCTACCAAGAATAATAGGGCTAGGAGGATCTTCAGCACAATCAATAATAAGGAAATCAGTTGGAACAAAGAATTTACCAACCTGGACAGGGACGTTCTCAACCATACCTGTAGGGATTACCACAGTATTGTTTGCCATGTATAATTTAGCATCCACAGGTTCTATGCATCCTATTTTTACTTTCCGCCAGATTGATAAAGGCATGATGCTCACACTTTCTCCTAAATCGCATAGAGAATTATATTTATATTGTCCAAAACCCACAGTAACAGAAAACTTACCAGGGTCAGGCCTCTTTTCAGGGAAGTGGAGTATTTTGCATTCGTCTGCGATCTCTGAGATGGATCGCTTCTTGCTCAGGATATCCTTCAGAAATTTGACATATCCAGGCATCTCTTGCAGGGCTTCTGTAAAAGGAATAGAAAAGTTTAGCTCTTGCAGCATATTAACAAATCTATTGAATCTCCCTGCAGTGGGATCTTTAAGAGTTTTAAAAGGGAAAGGAAGTGGCTTTTTCTGTTTCGAAGCCAGATCAGCTGTCGTAGATGCTGCAGAGTTTTCAACGTCCGCTAGATGCTCCTCGACTTCGACCAGAGGCTTGTCGAGATCGACCAGAGGCTTTTTGACCTCGAGTTGACTTGTCGACCTCGGTTTGCTGGTCTTCTCAGCGGAGTCCGAGCTCAGATTCTGGTCTTGGTCGAGTATGGGCTTGTCGAGGTCGACCACGGGCTCCTCGAGATCGACTAGTGTCTGCTCTGTCTCGAGTTGCTGCTCTGCGTTGCCTTGCTGTTTTCCGACCTCTGGCTCGTGTAGTTGATGCCCACTCCTGAGTTTGATAGCTGCGACATGTCCGGTTTTCCCTTTAGGATTTGGTTCTGTTTGCCCAGGGAACTGTCCGGATGGTCGTGGGATCTGTGCAGCGATCTGTCCCATCTGAGTTTCAATGCCCTTTTTCCAGATGTCCAGTTCTACAAATTTTGTGTTGACATGCTGGAGTTGATTGTTGATGGTGTTGGTAGCCTGCAGGTTCTAGGCGTGATTTCGGCGCATCTCATCAAGGATCACCTGCAGATCGTGCTTCTTTTGATCTCTTTCTGGATGTCCTGGAGCTCTGTAGGGTGGGGGATTCCTAGGGGGGCCTTGATTCCATTGCGGTTGATAGGGCCTTTGATCTCCCAAATAGCGATTGGGACCCCAAGCATATGCTGCCTCCTCATGTGTTTCTGCCATCCTGACTTGCTCTGTGTGTGGGCACTCAGTAGTGGTGTGCCTCTGTGATCCGCATTCGATGCAAGGCTGATTGACAGACAGATATTTGACTTGCTTGAGGAGCTTGCGATTCTGGTCTCTGTAGAATTGCTCCATGACATCCGGGTCTATCTCCTTTGCTGGCTCATAGAGTGGCATAGATGGTGCTAGCCTGGCGTAGGAGTTCTCCTCGTAGTTTGAAGTAGACCTATATTTGTTGTCGTAGTTAGTGAGCTTTTCCAGCACACCCCATGCGTCATTTGGCGGCATCGTCAGATACTCATAGTGAGTATAATTGTTGATTCTGTCCTTAGTGACTTGATCCAGAGAGTTGAAGAAGATCTCCTGAATGATGTAGGGTGGTTGTCCATGAGTAAGGCAAGATCGCAGAAGTTCCTTGTAGCGCTCCCATTCCTTTGCCAGCGGTTCCCCTTTCTGCTGTTTAAAGGCGGTAATTTTCTGGTGGAGAAGTGCTGTCTTGGCAGGTGGGAAGAATTTGTTGAGAAATTCTTGCTCTACTTGGGCCCATGTGGTCAGTGATTTTGGTTTCAGCCCTTCTAGCCACTTCAGTGCAAGTCCAGCGAGCGACCAACGGAAAGCTTTCATCTTGACATATTCCAGAGTTGTACCTTCTGCAAGAGTACGGCACATATCATGAAAATTAGTAATATGTTCAAGAGGACACTCATTAAATCTGCCGTAAAAGGCATTATTTTTAGGCTCTATAAGAAACTGAGTGCGAATTTCAAAAGAGTTTTCAGGGATTAGAATCGCCGATTCAAGCACGACGAGAGTTGGGTGCATGTAGTCCTCCGCCGTGGTTGGATACTAGGCAAGCTCAGCCTGTGCTTGTTCCCTTGCTGCTCTCTCAGCGGCGATAGTAGCATCCTTTGCGGCCAATTCCCTGGTAAGCCTAGCGACCAGCTGTTCCTGTGTTTCAGCAGCCGCCATGATCCTTTTGAGTTTGGAGTGGATGTGTAGGTAGCGCTCCGGTGCGTCTAAGCTGTCAAACTCAGGTGGTAGACCAGAACGACGCATACACCTGCAAAGTAACTCAAGAAAAACGTGAAATTTTAACTACCTAAGGCGCGAATGATAGCTTCCCCGGCAACGGCGCCAATTTGTTGGTGGAGGAAATCAAGTATGCAAATAAAATATAAATAAATCACAGCAAACCAGATTCCGTCCCTTGCAAATAATTACAAGACCTCCTCCTGATGTAGCAGCGGGAAGTCAGGATCGATCCACGAGGAAGCGTGTCAGCGGATCCTAGGTAGCGGAGAAATCTCACGTAAGTCGACCACAGGGGTACTCGAGCTCGACAAGGGGTTAGTCGACAGAAGCTCGGACAGTCGAACACATCAGCAGCTCCTCAGCAAAGGTGGTCCATCTCGACAAGGGGTTACTCGAGGTCGAGTACGGCTTGTCGAAGTCGATTTGTTCTTCGTCGATTCCTGCACAGGTAAGCAACAACGACTCTAGGTCGAGAATCAGCAACTCGAGGTCGACCAGATGGTGGTCGAGATCGAGTAGATAGGGGACGAAAAACGAATGACAATAAAGAAAATAAAGAACAAATGCTTTTAGGGTTTCGACTAAACTTAATGTAAAAAGACTTCCAAGATTGGGGTTTGCAACGACAATAACCAAGCATGCATAAGGTAGAACCAAACAGATAATCATGTGAATCGCATTAAAGGATAAGTTTTCGCCTTTTCCAACAATTAGACAACTCTCTCAAGAAACCCTAATTGTCTCTACTGATTTTATGTTTATAATCCAAGTTGTTAGCATGGATGTCCATTAGACGGGCAATAAACACATCAACAAGTAGGAAAATGCTCAAAACATGATAAAGGTCGGATCTTTACCTCAATTATGCATGGCTATCGTCGGGCTCGCCCCAACCCTAGAAGTGGGTGGACTACTCGTTCTTCATTGCAAACTCAGACATCGTTGATTGAAAGAAAACTAATTGCATTAAAATAAACCAAAGTTTACAACCGCTCGAAGCCAACTCCACTCTCGCTTCACAACTCCAATCGGCTGCTCACTCTCTCTCTCTCTACTTCTCCTACTTACTTCTCTCTGAAATTGAATGAATAAAACTGAGCCCCATGGGCTTTATTTATAGGCTTCTAATCCTTGCCAATCAAGGATAGAATATCTATATCTATATCTAAAACTATATCTATGACTTTAAAGATAAATAAAAATTATAACATAATTAAATCCAAAATAGGAAAATATATCTAAAAGTCTTCCATGGATAAATCTTCTTCTCTTCATGATGGATCTTGATATATCGGATAGATTTCGGCAACTTCGCGCCCAAGGAATCCCAAGTCTAGTCGGACAACTCTTGTCGAGAAGCTACTGGACACGGCTCTAGTCGACCTCGAGTAGGGCTTGTCGACCTCGAGTAGGGCTTGTCGACCTCGAGTAGCATGGTTCGTCGACTGGACTCCCTCGGCTAGATCTGCTCGATGTGCTCGGACTTGGTCACTGGTGCTCGTCGACCTCGACAAGAGCTAGTCGATGTCGAGTGGGATTAGGTCATCGACGAAGCTTCCTCGGGTTGGCGTGCTCGACAACTGGATCTGGACTCTGGGCGTCGTCGACCTCGAGTAGCCTTCGTCGACCTCGAGTAGAGATGATCGTCGACTGGGCCTCCTCGAGTGGCTCTCCTCGGTAAGCTCGGACATGGCTCAAGGTCTCGTCGATCTCGACAAGGGTTTGTCGATCTCGACCAGGGTTGCTCGGCTTCTCGGGGAGCTTCTCCTCGTCGACTCCGGGTGTGGTGTATGGGCTTCGTCGATCTCGACTAGGGCTTGTCGAGATCGAGTTGGGTCCGGAGCCCGGGTTGGTCTGGTTCTCGATCAGGTCTTGTCGACCAAGGCTGCTCGGCCAAGCTCGTCTAGGTCGAGTAAGGCCTACTCGAGATCGAGTAGCCTTGACTCTCAGACTGGTTCCGCTGCTTTGACCTTGGACTTCTGTAATGATTTTCCGAGCTTTTTCGACCTTCTGTAGAATTGCTGTAATATGCCTCGATTTCTGCAAATTAAACAGAAACTGGTGTAGATTCCATAATTTTGCAAATAAACATAAACTACATAAGTTCTGTACTATCTAAACCCAAATGAATGCAATGTATACAGAAATCGATATAAAAGTTACTGTAAAACATGGCAGATTCAACTCACAACAATCTACCATGTTTTACAGTAACTTTTATATCGTTTTCTGCGTACATTTTATGCATTTGGGCTAGAATAGTACAGAATCTATGTATTTTATGCTTATTTGCCAAATTATGGAATATACACCAGTTTCTGTTTAAATTCGCAAAATTCGAGGCAATTTACAACAGTTCTGAGAAAGGACGAAAAAGCTCAAAAGTCAACTACAGAAGTCCAAGGGAAAAGAGCGACAGAACCAGGACAAATCGATTTGAAGACAAGTGTTACTCGATATCGAGTACTTTTACTACATATCGACCAAAGAAGTCTGAGCAGAGCATTGGTCGAGTAGGAGCTAATCGAGGAGCTGAAGACGATGCCAACCCGACTCTAGAGCCCTACTAGATATCGAGTACTTTTACTCGATATCAAAAAAACTTGAAAGTCATGCCTTGAGTCGAGGAAGGATGCCAAGTCGAGAAGCCGAAGACTGAACATACCGAGCACCACTTACTCGATATCGAGTACTTTGCTCGATATCGAGTAGATTCCATACCGAGCACCACTTACTGGTGTAGATTCCATACTTTGCTCGAGTACTTTGCTCGACAACCCCAGCACCACATGTCCGAGCCAGTGTCGGGGAGTAGTTACTCGACCAAGATCAGAAGCCGAAGTCGACGACGACGTTACTCGATATCGAGTAAATTACTCGATATCGAGGAAAATCCTATTGGGCCGCGTTACGCGGTTTTGCTGTCCGTGTCGAGATGGCTTGCTTGGGAGCAAAGGAATCCGAGAATATATGAAGTTCTATCTATGGAGAGGAGATTTACCCACACAAGAAGATATTTATCTACTTTAGATATAATTCCTAGTTGATTTATTTCCTTTATTTCCAATTTTAATCTTTAAGTAAGTAGATAAAGAGATATAGATATAGATAGATGTTTCCTTCCTTGATTAACAAGGATTGGAAGCCTATAAATAAAACCTTAGAGGCTGGATTTTATTAATTCAAATTCAAGACACAATTAGTTACACATAGAGAGAGTAGAGGAGAGAGCTTATGGCAAAAGAAGTTAGAAAGGCGAAAGCGGATTTGGCTTCGATTGGTTGTAAGCTTTCTTTATTTTATTTAACGCAAGTTATTTCCTTTGGTTTATTGATGAGTTTCTTGATGATGAAGAGCGAGTAGTCCACCCACTTCTAGGGTTGGGGTGAGCCCGACGGTAGCCATGTAAGGTGATAAGGTAAAGGTTGATCTTTGTATGCAATTCGTCTTCTTTCCCTATGAGCATGATTTTTTTGCAAGAGTTGAAGGTGAACCTTGTTTGTGTTATTGAAGCAAAAGTGATCTTAATACAACTTGGGTTAATTATGTGAAAAAGGTTAGTAACAATTAGGGTTTATGCGAGAGCCTCTATATTCCTATTTGTTAATAACGAAAGTTATTTAATGGAAAGCATGATCTTTAATGCCTTTATGTGTTACTTTGCATGATTATCGTTGTGGTGTTGATTCCCTAATCTTGGAAGTCTTTTAGTTTATTGAATTAATTCGTCAAAATCCGCATTCTGAGTTCGAGAAGGTTGCATTTTAAAGTTTCTGTTCTTTGTCGATTCCGAGGAGTATTGTCGATATCGAGTACTGTTTACTCGATATCGAGTTTCTGTTTCTGAGTTTATTTTCTGTTTGTCGATTTCTGTTACTGCTTAGTCGATATCGAGGACTGTTGCTCGATATCGAGTAAGTTCTGTGCTTTGCTTTCATTTTTTTGCTTTTGTCTGTCTTTCTTTCTGTCTATTACTTCTGTCTCTGAGATTTACATCTACCTGAGATCCGTTGACGTGCTTCCTCGTGGATCGATCTTGACTTCCCACTACTGCATCAGGACGAGGTCTTGTAATTATTTGCGTGGGCACGAATCTGGTTTGATTTATATTTCTATATTTTGAACTCGATTTCCTCCTACAACAGTAGGCTACTCAACATCGAGGACTCCTGCAGCTTCTCTTACCTACAAGATTTATTAGACGGAAAATATCCACAATAGAAAAACATAAAAACAATGTCCAAACACCAATGTCCGAAAATCCTAAAAACTAATTGTCTATTTACAAGCTCTAGACTTTATAGTCGCTAGACCGACTTTCTCCATTTAGCTCAAGGTGGTATCGGCAGGGCCCATGTAGCATGAGCTTCGAACAAGACTCTATTCTTGTCCATCACTTGCAGTCCTCTTGAATGGATCTTGTTCACCGTGAAAAGTCTCATCTTCTTCTTGGTGAATTTGCTGGGAAACCAATGATCCTTTGATTTGGAAACATAAACCTTGTCTCCAAATTCATATTCCTTAAGCTCATCATTGGAAACCCTTCATAATCGCACATATCAAGGAAAATCTTTCCCATGTATAGATAAATCTTGAATGGAAATAGGAGAAGAGATGTCCATACCTTGGCTTACCTTTGCAAAATCAGCTTTCGGGACCTCCTATTCTACTCGATGTCGACTACAGGTACTCGACATCGAGAAGTTTTCTTCGTCTGGTGGACTAGTCATTGAGGAGGAAGGACTCGAGGAAGAAGTCTGGTCGACGTCGACCAAGTTATTTGATGCCGAGGACTTACCTTAATCTGGCGAACTGCTGGTCGAGGAAGGCGGAGTCGAGGAAGGATGGGACTGGTCGACATCGACCAAGTTACTCGACGTCGAGGACTCCTCGACTTCGGGTGAATTGCTCGATGCTGCTGCTGTTGGTGGAGGGCTCGAGTTCTCATTGACGTCGACTAGAGTACTTGACGTCGAGTAGCTCTGGCCGACTTCGACCCCATACTTGAATCTTGGCAATTCATCCGAAAAGTAGTTAGTTGACGTCTACTTACCTTGGTCGATGTCGAGTAGGTCCTCTGTGTCGTTGTTCAGGATGACCATGATCTCCTCCACCTGGGCTTCCATGTCCCTCTTTTCCAGCTCCTCGGGAGTCATATTCCTTACCTTAGTCTCCTCGCAAGTGATGTACCTGGCTGATATTGACTTGACCTCTTCCATGGGACCTGTGTGCCTTTCAGTTTTATGAACAAATTGGCATTGTTGACCAAAACTGCCCGAAATCGAGTAACACAGAAACAAAGTTCGCAACTTTTCATAAGACAAAACATGAAATTGATAAAATCAATGAACTAAAGACTTCTAAGATCAGGATATCAACACCACAACGATAACCATGCAAAATAACACATAAAGGCATAAAAGATCATGCTTTTCGTCAAATAACTTTCGTTATTAACAAATAAGAAAATAGAGGCTTTTGCATAAACCCTAATTGTTACTAACCCTTTTCACATAACTAATCCAAGTTGTATTAAGATCACTTTCACTTCAATAACACAAACAAGGATCACCTTCAACTTTCGCAAAAGAATCATGCTCGTAGGGATAGAAGACAAAATCGCATCAAAAGATTGTACCTTTACCGCATCACCTTACATGGCTACCGTCGGGCTCACCCCGACCCTAGAAGTTGGGTGAATACGCGTTCTTCATCATCAAGAAACACATCAATAATAAAAAGGAACTAACTTGCATTAAATAAAATCAAACAAGACTTACAACCGAATAAAGCCAACTCCGATCTCGCTTCACAAACTCCACTCGGCTCCAAGACTCTCTCTTCTACTCGCTCTCTCTCTCTCTCTCTCTCTCTCTCTCTCTCTCTCTCTCTCTCTCTCTCTCTCTCTCTCTCTCTCTATGTGCTCTCTTGCGGCTTGTCTTGGATTCAATGAATAAAATCCAACCCCTAATGCCTTATTTAAAGTATTCATTCCCTAGCTAATATAGGAAAGAAATATCTATCTATATCTAAATTTATCTATCTAATAACATTAAGATTAAATTTGGAAATTAAATAATTAAATCTAAAAGGAAACTAGGACTATTGTGGATAGATCTTCTTTCTCTTGATAGAACTTGACTTGATAGAATATCTTGAATCTTGGCTTGCAAGTAACTCTTCTCACTCATATTTCTCCTCGATCTCGGACTCGGTTGCTTCTGGAATGTCCTCGACATCGATCAAGTTTCCTCGACGTCAAGTAGAATTCTTCTCCCGGGGTTGTACTCGAGCTCGGCTAGGATCTTGGCTCGTCGACTTGTCCTCGACATCGACCAAGTTTGGTCGACGTCGACTAAGTGTGGCTCTTCGAATGGCTTTTACTCGACTTTCTGGATTTTTGACTCGGCTTCCTCGATATCGACCAAATTTGGTCGACATCGACCAGAATGTGTGGAGTGCTTCTTTCTCGTCCTTTGCTCGATTTGTCCTGGTTCTGCTGCTCCTTGACGCTGGAATTTCTGAAGTTGACTTTGAGCTTTTCCTCCTTTCTCTAATGCCTCGATTTCTGCGAAATTAAACAGAAACTAGTGTAGACTCCATAATTTGGCAAATAAGCACAAACTACATAGAATATGTACTATTCTAGCCCAAATGTATGAAATGCATGTAGAAATCGATATAAAAGTAGGTACAAAACATGGCAAATTACGCTTATAGCAAAAGGAATACTCAATTACCTCATCGTTGATGTTGAAAGTGAGCACTCCCTTCCTTGCGCTTATGTTGGCATCCACCGTCGCCAAGAAGGGCCTTCCTAGAATGATTGGACAAGCAGGGTTCTTTTCCATATCAATAACTAAGAAATCAGCAGGGACAAAGAACATACCTACATGTACTGGTACATTGTCCACCATGCCTATTTGGATGACCACCGTGTTGTTTGCCATGTATAATTTTGCATCCACGTAGAATCTTTATGAAACGCTGAAACTTCTTCTCTGCTGGATCCTTTGAAGATTTCGTTGGAAAATGAAGCTTCTTCTTCGTCGGAGGTGCTGATGGGTGGTCGACAAGGGCAGAAGACTAGTCGATGTCGACTAAACTCTCCTCGACGTCGAGTACACTAGTCGACTTCTTGGCAAGCTTTTCATTCTGGTCGATGTCGAGCAGGGGGTTGTCGATGTCGAGTTGGTTCTGGTCGACGTCGACTGGATTACTCGATGTCGAGTAGTCTGCTGCCTCCTTCTCCTCCATGTTTTGATCGGGTGTTTGTGTCTGCCGCCCACTCCTTAGATTCATGGCAGCTACCTGTCCTGTAGATTTACCTTAAAGGTTAGGTTCAGATGTTCCAGGGAGCGTACCTGATTGCTTGGGGACGGATGTAGCCAGTTGACCAATCTGGGTTTCAATCGATTTTCGTCGGATATCAATTTCTCCAAGCCTAAAGTTGACACCATGCAGCTGAGTGTCGATGGAATTGATAGATTGTTTGGTGTCTGAATGATTCCTCTGCATCTCCTCAAGAATGGTCTGCAGGTCATCTTTCTTACCTTCTCTGTCAGGGTGACCAAGAGCTTTGTAGAGAGGGGGATTTTGATGCTGGGGCTGATGATAATAGCTACAGTTCTAGTTCTGATGTGGTCCCGAGTAGTGTCCCCCTGCATACCTTACCGTTTCGTGGGTTTCTGCTTGATGTACTTGATCGACGTGTGGGCACGCAATAGTGTTGTGCCTCACAGACCCACATTCCAGACAAGGCTGATTTTTAGACAAAATTTTGACTTGTTTGGTAACACGGCGTACCTGGTCATTCTGGAATTGCTCCCTGACGTCTGGATCAACCTCCTTTGGTAGCACATACAATGGGATAGATGGGGCAGGCCTTTCATAACTTTCGTTAGAAGAGGCCGCAGAAGTCTCATATGTGTTGTCGTAGTTGGCCGGCGTCTCAAACACCTTCTAAGCACGGCATGGAGTGTACTCAAGATACCCATAGATGGTGTAGTTGTTGATTATATCCTTTGTAATTGCATCTAGGCAGTTGAAGATGATCTCCTGAATGACGTGGGGTGGTTGTCCCTGCGTAGAACAGGATTTCATAAGCCTTTTGTAGCGCTCCCTGACCTGTGCAAGCATTTCCCCTGGCTTTTGTCTGAAAGTCGTTATTTGTTGTCTGAGCGCAGCTGTCTTTGCAGGTGGAAAGAACTTGTTGAGGAAGAGGTCATGTAGTTCGTTCCTAGTGCGAATTGATCGTGCAGGCAATCCTTCCAGACACTGTTGCGCTATTCCAGCAAGGGACCAACGAAAAGCCTTTAGTTTTAGATATTCTAAATTAGCACCATCTGCAATAGCTTCACATAAATCTATAAAAGGGGTGACATCCTCTAAAGGACATTCGTTGATTCTTCCCCTAAATTGACTCCTCCTAATACTCCTTTGCGTTGGTTGGGACATGCCCAATCTGCTCCTCAAGTTCCCTTCTCGCGTTGACCTCGTGATTTACCCTTGCCTCCCACCGTTGCTGATTTTGTGTATATTGCACCTCTCGTCGGGCGTGTTTTGCTTCTCTGGTGATGAGTTCCTCAATCCGTAGGCGGAGTTGCTCCAGCTCCTGTGCTGGTGTGAGCGGGACTGCATTCTCGTTGTTGGATGTCGACATGAGTCTCCTCTTAAGCTTTGGTGAAGATGGAAGAAACATTCTGGTTCGAGAATAGGGTCTATA
The DNA here is from genome assembly GCA_037127255.1 of Persicaria tinctoria. Lineage (NCBI taxonomy): Eukaryota > Viridiplantae > Streptophyta > Magnoliopsida > Caryophyllales > Polygonaceae > Persicaria > Persicaria tinctoria. The sequence goes on from JBANSL010000001.1 coordinate 33,407,687, forward strand.
GGCATGAGATCAGTTCTTCCCATGCACCTGAAAAACAAAAACAAAAAGAAGCAAGTAAAAAGAAACTAAAAGGCAAAAACAAATATAACGATAGGAACTAAAAAGGGCACGATTGATTGCTTCCCCGGCAACGACACCAATTTGTTGTTGCAGGAGGATGTGTCAAGTATGAAATATAAATAAATATAAAAGCAAACTAACTCCCTGTCTCAGCAAATAAATACAAGACTTCCTCCTATTGTAGTAGAAGGCAGTCAGGATCGATCCACGAGGAAGCGTGTCAGTGCCCGCCTTTTCATTTCCAAATCTCAGCACGATTTCGACCAGAACAGTCCTCGACTTTGAGTAAAGTAATCAAATTCGACCACATTGTCGAGTAAAACCGAAAACACAAACGAACAGAAAGCAAAAAAACCAAGCGAAACTGGTCGATCTCGACCAAAACTCCTCGACGTCGACCAACAGTCCTCGACGTCGACCAAATCTCGTCGATGTTGAGTACACAGCGGAACAAAATTTGAAACTTTCGCCAGACAAAACACGAAACTGATGAAATAAAATCAATAAACTAAAGACTTCCAAGATCAGGGTATCAACACCACAAAGATAACCATGTAAAATAACAAATAAAGGTATAAAAGATCATGTCTTTTCATCAATTAACCTTCGTTATTAACAAATAGGAAAATAGAGGCTTTCGCATAAACCCTAATTGTTACTAACCCTTTTTCACATAATTAATCCAAGTTGTATTAAGATCACTTTCGCTTCAATAACACAAACAAGGATCAACTTCAACTTTCGCAAAGGAATCATGCTCATAAGGATAGAAGACGAAATGGAATCAAAAGATTGTACCTTTACCGCATCACCTTACACGACTACCGTCGGGCTCACCACGATCCTACAATTTGGGTGACTACTCGCTCTTCATCATGAATAAACACATCAATAACAAAAAGGAACTAAATTGCATTATTAAAATCAAAGAAAGCTTACAACCGATCGAATCCAAATCGTCTCTCAATTTCTCCAACCTCTCTCGGCCACAATTCTCTCTCTCTCTCTGTCTATGACTTGAATTGGAACTAAATTGGAAGGCCTAGAAAACAGCCCCTAAGGCTATATTCATAGTATTCATTCCTTAGCTATTCTAGGAAAGAATAATCTATCTATATCTAAACTTTCTATCTAAAAACATTAGGATAAAATTTGGAAATAAAATAATTATATCTAAAAGGAAACTAGGAGTAGTTGTGGATAAATCCTTCATGACTTGATATATCTTCTCTTGATTAGATAAAATATCTTGTTCCTTTCCTAGCAAGTAATCTATCTTCTCGGACTCCAACTCGATCTCGGACTCGGACTCGATTGGATTCTCCTCGACGTCGACCAAACTACTCGACGTCGAGTAGGATTGTTCTGCTCGACTTCGTGTGGAATTCTGGGCTCTGGAGTACTCAACTTCGACTAGAAGTGGTCGACGTCGAGTAGAATTGTCAGCTCTCAGCATTCTGCTTTGTTCTTGAAACGCACTTTCCCGAGTTCTCGTTCGTCTGATTGACATATATGAGCATGCGTTGGAAAGATATTTTCGAGGTCTACAACTCTCATGAACGTATCAAAGCTTGATTCAGAATGATGAATGGAGAAAAGTGACGTTTTCTCCAGCTGCAGCATCTTTAGCTTCTTCATGACTTTCCTTTAAGCTCCAAAGTCCGCCCGATTTCTGCGAAATATAACAAAAACTTTTGTAGACCTCCATATATTGCAAATAGGTGTAAACTACATAGATTATGTACTATTATAGCCCAAATGTATGAAATGCAAGCACAAATCGATATAAATGTAAGTGTAAAACATGGCAATTTAGGCGCACAACAGTTAACGTGCTTTTGCCGTGGACAGTGGCTTGCGTGTCGGGGATCCCTTATTATTTTTAAATATCAGGGGAGTAATCGTTTCACCATAATAATTTTTTAGGCTAATGAGTGAGCCTACGAGATTGTGGTGAAATTCGTGTCGTTGTGGTTTTACGATTCCTTTGCTCCCTATTCCTTTGTTAACCGTACGAACCTTTAAACGCTTGTGATGCAGGACCATCTTCTACAGATCCAGACACACCTATCATCTTAGAAGAAGGACCTATTGTTGTGATCTGAATCTGCCATGTTTTACAGTAACTTTTATATCGATTTCTGCATAAATTTCACGCATTTAGGCTAAGAAAATACAGAATCTATATAGTTTATGTTTATTTGCCAAATTATGGAATCTACACCAGTTTCTGTTTAATTACGCAGAATTCGAGGAAATTTACAGAAGTTCTGAGAAAGGTTGGAAAAGCTCGAAAATCAACTACAGAAGTCCAAGGTCAAAGGACTACAGAACCAAGACGAATCAAGCTGGAATACAGAGTTACTCGATATCGAGGTATTTTACTCGATATCGACAAAGAACGTCCGAGCAGACCTGGTCAAGCAGAGCATGATCGAGGAAACTGAAGACGAAGCAACCCGACTCTGGAAGCCTTACTCGATCTCGAGTAACCTGGTCGAGATCGACAAAACCTGATGCCATGTCCGGAGTCGAGGAGTTGTGCCAAGTTGAGAAGCCGAGGACTGAAGACGCCGAGCACCATTCTACTCGATCTCGAGGAGCTTACTCGATCTCGAGGACCCTAGCAGCACCTGATTGAGCCGGATTGAGCATCAGCTTACTCGATCTCGAGTAGATTTGGTCGAGATTGAGGAAACTGTGTCCAAAGCCGCGTTACGCGGTTTGCTGTTCTACGCGGTTTGGGAGTCCTTGGAGCCGAAGGAATCTGAGTTTGGCCGAGATCTATCAACATCTATCTATGGAGAGAAGACCTATCAACACATGGAAAATTTACCTACTATAGATATAATTTCCCTTTTAGATTTAATTCCTTTATTGCATTTATTTATCATTAAGCTTTTAGATATATATAGAAATTTCTATCCTTGAATAGCAAGGATTAGAAGGCTATAAATAAAGCACATGGGGCTGATTTTAGGGACCATTCAATTCGCAAGTTAGAGAAGTACTTCCACAGAGACGGTTTAGGAGTTCGAAGGTTTTAGGGTTTTCGCATTCAACGAAAGTTGGTGTGCCGGGATTGTAAAAGCTTTGAATTTAGTTTAATGCAAGTTTCTTTTCATACATCAATGTCTGCTATTGCGATAAAGAGAGAGTAGTACACCCACTTCTGGGGTTGGGGTGAGCCCGACGGTGGCCATGTGAGATGACGCGGTAAAGGTTTGATCTTTCTATGCGATTCGTCTTCTATCCCTATGAACATGATTCTTTTGTGAGAGTTGAAGGTGAACCTTGTTTGTGTTATTGAAGCGAAAGTGATCTTAATGCAACTTGGATTAATTATATGAAAAAGGGTCAGTAACAATTAAGGTTTATGCGAAAGCCTCTATATTCCTATTTGTTAATAATGAAAGTTATTTTGATGGAAAACATGATCTTTTATGCCTTTATGTGTTACTTTGCATGGTTATCGTTGTGGTGTTGATACCCTGGCTTTGGAAGTTCTTTATATGTTGATTTATTTCTTCCGAAAGCTGCGATTATATGTTCGAAGTATGCGATTTTAAAGTTTCTATTTTTAAGTCGATCTCGATAAGTTGTTGTCAATCTCGATAAGTTGTTGTCGATCTCGAGTAGGTCTTAGTCAATATCGAGTACGTGTTGTCTGGATCTGGTTTCTGTTGTCGATTCTGAGTTAGGTTAGTCGAGATCGAGCAGCTTGTGTCTTTGCTTTTATTTTTGCTTTCGTTTGTTATTTCTGTCTTTGTTTCTTTGTTTCTGTCTATCTGTTTGCTTTTCTGTGAGATTTACAGCTACCTAGGATAGGCTGACACGCTTCCTCGTGGATCGATCCTGACTTCCCACTGCTGCATAGGGAGAAAGTCGTGTAATTATTTGCGTGGGCCTAAATCTGGTTTGATCTATTTTCTTATATTTCATACTCGATTTCCTCCTACAACACCTATGATTCGAGCTCGAGCTAAGAAGCTTCAAAGAGACTCATTCATGTTTGTGAGTCACGCATTGTTCTCGAGAAAGGTTCAACTCCCCGAGCCTACATTGAAGACCTTTATGTGCATAGGGATTCAAGAACCAATCGATCCACATTAGTCTTAGGAGTGCCGATTTTGGCTAAGTAGTCAGATCTCACTTTTGCGCCGTTGCCGAGAAAGGTTCAACTCCCCGAGCCTACATTCTGCGCCGTTGCCGGGGAAGCTATTATTCGCGCCTTAGGTAGTCAGATCTCAATTTTCTTTTAAGTTACATTGTAGGTGTATGCGCCGTTCTGGTCAACCACCTGAGTTTGATCGCTTAGATGATCCGGAACGCCTCTTACACATCCAAGCTAAGCTAAAAAGAGCCATGGTGGCCGCAGAAACACAAGAACAGCTAATTGCGAGGCTTACAAGGGAACCGACCGCTAAAGATGCTGCTATTGCCGCTGAGAAAGCAGGAAGGGAACAAGCAGAAGCTGAACTTGCCCTATACCCAACCACTGCAGATGACTATATGCACCCGACTCTCGTCGTGCCTGAATCGACCATTCTAATCTCTGAAAACAACTATGAAATTCGCACTCAATTCCTTATTGAAATTAAAAATCATGCTTTTCATGGTAGATTTAATGAATGCCCTCTGCGTCGTATTACCAAATTTACTAACATGTGTCGTACTCTTGCTGAAGGTACCACCTTGGAGTACGTCCTGATGAAAGCTTTCCGTTGGTCTCTGGCTGGTCCTGCATTGAAGTGGCTGGAGGGACTAAAACCACGATCCCTCACAACATGGGCTCAAGTAAAGCAGAAATTTCTCAATAAATCTTTTCCTCCTGCTAAGACAGCGCTCCTTCGCCAGAAGATCACATCTTTTAAACAGCATCCTGGGGAGCCGCTAGCAAAGGCTTGGGAACGTTATAAGGATCTACTGAGATCCTGCCCCACACATGGACAGCAACCCTGCATAGTTCAAGAGATCTTCTTCAATTCTCTGGACTTGGCTGAAAAGGACAGAATCAACACATATACTCACTATGAGTATCTGACAATGCCACCTGCTGACGCATGGGCTGCTCTCGACAAGCTGACCAATTATGACAACAAGTATGGGACTCCAGTCACCTATGAGGAGAACATCTACGCCAGGCCAGCACCATCCATGCCCCTCTATGAGCCCCCTAAGGAGATTGATCCAGATGTAAGGGAGCAGTACTACAGGGACCAGAATAAGAAGCTCCTCAAACAAGTAAAGTATCTTTCTGTCAACCAGCCATGTATTGAATGCGGATCACAGAGGCACACCACTACTGAGTGCCCACACACAGAGCAAGTCAGGCTGGCAGAATACCATGAAGAGGAAGCTTACGCAGGGGGTCCTAATCGCTACATGGGGGACCAAAGGTTTCAGCAACCACAATGGAACCAAGGTGCCCCTAGGAACCCCCCGCCCTACAGAGCTCCAGGAAATCCAGAAAGGGACCAGAAAAAGGATCATCTACAGACAGTCCTGGAGGACATACGGAGGAATCATTCAGAAACTAAGCAGTCCTTCAACTCCGTCTACACTCAGATGCAAGGTGTCAACTCTAGGCTTGGAGAAATTGATACATGGAGGAAATCAGTTGATACACAGATTGGCCAGCTAGCAGCAGGAATCCCTAGACAGTCAAGTTCACTCCCAGGATCTTCAGAACCAAATCCCAAGGGAAAGACTGGACACATCGCTGCTGTAAAAATTAGAAGCGGCCATCAGCTATAAGAGCCAGAGGTCGGAAAGCAGCAGGACGAATGAGAACAGCAAGTCGATATCGACCAGACCTTGGTCGATATCGACAAAAGGCAACTCGATATCGAGGAAGGTCTACTCGATATCGACGACAGAATAGGCCAGCCTTCGTCTGCGCAGCACAACAACTCGACACCGTAGAAACTGGTCGAGATCGAGAAGAACTTGTTCGAGATCGAGGAAGATCAAGCCGAGATCGAGAAGGTTGCTACACCTCCGACATCTGTTCTGGCTCCGAATCAGAAAAAGAAGCTGCCCTTCCCAACAAAATCTCCAAAGGACCCAGCAGATAAGAAATTTCAGCGCTTCATCAAGATGCTTCAAAAACTCAATGTTACCATCCCCTTCACAGAAGCTCTCAATGAAAAGCCATCCTATGTCAAATTCCTGAAGGAGATTCTGAGCAAAAAGAGATCAATGGCTGAAATTACAGAGGAGTGCAACCATTTGAACATACTTGAGAAGAGGCCAGATCCAAGTAAGTTTTCTATAACCGTTGGATTTGGTCCATATAAAATTAATGCTTTATGTGATCTTGGAGCTAGTGTGAGTATAACGCCTTTAACAATTTGGTCCAAGATTAAGATAGGTGCCCTAGAATCTATGGATGCTAGACTTTATATGACCAACAACACGGTGGTCATTCCAACAGGCATGGGGGACAATGTGCCAGTCCAAGTAGGTAAATTCTTTGTCCCTACTGATTTCTTAGTTAGTGACATGCAAAAAGACCCCCCCCCCCCATTATTCTAGGAAGACCCTTCTTGGCGACAGTGGATGCCAACATAAGCTTGAGGAAAGGAGTGCTCACTTTCAACATCAGTGGTGAGGTAATTGAGTATTCCTTTAATAAAACTGAAAGGCATACAGGTCCAATGGAAGAGGTAAAATCCATCTCAGCTGGCTAAATCTCTTGCGGTGAGCCCAAGGTAAGAAATATGACTCCTGAAGAGCTGGAAAAAAGGGATATGGAGGCCCAGGTGGAGGAGATCATGGCCATCCTAAAGGAGGAAACAGAGAATTCACTCGACACAGACCAAGGTACGTCGTTATGGACTAACTATTTTTCGGATGCCTTGACAGGATGCAAGTATAGGGTCGTAGTCGATCAGAATTCCTCGATATCGAGGACTGTGGTCGATCTCGACCAAAACCAGAAACCTCCACCAGCACCAGCGTCGTCGAGCAGACAACCTGAAGCGCGGCCCTCCTCAAGATCGAGTACGCTACTCGAGATCGACCAACCCTCCGCTGCATCGACTTCAACTTCTTCGACGCTGATTTCACCAGACGGGCCAGACTCCTCGAGATCAACTAACCTTGTCGAGATCGACCAAGCCTCACCTTTCCCAGCTCCTGCATTCTCGAGCAGTCCACCACCAGAACCTGAAGAGTTATCGAGATCGAGTACCCCTACTCGAGATCGACCAAACACCGTGGTCCCTGATTCCGTTTCTGCAAAGGTAAGCCAAGGTATGGATCTTTCTTCTCCTATTTCCATTAAAGATTTATCTATACATGGGAGAGGTTTTCCTTGGTATGTGCGCTTATGTAGGATTTCCAATGTTGAACCTAAGGAGTATGAAGTTGGAGACAAGCTCTATGATTCCAAATCCAAAGATCATTGGTTCCCTAACAAATTCAACAAGAACAGGATGGGACCTTTCGTGGTGAACAAGATCCATTCCGGAGGATTGCAGCTGATGGACAAGAATGGAATCCTATTTGAAGCCCAAGCTACATGGGCCCTGCAAATGCCACCTTGAGCTCAATGGAGAAAGTCGGCCTAGCGACTATAAAATCTAGAGCTTGTACATATACATTTACTTTTTGGACATTATTTTGTTTGTTTTCTATTGTGGGTATATGTCTTCCATATTTCAGGTCTATGGGATAAGCTATATTCGGACTCGGCCCAAGCATTTACACTCGAGATTTTGAAGCCATGCACACATGTCTAGTGAGTTTCTTTCCTTACCCTTTTTTTATACAGTGAGGACACTATAATGTTTAAGTATGGGGTGGGGGAAGGGCTTACTTTGTACATATTTTGATATATTTGACATTATTTATGCATTATTTCTTGAATTGCTTATGCATGGCTATTTTGGAAATCATTATTGAATTATGTGTTTATACGCATGTTTTCCAAAGTTTGAAAAAAAAATGACCCCCATTGAAAATTTTGATTAATGTCATGGAAGCTTTATATTTAACTCGACGATGCAAAATTGGATTCATTAGAGATATAGCTTGAAATTGCCTAGTAAAGGGAAGTCACAATGAAGTGCATATTTTGATGAAAACCATGAAAGGAGGTAAAATTTGATATTGCTTTTGACATGTTGCATGATAAGAGGTTAGAGGACTTTATATTTCCATATAATTCTCATTGTTTATAATCCTATCCTTACCTATGTTTATGCATCACAAAAGCCATATTATGCCTTATTTCATATTTTGCTTCACATGATCTAAAAATTGTCATTCTTTACCTTATTTCCTATCCGGGGATTATGTTGAGAATGATGTTACATTTTGGAGATTATCATATGGTGTTTGTGTTGTTGTTATCATATATGGAGTTTGGTAGGAGATTGGTTGAAAAATATGGAAAATTTAATGAGTGAAAGAAAATCCAATCACCTCAGGAGATAAAGGTAGATTGACCCTGCTCGCTGAGATAATAGTTTGGCGAGAAGGGACACAGGTGAGGAGTCCAAAGCACTAAGTATCCGGGGCCATTCATGACACCCATGTTTGCGACTCGTGAGAAGACAGTGCTGAGGTTAGAGAGGTAAAAGCATATTATTGATAAAAGCATTATGAAAGATGACGAATCTTATGAAGAAGGAATGTGAAAGTGCAATTTGGAAATACTCCATTTCCCCGGATCATTAGCACCACATTGCTAAAAATTGCCCACCTTCAACCTTTTACCAATCTACTCCTTATTTGAGCTTAAATTAAAGTCCTCTTGATTATTAATGCTTTGTCACTTATGAATTGTTTTGCATAACCCTCCTTTTATGAGTAGATGTTGCTTTTTATTGCATATGCATGGAATTGTGACACTAGTACCTTTTCGAGGATGGTAATTGATTGTAGGGATATATAAGAATGAATATAAGATGTTGAGAGTTTTGATTTCTCCCCCTGAATGACAATTAAAAGTATTGCTTGAGGACAAGCAAGCTTAAGTATGGGGTGTTTGTTGTGAGCTGAATCTGCCATGTTTTACAGTAACTTTTATATCGATTTCTGCATACATTTCACGCATTTAGGCTAAGATAATACAGAATCTATGTAGTTTATGTTTATTTGCCAAATTATGGAATCTACACTAGTTTCTGTTTAATTTCGCAGAATTCGAGGAAATTTACAGCAATTCTGAGAAAGGTTGGAAAAGCTCGGAAATCAACTGCAGAAGTCCAAGGTCAAAGGATTACAGAACCAACACGAATCAAGTTGGAATACAGAGTTACTTGATATCGAGGTATTTTACTCGATATCGACAAAGAACGTCCGAGCACACCTGGTCGAGCAGAGCATGATCGAGGAAACTGAAGACGAAGCAACCCGACTCCGGAAGCATTACTCGATCTCGAGTAACCTGGTCGAGATCGACAAAACCTGATGCCATCTCCGGAGTCGAGGAGATGTGCCAAGTCCAGAAGCCGAGGACTGAAGACGTTGAGCACCATTCTACTCGATCTCGAGGAGCTTACTCGATCTCGAGGACCCCAGCAGCACCTGACCGAGCCAGATCGAGCCCCAGCTACCCGAGACGACCAGCCGAGCCATAGTCGACGACCATCTTACTCGATCTCGAGTAGATTTGGTCGAGATCGAGGAAACCGTGTCCGAAGCCGCGTTACGCGGTTTGCTGTCCTACGCGGTTTGGGAGTCCTTGGAGCCGAAGGAATCCGAGTTTGGCCGAGATCTATCAACATCTATCTATGGAGAGAAGACCTATCAACACATGGAAGATTTACCTACTATATATATAATTTCCCTTTTAGATTTAATTCCTTTATTGCATTTATTTATCATTAAGCTTTTAGATATAGATTTAGATATAGATAGAAATTTCTATCCTTGAATAGCAAGGATTAGAAGGCAATAAATAAAGCCCATGGGGCTGATTTTAGGGACCATTCAATTCACAAGTTAGAGAAGTAGTTCCACATAGACGGTTTAGGAGTTCGAAGGTTTTAGGGTTTTGGGATTCAACGAAAGTTGGTGTGTCGGGATTGTAAAAGCTTTGAATTTAGTTTAATGCAAGTTTCTTTTCATACATCAATGTCTGCTATTGCGATGAAGAGCGAGTAGTCCACCCACTTCTGGGGCTGGGGTGAGCCCGACGGTGGCCATGTGAGATGACGCGGTAAAGGTTTGATCTTTCTATGCGATTCGTCTTCTATCCCTATGAACATGATTCTTTTGCGAGAGTTGAAGGTGATCCTTATTTGTGTTATTGAAGCGAAAGTGATCTTAATGCAACTTGGATTAATTATGTGAAAAAGGGTTAGTAACAATTAGGGTTTATGCGAAAGCCTCTATATTCCTATTTGTTAATAACGAAAGTTATTTTGATGGAAAGCATGATCTTTTATGCCTTTATGTGTTACTTTGCATGGTTATCATTGTGGTGTTGATACCCTGCTTCTGAAATTCTTTATATATTGATTTATTTCTTCCGAAAGCTGCGATTCTGTGTTCGAAGTTTGCGATTTTAAAGTTTCTGTTTTTAAGTCGATCTCGATAAGTTGTTGTCGATCTCGAGTAGGTCTTAGTCGAGATCGAGTACGTGTTGTCTGGATCGAGTTTCTGTTGTCGATTTTGAGTTTTCTGTCGTCGCTGTCTTTTGTCGATCTCGAGTTAGGTTAGTCGAGATCGAGCAGCTTCTGTCTTTGCTTTTATTTTTGCTTTCGTTTGTTATTTCTGTCTTTGTTTCTTTGTTTCTGTCTTTCTGTTTGCTTTTCTGTGAGATTTACAGCTACCTAGGATACGCTGACACGCTTCCTCGTGGATCGATCATGACTTCCCACTGCTGCATAGGGAGGGAGTCTTGTAATTATTTGTGTGGGCCTAAATCTGGTTTGATCTATTTTATTATATTTCATACTCGATTTCCTCCTACAACACCTATGACTCGAGCTCGAGCTAAGAAGCTTCAAAGAGACTCATTCATGGTTGTGAGTCACGCATTGTTCTCGAGAAAGGTTCAACTCCCCGAGCCTACATTGAAGACCTATATGTGCATAGGGATTCAAGAACCAATCGATCCACATTAGTCTTAGGAGTGCCGATTTTGGCTAAGTGTTGGAACTTATGTTTATTTTTCGTTTTTAGTAACTTTCTTTACTTAAGTAATTTTAGGAAACTTTAGGGATGTTTTAATAATTTCTTAAGTAGTTCTTTATCTTCTTTTATTCATTAAATTCGGCCCAACCAAGCCTTACATGGCTATATTATGCCGATTCAACATTGTAGATCAATTGGAACTTATTGAATAGAAATTCTCAAGGTTGTGTGAAACACATTGAGTGCAAGTCGATCGATTAGAAGCGGAGCTCATCGGTTGCAAATTGGTTTATGTCTCAGCTTTGTTTCCTTTGTGTTCATCAACTTCGCAAGACTTGGTGATCCTGGTATCCACGAGCCCCCTCCTTGTGCCTCCAAGTTGTCCGCTTGGTTGTGTAGGGTTGTAGAGGCGGGTTATATAGTCATTGGTATTGGTTCCTACCCTCTAAGGAGGCCTGGGGTCTTTATCTTGTTCTATATAGACCGACTCGGTCCTTATCGGTCGGGTGTTTATTATAAATTTCGAGTCTTTGTTCTTGTTTAATCGAGTCTTGCATCCTTTGATTTCGTCAACATCGAGTTCTATTCGGCCTTGGTGTTTCTTGTCGAGTCTTGCATCTTTCTTTTGAGTTCTTGCTGCGTTCTTGGTGTTTCTTGATCAATCTTGGTCGAGTTCTTTGAGTCTTTATTATTTCTTGCTTCCGTTCTTTAGTTTCTCGTTTGATTGTCGAATATTGGGCCATCCTACGGCTATCCCCGTATCAAATTAGCATCAGAGCTTGGGTTTTCGACATCAAAAGTTGTGTCTTTTATTTTCTTAAACAAAAAAACCCACAAAAAGAATCCTTTTCTTGTTTTGGTCTTTTCTTCTTGTTCTTTAATTGATTATTGCACTAATCTTCTTGTTTGTGATTGTTTGTGGTTGCATAGCCTAAACACACAAGCCTAGCCGAGACCAGTGGAATCGACGAAGCCGTGAGCACCCTTGTGCATCGCCCAAGTCGGCGGCATTCTTGGCCCCACAAGTTGATGCTTGGCCGATTCTATCATACCACACACAAGAAACCCTAGTTGTCTATCTTTTCTATCTTTGGTTTATTTGTTATATCTTATTCTATCTATTTTATTGGCTTAATAAAACCTTCTTTTTTTTTGTGGTAGAGTAATTCTTTTTATCTATCATAGATATCATAAAGGGTCCGTTTGGATTCCCAATGTATTTTAATTATAAGTAAAATAGATGTATTAAATTGATAAGTACATTATAAGCATAATTGATTTGATTTACTTATTTAAAAAATAAAAAAATAAATCAATTATCTCTTCAGATCTCCCCCTTCAGAGTTCAGATCCTCCCCCAGATCTCCCCCCTTCGGCTCTTCCCCTTGCCCTCACCCTTTCTCGCCGACCACCCATTCATGCTGCCCTCCCGCCGTTCACCAGGCGTCGCCGGCGTAGCAGAGCCAACGCCCTCACCCTCGCCCTCGCCTTTCCCTGTCGGGCTTCGCTTCGCTCCATTTTCGATCTCCATCTTCCTCCCTCATCATCGGAAACTACTCCCCTCGCCGGAACTCTAAAGACGACGCTTGCTCCTCCTCCGACCACCATCTCTCCGGATCCCTAAGGTAGAGCCACACCACCTCTCTCTCACACCAAATTCGGATCGAATTTCAGTACACTAGGTTTTTTGTTTCCCTAAATCTCTTGCTCCTGCTCGGGTCTTATTGTTGAAGGCTGAAATCTTCTCCCTGCAATGGATGTTTATCCACAAATCAACACCCATAACCTCCAGATCTATAAAATTCGAGTGCCATTGAAGATCTCTCAAGATTCAGATCTGAAAACAGTAGAGAGAATGGAAGCCATGGATAAGAAATTCTCAAACTTATTTCACGCTTTGCGTCTTTGGGTTTTGATTGTACCCAAATGATATTAATTTTGATAATAAAGTTATTATAATTCATTTTATAAATGTATCCTCCAAACACTACTTATTTTTTAAAATGCATTATAAACTAAATACATGTATTATAAACTAAATACATTGGAATCCAAACAGACCCAAAGGCTTAGATAGATATATTTACCAAAATTAGCCAAACCTTATCTATATATATTGCATTAGGGCTATAAATTTTATCTTTTTCACCTTTCATTCATATTTTCGGGTCCTTCATAGCATATTTGAGTCTTTCTTTCATTAGTTGAAAAAAAACAGTTTCGAAATTCTTCAAAAAAAAAAAGATTGAACTTGGACCTAGGAGGATAAAATTCACTAGTGGCAAAAGTAAGTCCAAAAAAAAAGGTTGTTGATCTACTAGTGCAAGAAAGCTCCAAGGACCAAAATTTTGGTGATTTTCTCTCTAGCCCTATCGACACGCCCTTCTCCAAAGACATTCCTGGCAATGACAGTACAGAGACACATCAGCTTGAAGAAGAATCAATTGATGGGGAGGCTCATGTGAGTAATGAGCCAGTGAAGCATGGTTTGAGAAGGTCCTCAAGGATGAGAACCTTACCATCATGGACATCAGATTATGCTTTGAATGCATTTCATGATCATGAACTCATTAGTCATGCCACTTTTATGACTCAAGTTGGAAAAACTCATGAACCTATAAGATATGCAGAAGCTAGAGGGAATCCTAACTGGGAGAAGGCTATGAGCAAAGAGCTTAAGGGTCTTGAAGGCAATGGTACTTGGGAATTGGTTGAGCTACCTACTCGGCATAAGACCATAGGTGGTGCAATCAAGGATGAGCTTCTGTGGCTCAAACAATGACATTGATCCAGGTGAGCTCTCAAGGTCAATTCGATGGCTATTGATGTCAACGAGTGTCGTCCTCAAGAGGAAGAAGAAGGTTCCCCCATGGCTTGAAGAAAAGATATTTTAATTATTTAATTATTGTTATTATTATTATTATTAGTTTTTAGGTTCTTTCCATATTTAGTAACTCCTATGTTAGTTGGAGCTATTTATGGAATATCTTATTTTTAGTAATACTTAGTTAGGTGAATAAAATAGAAAAGGAAAGTTTATATCTTTAAGATATTTTCCTAGGCCACTAAGTAGGGATATTTATCTAGGAATTTATTTAGTTTATTTTATCTAGGATTTATCTACTTTAATTATTATTTTAGGAAGTCAAATTATATCCTTTGCAAGGTAGAATTGGCAACCCTTTACTATTTAAACAATCGTATGCTTTGAATTTTAATTATATAGGAATTATATTGACGAACCCTTTTAGGATTAAAAAGGTTCTTCAATCGTCCAATCCAAGCTTTTGCCTTCAAGTGATCCTTCCCAAACACTCGCCTTCTCAAACACTCGACAATCCTAATCGCTACCACCACACCACTGCATCCACCACTGTTGTCGCACCCTATCAGCTGAGACTAACTGCCGAGCGGCCTTAGTGGAAGAAGCTCCTATGCTATATCGATATATATACATGAATGGAAGTATATAGTTAATTAGTGCTTGCTAATTAATTAATCAAGTCAGTAATCGTTTCCGCCACGGTTCATCAATTCCAATTGAAGTCACGTACAAAGTTTCAATTAGTTCAAGGCCAATTGAAGTCACGTACAAAGTTTCAATTAGTTCAAGGCCGAGTCCCATTCGAGAGCACTGCGCCGTTTTCAATTGGAATTCAAAGTCACCCGAGCTAGTGGAATCATTTGTTGGAATCTAGGTTTCGCAATCTGGGGCGATTGGGATGATGATCCCGATCCCTTGCTTTGGAACGTGCCGCACAACAACAACGACGTCGCCGAGAGTTGTAGAAACGAACTTTGCAACAACAACATGCTTTAGAGTGACAACGAGAGGCTCGAAGGCGTTGCCTTTGGCTTCAACGTCAAGCAGAGATCGAATAAGAGAGGCGTCAACAACAAGGTTGCCGTCAGATTTGGCTTCTCCAACAAAGAGAGGCTGAGGAGGCACAACGTCAAGCTGAACTAGATGCCCATACTGCTAGATTGATGGCCAAGTTCATAGAGGGCTTGGAGGAATTGAGGGTCGAGTTCATGAAGGGCGTGACGGAGCCTTCTGTTGGTTTCGTTGCCCAAAAAACAGCACATCGCGCCGAACTTGTTTCGCAAATTCCCGTTGACTCCGACCTCGGAATTGAGTCAACTCAATTTTGTTGCGAAGCTGACTCGACGAACTTTCCAACAGTGGGTCACATGATGCCAGACTGCAGTGCTGCGCAGGAGGTGGTGGATGTCTCCATTGTTGCCGAAGGTGAGGTAATTGATGAAATTTCTCTTGAGTTGGCTATTGTACCTCTTCAGAACATTCATGAAGTTTTAAATGCTGAAGTTGAAGTGTTTGTTGAGCCTATTCCCATTGAAGATCAAGTCCGTTCAACAATCATGCCTAAAGGTGTTGTTTTTGGAGTTCCTATACCTCAAACTCTTCTAGCACCTATGTTGCCCATCCCTCCATCGTCACCATGTATGAATGTTGTTGCTCCTTCCCTGCTGCTCATCAACGACTCGATAAGAGGGGGGGGGGGGGGGGGGGGAATGATGCAATCAAGGATGAACTTCTGTGGCTCAAACAATGACCTTCATCCAGGTGAGCTCTCAAGATCGATTCGATGACTATTGATGGCAAAGAGTGTCTTCCTCGAGAGGAAGAAGAAGGCGCCTTGAAGAAAAGATATTTTAATTATTGTTATTATTATTATTAGTTTTTAGGTTCTTTCCATAATTAGTAACTCCTATGTTAGTTGGAGCCATATATGGAATATCTTATTTTTAGTATTACTTGGTTAGGTGAATAAAATGGAAAAGGAAAATTTATCTCTTTAAGATATTTTCCTTGACCATTAAGTATGGATATTTATCTAGGAATTTATTTAGTTTATTTTGTCTAGGATTTATCTACTTTAATTATTATTTTAGTTTACTATTTAAACAATTGTATGCTTTGAATTTTAATTATATCGGAATCATATTGAGGAACCCTTTTTAGAATTAAAAATGGTTGATTTTGGGCTTGATTTTGGGTCGTATTTCACTAATTAAATGGGAATTAAGTGTACGTCTGTGAACTTTTATTTCATACTAATATACACACCGGAAAAATATATGAAACCCAAAATTTTAAGGGTCATGTCCAAATTGTAGCGAATATACCAAAAAATTGAGTCTCTTGCAAAAATAACATTCCCCCAACCCAATTTATAAAAGTGACAAAAATGTCCAAATACTTGCACAAATAACCGGTTTCTCCAACCCACATTTCCGGGTTAACTATAATTATTACATTTAAAAAGTGGACATCACATCAAGTATAAACCCTAGAGTTCAAAAGGCGTTCGTTGGAGAGGGAGAAGAAGACCGCCATTGACAAAGCTTCAAGGGAGGAGATGGTGAGCGCCACACACAGAGGGAAACCGATTGCGCCGCCAGGAGAGAGAGAGAGAGAGAGAGAGAGAGAGAGAGAGAGAGAGAGAGAGAGAGAGAGAGAGAGAGAGAGAGAGAGAGAGAGAGAGAGAGAGAGAACCATCATTGAAGGGAGGGACGAACCACCATTGAAGAGGGACGACAACTGCTTCCCAAACCGCCATTGAAGAGAGGTTATCTCTCATTCTCTATCTCTATTCTACCTCCTTTTATGGCATTTTGGGGTTTCAAATTATGGAATTTCGATTTGGGGTCCTTAGGAAGAATGAGGTAAATGGGGTTGAAAATGTTTGAATATACAAACCCTAACCTTATGGGTGGTGGGCGGTTTGGGGATAGGGTGGGGATTAGCCATTGATGCTTAGTTGATGATGTAATTGAAGGTCCAAATAGGGGAGAAACGAAATGAAAACCCCCATGAAAGAATGAAAATTGGATTTCGAAAATTTGTAAAGGGCAAGCGGAGTCGTTTGTTTCGATTGGGGAAATGGTTGAATGGCTAGGTTTAGTAATTTCTGTGTTGGCTTCGAATTGGGGAAGTATGAGAGGGATGAGTTTTGAATGATGTTGGATATGGTAAAGGGGAAGGTGAATGGTATACAAAATGGGTGCATATCAGCATATGAGTTTGGAAAATGGGAACTTTTGGTGGATTTCGAGATCGGAGGTGTTTGGTGACTAGTTGCCTTGAAAATATAATGCTAGCAATAGGTGATACTTGTACATCATTGTAAGTTTGCTTCTATGTGTTGAAGTATGTTGTGATTGAAATCGTTGATGTTACACTAGATGAATTTGATGCCATTTTAGAGTAATGTAGGGTTGTCATTTGTGTATTACAAAAGTTTATGATAGTTGACACTATTGTGTAGTTGTGTTGTTTGTGTCATTCGTTACTTGTGTCAGTTACCATTTTCAGTTTATATGAACATGCGTATGTGTTGGGCTTATGAATATGTGAACTTGTGTATTCGTGGCATTTGTGTATTTGTGTCATGAGTGTAATGTTATATGTAGTGGCATAAAAAATATTTTGACTGACAGGAAATTTGGATATACTGGCAAGGATTATTGCTAAAATGGGTATTATGTGAAAACTTGTATGACAGATTAAGGACGCTCTGAGAAAAATGACTAGGATTAAACGTTGCGACGCCGTTGAACAAGAAGGTATTAAATGTAATCACTTCTCGGACAGATTCAGGCCTCTCTTTTTGTGTTGGTTATGTTAACCGTGTTGTATCGTGTGATATTTGTGCAGCCGACACTAGCACTTTCTCCGAAAAAGTATTTCAGAGGGAGGTCGAACCACTTCTCGAAGATGGGCTTGCTTAAAGGAATGGACGAGGTCCTAACTGCTGCTAATTGGAAAATGTTGAAGGACAACGGGCTAGGGGGCATTGTAATGATCGGAAGCAATGTGTCGTATTGCTGCGCCCTTATCCATTACTTATGTTGTTTTGTACTTAGCTTGCTATGGACTTTATTGGTTGGGAACTTTAGTACTTCGTAGTTTTTGATTTAGGTCTTAAATGTTTAATCGTTTTCACCTTTTGGATGACTTGTGTTTAATGACTGATAAGGTATGTTGTGGATACTTGTTTATATGTGTTATGGATGGTTGTTGTGAATTCTATGTTATGACGCATTTCGTTTGGGTTTAATGGTCGATATACTTAGGATGGGGATGTTTCTAAGATAGATAAGATATGTCAGGGGTTATTATGTTATTGGCATAGACTTTAATTTTATTGGCAAGGAAAAATCATATACTGGCTAGTAACCAAAAAATTCGCAAACATTTGTCCTTTGCATTGTCGACAAACTAAACGGACAGTTATGTATATTCAAAACCACCAAAACCCCCCAAAGTGCCAGTGAGTTACAAGCAAACTAACAAAATACTACATTCGACTACGCAAAATAAGAGTTATCCCACTAGACATCGATTTCATCACTTTGCCACGCCATACTTGCTTATGTCCTCCGACGTTTCCGGCGAAGGAAATCTCCCCGAGACCTGCTTGTCTCCATTATCTTATTCCTGACGGACCCAAACGGCATGCTCTCCTCTATGAGCGTTTCCCCCTCATCCATGTTTCCACCGACCATTGCACACGATAGTAAGTAAGACCACCCTTTTCTCCCATGCGAAAGAAAGAGAATAAGCTAGTCTTCTCAGTATCGGTTGGGGGTAAGAAGAGGACGTAGAGAATCCATGTCTGTAAATCAAAAACGAAAACCATACTTACCCATGACCATTAATATATATTATACGCAATTGCCACATGTATTCCTGTGTATGTCAATAAATATTTTGTTGATGACTAGGATTTTCTTTTGGCTAGCTAGTAACTAAATTGCTGGGTTTTATTCTTCGAACTTCACGTTAATGACAGCTAGTAGACTATCCTTTGTTTTTCTCTTTTATATATGTCCACCTATCGAGACCACCCATCTTTATCTGCAATTTGTCTTTTTTCATCACATGATTTCCCTCCATTTTGCCTAGGCGGGAATAAACCATGTGAAAAGCTCCCCTTGCATTTAATGTTTATGATGTCACATGCCCCTTTGCATTCAATGCATGTCCTAGTCAACCTTTTCTATCTCCTCAATTGCAGTAACTATTTCTTTTTTTTACCAATCGAAATCCAGTCCTCCCTCTCACATTTCGACACATGTCACCCACCCTCTCACATTGCACCGCACCATCCTCCTCTTCTACCTGCTACCGGGTGAGCAAGTGGCCCATTTTTTTTGCAAAACTAACATTTTGCTACCCCTATGCAAATTCTACACCCTATTGCCATTTTTGCAAACTTGATTCTTTTTTGGTATATCTATGCCAATTAGCCTCAAAAGAATCACCTAAATAGGTGGATGCACGGGCCCGTCTCGCATGAACTAAAGCATTGGAAATCATACCAAGGACATGCTAGATTGATTATGCAGGTTTCAAAACTTTCAAACTTCATTTGGGAAATCAAAGAATAAATAAACTGATTGAATATATTGCCAACAGCTGAGAGGCTTACATGTATAGATCAATTAATTGATCTGAATATACGGTAAATCGACATGCACCCAAATCAATCATTTTTTTTTAAATCTAAAAACAAATTCACGTTTGGGTTATTTTACTAACTAGCCTATTTTGAACCTTCAATTAGGTGATTAGCACCCAAATTAATTTAATTAGGTTAGCTAGCACCCTTCCCAAATTGAGTAGCAATGGTCAACTGTTTGACCATCGAACGGTCAACGTTGGCCGGTCAACATTGACCAACTCATTCGGGTTTTTTTAATACCATTTTTTATCGTTTTCATGCCATTTTTTATTACATTTTATTTTCGCTTTGATGCCACTTTTCTAATGAAATTGTTTTATGACACTTTTTTTAATGCCACTTTTTTCAAACATTGATGCCATTTTTTTTATTTTGTTGTGATGTCATGTTGACCATTGATTCCATTTTTTTTACTGTTGACTACTGATGACACTTTTTTATGTCAATTTTTTGAAGATATTTTTTCTACCGTGATGTCATATTTTTTCAAAGTAGTGTTTTGATGACATTTTTTTCTTTAACGTGATGCACATTTTTCAAAGTAGTGTTTTGATCCCATTTTTCTAATGTAATTATTTGATGCCACTTTTTTTTATCAAATCGTTTGATGCCACTTTTTTAATTTAATCAATTGTATATCGATATATTTTCATCGATTCTACTTTTATTCACTAATGACACGTGTGTGATTACACTTCATTGATGCAATCATTTGTGGTGACATATGTTTATTATATTTTTATTCATTGATGACACAAGAGCATAAAATGTTATTAAACTTGATTGATGACATCTTTTATTGATGACTTTTATTGATTTATGACATTTGTGATTACACTTCATTGATCTCAATTATTTTAATGACATTTAAGAATCTAATAACATGAACACCACATAACATGTCTCGTCACCTCCATTTTTTTTTTCCGGGCTTAAGACTTGTTATATTCCAAAATACAAACGGATTTAAAAACATGTTATCACCTAGCTAGCAAGCAATCTAAAAACTTTGAAAATCTATGCCATCTAGATATAACTTTGAAAACCTATGTCATCAGCAAAATTGGTTTGAAACTAGTTGTTGTGAGCTGAATCTGCCATGTTTTACACTTAAGTTTATATCGATTTCTGCATACATTTCATGCATTTGGGGCTAAGATAGTACAGAATCTATATAGTTTATGTTTATTTGCCAAATTATGGAATCTACACCAGTTTCTGTTTAAATCGCAGAATTCGAGGCGTTTTACAGCAATTCTAAGGAAAGTCGGAAAAGCTCGGAAATCCACTACAGAAGTCCAAGGTCAAAGAAGCAGCGGAACCAGTCGAATCGAGCCGAGAACCCAGGCTACTCGATCTCGAGTAGACCTTACTCGATCTCGACGAGCATGTCCGAGCACTGCCTTGTCGACTAGGAGCAGTGTCGAGAGCCAGACCAACCCAGCTCCGGAAGTCTACTCGATCTCGAAAAGACCTGGTCGAGATCGACGAAGCCCGGTGCCACACCCGGAGTCGGCGAGGAGAAGAGCTGATCGAGAAGCCGAGGACGAAGACGCCGAGCATAATCCTACTCGATCTCGACGAACCCTTGTCGAGATCGACGAGCCAGAGTCCAGATCCAGGCTTGTCGAGCACACCTACCCGAGAAGACCTAGTCGACGGATCAATCCTACTCGAGGTCGACTAGGGCTACTCGAGGTCGACGAGCGCCAGGAGCCAAGTCCGAGCCACATCGAGCACAAGTTAGTCGAGACGACGAATCCTACTCGAGGTCGACTAGACCTTTGTCGATGTCAAGTAGCCCAGTTTCCGCATACGAGTCGACTTGAGCAGTCCGAGTAGACTTGGAATTCTTGGGCATGAAGGAATCCGAGAATGGCCGAATTCTATCCAAAGTTGATCAAGATCTATCTATGAAAGGGAGATCTATCAAGACATGAAGACTTACCTAAGTTAGATTTATCTTTTCCTTTGAAGATTTATTTCCTTAAAGCATTTTATTTATCTTTTAGCAAAGTAGATATAGATTTAGATATAGATGGATGATTATTTCCTTGATTAGCGGGGTTTTGATCACTATAAATAAGGCCCTAGGGGCTCAGTTTTATTCATTCAATTTCAGAGACAATTAGTTAGTTACATAAAGAAGAGATTGTAAGTTTGAGTTCATTTTATGCAATTTAGTTATTTTCATCAATCAATGTCTGCGATTGCGATGAGGCGTGAGTAGTCCACCCACTTCTGGGGCTGGGGTGAGCCCGACGGTGGCCATGTGAGGCGATGCGATAAAGGTCAGATCTTTTTGTGCAATTCATCTTCTATCCCTATGAGCATGATTCTTTTGCGAGAGTTGAAGGTGATCCTTGTTTGTATTATTGAAGCGAAAGTGATCTTAATGGAACTTGGATTAATTATGTGAAAAACGGTTAGTAACAATTAGGGTTTATGCGAAAGCCTCTATATGCCTATTTGTTAATAACGAAAGTTATTTGATGGAAAGCATGATCTTTTGTGCCTTTGTGTGTTACTTTGCATGGTTGTCGTTGTGGTGTTCATACCCTGGTCTTGGGAGTCTTTTATTATATTGATTTATTTCGTCGGAAATCTGAGTTTGGGTTCGAGAATTTGCAATTTAAATTTCTGCACCCTGGTCGACATAGAGGAGAAACTTGTCGAGATCGAGTACAGCCTTGTCGATCTCGAGTAGGAACTGGTCTAGGTCGAGTTGAGTTTTCTTCTGTTGTCGTCGATTTTCAGTTTATGCCTTTGTTGTTCCTTGTCGATCTCGAGTAGGTGTGGTCGAGATCGAGTTGATTTGTCTGCCTCGAGTTGATTGCTTTCATTTCTGTTTTCTGTTTTCATCACTGTTCTTTATCGATATAGAGGACTGTTACTCGAGATCGAGTAGCTTCTGTGTCCTCGATTTAGTTTCTGTTTTGCTTTGTCTTTTCTGTCTTCGTTTAGTTCATTGCTTTTGTTTGTTATTTTCTGCTTTTATTTCTGTTTCTTTCCTTGTTTATGTGTTTCTGTCTTTCTGCTATTCTGTCTGTGAGATCTGTAGCGACCTAAGAACTGCTGACGTGCTTCCTCATGGATTCGATCCTGACTATTCTCTTACTACAACGGGAGGAAGTCTTGTATTTATTTGCTGAGACGGGGAAGTCAGTCTGATCTATACTTTATATTTATTTCATACTTGACCATCCTCCTGCAACAACACTAGTCCTGAACTACGGAGTAGTAAATATATATATAAATCTCCCGAGGGAGGAAGAATACTCGTAACGAGTGACTCTAAAAAATACAAAAATAAGTGCTCCAAAACAAGGGATCCCTTGCAAAATACAATGGACATGATTAGCCCACAACCTCGTACCTCAACTAACCAAACCCACTAGTTAAGCTAAAAATTGCAGCAGAAATAACACTCAGCCCATAGATGCCAACCCACCAAAATTAGGCTTCAATCTAGATTATCTATGTATTTCATTTACCTTGCTCGTAAAAAGTAAATAGACCCACGCATTAGCTGAAACATGCCAAACTAGCACCTCCATTCAGTATGACAGCAAGCCCCACGCATGAGCTAAAACAGACCAAAATTATCACATCCACTCAGTATGACAACAATAGAAGCATCCCCTGCGTTGCTTCCTCTTCAATGTGAGTTTCATTCTCCTTGCGCGCATTCCCCTTCTCAATGGAAGCAGCAGCTCGTCCCTCATTATTTCCTCATCCAGTCTCCTTCTCCTTCTCAGTAGATGACGCAACAACTCCCTCCCCATTGCTTACACCCCCTGCGCCAACATCCATTACCTTAACCAGCGTGTCATTGTTGTAGCAGGAAATCGAGAATGCAAACAGTAAGTAAGTAAAGTAAAGTAAACCAGATTTCGTCCCTTGCAAATGATTACAAGACTCCCTCCCTATGCAGTAGTGGGAAGTCAGGATCAATCCACGAGGAAGCGTGTCAGTGGATCCTAGGCAACGGAGAAATCTCACGGACATAATTCGACCATAGGTTGTCGATCTCGACTAAGGTTAGTCGACAGAAGATCGGACAAGTCGAATAGCGCAGCAGTAGTCAAAGGCGGTTGTCGATATCGAGCAGGCTCTACTCGATATCGAGTAAAGATGTCGATGTCGAGAAGTTCTTGGTCGAGCACCTGCACATGAGAAGCTACGGCGATCTAGGATCGAGGATTAGTAACTCGATATAGACAAGAGTTAGTCGATATCGAGGAGGACAGTAACTTTAAACACTACTAGAAATTTGTTATTTAACATCGG
Source organism: Persicaria tinctoria (assembly GCA_037127255.1). Classification (NCBI taxonomy): domain Eukaryota; kingdom Viridiplantae; phylum Streptophyta; class Magnoliopsida; order Caryophyllales; family Polygonaceae; genus Persicaria; species Persicaria tinctoria. The sequence continues at coordinate 33,431,617 of JBANSL010000001.1, forward strand.
CTAATAACCGATGTCTTTCAAAAAAAAAACCGATGTCTATGTGGGTGTTGTAAAAAGTCAAAAGTTTTTCACATCGGCCAGAACCCGATGTCTTTGTATGTTATAACATCGTTTTTATTTTTAAATCCGATGTCTTTGTTATCCTATAACATCGATTATAAAATATAACCGATGTTATAACATAAAAAGAAATCGGCTATTACCCGATGTTAAAACGTTTTGACTTTTTACATCACCAACATAGACATCGATTTTTTTTTAAAGACATCGGCTATTACCCGATGTGAAATGACATATTTGCGGGTTTTTTTTATTATCGTAGCCTATGCGGGATTTGAACCCGCATCTTTGTATTTGAACGCAATGCTCTACCATTTGAGCTAATAGGCCTTAAATTAGATAGAATGTTCCTTACATAATAGAAAAAAGAGCATGTGAAACTTAAGAAGCAAAGAAACAAGGAAAATAAACTAGTAGCAAAAGAGTAAACAATTATTCCATGAAAATTCAGCACAAGTGTTTTCATTAGCTTCTATATTACACTTCATGAACCATTTCTTGTTTCCCCTAATAGCTTCTATATTACACTTCAGGAGTAAGACTCTTTCTTCTTAATACATTAATACCAACCTGCATTATTTAGAGGGAGGGATGGTAAACAAAACAATTATCCATGATTTAGGATGTATAAACAAAAATCATGAACTCGTGAATTTAATTTTCGACATATGTGATGAATCAAACAGTTATAAAATGATCAGCTAACAAACCATTTGCTTGGTGAATCCGGCAATGAGTTGTAGCTGATCATCCTTGTCATGAATTAAAGCTTTAAGGATCTTTAGATTGTCCATTTGGGGCGTCTCAAATAAGCGTACAAGTGTTTGGTATGGTTCTATATGTTTCTTTTCATCTGCCAAAAAATAAATAAAAATTAAATTCGAATCAGCCATAAGAGTTATGCATACCTGAAATGTCTAGCTAGCTAGTCGATTTTGCTATGCATATCGATAGCCAATTGTTAATGCTTGAATTGTCCGGTCTTACCAATTTGATGACAGCAAAGGGACAATGGTTTTGTAAGATGCTTGTTGAAGTTATGTACCTGTAAAAAGGTGTTCACAACAAAGATCAATATAACCGCTTTGTAAGATGTTCACTGGTAGTTCTTGAAAAAGGGTCAAGTAGAATATATATATATATGATGATCGACATACTCATAGTTGATGCCTACAAGACCGATAATCTGTCACACGCAAGCCGCAATGCTTCGAATGGTCCGGTAAGTGACAGTAGGAATAAGCGAATAGGCAGTTTGATATTCGGGCATATCATGGCTGATGTACTGAGCAGGTAACTCCTTCAACTGAATGATGCACTTGATCAGAATTTACCAGCACTTTTTAACCCAACATCAGTCACACCAGGTACATGACAATAATGCATATCAGGCAGCTGCATTTTACTTAAACTAAAAGCTAAAATATGTATTTTACTTAAACTAAAATCTAAAATTTAAAACTAAACTTACTAAAATTGAATCTAATATCTAAAATCTAAGAAAGAATTGAAAGAAATGAGCTGCAAATGCATCTAAAGCTATTGATTGAACCATTGACTAAAAAACACGCAAGCAGGACTTTACCAAAAAAAAAACAAGCAAGCAGAATTGTACCTGAAGATATAAAAGGTTTACTTAGCCAGATGCTTTTAGGAAATATATGACAGCAAGAACAAGAACAGTTAAGAGGAACAGGTATGTCTAAACTCATAAAACCTTTCACTAAAATAAATGCTTTCAACACGAGATTATAGAGGAAAACTGGTGTGATTGGTAAGTACCAGGGGGGAGGGAATGCTTCAGCTTGTCTGCCTTCTCTTGATCAAACACACAGAGTGTGTAGAGGTACTTGGAGCAGTAAACCTTGAACTTCACCATATCTCTGCTCCTTTTGATCTTTCCACCGAACGCGCATCCTTCCTCCTTGCGGTAAGGAGGAAGTCTTTGATCTCGTGAATTTGCTTCAGCTGATAAACACAAGTTAAAATCAAATCAATTAGGTGATGATGCCCAACTCAAGTCAGAACACCACAGCCTAGTGGCCAATCACATATCGAGATCAAAGCCAATGGGAAAAAACAGAACCAAAGACCCATTAGAAACATATGGCCGAAAGAAATTTAGTCATATGCACAATTTAAGTTGGTGATTGTCAAAGTTCAAGTTGTAACACCTATTAGCTGATCATATATAAAGATAACAAACAATTGAAGGTAAAAACCAGTAAATCATAGCAAAATCAACATACCAGATTATCGACTACTGTTAGTTAAGGAATCAAACGACATTAGATGGGATGTAAAGAATGTCAAGGAGATTGTAAGGAATGAAGGGAGCTCAAGTCACCTTGAATGTACTCTTATTAGGCTTCAAAGCAAAAAGAAAACAAAAAAAATGCAGGGAAAATCTATTTTGTCCTAATTGGAGCAAAGTGGAAATTAACAAAACTCATTAACTCCTCTTTCTTCATGCTCACAGTAGGCTAAAAAAATATTGCATCGGTTCTTACAAAGAACACAGATTCACAAAGCTGCACATGTAATAGGTATTTTCGACGCATAAGATTGAGGAATTCACAAGAGATAAATTCGCATATCACATCAAAAAGATGTGTAAATCAAATAACTTGAGCACAAACACTCCATACACTAGCAATTGACGAAAAAAAAAACAGCAACATCTCATTGACTTTTCTAAGCGTCTTTGCTTTTCAGTTGCTTTACATGTCCAGCAGAGATTCGTATTTTGCATTCTAAATACTTGGATACACAAAATGGTAGTTCCATGGGAAGGAAAAATCTATATTCATCACCAATTCACAAAATGCACAGATCAAATTGCTACCAAACATACAAATGCACAAAAAATAAAAACATCTTCCCCATTTTTTCCCGAAATATCAGTTACCGAGATACACAGAGAGATCAAGGAAGTAAAAAAATTGCATAATAAAATGAACAATATCTCAAACATGAAACTCCGCAGTTGAATTCAATTTCTACCAGGGGAAAAAAAGCACATAGCAATTTGCAATCTGAATAATCCACCATTGAAGCCCGCGATTATCTAAGAAACGAAAACAAGTGTAGGAATGTGGAAGAACTATAGAACAAGAACTAGAAGCAACGATACCATTTCCGTTCCAAAAAGACGAAGCTTCTCGCGCTCCTTGTTCGCCGCTCCGCCCTTGGAGTGCTCGTTGTCGAAACAGAGGAGCGAAATTAGGGAACGAGACAACGAGTGAAGACGATGGTGGGAAAATGAAGCCATTGATGGGAGGAGGAGGCTGGATTTGGAGGAAGGAGGCGGGATTTGGAGCATAAAGAAGGAGACGATGATGGGAGAAGGAGGCCAGTGATGGGATTCAAATCTGTGGGCGTGAAGATGCAGAGGGGATGGGGAGGAAGGGCGGTGGAGCGGATGGAGATGGGGTTTTCGCTCCCGCGAGAGAGATGGTAGAAGGAACGTGTAGACGGAGAAGGTGTGGAACTTAGGGCTGAAAGCCTGAAATGGAGAGAGGGTCGGATATAGTCGGGAATTTTATGAGCGGGTGTTTAAATTAATTCAAGATTTCATCCCGCGCCTTTTATAAAAAATTTCAAAGTAAATATTTAACATCGGTCTAAAATGTAGGGTGATGTCTATTTTATTTTTAACCTCACAAATTTAAAACCCGATGTTAAAAAACTGTTTAACATGGCAGGTTTTTTTGACCGATGTTAATGAACCGATGTTAAATAACAGAATTCTAGTAGTGAAACAAAAGAAAGTAAAGATAAGGCTTTGGGAATTCGAAATAAACTTTATATGTAAGAAAACTTCCAAGATTGGGGTTTGCGACAACGATAACCAAGCATGCAAAAGGCAAGAATAAAACAAATAATCATGTAACTCGCATCAAAGGATCAAGCTTTCGCCTTTTCCAACAATTCGACAACTCTTTCAAGAAACCCTAATTGTGTCTATCGATTTTATGTTTACAATCCAAGTTGTTAGCATGGACCTCCTATTAATGGGTAATAAACATATAACAAGTAGTAGATGCTTAAAACATGATAAAAGTCGGATCTTTACCTCAAACACGTAGAGCTATCGTTGGGCTCGCCCCAACCCTAGAAGTGGGTGGACTACTCGCTCTTCATCGCAATTGCAGACATTGATTGAAAGAAAATAACTACTTGCATTAAATCAAACAGAGCTTACAACCAAAGGAAGCCAATTCCGCTCTCGCTTCACAAACTCCTCTTGGCCACTCACTCTCTCTCTACCACTACTTCTCCTACTGAAATTGAATGCTTAGAAATCAGCCCCATGGGCTTTATTTATAGGCTTCTAATCCTTGCTAATCAAGGATAGAAATCTCTATCTATATCTAAATCTCTATATCTAAAAGCTTAAAGGTAAATAAATGGAATAACATAAATAAATCCAAAAAGGAAATTATATCTAAAAGGCTAAAATATCTTCATGTGGATAAATCTTCTTCTCCATGGATAGATGTTGATAGATCTTGGATAGAATCGGACATCTTCGGCCCCAAGCAAGCCCAAAACGTGTCGGACAGCTCACCGCATAACGCGGTCTAGGATGGCGCTCCTCGATATCGAGTAAATTACTCGATATCGAGTAAAGTTGGCGTTGACTTCAGCTGGCTGGGCGTCTCGGGTAGCTGGTCCTCGATCTGCTCGGTTGCGCACTACTGGTGTTGTCAATATCGAGTAAGTAACTCGATATTGAGTAAGTGTATAGAATATGGAGCTAAACTGTGCATTTCAACATGGCTATTTTAGAGGACATCAGTCATCAACCGGTGGTGGCTCATCATCGACAGTGTCTCAACATCAGGAGGCCCATCCAAGCTTAACTGTCCAGATTGCATAATGTGAAACCACTCTCTTGCATTTGATGCTTGTAATCCCAGCTGCCCAGATTGCATTGTTGATCTCAGTCATCAACGACTGCATTCAAAATGACAGAGCACAAGGTATCCTCTAAAAACAAAATGCAAAGAGAGACTAATTGCATCCGAGAAATGCCACCAAAATCACCTGCAATGTAAACCCAAATAAGAGAGACTAATTACGGAATCTCAGAGTTCACAATTTTAAAGCAAATCCCTAACTCTATATGGAACTTTTGACAACAATTGACAACCCTAATTGAACCTGTAGTTGCTCCCATTCCCCTTTCACAACTTAATCTTATATGAATTTGAAGAATCTCATATTCTGATGACAACTTTCAACCAGCAAATGATGCCAAAACAACAACAACAAAATCTATCTCCCAAGAATCTCATATTTTGAAGAATCTCATATTCTAATGACAGATTTAGGTTAAAAGAGAGACGAGCAATGTTGAAGCTAAAAACAAGCTTGTTGACCGATTCCAAGATGGTGGTGTTGAGCTGAAATAGAGGAGGAAGGCTCTCCTCGAAGAGTTAGCAGCCTCATTTCAGCTTGTTGACCGCTAAATAATGATGTCCACACAGCTGGGATAGCAGCCCCATTTTTGAATGATTAATCCTTAAACTACATAAATAAACCAAGGAAATGCACCAATTGTCATATTTTTTTGAAGTACCAATTGCTACTGTTTTGACAATTGCTACTGTTTTGACGCAATTAGTATGAAGGGAATGGGATATTTCATCAATGAAAATAATCAGATACAAGAAGCAAAATAAATCATGCAATCTAAATCAAGAACTCAAAAGCAAATAGCATCAAGTAACAACTGATATTTTTCCCCCAAATCAAATCCTAAATCCATCAAAATTATACAAATGGACTAAAGACATCATTATAGGCAGTTAGCACATTCAAAACCCCTCAGCTTCCTAAATAGAGAAGATGACCTAAATTCAATCGCACTAGTTCAGGTTGAACATCCCAATTCAACAAAAATTATCAAACTGTGACCAAAATTAACAACTGATAAGTTGAAATCTATCATCAAATTCTTCAATTTCATCAACATTTACTGGAAGCTATCATCATCAATTAGCACCAAATTCTTCAATTTCATCAATATGTGCTACTTACAACCGACATCAGACCATCTGAAACCACCATTAAAGGATAGTCAAATGAAATTGGGAGGGGAAACTTACATGAAGTTTGGCTGCCGATCGACATGGATGAGGAAAGGAAAAATCTCCTTCTGTCCCAACCCTTTACCGTTGGTGGTCCCAAATCCGAGGTGCTTGAACTCAGCAGGGCGAGTACAACCAGTTGCGTCGGTGGTGCCTTATGCCGAGTACAACATCTCTTGTGAATCCCTCTTCCTGCACTCCAATCTCACCTTCGCATCTGCAGATTGCAGTGATTCTCAATCAACAAACACAAATAGAAAACCGAAATCACGAGGATTCTAGATCTGAAATTCGAAGAGGGAGACGATGCGGTCTGGGAGGGAGTGCTCGCGGTTGTCGAGGACATATGGGGTTTCATGGGATTGGGATTGAAGGGATTGGATTTCGGAGTTTAGGGTTTGGGATTGACGGAAGGGGCACAGAAGAGCTAAATGAGGAGATGGAAGAGGAGTAGGCAAAGGAGGAGGTCCGGTGATGGAGGCGGCCGAGTAAGGAGACAGTTATGGAGGCGTCCGACGGGATCTTCGAGCGAAACCCTAGATCTGTTGAAGGCAAGCGTGAGCGCGAGAAAGGAGAAGGGGCGAAGGTGGCAACCATGGACGAGTCTGAAAGGGAAAGTGGATGGGGTACCTAATTAATTTTGAAGTGGTGTTAGGACGGCCAATAAAAAATTTAGATGTGATAAAGACTTAATCAAATCTTAAAAAGGTGATATTTCACCAAAATTCCTCTTCACTTACACGAAAAAATCAAATTCTTTTTCAGAAAAAAACAGAAGTAGGAAAAACCAAATTCAAGAATTGGAAATCATACCTGAAAATCCAATAATGAAATTATTAAGCGACAACTATGGGTGAATTGCAACCCACAAGTACATGGTAGTGCCAAAACAATTATGAAATTGAAAGAATTCGAGTAATTAGCATATATACTAAATAATTTCAAACCGTGGGCATAGTAAAACACAATACAGTATGAAACAAAGATTTAAAAGAAAAACATGGGGTGTGTAGGGCTGCCATATAAACAAGTTAAAAAGTGTGAAATTATTAGCTGTTAAAAAAATAAACGGGTTTAAACGGTGTATGGGAACAATAAATAAGTTTTAGTCAGTTAAAAAAAGGGGTTTATAAATAAGATGCAGATTGAAGCTTATTTTGAGGTTTATATTCCATATTTATTATTTTACCCCTTCTCTTTTATCTTATTTGGTTTGAAAGTACCACAATACTCCTAATAAAAACCAAATAAACTCCACTTTTTACAAATAAACTGTTTTTCGCCCCATACGTAGTTTATATTTTTTCATAAGTTTTTAACTACTTTTACCAACAGTTTATAAATTTTTACCCTGTTTATAATTTTATTCAGTTTATTAACTCTGTCTCATACGAACCATAGGTGGGTAGAGTGTCGCCTTGATGACTTGTTGTAACACGTAAGAAGAATAAGTCTTGTCCTACCTGGTAGGCTAGTTTTTGTGGCAGTGGTACTAGTGAGGAAGGTGACAGTGACTTGCAAAGAGCAATAGCGAAAATTTCCGAGAGTCGGGCTGCGTGGTTGTGGGGACGGCGACTTTGGAGTTGAACCTCTGCGGGTAAACGCCTCTGAATTCTTCGGCCCCGTCACCACGCGGCACACCAAACCCCCTCTCTCTCTCTTTAGATGAAGACCTTTGCCCTTTTCCTCTTCCCCTCGCTCCCTGACCCTCTACAATTCCAACAAAAAAACGAAAGAGCTGCGAAGGGGGGAGGCGGTTTATCTCAATTCAATCAGACCCACCTCCCAATTTCTGCAAATTTTCCTGGGCTCAAGAGGGCCAGATGAGGGAGGGGGGTTTCGCTCATCTGGGTTTGTTTCGTTTTCTTCATTGATGAGTTGGGCATAGCTGGTTTGATTTCTCTGCGTTGGGGGAAAAACTAGTGATGGGGCGAGGGTTTCTGCTACTTGTTTTGTGGGTGTTTAATTACTTGCTTACGGTCACCGGTAATGTTGAAGGTACCTTTATGATGGAGTACGGAGTAGGATAATAGGATCTGAGTTTTATTGATTTGATGCTAGTTGTGGTTTATAAATGACTGAAATTATTTACTTGAAGATAAGCTCGCCTGATAGCTAGAAAAAATAGTGTTTTAGAGGTTAAATACATGGCAAATAAGCTCAAATTCAGTCAAAGTTTGTAGTAATTGGGAGAGTTGTAGATTTTCTGATTCCACCCTTTGTTTTGCTTCTTTTTCCCCCTGGGGTGATTGATTGCATAAGATGATGAGGTAATCATTGACAATATCAATATTGCTTGAAGCTGAATCAAGAATGAAGAATCAATCTCCGAAATGCTGCGTAATTGTTGGAATTTTTGCATAATCGTTGCTGGAACTTGAGATAATGTCGTTTTTTATTACGAATGTTTTGTTGCCCTTCCATTCTGGGAAGTCATATTTCCTGGTTTCTACCTTGTATGGTGCCATGTTGTTGGTAGTTTATTGTTATCATCTAGCAAATACGTATTCTATACCACCTAATGGCTGCAAGGATCTTCTGATGCTTCTTACTAAAGCTTTCTGTTTTCCAAATAGGTGACGCACTGAACGCTTTGAAGAATGCTCTAACTGATCCTAATAGTGTTTTGACAAGTTGGGATTCTACTCTTGTTAATCCTTGCACATGGTTCCATATTACATGTGATAATGATAATAGTGTTACACGAGTGTAAGTTAACTGTTTCTTTTATTGAGCATGATTATATTGATGTTCCAAATATGTCATTTAAGTTAAATACTTTCTTGATGGAATAAAATGCTAATGCTTCCAAATAGGATGTTTATTCTACTGACATTTAAAAGAAACTCCGTGTGATCAGTGACCTTGGAAATGCGGAACTTTCTGGTGTGCTTGTTCCACAGCTTGGTCAACTTCCAAACTTGCAGTACCTGTAAGTCATTTTTGTTTATTTTGTTCTTTGTTTCCTTTCCATTGAGTTATGTCATCTTCCTTGACAAATTGGTGATTGATCTGACTGTCGATGAGTTGAATTAGTAGAAGCTGATGATTTTTTCTTGACTGAGCATTATCTGGCAGTTGTATTTCCAATTAACCATGTTTGTGCAGAGATGTAGCATATTAATAACTTATCCCCATCACATATTTTAATGATCGCTTTCAAATGTGATTTTTACTGGTGCGTTTTGTAGTTGGTTCATTGATTACAACTTTTATTTATGGTGACAGTGAGCTTTACAGCAACAACATTAGTGGGAAAATACCAGCTGAGCTGGGGAATTTGACAAACTTGGTGAGCTTGGATCTCTACCAGAACAACTTAAGTGGTCCGATGCCAGATTCATTGGGCAGGCTCACGAAACTGCGCTTCCTGTAATCACACAGCCTCTTCATTTTCTTGATTTTTTTTTATTAAAATTGCTCAAATTAACCTGAACTTTAGGGCAATGTGCAACTTGTGACACAAATTTTACTATGCTAACCAACTTTTAATATGCAACTTCTTTTTTAGAAACAAACCATTCATTATCACTACCCAAAGTAACAGCAGGGTTCACAAGGAAAGTAAAGAAAAATACAGAGTATTACTAATAGGTCTAGTAAACGCAACACAATGAGCAACAGATTACCCTCATGCCAGATATGTGACCAGGTCACATATCTGGCATGAGGGTAATCTGTTGCTCATTGTCTTGCGTTTACTAGACCTATTGGTAATCTGAAGAGGTGTGCTGGTCACTGACCAGCACACCTCTTCAAACTCTATGCACTTTTGTTGAATTGTTCATGTTGCTCCTCATTTCTCACCCTCTGGACACCCCTGATATTATCCTAACCCTATTTATATAATTGAATTAATTGCACATGCTTAACACTTCTCATTTCTACAAAATAAATATGGCTGTAGGCGTCTTAACAACAACACACTCTCAGGAGTAATACCCGGCTCCCTGACGACTGTTAATGCACTACAAGTTCTGTGAGTATTGTATAGTAGCCTTTTCCTTTGCTTTGGTTAACTATTCATGCAAAGCAAATTTCAGTTTTCTAGAGTGAGATTTGATTTCCCTAATTTCTGTCGTATAAGTTATGGAGGATGTTATTTCTTTTGGTGTGTGAGTGCAGGGATCTGTCCAATAATAATCTATCAGGGATTATTCCTGTCAATGGCTCTTTTTCACTTTTTACCCCCATCAGGTCATTTCCCATGTTCCATCCTTCTACATCTATGAGATTTTTCAAATCAATATAATCTAATAAGGGTTCCGTGTTGCAGTTTTCGGAACAACTCCAATTTAAAAAATAGTCCATCAACTCCACCTCCTCCCATCTCGATCCAGCCATCACCTTCTGGAGGTTTGCATTTCCTCATTTAAAAAAAAAATTTATGGAATTGTGAGCGAATCATTACTCACAGATTTTCAGTGTTGCGCAATATTTCAATCTTCACTCCCACACTAATTTTATTTAGTAACTACACAAAACCAAATGCTAAAATGAGTTTGCATTTAACAATCCTCAATATGTAGTCCGTTAGCGTTTCATAACCAGTAGGTACGTATTTTTCCATTGAATAAAAAACTGAAAAGGCTTTGAGATCTAAACAGCAGGTAGATTTTTATACCCTTTAATACTTCGTTCCTTCATATTTTCCTTTGGATGTGGCAGTCTCAAATAGTGCTACTGGAGCAATTGCGGGAGGTGTAGCTGCAGGTGCTGCACTGTTGTTTGCCGTACCTGCAATCGGTCTAGCTTGGTGGCGAAGAATGAGACGTAGAGATCCTTTCTTTGACGTACCAGGTTCGTATAGTGCAACATTTTAAGGTGAATGCAAAACTATGTAGTCTTCTTATACAGTAAACATGTGAAAACTTTCATGTACCAGCTGAAGAAGATCCTGAAGTTCACCTGGGACAACTGAAAAGGTTTTCCCTCAGGGAACTGCTAGTTGCAACTGACAATTTTAACAACAAACATGAACTGGGAAGAGGCGGGTTTGGAAAGGTTTACAAAGGGCGTTTGGCTGATGGCACTCTAGTGGCAGTCAAGAGACTCAAAGAGGAGCGCACCGAAGGTGGAGAGCTCCAGTTTCAGACTGAAGTGGAAATGATTAGCATGGCTGTTCATTGCAATCTTCTTCGCTTGAAAGGATTTTGCATGACCCCTACAGAAAGGTTACTTGTTTACCCTTACATGATCAATGGGAGTGTTGCCTCCTGCTTGAGAGGTAATGCTGATTTTTCAGTGTTGATCTATAGTTACATTCCTACTCCTTACCTATCACAATGCATATTGTTGGTTTTGGTGCACAACCCAAAGTGATGTTGCCTGTAGACCTAGATGAACTCGGTTCCCGTTGAAACATGAGTCACCCACCTGACACCCGAAGATTGAAAATGTTTGCAGCCCAACCTGATTCTACCTACTATCCACTTAATCCAATAGTCAAATTGTCCTGAATCCAAAATCTACCTAACCCAAAACCTGCCCATCCCGAACCCCCCATACAGAAAATAGTCCAAACTCCGAAGTATCCAAAACCCAAAATATTCGAGGCTCAAAATTTTTGAAATCCATGATAACCAATAAACCTGAACTGAATTGACCTGAAACCATAGTTAGCACAGATCTGATTCAACTCAACACAATCCAACTCAAGCTAAAAGGTTTATGTTATCTTGAATATGAACCAACCAAGACCTAACTGACCTGAATGTCACCTTTAGCTGCTTATAAGGTAATTGTGACTTGGGTAGGAGAAATATATAGAAGAGCAAGGAATAAAAATTTTGTTTCTTGAAGTGTCTATTGTTCATGTTGTAATTTTGTATGTCTTTGTTTGTATGTTGTAGTATTATGACTTTCTTGGTGCTGATACTCTTTATCAGCTTAAAATATTGTCTGAGCCTCTCTTACATTGGCAGATCGTAAGGAGTCACAACCTCCACTAGACTGGCCTAAACGGAAGAAAATTGCATTGGGTGCTGCTAGGGGGCTCACTTATTTGCATGAGCACTGTAATCCTAAAATCATTCACCGTGATGTCAAAGCAGCAAATATTTTGCTGGACCACGAGTTTGAAGCAGTTGTTGGAGATTTTGGGCTTGCCAAACTGATGGACTACAAAGATACACATGTTACTACAGCAGTTCGTGGTACAATTGGTCACATAGCACCCGAATACCTCTCCACAGGGAAGTCTTCCGAAAAGACTGATGTTTTCGGATATGGAGTCATGCTTCTGGAACTCATAACTGGTCAAAGGGCATTTAATCTGGCACGACTTGCCGACAATGATGATGTCATGTTGCTCGACTGGGTAAGCCTTATAAACTTTAGATTTTTATGAACACTGACATTTATGCTTCTAAATTTTCTCAATTGCCTATCGAGTTCTTTCAAAATTTAACCTCTGGGCTCTTCCCTTTTTTCTTTTCCTTTTTTTTAATAAAAGAAGAATCATCTATAATATGGAGTAATCTTTCTTTTTCTTACTGACCTTACAAAATATGACCCCATATGGAATATCAGGACCCCATATGGAATATCATCTATAATATGGAGTAATCTTTCTTTTTCTTATTGAGCACTGAGTCTATAACTTGAAAAAAGGTTACCTATAAATTACGTTGATATATTTCGTAATCTCAATAACTCAAACCTAAAACGACCTTTAGGGAAAGTACTAGACCAGCCTACCTGAGAACTTACAGATTGGGGCCAAAGCACTGAAGCATTTTTGAAGCTGTAACTCAAGATAACCCAACTCCTAAATGAATGATGTAAAGACGACCCTATTTCACCTCTGTTACTCCGCTAGATAGTCATGGACTTACTTGCATGATACGCTCTCCTTTTTATGCTACCAAATTTGCCATACTTGTACTCTTAAAGTATTTTGATGTGCATTGTCAGTATTGTGAAGCGTGGTACGCAATCTTTCAGCTCCCTACACAGGTGTAGTGCATTTTGTATAAACTGAGGATCTAACGAACTTAATAAGAAAACTAGAAAGATCACTGATAAGATAAAGCATGCTGATATAGCATAATAGCAACAATTTGATCATGCCATTATGAATATGAAATATAGCTTGTGGCATTCTTTGCTAAAATGCAGGTCAAGGGACATCTCAAGGAAAAGAGATTAGAAGTGTTGGTTGACGCCGACTTGCAAGGAAACTACACTCAAGAAGAGGCTGAAGAGCTCATTCAGATTGCTCTTCTTTGCACACAGGGCTCCTCGCTGGAACGTCCAAAGATGTCCGAGGTGGTGAGGATGCTCGAAGGGGAAGGTTTGACCGAGAGGTGGGTACTGTTGCAGAAGGAGGAGGTGTTTCAAGATGAATTCAACCACGCCCACCGGCTCAACAGAGACTACATTGTCGACTCTACATTCAACCTACCTCCGGACGAGCTATCTGGTCCAAGATAACATGTTCTCCAGGTTGGTTTCAATCCTTGTTGGCACTATACATCATGGCCATCTTATCCGAGTCAACAGCCCTAAATCAAGTGAGACATGGCTGAGATGTAGGATATGATAAACAGGTGATTGAGACTTACAAACACTCCAAGCCAAGTTGTTCAATTGATGCACTACAAAACTCGGACAAAATGTCCAAGTGCAAGCACGACAAACAAGTAAAAAAAGATACGAAAACAGAAACAAGCAAGGGTTTGAAAGAAAGAATTTGTATGACGAAAGTATGAAACACCATAGGGTACATTCTGATTACCAGCTTCTGTACTTTGGTAAAACATTTGAGATATAAAGATTCACAAGCTTTCCATGGAGCGTTTCTCAGGGGTGGTTTTGTTGTTTTGTCTTTTGAGTAGCTTTGTTGAATTGAATTATAATGCAGAGAGCGAACATGAGAAAATTATTTGACCATAATACTTTTAATATTAAAATTTAAATTGAAAAGATGATTATTTGGGGTGTGTTTGGATTCCAAATGCATTATAATGCAAAATGATAAGGCGGTGTTTGGTTAACAAAAATTTTAAGGTGTTTAAATTATGATATTTTCGGATTCCACGATATATTAATTAAAATATAATTATTTTATCTCGATTTATGTAATTATTTGGTTAAATTACGGTTTGATCTCGATTTTTATGAGATTTTAATTTTTACAACCAAACAGACACATAAAACGAGATAAAATAATTGCATTATAATTAAAATGTAATTAATATATTTTTTATAATATGTTTTGTTTTTTCATGAGAAAATTATACAAATATATATAATTGGTTATTTGTAACATCCTGATTATATCTTAAAGCTGAGTCATTTAGAGGATATGCAGACTATCCACGTAGAGCTCTAATTTTCTTTTTCTTTTTCCTTTTGGTTTTGCCATTCTCTTTCCCTTTCTCTCCTTCTTCCGTCTCTCTCCCACGATCTCTTTCCCGATCTGAACTCAACCCACCAACTCCTTCAAGCTTTGGGTTTCCTCTTTAATTTTTTTTTTCAGATCTGTATTCTTTTGTGCCGGAAGAGATCCGAAAGGGCACCATCGTCTTTAAATTGTTGATCGATTCCGAAGACAGATCTGCTCGACCGTGGTAAAATCACCTGCGTTAGGGGTTAGTCTGTCAGATCTGGGTGAGTCCGGTGGAGATGGGGTCCATTTGGAGGGGTTGTTGGACTTTGTTCAGAAACCGGCATAGCGACCACGTTCTTCGCGAGAATGGCTGGATCTCAATCTTCCCTGAGGTTTTGCTCGTCGAAGAGCCATCGCAAAGGTTCCCTTTCTTCGAAGGAAGCAACAATTTTGTCTTCTTCAAGCGTTGGCAATCCCGGTGGTGAGCCTCATCTATGGGCTGATGATTTCACTAAGGGATTGTTTTTAGGGTTCCGCCTGACGATTTGGGGGTTTCTTCTCTACCTTCTCAGCCATGGTAACTTCCTTTTCTGATTTCGTTGAGGGATTGTTTCAAGGTGATAGCACGAGGTCCGTCTGTTTTTTTTAACCCTGCTTCTATGTCCTATTACCGGTTAAAAGGCTTGCACGTGTATAAATACAACTAGTACTTCCGTCATCATTATGCCTATTTCTCATATTCTATAAGTTTTCTTTATTTAGCTCTACTTGCCTTCTACTTTGATTGACTACTTAATTCCTTGAGTTCCTAAAGGTTGTTTCTTTCTCATTTCAGTTCAACGTGAAACATTGGTGGCCAAAGGATAGCAATGATGCTGATGTATTTAAGTGATAATGTTGAGGATGGAGAGACATATTTTCCATAGGTAATTATTTTATGAAACTTTACACGAGTTTTTCTTTAATTTGGCTTTGACAATAAATTCTTGACTCTATGAAATCTTTGATTTTATTGTAAACTACTGCTAAATATATTGTAAAAATAACTCATGGGAGACAAAACAGTAAAATTGCTATGGTTCTCTTATGTGCATCATTTTGTTAGTTCAAATTTGAGGCATGTGAGCGATATTGAGACAAGGAATAGAAGCGTTTAGGAACATACACAAGGGACTCGGATGGTAGTAAAGAATTAAAGGATATATTTATATAAAAAAAAGATATGACCCAAAAAACATATTCTTTGAACTAAAATATTTCAAGATACATAAATTTTACCTATTATATATCTTTTTCAGGTAATATAATTTGGATAAGAAAAATAAATAGATTTAATAATCTATTAAACAAGCCTTTTCTTTATAGTAGGTAAACAATTGAAGTGTAGACCACCTCTATGATCATCCTCAAGGATGATGGTACAAAGATCCCTATTATAAGGGAGAGTAGAAATATTACAAATAGCACCATGCTTAGCTATAAAATCAGCGGCCTTGTTGGCTTCCCTGTAGCAGTGATGAAATTCCACTTTGATAAAGTTACTCCTCATTAGCTTGATCTCTTCCGGTTGTCTCAATATTTCCCAATTTGCTTTGATTTCACCCCTAATGGCTTGAATCAACACTTGATTGTCACTTTTCATAATCACTTTCCTTAGTCCTAACCCGTGGGCTTGATGCAGACTAGCACAAATAGTTGCTGCCTCTGTTTGGAGAACTGTACATTTATAGATCTCCTCATGAAATAAATCAATAATACGGCCATTTGAATCTCGGATGACCCCTCCCACCTGACATAAGCCAGTGGGCTTGACAGAACCATCTACATTAATTTTGCAAAATGCCCCTTTTGGTTTAGTCCACTTTGCCTTACTCCTTTTGCTAAATTTATGCTTTTCAACGTGACCTTCGTCCGAGTAGTTCCAAGTGGCCTTATTCGCAATAATTTTTTGAATAATACCTGCATGGTTTTCTAGGTGATTATTTTTAAAGATTAGGTTGTTCCGAATTTCCCAAACTGTTTGCCATAAGAAACACAGGTCGTCGAAATGAGGGTTGTTTTTCATTTTTTGAAGAGTTTCTATCATGGGCAAATCTTCTCTCAAGATAGCGAAATTCTTCTTAGTTGTTCGTTCAAAACTTGCGATCAGAGTTTTAGAGAAATTGCATCTGAAGAATAGATGGGAGGCGTCTTCATCATCCGAGTTACATAGAGATCATTGTGAAGGAACCCTGTTTATGTACTTGTTTAACCTAAGTTTGGTAGGAAGGACGTCAATATCTAACTTCCAGATGAGAGTCTTGAGTCTTGGGGGGATGTTGAGCTTCCAAATCCATTTATATTCATTTGTATTTGTACGAGATATGTTGCAAAGCTTCTTAGTAGATTTAGTTGTAAATTGACCACTAGGTTCCAGAGTCCAAACTAATTTTTCCGGGGTTTCCCAAGAGGAGATTTGGATACTTTTAATAGTTTCGACTACTTGGGGAGGGAACAAGGAATTCAAAAGGGAGGTGTCACATTGTTTTCTATCAGTTATGAGTTGGTTCACTTTCAGTATTGGATCATTTGTACCAATGAAAGGTTCCACACATTTATATTCATACCATTTTCGACTATCCAAAGGAGACCCTTGTGAAATTTATCCCTTAGAGATAAAAGCCTGCCAAATTGCCACGAAGTGTTTTGGTTTGATCTTTGGTTAATGCTTTCAGTTTGGAAGTATTTTTCCTTTATAATATGAACCCATATGTTGGTCTCATCCGTGTAGAGCTTCCAAAAGAGCTTCATCTGTAGGCCAATGTTAAGATCCTCAGCTTTGTTTATACCAAGACCCCCTAAGTGTTTGGGTTTATGGATATTATCCCAACTAATAAGGGGAGTGTATCGTTTCGATTGTAGTTTATTCCAGAAGAAGTTTTTATTGATTTGGTCTATTTGATGGAGGACCCCTTTTAGAAGTAAGAAATTCTGCATAAGGTAATTGGTTTTGGAATTTAGATTAGCTTGTATGAGAGTGCCTCTCCCAGCTTGAGAGAGAGCAGACGCCTTCCACTTAGAAAGTTATTTTTTGAGATTTTGGATTGCTTCATCGAACACACAATTTTTAATTCTTCCGTTAACCAAAGGAATTCCAAGGTATTTTTCTAGGATTTTTGACACTGGGATACCCATCTGTTAAGCCAGTGATCTGGTTAGGTTGGGGTTAACATTAGCTGAGCATCGGAGGGAGCTTTTGTTATAATTTATCGTTAATCCTGAGAGGTTTGAGAAGTTATTAATCATGTTTTGAATAGTATTAAGGCTTGTGTGGGCTGCTTTCGCAAAAATTATTGTATCGTTTGCAAAGGTGAGGAAGGGAATAGGTGTACCATTTTTGGTTAACTTAATACCAATGAGAGCATCCTCTTGCAGGGCTTCTTTATGCATTTATCTTGCCAAATTTTCCATGACTAGGACAAAAATGTAGGGAGCAATGGGGTCGCCTTGTCTGATTCCTCGATTTGGTTTGAATTGAGGACCAGATGAGTTATTGACTAACACAGAAAAAGAGGTGTTGGTTAGACATTTCATAACCCAGTTGATCCAAGTTCGGTGGAAACCAAATTTTTGGAGAATAGCTTCAATATAGGACCAACTAATTTTGTCATAAGCCTTTTCCATATCAAGTTTTATAGCCATCCAACCTTTCCTTCCTTTTTGTTTGTGGAAACTATGGAAGATTTCATGAGCTATAAGAGTGTTATCTTGGATGGATCTACCTTCCAAGAAGGCGCCCTGGAAAGGATTGATAGGTTTGGGTAAAACATTTTTTAATCTGTTGGCTAAGATCTTGGAAATTACCTTATAAGTAGTATTACAGAGGCTGATAGGTCTAAAATGGTTTATGGTAGTAGGGTTATCCACTTTAGGGATAATGGCAATGAAGGTTTGGTTGATTTCTGATAGTAGGGTACCAGAATGAAAGAAGGCCTTGATAGCTTTGCAAAAGGAGTCACCTACTATATGCCAGTAAGTTTTAAAGAATTCTGGAGGGTAACCATCCGGCCCTGGCATTTTATCTTCTGCCATGCTCATAATGACATTCTTAATTTCAGCATTCGTGGGGTATTTGGCGAGGTTAGAGTTTTCAGCATCGGTGATTTGATGAGGAATATAGTGAACATCCACAAGCTGAACTGAATTAGGATTAGCACGAATGAACCTCTTAGCAAGTTCTTTTTATATGTTAGTTGCTATTTGACTTTGATCAGTTAGGGTCTGCCCATTTTTTGTTATAAAGGTGGAGGGGTTCTTTCTGAAGTTTTTCACTCTAGCCACAGCTTGGAAATATTTGGAGTTTTTATCAGCTAGTTGTATATGTCTGACTTTAGCCCTTTGCTTCCAAAATCTGTAATTGTATTCTAGAAGTCTCATTTTTTTTCTGCTCTGTTGTGAGCTGAATCTGCCATATTTTACAGTAACTTTTATATCGATTTCTGCATACATTGCATTCATTTGGGCTAAGATAGTACAGAATCTATGTAGTTTATGTTTATTTGCCAAATTATGGAATCTACACCAGTTTCTGTTTAATTCGCAGAATTCGAGGCATTTTACAGCAATTCTACAGAAGGTCAGAAAAGCTCGGGAATCGACTACAGAAGTCCAAGGTCAAAGAAGCAGCGGAACCAGTCGAATCGAGCCGAGAACCCAGGTTACTCGATTTCGAGTAGACCTTACTCGATCTCGACGAGCATGTCCGAGCAACCTTGGTCGACAGAGCCTGATCGAGAAAGCCAGACCAACCCAGCTCCGGAGGCTACTCGATCTCGACAATACCCTAGTTGAGATCGACGAAGACCAGCGCCACACCCGGAGTCCTCGAGGAGAGAGCTGATCGAGAAGTCGAGGACGAGAACCCGGACAACCCTAATCGATCTCGACAAGCCCTGGTCGAGATCGACAAGACCCACAACGCCAGTCCTAGTCCGTGCCGAGGAGAAGATGCTCGACCAGAGAAGGTCACCACTCTACTCGATCTCGACAAACCTTAGTCGAGATCGACGAAGGCCAGAGCCCAGGTCCGAGCTTGTCGAGTACACCTACCCGAGGAGACCTAGTCGACGGATCAAGCCTACTCGAGGTCGACTAAAGCTTACTCAAGGTCGACGAGCGTCAGGAGTCAAGACCGAGCCACATCAACAGAGCTAGCCGGGAAGTCCAATCGACAATCAATCCTACTCGAGGTCGACAAGGCTTTGTCGAGGTCGAGTAGCCCAGTTTCCAGAAACGCGTCGACGAAGTGCTGTCCGAGTAGAATTGGGAATCCTTGGGCACGAAGGAAGTCGAGCTGGCCGAAGATCTATCCGATTCCATCATCATCTATCCATGGAGGGAAATCTATCAACATCATGAAGACTTACCTACTTTAGAATTATCTTTTCCTTTTAGATTTATTTCCATTAAGCATTTTATTTATCCTTTAAAGTTTTAGATATAGTTTTAGATATAGATAAAGATTTCTATCCTTGGCTAGCAAGGACTAGAAGCCTATAAATAAAGCCTATAAATAAAGCCCTAGGGGCTCAGTTTTATTCATTCCAATTCACACACAATTCAATTTCGGAGACAATTAGTTAGTTACATAAAGAGAAGCGGTTGTAAGTTGGAGTTTATTTTTATGCAATTTAGTTATTTTCATCATTCAATGTCTGTTATTGCAATGAGGCGTGAGTAGTCCACCCACTTCTGGGGATGGGGTGAGCCCGACAGTGGCCATGTGAGGTGATGCGGTAAAGGCCAGATCTTTTTGTGCGATTAATCTTCTATCCCTATGAGCATGATTCTTTTGCGAGAGTTGAAGGTGATCCTTGTTTGTGTTATTGAAGCGAAAGTGATCTTAATGCAACTTGGGTTAATCATGTGAAAAAGGGTTAGTAACAATTAGGGTTTATGCGAAAGCCTCTATATGCCTATTTGTTAATGACGATAGTTATTTGATGGAAAGCATGATCTTTTATGCCTTTATGTGTTACTTTGCATGGTTATCGTTGTGGTGTTGAAACCCTGGCTTTGGAAGTCTTTTAGTATATTGAGTTTATTTCTGTCAAAAATCTGAGTTTTGGTTCGAAATTTGCATTTTATATTTTCTGCATTCCAGTCGAAATAAAGTAGAGCCTTGTCGAGATCGAGTACAACCTTTGTCGATCTCGAGTTGACTTGGTCGAGATCGAGTTGCCCTTGCCGGGTTTGCCTGTCTGCTGTGATATCTGAGTTTCTGTTGTCGACTGCTGTGGTCGATCTCGAGTAGCTGTTGGTCGAGATCGACGAGCCTTTGCCTTTGCTTTATTTCCTGTTTTTCTTTGTTGCTTTGCTTTGTCTTTTCTGTCTTCGTTCAGTTCATTGCTTTTGTTTGTGCTTTTCTGTTTTATTTCTGTTTCTTTCCTTGTTTCTGTGTTTCTGTCCTTCTGCTGCTTTGTCTGTGAGAATTTACAGCTACCTGAGAACTGCTGACGTGCTTCCTCGTGGATTCGATCCTGACTATTCTCTTACTACAACGGGAGGAAGTCTTGTATTTATTTGCTGAGACAGGGAAGTCAGTCTGAACTCTATTTTATATTTATTTCATACTTGACCATCCTCCTGCAACAACAAATTGGCGCTGTTGCCGGGGAAGCTATCAATCGTGCCTTAGGTAGTCAGTTCTCACTGTTTCTTTGAGTTACTTTGCAGGTGTATGCGTCGTTCTGGTCAAACACCTGAGTTTGACGCGTTAGACGAACCAGAACGCCTCTTTCACATCAGAGCTAAACTACAAAGAGCCATGGCAGCTGCGGAGACACAGGAACAGCTGATCGCTAGGCTTACAAGGGAATTGGCCGCTAAAGATGTTGCTATCGCCGCTGAGAAAGCAGCTAGGGAACAAGCACAGGCTGAGCTTGCCCAATACCCAACCACGACAGAGGACTACATGCACCCAACTCTCGTCGTGCCTGAATCAGCGATTCTTATCCCTAATAACTCTTTTGAAATTCGCACTCAATTTCTTATAGAGCTTAAAAATAATGCCTTTTATGGTAGATTTAATGAGTGTCCTCTTGAACATATTACAAACTTTTCTGACATGTGCCGTACTATTGCTGAAGGTACAACTCTGGAATATGTCAAGATGAAATCTTTTCGCTGGTCTCTCACTGGGCCTGCACTGAAATGGCTGGAAGGGCTGAAAGCAAGATCACTCACAACCTGGGCCCAAGTAGAGCAAGAGTTTCTGAACAAATTCTTCCCACCTGCCAAAACAGCACATCTCCGCCAGAGAATCACCGCCTTCAAACAGAAGCAAGGGGAACCGCTGGCAAAGGCATGGGAGCGCTACAAGGAACTTCTGCGATCTTGCCCTACTCATGGACAGCCACCCTACGTCATTCAGGAGATCTTCTTCAACTCTCTTGATCAAGTCACTAAGGACAGAATCAACCATTATACTCGCTATGAGTATTTGACAATGCCGCCAAGTGACGCATGGGGTATGCTAGAGAAGCTCACTAACTATGACAACAAGTATGGGTCTACTGCAACTTATGAAGAGAACCCATACGCCAGGCCAGCACCATCCATGCCCCTCTATGAGCCACCTAAGGAGATTGATCCCGATGTAAGGGAGCAGTACTACAGAAACCAGAATAAGAAGCTCATCAAACAAGTAAAGTATCTCTCCGTCAACCAGCCTTGCATAGAATGCGGATCGCAAAGGCACACCACTCCTGAGTGCCCACACGCAGAACAAGTCAGGATGGCAGAGCATCATGAGGAGGCAGCTTACGCAGGGGGTCTCAGTCGCTACATGGGGGACCAAAGGTTTCAGCAACCACAATGGAACCAAGGTGTCCCTAGGAACCCCCCGCCCTACAGAGCTCCGGGACGTCCGGAAAGGGACCAGAAAAATGATGATATACAGACAGTCCTAGAGGAAATACGGAGAAACCACTCAGAAACTAGGCAATCCTTCAACTCCGTCTATACTCAGATGCAAGGTGTCAACTCTAGGCTTGGGGAAATTGATATATGGCGAAAATCAGTTGATACACAGATTGGTCAGCTGGCAGCAGGAATTCCCAGACAGTCAGGTGCGCTCCCTGGATCTTCAGAACCAAATCCGAAGGGAAAGACTGGACACATCGCCGTTGTAAAACTCAGAAGCGGCCATCAACTACAAGAGCCAGAGGTCGGAAAGCAGCAGAACAGCGAGGAACAGCTAGTCGATGTCGACAAACCTCTAGTCGATCTCGACAAAGGCCTACTCGACCTCGAGGAAAACCTGCAAAAATCTTCGTCTGCACCACACAGCAACTCGACTGAGCCCAACCTCGGTGATGTCGACAAGACTCTAGTCGATGTCGAGGAGCCCGTGGTCGACATAGAGCAGCCTGCAGCACCTCCTACATCTGTTCTGGCTCCGACTCAGAAAAAGAAGCTGCCTTTCCCCACAAAATCTCTAAAGGACCCGGCAGAGAAAAAGTTTCAACGCTTCATCAAGATGCTTCAGAAGCTCAACGTCACCATCCCCTTCACAGAAGCTCTCAATGAAATGCCATCTTATGTCAAGTTCCTGAAGGAGATTCTGAGCAAAAAGCGATCTATGGCGGAAATCACAGAGGAGTGCAGCCACTTGGACATATTGGAAAAGAGGCCGGATCCAGGTAAGTTTGCTATAACTATTGGGTTTGGTCCATACAAAATTAATGCCTTATGTGATCTTTGAGCTAGTGTGAGTATAATGCCTTTAACGATTTGGTCCAAGATTAAGATAGGTGCCCTAGAGCCTGTGGATGCTAGACTTTACATGGCCAACAACACGGTGGTCATTCCAACAGGCATGGTGGACAATGTGCCAGTACAAGTAGGTAAATTCTTTGTCCCTGCTGATTTCCTAGTTGTTGATATGCAAGAAGATCCTGCTTGTCCAATTATCTTAGGAAGACCATTCTTGGCGACGGTGGATGCGAACATAAGCGTAAGGAAAGGAGTGCTCACCTTCAACATCAGCGATGAGGTAATTGAGTATTCCTTTAATAAAACTGAAAGGCATACAGGTCCAATGGAAGAGGTCAAATCTATCTCAGCTGGCTACATCACCTGCGGGGAACCCAAGGTCAGAAATATGACCCCTGAGGAAATGGAAAAGAGGGACATGGAGGCCCAGGTGGAGGAGATCATGGCAATCTTCAAGAAGAACACAGAGAATCCAATCGACACAGACCAAGGTAAGTCGTTGTGGATCAATTCTTTTTCGGATGCCTTGACATGAACTAAGTATGGGGTCAAGATCGACCAGACCCTAGTCGATCTCGACCAAACCAAGGAGCCTCCACCAGCACCGGCATCATCGAGCAGCGAACCAGACAAACCAGGCTCGTCGATCTCGACCACCCTTATCGAGGTCGACCACCACTCGGCCAACCCGACTTCGCCTTCCTCGACGCTGACGACTCCAGCACCAGAGCCCTTGTCGATCTCGAGTACGCTACTCGATGTCGACCAACTTCAGCATCCTCGAGCACCGTCTTCCTCGACACGGACTCCACCAGACTGTGAGGACTCGTCGATATCGACTAGCCTTGTCGAGATCGACCACCACTCGGGGAGCCCAGACCCTGCTTCCTCGACGCTGAGACCACCAGACGGACCAGCCTCGTCGATCTCAACAAGCCTTGTCGAGATCGACCACCACCCGGCGCCACCAGATCCGCCTTCCTCGATGAGTAAGCCACCAGGAGCAGAATCCTTGTCGATGTCGAGTAGTCTACTCGAGGTCGACGAGCCATCGTCTTCATCGACTTCTGAATCTGCGAGCAGGACACCACCAGAACCAGCAGACTCGTCGAGATCGACTAGCCCTAGTCGAGATCGACCAAACACAGTGGTCCCCGATTCCGTCTCTGCGAAGGTAAGCCAAGGTATGGATCTTTCTTCTCCTATTTCCATTAAAGATTTATCTATACATGGGAGAGGTTTGCCTTGGTATGTGCGCTTATGTAGGATTTCCAATGATGAGCCCAAGGAATATGAAGTTGGAGACAAGCTCTATGTCTCTAAATCAAAGGATCATTGGTTCCCTAACAAATTCAACAAGAAGCGGATGGGACCTTTCGTGGTGAACAAGATCCATTCTGGAGGATTACAGCTGATGGACAAGAATGGAGTCTTATTTGAGGCCCAAGCTACATGGGCCCTGCAAATGCGACCTTGAGCTAAATGGAAAAGTCGGCCTAGCGACTATAAAATCTAGAGCTTGTAAATAGACATTTATTTTTTAGGACTTTTGAGACTTTGTTGTTTTTTGTTTTGGTTTTGAACACTTTTACTTTTGCTATTGTGGGTATATGTCTTCTACACTTTTTCAGGTCCATGGATAGAAGCAAGTAACAATCAAACTCGGCCAGGAGGTGCTTCCATTCGACATTTTGAGGCCCTGCACACCTATCCTGTGAGTTCCTTCCTTTACTCTTGTTTTATTTGATTTTATACAGTGAGGACACTGTAATATTTAAGTATGGGGTGGGGGAAGGGCTTACTTTGTGTATATTTGATCATATTTTACATATATGTGCATATTTAAAGTTTATTTCTTATACATGGCTATTTTGGAATGCATTATTGATTTATGTGCTTATATGCATGTTTTCCAAAGTTTGAAAAAATGACCCCCATTGAAAATTTTGAATAATGTCATGGAAGTTTAATATTGAACTCGACGATGCAAAATTGGATTCATTAGAGATATAGCATGAAATTGCCTAGTAAAGGGAAGTCACAATGAAGTGCATTATTTTCTTGAAACCCATGAAAGGAGGTAAAATTTAAAGTTGCTTTTGACATGTTGCATGATAAAATGATGGAGGACTTTATATTTCCATATAATGCTCATATGTTTAAAATCCTAGCCTTACCTATGCTTATGCATCACAAAAGCCATAATATGTCTTATTTCAATTATTGCTCCATATGATCTAAATATTTGCCATTCTTTACCTTATCCGGGGATTATGTTGAGAATGATGTTACATTATGGAGATTATCATATGGTGTTTATGTTGTGATTATTATCATTATTGGAGTTTGGCGGGAAAGTGTTTGAAATATATGGAAAATTTAATAAGTGAAAGAAAATCCAATCACCTCAGGAGATAAAGGTAGATTGACCCTGCTCTCTGAGATAATAGTTTGGAGAGATGGGACACATTGTGAGGAGTCCAAAGCACTAAGTATCCGGGGCCATTCATGACACCCATGTTTGCGACTCGCGAGAAGGCAGTGCCGAGGTTAGAGAGGTAAAAGCATTATTATTAAGAAAAAGCATTATGAAAGGAGATGAATCAAATGAAAAGGGATGTGGAAACTCAAGTTTGGAAATGCTCCATTTCCCCGGATCAAAAGCACCACATTGCCAAAAATTGCCCACCTTTAGCCTTTTACCATTCTACTCCTTATTTGAGCTTAAATTAAAGTCTTC
Organism: Persicaria tinctoria; assembly: GCA_037127255.1. Lineage (NCBI taxonomy): Eukaryota > Viridiplantae > Streptophyta > Magnoliopsida > Caryophyllales > Polygonaceae > Persicaria > Persicaria tinctoria. The sequence goes on from JBANSL010000001.1 coordinate 33,457,598, forward strand.
TTGATTATCAATGCTTTGTCACGAATGAATTATGTTTTGCATAACCCTCCTTTTGTGAGTAGATGTTGCTTTTATATTTGCAAATACATGGACTTGTGACACTAGTACCTTTTCGAGGATGGTAATTAATTGCAGGGTTATATGAGAATGAATCTAAGATGTTGAGAGTTTGAATTCTTCCCCTGAATGACAAATAAAAGTATTGCTTGAGGACAAGCAAGCTTAAGTATGGGGTGTTTGTTGTGAGCTGAATCTGCCATGTTTTACAGTAACTTTTATATCGATTTCTGCATACATTGCATTCATTTGGGCTAAGATAGGACATAATCTATGTAGTTTATGTTTATTTGCCAAACTATGGAATCTACACCAGTTTCTGTTTAATTCGCAGAATTCGAGGCATTTTACAGCAATTCTACAGAAGGTCAGAAAAGCTCGGGAATCGGCTACAGAAGTCCAAGGTCAAAGAAGCAGCGGACCCTGTCGAATCGAGCCGAGAACCCAGGTTAATCGATTTTGAGTAGACCTTACTCGATCTCGACGAGCATGTCCGAGCAACCTTGGTCGACAGAGCCTGATCGAGAAAGCCAGACCAACCCAGCTCCGGAGGCTACTCGATCTCGACAAGACCCTAGTCGAGATCGACGAAGACCAGCGCCACACCCGGAGTCCTCGAGGAGAGAGCTGATCGAGAAGCCGAGGACGAGAACCCGGACAACCCTACTCGATCTCGACAAGCCCTAGTCGAGAACGACAAGACCCACAACGCCAGTCCGAGTCCGTGCCGAGGAGAAGATGCTCGACCAGAGAAGGTCACCACTCTACTCGATCTCGAAAAACCTTAGTCGAGATCGACGAAGCCCAAAGCCCAGGTCCGAGCTTGTCGAGTACACCTACCCGAGGAGACCTAGTCGACGGATCACGCCTACTCGAGGTCGACTAAAGCTTACTCGAGGTCGACGAGCGTCAGGAGTCAAGGCCGAGCCACATCGAGCAGAGCTAGCCGGGAAGTCCAGTCGATGATCAATCCTACTCGAGGTCGACAAGGCTTTGTCGAGGTCGAGTAGCCCAGTTTCCAGAAACGCGTCGACGAAGTGCTGTCCGAGTAGAATTGGGAATCCTTGGGCACGAAGGAAGTCGAGCTGGCCGAAGATCTATCCAATTCCATCATCATCTATCCATGGAGGGAAATCTATCAACATCATGAAGACTTACCTACTTTAGAATTATCTTTTCCTTTTAGATTTATTTCCATTAAGCATTTTATTTATCCTTTAAAGTTTTAGATATAGTTTTAGATATAGATAAAGATTTCAATCCTTGGCTAGCAAGGACTAGAAGCCTATAAATAAAGCCCTAGGGGCTCAGTTTTATTCATTCCAATTCACACACAATTCAATTACGGAGACAATTAGTTAGTTACATAAAGAGAATAGGTTGTAAGTTGGAGTTTATTTTTATGCAATTTAGTTATTTTCATCATTCAATGTCTGTTATTGCAATGAGGCGTGAGTAGTCCACCCACTTCTGGGGCTGGGGTGAGCCCGACGGTGGCCATGTGAGGTGATGCGGTAAAGGTCAGATCTTTTTGTGCGATTCATCTTCTATCCCTATGAGCATGATTCTTTTGCGAGAGTTGAAGGTGATCCTTGTTTGTGTTATTGAAGCGAAAGTGATCTTAATGCAACTTGGGTTAATCATGTGAAAAAGGGTTAGTAACAATTAGGGTTTATGCGAAAGCCTCTATATGCCTATTTATTAATGACGATAGTTATTTGAAGGAAAGCATGATCTTTTATGCCTTTATATGTTACTTTGCATGGTTATCGTTGTGGTGTTGAAACCCTGGCTTTGGAAGTCTTTTAGTATATTGAGTTTATTTCTGTCAAAAATCCGAGTTTTGGTTCGAAATTTGCATTTTATATTTTCTGCATTCCAGTCGACATAAAGTAGAGCCTTGTCGAGATCGAGTACAACCTTTGTCGATCTCGAGTTGACTTGGTCGAGATCAAGTTTCCTTTGACGGGTTTGCCTGTCTGCTGTGATTTCTGAGTTTCTGTTGTCGACTGTTGTGGTCGATCTCGAGTAGCTGTTGGTCGAGATCGACGAGCCTTTGCCTTTGCTTTATTTCCTGTTTTGCTTTGTTGCTTTGCTTTGTCTTTTCTGTCTTCGTTCAGTTCATTGCTTTTGTTTGTTCTTTTCTGTTTTATTTCTGTTTCTTTCCTTGTTTCTGTGTTTCTATCCTTCTGCTGCTTTGTCTATGAGAATTTACAGCTACCTGAGAACTGCTGACGTGCTTTCTCGTGGATTCGATCCTGACTATTCTCTTACTACAACGGGAGGAAGTCTTGTATTTATTTGCTGAGACAGGGAAGTCAGTCTGAACTCTATTTTATATTTATTTCATACTTGACCATTCTCCTGCAACAACATGCTCTAATCTAAAAGTTTGGATTTCTCAGAGTTTGAGATCTCTCCCCAAGGGAGCCTTTTTTGCAGATGAAGAATGCATTCTTCTGTTTTGATGAGCTGTTTGGTTATGTTATGTGTGTGATTTTTGAACCATTTCTTAGTGTTTTTTTTTTCAAGAACTTAAGTTTTTGAGAAAGTTTATAAGCAAAAGAGCCCTGCAATTTGTTGCTCCAAACATTTTTAACCATGACTTCATAGTTGGGATTGGAAGTCCAAGCCATTTCAAATCTGAAGGGGGAGCCCTTCTTAATTTCATATTTTCCAATTGTAAGAGGGATAGGACAATGATCAGAGGAGGAGAAAGATTGGTGCTGGACATAGAGATCTTTAATTTCATATTTAACAAGCCTTAATGGGTTACTACCAATGAAACATTGATACATCAACCTTCAAGTAGTAAAAACTTTAAAGAATTTGGACCCATTTTAACCCGGAACCAAAAAACCCAAAATGGATAGAGAGAACGCGCTCTCTCACACGCCACCCCTTACCTCCTTCCCCAAACGAAAACAAGAACACCGATCCAGAAAAAACCTAAAATCGTCAGCTTCTCATAGATCAAGCTACTCTTACTCTCACCATTTGATCTTATCTATCAAATTGAAGGATTTCTGGCACTGGATCTGACACAACAGTCGAACTCCGAAGGGTGTGTTGGGCTCTCTGCTCTCTCTGCTAGGGTTCCGGTCATTCTGTTCGGTCATATCGGACCCATGGCCTCTTCTCTCTGCTACGGTTGCTGCTACTCTCATAGGGTTTTCCTCTGGATTCAACTCCTCTGTGTGGGGGTGCTCCCTCTCTCCCTCTATCACTGACTGATATGGTTGTTTGCCCTGATTTGCTGGCCACGGAGTTCACCATCTACGACGCTGTCTGTACCCTTTCTTGGACCCGATGGGCAAAATCTCAAATCTCTACAGGTATGACACTCTATCCTATTCTTTCATACTCAAAATATGGATATCTTCTGATCTTGGGATCATATCTCTAATTTGGACTTCTAATTGTTACTATATAAATCTTTACTTTGTCAAATTAAATAATCAACTTCTCTCCCTCTCATCCTCTTTCCATATTCTCCTCCTAATGATCTCTTCTCTCTCTCTGGTCTGATCTCAACCTCACTTGCTTCGCTTTAATGGCGAGCAATAAACCATCTAAAGGGAAGGGGGCCCTAATGGGGCTCCACCGACACCCATTGAAAAACAACACAACGGGAAACCTTCGGGTGACACCCAAAAATCCAATACCCCATCGAAAACACTGAAAAATGACAAGGGAATGGTAAGACTATGGTTTCTTGGTAGCTTTGGGTTCTGCTTGTTTTATGCCACTGATTCACCTTGCACTGAGTATGATATTTGGCCTTCAATGCCTATTCAGTGCTACCTTTGCTACTATAATATTATCAAATTATGTTTTATGACAATCCTATCAGTTACTTTCTTGACGATTGTCATCTATCTTAAAACTCATCAAACAAAAAAGTATGTACAACCACAGCTGGTTGTGCCTCTGCTTTTGTTCATCCCTATCTTAGCTGCTCGGCTAAGATACAAACTGTATGATACACGAGATTGTCTTTATCTGTCCATAACTGTGATTTGGAGGGGATCAGTTGGGTTCTCTTCTTCTCTTTGACATGTATGGCTTCTCAATCCCTCTCTCTAGACCCAAAATCCAGATACTTTCTGAAATCTGTATTCCTAAAATTTCTTTGAATATTGCTTACCCTTATTTAATCCTTTGTGAACCAAAATTAAATGCTCATTTCCTACCTAACTGCTCTTTCCGTTCTGTTCTTGGCCAACCGCTCTCTGTTCTTACATTGTTTTCTTGCTGTTTTTTGTACTACACTGCCTTAATGGCAAACAACCTAAACGACAAAGAGAAGGGGATTCTCATTGAGGAACCGAAACCCACTAATACCCAATCCAAAGGGAAGCCTTCGGGTGACACCCATAAAAAATCTACTCTCTCCAAGTCACTCAAGAGTGATAAGGGTAAAGGGAAACTTGATCTTGATTCATTCTTTACCCAATTGCAACAGTTTCAACCCAAATATCGCTTTGCTTCTGATGCCATCCTTGTTGGGAGGGCATTTGGTGCCCCTATCGACTTTAAAAAGCTTGAAACCAAGCTTAATATATGTTATGGTTGTTTGACAGCTTATCTTATTACAAAATATGCTATTGTCAATTTATCTGTTTGCTTAACTTTGACTAATGCTTCTGCCTGTACTCTATCTAACTCAATGAGCTTGAATATTCAATGGTTGGTTTACACACTGATCTCTCCTTTTCAAAACATATTTATGTTATATTACTCCATACACTAGATTCTTATCACATTAAATGCCTTACTGCTCTCACATTATCATGGTCTCTGTGTAAGAGCAAGCACTTACTATGTTTGAGAGAGGTTTTCTCTCGAGCAAAATATACATTCACACATTGTGCAGATCCAGCTTCAAGAGCAAATTAAATCTGAAAGGACTCATGGACAAGTATCAATGCAATCAGCACTTGGATATCGAGCACTCATACCCGGATTGCCAGCTTCTAGGCACAATGAGGATCTCCACCTATACCAAGGAGAGAAAACACATACAAAGTACACGAGCTTTCATCAAATATTCACCAAGACAAGCACAAGTAAGAAGAAAACAGTTCACTCTTATACTCATGTCGAGAAAAATACATTATCCCTATATGGTCTTGATTCTACTTTGGTTAATCATGGACTGTATGAACTCAACAACATATTTTTTGTAATCATCTTGATTCGATAGGATTTATCACCTCTAATGTGTTGCTGCACTCTATTATTAGAATGTATAAGTTCCCAAGATTATCAAATTCCACATGATGGCCTTTAGGGGTTTGCTTACTTCTCCCCCTGGACTACACTTTACCCCTAAATAGAATTTTTCAACAGAGTACCAATATGTTTCAACATAGAAGGAACAAAAGAATAAAATGGACTAGCAACATGATATCTTGCTCCAAAAGCAATAAACGAAGTAGACATCATCAATGCAAACCTGTTCTCTATGCCTACAGTCAATCGCTTCAAATGCTTTATTTGATTAAAAACGCCATTAAGCAAGACCACTATCATACTGCTAATTCATTTGAAGTAGCCTTTGCCTCTATGTTATCGGATAGACTTTCAGCTAACTTCAACAGAAGAGTAAAACGAATGGGAAATACACAAGCTAAACCTAAACACATTCACTACATGACTTACCAAGTCTCGTCCAATAACGTGTTATGAAGATTAGCTACTGGAATATTAGAGGTCTCAATAAAAGGAACATTTGGACCCAGATAGAATCAACTTGTAGAACTAATCACATTAAAATTTTAATGCTAACAGAAACAAAACTTCAACGGCCACCCATGGATAATTACTGGAGAAAACCTGGATTCGACAAAATGCATTTATGTCCCTCTAATGTCCTTGTTGGAGGTCTCTGCCTTCTTTGGAAGGAATCCCAACTTCAAAACGAAACATTCGAAGTAATAAACTCGGATAATAGAACAATACAAGCAATATATCGACACCACACGCTAAACATAAAAATCACAATCTTCTTTGTATATGCCCCGGCCCATGAAGGCGAAAAATGAGAGTTCTGGAATACACTATTAGCTAAAATAAGAAATATAAATGGTCATGTAATCATAATAGGCGACTTAAATGAGATCCTTGAACCAAGTGACAAGTTGGGTGGCAATATACCGTCCTTGGGAAGATTTGCTAGAATGAAGGAGCTAATCACAAGACATAACCTAGTCGACGCACCTACCTTTGGCAACAGACACACATGGAGAAAACGACCCTGTGGAAACGACAATATTTTTGAAAAATTAGATCGAGCCTTAGTTAGCTTTAGTCTGCTGTAGTATTTCCCAAATCTATGTACAAAAAATTATGCTTTCACCAAATCAGATCACTCCCAAATTACATTAGACCTAATGGACAATCAGAGACCTAAGCTCCAACCTTTCAAATTTGAAATGGCCTGGACTACGAGACCAGATTTCGAATCCCTTGTTCGTGGTGCATGACGAGTCGATTCTCCGGGTTCACACATGTATAAACTAACCAAGAAACTCCAAGAAGCGAAAAAGAAAAGCAAATTATGGAGCAAAGTAACATTTGGCAATATCTTCCGGCAAATAACATTAGTTGAGGAAGAATTACAGGATCTGCAAATAAAGCTTTGTAATTCTTACAACCACAGCCTAGACAACAAAATAAGGAGGTTATCTGCTAAACACGCCGCTCTCCTAAGCTATCAACAAAAATATTGGGGACAAAGAGCGAAAAGGAACCATATTAAATCAGTGGACGCTAACACCAAATACTTTGACAGAATAGCTACGGGGAGAAGAAATAGAAACATCATAAAAAATATCCATACAACAACGGAAATCAACCTCACAAACGAAAATGATATTCGAGAAGTCATCAAAAATGACTTTATTGGTAGATTCACACAAGACCAAAGGCAACGAGTACCCATCAACTTGCTTAACCTAATTGGCAATGAAGTGACAAACGAGGATAATGAATAGCTGACTAGACCGATCTCAAACTCGGAAATTAAAAACGCAGTTTTTAGCCTAGCAAACGATAAATCTCTCGGCCCTGATGGATTCCCAGCTGGTTTTTACAAAAAATACTGGCAGATCATCGAACCCTCTGTAATCAAGGCTGTGAAAAGTTTTTTCCTTTGTGGCAGAATCTTGAAACAGACAAACCATACCTTTATAGCATTAATACCAAAATGTGATAACCCTACAAAAACATCCCAATATAGGCCAATTAGTCAATGCTCAACTACGTATAAAATCATTGCTAAAATTCTGGCTGACAGGCTTATAAAAAATATCCCCAAAATAATTAACCCTCTACAAAGCGCCTTCACATCAGGACAATCCATACAAGATAACATCCTCATAGCTAATGAAATCTTCCATTCCTTCTCAAAGAAAAAAGGGAAAACGGGATGGTTGGCAGTCAAATTAGACACGAAAGCCTTCGACCTAGTGGATTGGGATTTTTTGCTATCAATAATGGCTAAATTTGGGTTTTCTGATCGCTTTTCGAGTTGGATAAAAGAGTGCATAACTACGGTTACGTACTCAGTACTAGTAAATAACGAACCAACATATCTATTTACACCACAAAGGGGTCTTCGTCAAGGAGATCCTCTATCACCCTATCTATTCCTTATTCTATCAGAAATTCTAGCCAGAGGATTACAGTTTGAGTCTGTTAAGCCAAAGAGCCACTTAGGAATCAAGATTACATGAAGCAGAACCAAGATTCCATACTTAGCCTTTGCTGATGACATAGTTATTTTTGCCTCAGCCACTAAAACGGCATGTGACCAAATTAATAAGGTTCTTAGAGAATTCTCTTCTCTATCGGGCCAAAGAGTTAATAGGCATAAATCAAACTTTCAAACATCTCCAAACACAACAACATCTAAAAAAAACACTATTCACAATGAATTAGAAATTCAATAGACCACTAATTAAGGAAATTACCTAGGCTGCCCTATAATCTGTGGACGCACCACCAAAGACGACTTTAAGGAGTTATTAACCACTAATAAGTCTCAACTGCACAAATGGAAGGCCAACTGTCTTTCACAGGCTGGTCGGTGTACATTAATTTAAACAACACTATCAACTAAACCCTTACACCTTATGCAGTGTTTCCTACTACCCAAATCAGTACATTGGAATTAGATAGGATTAACCGGAATTTTTTATGGAACAAAGGACCATCGCATAAACCACTTATCAGCTGGTTTGAGATATGTAAAATGAAAGAAAACGGAGGTTTAGGCCTTCGTAAATTGGATGATATGAACCAAGCACTGCAACTAAAACTACTTTGGAAGATACTTGCGGAGCCACATAACCCATGGGTTTTCATAATCACTGAAAAATACCTGAAAGGGAAAAATATCCTCCAATACCATAAAAAACGTGGCACCTCTTGGCAATGGACTCAACCAACCAAATTAATCCCGCTCTTTAAAGAAGGAATCTGATGGTCAATTGGCAATGGGGAAAATATTAATTTCTGGACTGATCATTGGTTTGGGGACACCCCCTCATTAACTTAGTATTTGACACCCAACAATTAAACATTACTACAAAAATTCATCAGCTTTTGAAAAACGATAAGACTTAGGATTCGGAAAAATTGAGTGACGCAATAAACAACACGATACCCAAGGAAATAATAGACTCCATTCTAACAGTGTCGATACCCAAGCATATTCATATTGACGGAATGTACTGGAAATGGAGTCGTAACGGATAGTTCTGTACTAAATCTGCGATTGAAATGATAAACACTAGGAAAAACCACCAAAGGTCTGACATGAGCTGGATTTGGAATCTGGATGCTCCATCTAAAATAAAAACTTTGCTTTCGAAGATCACTAAGAATGGAGTTCCCACTTCGGTTCGGCTGGCTTCTCGCGGATTTGGAATACCTACTACATGTCCACAATGTGGCTCTAATTACGAAGACCTAACTCATCTACTCTGGACCTGTCCAATCTCACGAGATGTTGTTACATGGATGGATCCAACCCTATTTGTCACCATAAACAATAGCTTCACACAAGGAACTGACCTAAACGACACCATCCAGCAAATCAAAGATAAGATTGGCCTGACCCGCTTTACTAAGCTCACCTTTGTTTGGTGGAGTATCTGGTATTTCCGTAACAAATCACTGTTTGATAACATTAAACCAAACTCAAGGTGTGTCTTATCCTTTGCAAAAGACCAAATATTCATGTGGAATTCGACAAAGAATTTAGATGACTGTGATGATTTCCAACAAAATGGGAAACAAGCCAAACAACACCTTCCACCAAAGCATGATCAAATAAGGTGGATGGCCAAATGGGTACTCCGAAACTAGGGAATTATAAATTAAATTTTGATGGTGCTTTGTCATCAACCGGGCTTGGCTCATATGGATTCATCATTAGAAACTATAAAGGCGATCCACTATTCTACGGGGCCGGGCCTTCGCCTTTTTCCTCTGTATAGGCTCTGAAGGTCTGGGGCTTTGGAAGGGTTTACAGGCAGCCCGACTGCTAGGCATAACTACACTTGAGATTGAAGAAGATAATCTCACCATCATTAACAGCCTCAAAGGCGATGGGCAGCCAACTGGAGACTCTGAAATGATTGTCTCAGACAGTCTAGTCTCGCTTGGCTTCTTTCATTCCATCTTGATTCGTCGTGTCTACCGGGAAGCTAACCGTGTTGCGGACCGTTTATCGCACCTTGATGTTGCTTCTCATAGCCCATTGGCTTCTGGCGACTATACGCTTCGTGATTTCATCCGTTTGGATGCTCTTGGCTCATAGGACTTGTCCTATCAGCCAAATTTTTTTTGTTTCAAAAAAAAAAAAGTAGTAAAAATTTTGGGCACTTGATTTGAATTTTGAATGTTTTCTTCAGTAACTCCTAAATACAGTTAACTAAATTATGAAGTTTTCTCGGGCTGGTTATGGTGATTGTAGCTATGGTGGACTGTAATAGGAACATGTGTAAAACCTATTGAGGAACTAGATTAGGTGTAGATGTTGTGTTGGAATCAGCAGAGCCATATTGCATCGTGCCTAGGGCAGGTTACACCTATTAAATTGTTTGTTGTGAAGGTACCTTTTTATTTATGTTTTCTCTAGAATAATGTTTATCTTTAAGTAACTTTGTTTTAGTGAATCATTATCATCATTTGGTTAGATAATGATTTTTGTGACCTTATCATTCCTACAAATGGTTGTTAGTTTAACATCTTGGACTAATATGAAATTTCATTACTAAAGCATCAGAATCTAAACAACCATGTGTTTTCTGGATTGGCGTGTTAGAAACAGGGCTTGAATTTCAATTTAATTAAACATTTAACGTGAGTAGAGATGCTCATTTATATAGAATTGTCACTGCTGAGGCAAGTTTTCTTCTTTGAATGGCATATGTTTTATACATCATTAAAACGCATTGATTAATACGATAATGTTCGAAAAACAAGATGAGTGTATTTAGATTAATTTTAAAAACCTCTTGCGTGTCGCATGGGCTCTAGACTAGTTAAAAGATAAATGTGTGATAGAGTTGGGAGAACGCGCTCCACGCTCTTTGCCTATCTTTTCCCGTCGAAAATCTAAAATCGCTTATCATCTCTCTAAAAACCCTAGAAGCCTAAACATCAATGGATCAAATCAGTGTATAATCCCCTCAAGTTCCCACTCATGATCCAAGGAATGCGATGTCTTCTCCTTCCCCTTCACCCCACACGTGTCCTGGCTCTTCTTTTGGATTCATTGACAGGCCTAAAGTCGTTATGCCAAATCAAAGTAAATTCCTAAGATGCAAACTATAACAAGTATAGTAGGTAAGTTAGGGTCGAACCCACAGGGAAACAGAATCAATTGTAAGAGCAAGTATTATTACCCAAAAGTAACTGATTAAAGGGGGAGTTTTGTGTGTGAGTAATAGTGACAGAACAAGTTGCAAGTAAAGGTTGCGAATATATGACGGAAAGGTATCACACCAGGTAATTATCCGCACAACAATTGAGATGGTTCATCATCGCATTCTATGAATCTCAAGTTCTAATGTCCAGTAATTGTTCTCAATTCAGATCGTGTAATAGCTTTTAGTCCTACCAGTCCTAAAAGCACTTATCACCAAATTACAAGGGAAAACCTTCACCAAATAATAAAGCAATAGCATTCAAACATGAATTATAATGAGATACAAGCGATTCTAACAACCCGTTAAAATAGCCTGTAATCGAATCTCCCTCACAATCTACCACCAGCAACCGCGTATGGAGATTGTGTTTGCTACAATGAATCTACAACCCCAAACCTGGAATTGGAAACCCTAGCAATATGACTAGTATCGATAAACCTAGGTGATCAATCCAGATAAATCAATAATAAGCAATCAAGCAATAAGCTCAGGAGATCGAAACAATTAACAAAGGACGAACAAGAGTAGAATACTCACAACCAAATCAATTGAAGGCTTCAAAGAACCAAGTGCAACAAAGGAGAGTTAGTTCTCCATAGGGTTTGTGAGATGAACAAAAGGGAAAATACGTCTCTGGAAAATAACCTAATTAATTCTCTACTGCCTTCTCGGCCTATATAACCTAATAAAATCGGGTTTAACATCCCGTATAATTATAATAATAAAATATTAAAACTAATAAGATAAACAGAATCGGATAAGAATCCGTCTTCAGGACTGACGCGGGCGCGCCAAGTGCAGCGCGGGCGCGCCAGCTTGGATCTCGCTTCTTCTGTCTGTTCAGCAGCGCGGCCACTTCCTCCTAGCAGAGTGGTCGCGTCGGGTAGCAGCGCGGGCGCGCCAGGTGCAGCGCGGCCGCGTCAAAGTCATTAGTCTTCTTCTGCTTCCGATCTTCTTCGCTTCTGTAACTTGCATGATTTCTTCAGCTTCTTCAAAATGCTCCAAATCACCAAGTTCACACAAATATCTCTCATAGTGTCATGTAAATGATGACAAAAACTACTAAATGCGCTATGGAATATATCGCATATCATTCATGCTAGTGATTGGGTCGTTAACCCCTCAATCAAATCAAATTGAGGCTTCGCTTCTAGGCCCTGCTTTAAATCGGATGTGTTCGATGTTCTGAGTCGATTTGGGATACTGATGGTATCCTTCTTGGATTGGTGTTGTCTTACCTTGGTGCGGCCTCCGCCTTGGCCGGATCCGGACCTTAGGGGTGACCTAAGGGGTGTTCTCACCCCTGTTCTACTCAGCTTGTGGTGTTGTGTCCTTCGTCTATCGTGGGGTTATGGCTTGGTTTTCCTACTGCAACATGATTGGCTCCTCGATGTATGGTATGTTCCTCGGAGCTACTCGCTCCCCTCCTCTCCCCGTTGTTCACATCTCTATAAAGCATGTCTTGTGGGTTCTTTGGATTCACTCCACTCCTCTCTACATTTCTCCTCACAATATCTACATCTGGTTTCACTATTCTAACTGGTGTATCTTCTTTTGTTTTATCTTGGGACCATCAGCCTTGAACAAAGGCAAGAAACCCATAGGGCTGATTCATATGAGCCCCAATTGAATAACCTCCGAAAGGGCCTCAAATATCTTGACAGGGAAAAACTCTCTGAGGGGGCGACGAACCCCAATGATGGTGAAAGAAAGGGTCGGAAATCCAAGAATTGGGGATGGTTTTGCATATTTGTTTAACTACTTTCCTGGTTAATTATGCCTTTGACAAATGTTAGAGCAACCCCAAGAGGTGTGCTAAAATAGAGAAAATAGGGATTTTAGAGAAAAAAACCTTTTTTTTCTCCCCAACAGATTTTGCAAAGCCATCTGCAAAATAGAGAAAAGGATGAAAAGTGAGTAAAAATCAGTAAATTTATGGGAAGAAATTTCATCTGTATAATTGAATGTGGGCACTTCTCCCCATTGTTAATTTATTGTCGCACTTCTTCTCTACTGTAGGGTAGAAATCCAGGTTGCCGCCCTTGTTTGTGTTGCCGCACTTCTCTATAATTAAATGTGTGCGTTTCTTGTTGTTTCTGTAGATGGAATCTGATTGTGTTTCTTGTTGTTTCGATTTGTGATTTCGTTTGTTGCGACTGCTGCTCCATACTAGTATTGTTGCCATTGCTTTGATCTTCAATTGCTACGATTGTTGCCATTGTTGCGATTTCGTTTCTTGCTACGATATCGTTTGCTATGATTTCGTTTGATCTTCAATCTAGTACTGCTACCATTGCTTTTTTTATCTGATTGCGTTTTAGGGCTACTGTATTTTTTCAAAAATGAAATCAGATCTTGTTGCTGTTCGAGTGCGCTTTAGGACTGTTGTATTTCAAGGGAATATTCTGTTGTTGCGATTTCAAGGGCTGCTGTATTTTCTTACTGTTCGAGTGCTTGTGCTGCTGTATTTTTTTTAAAACGAAATCAGATCTTGTTGCTGTTCGAATGTGTTTTTAGGGCTGCTGCGTTTTAGGGTTGTTGCAGGGTTGTTGTATTTCAAGGGATGTTGTATTTTGTTGCTGCGATTTCAAGGGCTGCTGTATTTTGTTCTATTTTCGTGTTGCTGAATTTTTTCATCATCGAACATGATTTATAGTTGTTGTTCGAGTGCCCTTACTTACAAATCTTGCTATTGAGTCCGATTTTCTTGTTGCTGAATTTTTTCTTGCTATTGAATTTATTTATTATACTGTATAATAAATGTAAAAATCTATAAAATAGATAAACTGTTGGAGTTTGAGTGAATATTTTTTAGAAATTTTGACATTTTCATCTCTATTATACTGAATTTTTTTTAAAAAAAATCTGCTTATTTGTTTGGTGCAAAATAGGAAGTGTTCTTGGGGTATGAACGAAACCATGGAGGGGCTTCTTGCTTCTCTACTGACTACATCCCGAAAGGGTTCTCAAAATTCTATGAAGAAATAGTGTTCGGTTGGGCTCTCTCTCTGGTTGTGAATGCTCCTAGGCAATCTTGTCTAAGGTTCCATGTTTTTATATAACAACTTCATTTGATATATGAATTTATCCCTTACAATGTGTCTATGGGGGCCGAGATGTCTAATTTCCGACTAAACAATCTTTGCATTTCTGAGGAGGTTGAGAAATTTTTGGTTCATTATGATGAGCAGGATAAAAATATTTTTGATCAAATATGTAGAGAAATCATGCATGATAAACGTATGTGTTTGTCTAAGTCATTCCTTGCTTGTGTGTACTACTATTGCTCCTCGAGTGTCTTCTTGGATGACTCTCAAGAAAACACTCGAGTCCGAGCAAGTAGGAGAAAGTAGTTTTTCTACTCCCGTTTTCGGTTTAAGAAAGAGTGTGTTGTCAGAAACTTGAAGGACATCTCCCCCGCTGAAGGGAATGTACATGAGAAATCAACTATTGTTAGGTAATTTGACGAGGGAATCTATCTGCACTTTACATGTGTTGCAGATTATGAACAAGATATGTGGTCTAGATATTTTTGCTGAAATATTGTTATTGTCTATCTATCCTATATGCTATTGTGATGTCGGTTTGACCAATTTGTAATTATTTTGTAAATTCTTTGAGTACATAGGTTTGGTTTAATGTGTTATTAGAAGGAAAATTTCTATGTATATTATTCATTCTCCTTCTGATTATACAATTTGGAATGTAACTCTGAAATCAGGTCAAATAAGGATTGTATTACTCGCTTATATCTTCTTTCTTTGGATAAATGTGTTGTTTGAAAAGTTGTTTAGAACATACGTGTGGACCTGCAATAGAATTGTGATTCAAAATAATCCTAAGATAGGTGTTTTCTTGTACACGCTGCAAACTCAGGTATCCGGCTCCAATCAATCAATAAACAAGTTGTTAAGCAAGAAGCGATTACATAAAACAACCCACTGGATAAATTTATGGAGCGGAACAAATATGGTAACCCATACCCAAACATTTTCGGTTGAGGACCTAATTAAAAAAGGGTGCATTCTATCTATTTCAATTCTCTTGACAAAGGAAACACTTATAGATATTCAATATCAGGATAAGTTGAGCTTAACAAAAATATTTAAATCAAAGAATTTGGGGTACATATGGTTGTGTTTACAAGTATTAATTGAAAAAGAGTGAGGCTTTAGACAAGATCCCAAAACGACTATTGTCAAGACAATTTTAAGTAATTTAACGCATGTCCTTTTCATTTTTTCAAACAGATTACAAAAAGGTCCAAAGCTCTCATCTACGAATCAGAGCGAATGAAAAAAACCTAAATCTGTCGAATGAATGGTTTGCTCGAAAACTGGCTAACATCGGTGAAATTTATCAAGGAACGAATTGATCGACATACGTCGATCAATTTGGATGATTATCAAATGACATTCAACGGTTATTTGTAGTCGTCGTTTGAAAAATCTGTCGAACCTCGGAGAGGACGAGCTAAACAAGGGACCTCGGCAAATGATGTCGAGGGTACAAAGGAGGCTCGACAAAAATTGTCGGGGGTACGAAGGAACCTCGGCAAAAAGTGGTGAGGGTACACAAGAGGCTCGGTGACAGCAGCCAAGCATATATCATCACCTTGCGAGATCTACACAAGCCCTTTGCCCGATAGTAAGCCATAAAAAAAAGTCAAAGAAACCAACTCCAATCGCAAAAAAACGAGCAATTTCTTTCGTTTTCATTACAATCGCTACTCATAATTCAAATCAAATAACACCTAAATCAATAACAATCAAACAAAACACACAAACAACAACCAATTTCAATTCTAATTTCAAACCCTAAAACACACAATTTCTTCAAATAAAAGTCATTAAAATCAATTGTAAATGAAGCTTCTTACCTTAAATTTGGTAGATTTGTTGAAAGTCCTCACAAATCTACCGCAATGAACAATCGTTTGTGGCTCGTCCAAGTGAAACGAGGTTGAATAGTATTAGTTTTCAATTCTTCTCTCGGACAGATTTGTAATTGTTTTTTAGAATGTAAATGACTTGTGTGCAATTTTGTGAAAATGGTCTTTCCAATAGTCCTTTTCCCATCTTGCATGAAGCCCTTATGATTGGAAAATGTCCTTTATCCAAAGCTTTGAAGTTAAAACGACGCTCACAAGCCACGGTGTGGATTGCCTATCAGCTTGTAGGATATGAGAAAAACATGGGGTAATACTAAGTTATTTAATTGATGATGTAACACCTTATAATAATAATAAAAAAGTAAATCCTTCTTGTGGAAAGCTTGGCATAAAGAACAACTATTAGAGGAAAAAAGATAGGTTTTAATGAGGATTTGTGCACGGAATTGTAGAGGTGTTGGCAAACCAACCTTCTGGACCAAAATCAATGCATTTTGCAAAAATGAACACATTCAAGTACTTGCTTTATCTAAAACGAAAACTAAAGAAATACCTGATGAAAATCTATGGAGAACTACGGGATTTGACAATGTGGTTTGGTCTCCAGGAAATGGCAAAGCAGAGGGGATTGGGAGTTCTCTGGAAGTCCCAATTCCTCACTCATGAAATCATTGACATAGT
Source organism: Persicaria tinctoria (assembly GCA_037127255.1). Lineage (NCBI taxonomy): Eukaryota > Viridiplantae > Streptophyta > Magnoliopsida > Caryophyllales > Polygonaceae > Persicaria > Persicaria tinctoria. The sequence goes on from JBANSL010000001.1 coordinate 33,474,170, forward strand.
GGAACAACACCCTTGATATATCATATTAAGATATATTTTGAATGTAAAATTATCTTCGTATATGCCCCTCCTGAGGAAAGAGGAAAAAATGCCTTTTGGTAAGGAGTTAAAACCTCAATCAACAATTCAGACACACCGTGTATGATTTTGGGGGATATGAATGAGATAGAAAACTTAGACGAGAAACTTGGAGGGGCAGAAATCAACATAAACCGTTTTGAAAGACTTATTGACATAAAAAGCTCTTGTGACCTATTAGAATTACCCATTTGCAAAAACTTGTATACCTGGATGAAAAAGTGTTCTGGACCAGACAACATTATGAAAGACTTGATAAAGTCCTTGTCCAAACCCAAATCATCGAAATATACCCGAATCTACATATTACACACCATGTCTTCTCTTCTTCGGACCATTGCCTGATCTCTATAGACCTAAACTGTGGTGAGTCTTACAAAGCGGCTCCCTTTAAATTTGAAAATATATGGACCAAAAGAAAAGATTTCAGAAATATATTCAAACAAGCATGGAGAACAAATTGTAATTGCTCTACTATGTTCAAACTTATGTTTAAATGAAAGAAAGCTAAAGAATGGAATAAGAAAACATTTGGAAATATTTTCTGTCAACTTAAAGAGGTGGATGATGAATTGATTAAATTATAGAGTACATCAACCCAGAATGGAGAGTTGAGCATTTCAACAAAGCAATCCAATTTATTAAGGAAGAAGGAATCCTATTATAATATCATAAATCTTATTGGAATCAAAGAGCAAAAACAAAATACATCAAACTATCATATACAAATTCAGATTACTTTCATAAGTTTGCCACGGGTCAAGAAACAGAAAAATTATTAGACAAATCATTTCTGCAGAGGGGACACAAGTAATTGGTGAAGAGAATATTAAAAAGGAGATACAAAAGGAGTTTGAGAAAAGATTTAAAAGGGATGGTGTAAATAGAAGCGATTGTTCAAACAAGCTAGAGCTAATAGAACCTGCTATAACCAATTTTGAAAATGAGAAAGTTATAAAACCTATATCGAATACTGAAATTAATAGTCCTATTTTTAGCCTAGGAAAAAATAAATCTTCTGGCCAGGATGGGTTGACAGCTGAATTCTACAAGACCTATTGGGATATTGTTGGTTCATCTGTCATCCAAGCAGTCAAAAGCTTCTTTCTCTCAAGAAAAATGCTTAGGAAAATCAACCATACGTTTATAACGCTACTTCCTAAAGTAGACAACCCAATGTCAACAAATAATTACAAACCAATTAGTTTATGCTCTACAATTTACAAAATAATATCAAAAATCATTACTGAAAGACTAAAATGAGTAGTTGGAAAACTAATACACCACTTCAAGGAGCTTTTGTATCGGACAGAGCAATCCGGAACAATGTCTTGATAGCGCACGAGATCTTCTATTCTTTTAAAAATAGAAAAGGTATTGAAGGGTGGATGACAATCAAACTTGACATGGAAAAAGCGTATGATAGGCTAGACTGGGAGTTATCGCTTGAAATCCTTAGTAGATTCGGATTCCATCCCACATTTGTTGGATGGGTTAGGGAATGCATCACATCAGTCACATTCTCAGTTCTAGTCAACAACGGGCCTACTGACCCTTTTCGACCATCGAGAGGTATCCGTCAAGGGGACCCATTTTCCCCATTTCTCTTCATTCTTGGTGCAGAACTTTTAGCAAGAAAACTACAGGAGGAATCCAATATGTCGAATGAAAAAATTGGTTTCAAATTTGGTTAAGGGACCTAGAATACCTTTCCTTGCATTTGTGGATGATATTATGATATTTGCAAACGCTACTGTTAGAGCAAGGAAAAGAATAAGGGAAATCATTGATGAGTACTCCTCCCTCTCTGGGCAAAAAAGTTAATTTTCATAAATCCTCATTTCAAACAACTAGGGGAGTCCCAAATGCTAGATTACAAGCATTGAAAGAAACACTTCAAATACCAAATACTAGATATTTGAAAAACTACTTAGGTTACCCTATTATCAATGGGAAAGTGAACAGAGAAACTTTCGAGAGCGTTTTTATGCAAATCAAAGGAACAACTCTTAAAACGGAGGACAAATGCTCTCTCACAACAAGATTGTTCCATCCTTATCAACTCAAATGTAAAGGCTCGGATTTTGAAATCCTAATTTTTCGGAAAAAGACAATTAAAAATGAAATTAACTCGAATTTAAAACTCATTTAACAGATTCTGACCGAAATATGAAAATTTTGGGCGAATAATTTCCGTCGTTTTACCTCGAAAATTCAAAATAATTATTGGATGACGATATCTTCTTATGTTTTAAAAAAAATCTAATTGATCGAGAAAGCGAGAGTCGAGAAAACTAACATTTGAAAACTAATTGCGGGATTTTAAATTCGCGTATTCGGGATTTATTATCGGGTATTGGTTAACCAATCCTACACTCAATCCCTCACCCACTCCCATCACTCACCTTACCCTGCTCGAGACCATCCCTCTGTATATCTTTCATTTCAATCCCTCTCCCTATCTTCATTCATCATCACCACCGACTCCACTCCATCGCCTCCTTCACCATTCTTCATCACCAACTACCATCCTTACTCTCCAGCTCCCATCTCAGCTCACCACCATCACTGTCTCAATCGTCACCACCATCACCATTTCAATACCCATCGATCACACCTTTGTCCATCCTTTTCCTTGAAGAGCAGCATCCACAGCACCACGAGTCACCTCTTCTGACGTCTACCGCCATACCGACGCCGCCCAGAAGCCTCCGGAGCCGCCGTCGAGCCACTGAAGCCCCTTCCCCTGTTTGAGCGTGCTTCGCTACTTCGGTAAGCCGTTCTCCTCCGTTTTCGATCGGAATTATCCCCAAGCTTCACCATCACACTCATCCATGTCCGGTGTAGGTCCGACGAGCCATCGCGAGCCTCAAACGACGCCCAGAACTCCGATCGAGAGCTCCGATGTCGCGAAACCCCTCGGTGAGCTTCCACCTCTCCTTCCTTTGTTTCGATTCAATTCCGTCCTTGGGCCGGGTTGTGGACGAGTGATCGTGAGCGAGGGCTGAGTGCGGGGAGTCGGGCGAGCTCGTGCGAGAGCCAAGAGCTGTGGGCGAGCGCAACAGAGTACCGGAGCGGGGACGAGCGGAGGAGCAGGGCCAGCGACGAGTGTGAGTGCGAGTGCGCGAGTAGGCGGTGCGAGGGAGCCGTGGGAGGGTGAGCGAGGTTAGGGGCGGAGCTGGGTGCAAGTCGACGCCGACGTAGAAGGCCGGGAGGAGCTCAAGCACACCGGCGGGACGTGGTCTCGATCGGGCGGGGCAGGACATTTGAATTGGAGGGAGGAAGATGGCCAGCGTGGCTACTAACTTATACAGTATATATGTTAAAATTGAACCGGTTGAGAGTTTATAATTATGGGTTCGGTTCGGTTCGGGTTATCCGTTTATTATTTAACTAATTAACGGTAATTAAAATATATTATAATAGTAATTGTGGATTTAAAAGATAAATTATTATATTTTGGAAGAATTATAAGGGTTGATTTATTAAATAAAAATGTTCGGGATTTTAGGGGATTTGGAAATAATTTATAAAAGTGTCAAATAAATGGTATTTAAAATATAATGAAATATTATTTGAGTTTTAAAATATATTATTGGGACTTCAAGATTTATAAAGAATTTGGAAAAGAATTTCAAGGTTGGAAAATAATCTAATAAATAAATTTAAAAGGGGAATTTGGCGATTATTTTCAAGGGTTGAAATACTTAACTATTTAACTGGGATTTGAAACGGTGCTGAGACTAACTTGGGAATAAGACTTATTCGATGACTTAACTAGTATGATAATATGATCGTTTGACTAACAGTATGATATGTCTGACTAATAGCATGACTTGTGGTGAATTATTATATGAGATTAAATGTTGGATAATTATGACGATCTAGTAGGATTTTATATCACACAAATTATGTCTTATGATTTTGGATGAACCGTTGAGGTATATGCGGAAATGATGTGTATGAACATGCGGAATTGGTTAAATGATTTATGGAGAACGATGTGGTCTTGAGGAGCGGATGATGCGATGAAATGACTTTCATAATATATTACTTGTTCTATTGATTGAGGTGTGCTTGAGTGCTTAATAGTTGGATGCAGACTTATGTATATTCCATTATGTACTAGGTGATACTCTGTGATTCTTAATACTATGTGATGGATTGTTTTGTTGCCGATCTGCTAGCCAAGTAAGTACCTCCGGGGCTTACTCAGTAACCAGTACCTCCTGCCTGATGTGTCATATAGTATGTAGGTGTTGCATATGCATAAGAGCATGCCATGTAGTATCATGCTTAGGAATTGCACTTACGAATGAGCATTCTTATTCTGTATTCATTTGAATACAGAACGGCCGTTATCTGTGAGTCCTAGAATCCTTGATAGGGTCATAGGACAACCCAGCTCCATCGGGTTCGTCCTGAGTCATTCGGGTCGTTGGAACACCTTTACTATTATCAGCATTTTTAGTTTATTTTCGCAAGATCCACGATATGATGATGAGATATGATATGATGATGAGATACGATATGATGATGAGATTTGAGATGCTATCGAATCGAACTGGCCAGTCTCCACCCTATCTGGAAGAGGGGTGGTGGTAGAAGAGGGATATACCACTTGGTATTCTTTGTTAAGGCCTTACTTAATATTCTACATATATGAATTAGGAGCATGATAGTGTGGTTAAGATTTCAGTACTGCATGAAGGCATCCTTTATTCTAGGTATAGGCGTATTATATGTCCTCAGCGCAGTCAGAGGACCCGCGGGCGGACTCTTGGCCTGACTTGGTGGTATAGTTTCAGGTACCCGATACACTGCTTGATTTTGTGCTGTTATTACGGGGTCTATTCTTATGGCGGAGAGTGAGTGTTTGAAACCCGACTTCACCAGATTCATGCTTTTGGGATTTCTCCCTAATTGTACTCTGTTTTGACCCGGCTCTGCCGTGGCACTGGTTGTATCATTTTCAGAACTTATGCCAATTGCATGATAACGGACTTCCTGCGTTGTAGACTTAGGACAGGTACAGGGGTTTACCCCGGGGTCCCCAACGGACCTTCCGGATTTGGGTGCGAAATCCCACTTTAAACTGCACATCTTCGATTTCAAACCTTCAACCTGTACTCGGGGCGCAAGATCCTAACGAGGGGTTTCATCCCTCGAAACGTAACTCGGGAATCATAATCCCGGGCCGTTACAAAGGTGGTATCAGAGCTGAGGTTTTGCAATCCGAGTACAATAGGTTGAAGAGGTTTTGAAAATCGCCCAATGATTTCAAACGGTTTTGGAAAATGTTTTAAAAAGGGCAAAATGATTTTAATTGGACTTAAAACCTAAAATGAATAAAGGGGAAACAATCTCGTGGGTAAAGACTAAAGCGATAGACATCCTTTATGGATGTAGAACTCGGGGAACGGTAGGCAAAATACTAGCTTTTATTTACAGATGGGCCTAGAAGACTCCAAGGAACACCACGAAGGTTGGAGTGTTGAGTTAGGAGGTCGTGAGGTTTTTGCCCCTCCGGTCAGCCGTCCCTCGAAGGACGGCATAGATCGTCTCTATGCTTATGTTATATATACATATATGCAATTGGGCCCGAGGGCGATCCTCCTCGAAGAGGATCATATTAATCTTGTTGATTGCTTCCGTGTTGAGTGCTATTGTGCTTAGGATAGCGAACTAATCAGAATGTCTTAACTTGAACATGTAAATGACTGTATGTTTAAACGGGATAGCGGGAGGAAACCTTGTTCTTATGTAATCAGATTTTCTGTCTTGTCAGAATAGTTCTTTCATAGTACAACCCCCTTGATAATCCCGATTCCGTCGTCCGTCCCACCAAAGCACTTGGATGTGTTAGTAAGGGTCGAGAGTGTCCGTTCCTCTTGACTTGAGTCCTATTTGTATTCCAACCATAGATGTTCATCGAGTCTCATACCTAATGTCAACATTCTCTACGGGAAATTTGGGTCGGTCAACTAACTACCTTCGGGGATTGTGTATAATGTGAGGGTTACTTGAGGTTGATTATCGACAGTCTTCCGAGTTAGGAGTGCCTTGTCTTATGGAGTCATCCCTCTTGAGCCTCGTAATGGTCAACCGTGTCGCCTTGCCAAAAGAGTCTAAACATGAATTCTACCATCTTCCCTCGGAAACGGTGTGAATGTCCTTGTGTCCAGCGTGTCATACTAGCGTCCCATGGGGAAACAGGGTGATGAGCCGGTGATTGTCCTTAGAGAATTCTGTCAAGTTATAATGATAGCTTCCTTGTGATTTCATGACATGCTATATTGGTATAATTCAGCATGACTTGCCTCGTACCTTGCATGATTGCATTTATGAGTGGATGTATGTGTCGTATGTATTGAATTCCCATGATTATTGTCTTCCCATGAATTAGGCCCATGATAGTGTGGTCAACCCTCGTTGTATCATGTATGTTTAATATCTGAGATGACAGTCCTAGCATGCTGAATTAATCTAATTAGACCATGTTGATTGTGTATATGTTTAATGAATGTTTCTAGTATCATGTAGGACTAATGTCTCCCCAATTATAGGCCCTCGTATGATCATGTGTCGTTCTTGTCATACTATGTAAATATGGATGTATATGATGTGATAGGTATATCCTAACGTGCTTGCCTTGGCCCCATGATATTACGACCCGCTTGTGTGTATCTAACTGAGTGATAAGTCATGTATATAATGTCCTTTGATGTTGTTAAAACTAATGCAACTTATGCCACACATGTCCCATATCCGTTCGTGCATGTATGTTCTTAGTATATCAAACATGATTAATGAATGAAATGATAGGTTGCTAGCTTCTTCTGTGAACGTATAAAGTGGATGAGATGAACATGTTATGAATGCATAGATCGCTACTCCTTGAGATAGGTGCATGTTAGTGTGTAAGGATGTGATGATATTCGTGATTATTATGTGTCTACGTACCACAATTATAACTTCATGAAATACCCTAAGGGCATCGTTGTAACTCTCGGGTTCGGATCTTGTCTCTTGTCTCTGGTCTCATCGTCCCTAGTCATGGTCCATGTCTGAACTCTTAAGGAAGTTGTGTCGTCCGCCCTTGTCTCTCCCCTATCTCCGTAACTTCTAACCCTTGCAATCCTTCGATGAGTGCCGACATGTAAGAAAGGACTGACGACCAAGTGGCACCATAGCAGCACAACGGAAGTGTGATGGGTCCATGACCCATAGACCACAGGACTGACGTCGCCAAAAGTATACAAAGGATGAACACATTTGAAAGATGGTAGCCGCGTACGTGATTCTCTTAGATGACTCAAGGAAGGACGTTCTTAATTCAAATCGTGGATTCTTCTATACTAATCGGAATTGATGTTTTGTGATAGGCCTAGAACCGACATAATTGAATGTGTGATGACGGATGTGTTGAATTGGTAGCAATGATTGCCTGACTAACTTGTTTCTATGACGATGTGCCTTGTTGCTTGGTATACTGACTTGCAGGTGAGTAGGTTATATGTATGGGAGTGCTTTATTCTTGAGCTTGAGTCGTGAGATTCTTCAGTGATACGGGTTGGAAAGTGGCATGTGGATTAAGGTATTCAGATTGGGTCATTGGTCGTGTGAGATGGGGTGCATGAAGGATGCGTTAGCTTGGGTAGAGCCGAGTGAGTTGGGATGTGTCGAAGATAGTGGTCTGTGAGTATAGATGAGCTTCCCGGTAAGTCTTAGGTGAGCAGTGGGGCTAGTATGGCGAGATTTTGAGGGGGGTGCCCTAGTGAGAAGTGGTAGTCTAGGCAGGTAGTGTATGCGGGTAGTATAAGAGAGTGGTTGGCTGAGGTCTAGACTAATTTCATTAGAGTGATCTTGAGATTAGGTGTGGGTAGAGGTAGTTAGGATAGTTCTAGAGGTGGACGGGTAAGCTAGTAGTTGATCGGAGGATTCTTGAGGGGAGGTGTTGTGAGAGGGACTGATGTGCTAAGGAAGGTGTCTAGATAGTCTATGAGCAGAACGTGGGCGGTGTCAAGGATGATCGATTAAGGAATGTCTGAGGTATCATAGAATTTGGGACTAGGTGATGGGTGTTAAGAGTGGGGGCGATTTCGGTAAGGGATGAGGTTGAGGAATTTCCTAGGAAAAGTAGTATGAGGTTGCTTGGGAAATTATCGATCGAGGATATTAGGTTTTTCATATCAGGGTTGTTCGTGTGATGAGTATTTGGGAGTTGTTTAGATAGGATTAGTAATGCTTGAGGAATTTATGAGTGAAGGATCTCTAGATGCATTGTTGGAGGATTTTGGGATAGGGAATGAATCGGGATTTATGTGTGGAGATCATTGTGGCTATTGAGGTAATTGAGGATGTGAGATGAATCTTCGAGGAAAGGTTGGTAGCTAGGCAAGGATGTAGTTGACATTCCTAGTAAGACTGTGGGCTTAAGGTTGAGATAAGGATATTATGAGAATGGATTTGGGAACTAGGCAAAGTAGAAGGTATTGAGGACGCTAGAGGATAAGAGATTTTAGAAGGCTGGTGAAGTTGTGGTACTTAGGAAATTCGGACGAGGATGTCATAGGAATTCGGTGAAAATGATGATCGGTACATAAAGGGTTAAGCGGTAGAGATTTCAAAGTTTGAGGAAGCGTGATCTGAGGCAATTTGGGGAAACATGTGGAGTTGAGGGAACTAGTCATGGTAGAGTGTGATGGGAAGAGGATCTAGAATGGGTCGTCTTGAGGGTCATGATGATTCGTGGTTGGGAGTACCACTAGTTGGGATCTGCGTTAGAATTGGTCAGGGGTGTCAGGTGTGAGATGGTAAGCATGAGCTGGGTCCTTAGAGGTGGACGGTTAGTGAGAGTGGTTAGTGGCGTGGGAAATATGATCAGGTTAGCAAGGTGATTCGAGATGTCTTTTTAAGAGATGATGGTCGGGCGGAGTCTTAAGAGGCTAGGAAGAGTAAGCGAGATTTTGAAGAAGTGTCTAGATCAATCGTGAGAGCGGTTCAGTTGAGGACTCGGAATTTTCTATTAGAGGGTAAAGATGGGACTGATAAAGGACCCTAGGGCAAGGACGTGTTATATATGGAGTCTTGGTTGTTGGTCGAGTTGTTAAGCTTGTCGAATCAGGAAACCGTGTGATTGAGAACTCCGAAAAAATAGTTTAGATGGTCGAGTGGAAGGTGAGAATTGAGATTGGGATGTCGAATTGAATTGGCCCTTAGATGGCTTGATGACATAGGATTTGGGATACCTAGTAGTTGGTTTGGGTAGTCGGCCTTGATTGCGAATAGTTATGAGGCTAGAAAGGTTGTATGTGAAAGGAATACAATAGTGCCTAGAACTGGTAGTGAATTGAGTTGGTAGACCACAGTGAAGTTGATCTTAGTGCAAGGGATGATGAGTAGTGGTCGTGTCTCGTCATGATTGGTAGTGTAAGGCAGATTTTCCTGAGATAGTGATCTAGTGTATACTTTACTTGGGGCCGAATGTTGTGCGAATTCTATGCTATAAACGACGTTGATTCTCTGATGTGTTGTTGTTGACAATAAGGAACTATAGTACTAACATAGTTGTCCCTGAACCCGATGGAATGCTACTGTACGGAAGCAGTTGTTGCCTCTAATGCAATGACGCTTGGTAGTTAGAATGAGTATGATGTACTTATCTGATTGATATAACGTGTGCTTATATGATTGGTATGGTGTGTAACTTCCGTGAGATGATGTGATAAATTCTACCATATATGATACGACGCTAGATATGCTATGCTATGTGGCTATTCTTGAGATGATTATGTTATGCTATTAGACGTGAGGTGCTATTGTTATTCGATATATATACATGATGCTTGATGATGGAAATGATAGAAAATGAACTGTTGAACCTTGATTATGTCTTAGAACCTGGGAACAGAATATGAGATTAGCCTTTAGAAGTGGATGATAGGATGAATGAAGAGGTTATTAATGCTTTTGACTAATGCCGAACTTGAAGTTTTGAACGGTGTTTTAAAGAAGACGTTGTGATGTTTTGAGTTATAATATGACCGAGGAGTCGGAGTAAGGATGTGGTAGGGGCCCATATCGCATTCTTGCTACGGTCTGTTGGGGATATTATGATCACGGCAACGGTACTGTGAGGATCTTATAGGGACACTTATGAGATGCTTACGGGATCAACGACATGATCCTTGGACTCACCAATTTCAAACTTCATCCCCTATTTTAAGATAATTTTAGTCTCGGGGACGAGACTTATTTTTAGAGGTGGATGATGTAAAGGCTCGGATTTTGAAATCCTAATTTTTCGGAAAAAGACAATTAAAAATGAAATTAACTCGAATTTAAAACTCATTTAACGGATTCTGACCGAAATATGAAAATTTTGGGCGAATAATTTCCGTCGTTTTACCTCGAAAATTCAAAATAATTATTGGATGACGATATCTTCTTATGTTTTAAAAAAAATCTAATTGATCGAGAAAGCGAGAGTCGAGAAAACTAACATTTGAAAACTAATTGCGGGATTTTAAATTCGCGTATTCGGGATTTATTATCGGGTATTGGTTAACCAATCCTACACTCAATCCCTCACCCACTCCCATCACGCACCTTACCCTGCTCGAGACCATCCCTCTGTATATCTTTCATTTCAATCCCTCTCCCTATCTTCATTCATCATCACCACCGACTCCACTCCATCGCCTCCTTCACCATTCTTCATCACCAACTACCATCCTTACTCTCCAGCTCCCATCTCAGCTCACCACCATCACTGTCTCAATCGTCACCACCATCACCATTTCAATACCCATCGATCACACCTTTGTCCATCCTTTTCCTTGAAGAGCAGCATCCACAGCACCACGAGTCACCTCTTCTGACGTCTACCGCCATACCGACGCCGCCCAGAAGCCTCCGGAGCCGCCGTCGAGCCACTGAAGCCCCTTCCCCTGTTTGAGCGTGCTTCGCTACTTCGGTAAGCCGTTCTCCTCCGTTTTCGATCGGAATTGTCCCCAAGCTTCACCATCACACTCATCCATGTCCGGTGTAGGTCCGACGAGCCATTGCGAGCCTCAAACGACGCCCAGAACTCCGATCGAGAGCTCCGATGTTGCGAAACCCCTCGGTCAGCTTCCACCTCTCCTTCCTTTGTTTCGATTCAATTCCGTCCTTGGGCCGGGTTGTGGGCGAGTGATCGTGAGCGAGGGCTGAGTGCGGGGAGTCGGGCGAGCTCGTGCGAGAGCCAAGAGCTGTGGGCGAGCGCAACAGAGTACCGGAGCGGGGACGAGCGGAGGAGCAGGGCCAGCGACGAGTGTGAGTGCGAGTGCGCGAGTAGGCGGTGCGAGGGAGTTGTGGGAGGGTGAGCGAGGTTAGGGGCGGAGCTGGGTGCAAGTCGACGCCGACGTAGAAGGCCGGGAGGAGCTCAAGCACACCGGCGGGACGTGGTCTCGATCGGGCGGGGCAGGACATTTGAATTGGAGGGAGGAAGATGGCCAGCGTGGCTACTAACTTATACAGTATATATGTTAAAATTGAACCGGTTGAGAGTTTATAATTATGGGTTCGGTTCGGTTCGGGTTATCCGTTTATTATTTAACTAATTAACGGTAATTAAAATATATTATAATAGTAATTGTGGATTTAAAAGATAAATTATTATATTTTGGAAGAATTATAAGGGTTGATTTATTAAATAAAAATGTTCGGGATTTTAGGGGATTTGGAAATAATTTATAAAAGTGTCAAATAAATGGTATTTAAAATATAATGAAATATTATTTGAGTTTTAAAATATATTATTGGGACTTCAAGATTTATAAAGAATTTGGAAAAGAATTTCAAGGTTGGAAAATAATCTAATAAATAAATTTAAAAGGGGAATTTGGCGATTATTTTCAAGGGTTGAAATACTTAACTATTTAACTGGGATTTGAAACGGTGCTGAGACTAACTTGGGAATAAGACTTATTCGATGACTTAACTAGTATGATAATATGATCGTTTGACTAACAGTATGATATGTCTGACTAATAGCATGACTTGTGGTGAATTATTATATGAGATTAAATGTTGGATAATTATGACGATCTAGTAGGATTTTATATCACACAAATTATGTCTTATGATTTTGGATGAACCGTTGAGGTATATGCGGAAATGATGTGTATGAACATGCGGAATTGGTTAAATGATTTATGGAGAACGATGTGGTCTTGAGGAGCGGATGATGCGATGAAATGACTTTCATAATATGTTACTTGTTCTATTGATTGAGGTGTGCTTGAGTGCTTAATAGTTGGATGCAGACTTATGTATATTCCATTATGTACTAGGTGATACTCTGTGATTCTTAATACTATGTGATGGATTGTTCTGTTGCCGATCTGCTAGCCAGGTAAGTACCTCCGGGGCTTACTCAGTAACCAGTACCTCCTGCCTGATGTGTCATATAGTATGTAGGTGTTGCATATGCATAAGAGCATGCCATGTAGTATCATGCTTAGGAATTGCACTTACGAATGAGCATTCTTATTCTGTCTGCGTTTGAATACAGAACGGCCGTTATCTGTGAGTCCTAGAATCCTTGATAGGGTCATAGGACAACCCAGCTCCATCGGGTTCGTCCTGAGTCATTCGGGTCGTTGGAACACCTTTACTATTATCAGCATTTTTAGTTTATTTTCGCAAGATCCACGATATGATGATGAGATATGATATGATGATGAGATACGATATGATGATGAGATTTGAGATGCTATCGAATCGAACTGGCCAGTCTCCACCCTATCTGGAAGAGGGGTGGTGGTAGAAGAGGGATATACCACTTGGTATTCTTTGTTAAGGCCTTACTTAATATTCTACATATATGAATTAGGAGCATGATAGTGTGGTTAAGATTTCAGTACTGCATGAAGGCATCCTTTATTCTAGGTATAGGCGTATTATATGTCCTCAGCGCAGTCAGAGGACCCGCGGGCGGACTCTTGGCCTGACTTGGTGGTATAGTTTCAGGTACCCGATACACTGCTTGATTTTGTGCTGTTATTACGGGGTCTATTCTTATGGCGGAGAGTGAGTGTTTGAAACCCGACTTCACCAGATTCATGCTTTTGGGATTTCTCCCTAATTGTACTCTGTTTTGACCCGGCTCTGCCGTGGCACTGGTTGTATCATTTTCAGAACTTATGCCAATTGCATGATAACGGACTTCCTGCGTTGTAGACTTAGGACAGGTACAGGGGTTTACCCCGGGGTCCCCAACGGACCTTCCGGATTTGGGTGCGAAATCCCACTTTAAACTGCACATCTTCGATTTCAAACCTTCAACCTGTACTCGGGGCGCAAGATCCTAACGAGGGGTTTCATCCCTCGAAACGTAATTCGGGAATCATAATCCCGGGCCGTTACATCAAATTTTTCATTCAAACCAATGTACATCATGCATAGCTTCATGCTTCCAACCAGTATTCATAAAGAACTAGATCAGATAAGTAGAACTTTTTTTTGGAACAAAGATCTGCAACATAGACCACTTATTAGTTGGGATAGAATCTGCAAACCTAAATCCAAATGTGGGTTGGGAATAAGAAAGTCTAGAGATATGAATGGGACACTCCAAATAAAACTTTTATGGAAAACCCTAGCCGAATCGGAGAATCATTGGGTTAAAATTATTAAGCACAAATACTTTAAGGAAACCGGTATTCTGCAATACCATAAAAGAGTTAACGCATAATGACAAACATTAGCTCTCTAATTGAAAAATTCAAAACAAGATTAATATGGTAAGCTGGAAATAAGAAATCAAATAATTTTTGGAAAGATAACTAGGTATCATCTAATTAAAAGAATAGACTCTGCAAACCAGATTGAGGAGGACGTAAAGGTTAGTGATTTCATCTTATGGTGAAAGTGGTGGAAGGAAAAACTAAGTCAGGTGTTAGACCTTGATCTAGTTACTGAAATCTTACAAATCCCAATTCCAATCAACTCCGTCCCTGACATACTTTATTGGTGGTCTGATAGGGAAGGATGGTTCGCTGCGGCAAGTGCAATGAAAATTATAACCAACCCGAATAGAATAGAAGAAGAACTGAATAAGTGGATATGAAACCAAAAAAATTAAAAACTTTTTGTGGAAGATATGTCATAAAGGGTTACCGACAAAAGATAGGTTGGAAAATAGAGGTGATCGAATCCCAACGAGTTGTTCCCTTTGTGATAAATATGCTGAGGATGAAGCACATCTTTTCTTTGAATGTGGATTCACGAGAGGGTCATGTCTACATATTGAAAAAGCATATGAAATAACACAACCGCTCTTACAGAACAAGAGATATCAGACTAATAATGGGACAACTAGGAGAAACACTTTATAAGGATGAGAAAGAAACATTGGCAATAAAATGGTGGGCTATTTGGTATTACCATAACCAGATCACATCCCGTGAGGGCCGGATTCCTTCTGCATATGAGATATCAAAGTTCATTTGTTTAACACGTGAAAACCGGAGAAAAGTGTGTGAGGAAGTAGACGATGAGGCAAAAAATGGCACAATTGAGATTCCAAGGAAAAAGACTAGCAGGAAAAACATCAAATGGAGAAAACCAAATTACGGATACATGAAAATTAATTTTGATGGCACATCATGCGCGGCCCAGAGAAGACAGTCATATTGGTTATATTATTAGGGATTGGAGTGGTAAACCAATAGTTATAGGATTAAAAAACATGGGTCGGCAGAAACTCATAATGACGGAAACCCTTGGCTTGTGAGAAGGCCTTAAAAAGTCCCAGGAACTCCGTATCCAAAAACTAGAAATAGAAGGGGATTCACAAATCATCATTCGACACCTAAAAAATAATGGCAGACGTCCATGAGAAATAGAACTTTTAATGGGAGATATCAAATTATTAACTAATTCTTTTGAGGAAACGAAATTCTATTTCGTACCCCGGAAAGGTAACAGAGTGGCTCATAATATTGCACACCTTAGCCGCTTTGTCGGCGGGGTGTCGATTGCAACTGACAAGGATCTTATTGATCTCATCCGTCGGGATGTTATCGATTATGTGAAATACCAATCGAATTCTTACCTAATAAAAAAACATAAAAATAATTTTTTGATTTTTTATCATAAATATTTTTTCTAATTAATTTAGTGTTACCTTTGTATAGAAAGCGGTAGGAGATCCAAGAATTCAGGGAAAAGTAACAAACCTTTTTTTTAATGTAAAAGTTATAAACTCACTTCGCAACCGTTTTTCTATCTTCTAATAGGTAGGGATGGCAATGGGTCGGGTGATGGGTGGATGATCTACTTCCGTCACCCGACCGACCACCCCCCTTCACCCTACCCGACCCATCACGCACCAAATATTTCGCTCGCCCCGTCCACCCATCACCTACCGGTTGATCGGGTCGATCGGGTGATAATTCGGGTGAAATACAAGTCATCAAATTCAACAAAAAAAAAATTATAGAAAAACATACGTCGAACACTTGGATGGATAAACAAGTAGAAAATATAGTCAAATTCGGTGAATTACGTATGAACATCCACAACTTTCAACTCTTCAAGCTAGAAGTCTTAGAAATAAAAAGACATTACAACAATGAGTCTTCAAGAAAAGCAAGACTAAAGAGATGGAAAGTGTTTGATAGGTTAGTTGAATTAGGGTTTAGGGGTATATTGATAATTTTATAAATATAATATAATTATATAATATAAGTCGGGTGACAGTTCGGGTGATGGATGGGGAATGCCTTCACCCGAATCCGACCCGACCCATCACCCGTTCACCATCACCCACTTAATATCCGCTTTGAATCGGATTTTCACCCACTTTTTCGGATCGAGTAAGACGAATATCCGTCGGATGCGGGTGAAATTGCTATCCCTACTAATAGGCTTCCCAACCACTCGTTTCTTACCTCACAAAAGTGTAGAGTTATAAATTCAAATAGAATAGATATATTTAATGGGGAAATAAGTGGATATTTGAAAAATACATACCCTTTGCTCCAAAATAAAAATAAAAATAAAAATACTTATCCACATAAGAAAGTAATGGATATATCTATATAAACTCTTAATTTAGAAAAGTTTAGGATAATGTGTCAAGCTTAGAGTAATTTTAGGAGTCTCAACCAATTTTTTTTTTTGCCATTTTTCTTTAATTTTCTTTAATTCTTTTTTTTTCTTTTTTTCCTTTAATTTTCTTTTTTTCTTTAATTTTACCAACTATCTATCTATATAAACTCTTAATTTAGAAGAGTTTAGGATGATGTGTCAAGCTTAGAGTAATTTTAGGAGTCTCAACCAATTTTTTTTTTGCCATTTTTCTTTAATTTTCTTTAATTCTTTTTTTTTTCTTTTTTTCCTTTAATTTTCTTTTTTTCTTTAATTTTACCAACTATCTATATAAACTCTTAATTTAGAAGAGTTTAGGATGATGTGTCAAGCTTAGAGTAATTTTAGGAGTCTCAACCAATTTTTTTTTGCCATTTTTCTTTAATTTTCTTTAATTCTTTTTTTTTTCTTTTTTTTCTTTAATTTTCTTTTTTTCTTTAATTTTACCAACTATCTATCTATATAAATTCTTAATTTAGAAGAGTTTAGGATGATGGGTCAAACTTAGAGTAATTTTAGGAGTCTCAACCAATTTTTTTTTTTGCCATTTTTCTTTAATTTTCTTTAATTTTTCTTTTTCTTTTTTTCCTTTAATTTTCTTTTTTTCTTTAATTTTACCAACTATTGGGTTTAATTCAAAACATTGATCTTAGCCTAAATTATAATTTTAGTAGTTTTTTTTCTCTAAAAAAAAATCTATATAAACTCTTAATTTAGAAGAGTTTAGGATGATGTGTCAAGCTTAGAGTAATTTTAGGAGTCTCAACCAATTTTTTTTTTTGCCATTTTTCTTTAATTTTCTTTATTTCTTTTTTTTTTTCTTTTTCCTTTAATTTTCTTTTTTTCTTTAATTTTACCAACTATTGGGTTTAATTCAAAACATTGATCTTAGCCTAAATTATAATTTTAGTAGTTTTTTTTTCTCTAAAAAAACAATCTATATAAACTCTTAATTTAGAAGAGTTTAGGATGATGTGTCAAGCTTAGAGTAATTTTAGGAGTCTCAACCAATTTTTTTTTTTTGCCATTTTTCTTTAATTTTCTTTAATTCTTTTTTTTTCTTTTTTTCCTTTAATTTTCTTTTTTTTCTTTAATTTTACCAACTATCTATCTATATAAACTCTTAATTTCGAAGAGTTTAGGATGATGTGTCAAGCTTAGAGTAATTTTAGGACTCTCAACCAATTTTTTTTTTTGCCATTTTTCTTTAATTTTCTTTAATTCTTTTTTTTTCTTTTTTTCCTTTAATTTTCTTTTTTTCTTTAATTTTACCAACTATTGGGTTTAATTCAAAACATTGATCTTAGCCTAAATTATAATTTTAGTAGTTTTTTTTTCTCTAAAAAAACAATCTATATAAACTCTTAATTTATAAGAGTTTAGGATGATGTGTCAAGCTTAGAGTAATTTTAGGAGTCTCAACCAATTTTTTTTTTGCCATTTTTCTTTAATTTTCTTTAATTCTTTTTTTTTTCTTTTTTTCCTTTAATTTTCTTTTTTTCTTTAATTTTACCAACTATTGGGTTTAATTCAAAACATTGATCTTAGCCTAAATTATAATTTTAGTAGTTTTTTTTTCTCTAAAAAAACAATGGGATTAATTCAAAACATAAAATTAATAATAAGAAAATATAAAATTAATATTAGTAATCTATATCTATATATATCTATATATATACTACTTCAATCGTTTTCTCTACCCATGAGTTTAATTCAAAATATTTAATTATCTGAACTTTTACAATTATGTTATAATATTAATTTATTATATTAGTAGGATTTTATTTATAAAAAATCGCGCCATGGCGCGGAGATCATACTAGTTTACCAATAAAAAGAAACTTCGTATGAATACATCTATTATGCATAGTATACAATAATACTTATAAGTATTATAACAATTCATACAATATAACATGTTTAAAAAAAATCATTTTGATCGTATAATAAAACTTTTTACATACAATAACACTTGTATAAAATCCAACAAACAATTTCAAGATAAATTACCTTATAAATGATTGCTATATACAATAACACGTGAAATGTAATACTATATTTTTTAAAAAATAATTTTTTTGACTAAGGAAGAGTTCAGAGTGTCCTTGTAGACTGGAACTTGAAATTCCACGTCGGCAGTTAACAATCTAGTGTCTTCGAGAAGGGTTTATTTTCAAACAAATAAATTTATAAGATCGAAACCCCGCTATAGTATAGTATAATTAAGTTTGTCCGCAGGGAGAAAGTCGGTGACTCAATTCTAGTTACCAAAGAGCAAAATAATAGCAAGAAGAAATGACAAATACGGAGATTTTTTTTGGGTTTTAAGGTTGCTGAATTTTTGGAATAAAATCGATATTATGAAATATCTAGGGCATAGGGAACACCACAACGATAATCATACAAGCATTGCAATGAATCAAGTAAAAATCATGTTTTTATCTATTAAATAGGTCAACTTGCATCAACCCTAGCAAAGCAATCAATTTATTTTCACAAATTAATAAACTTTACTAATGATCTTAATTAGGTTATCAAACTTGCGTTCAAAATCCTAATTACTATCAAATTCACAATTCAATCTTTCAATTTAATTGCAAAAAGGAATTTCCCCAATTTTCATTGAGTACTTAAGCACATAAAATAGATAAAACCAATCAATTCATCAATTCATAGCAAAATTGCAAGTATAACTATCGTTGGGATCACCCCAACCCTAGAAAAGACGACTACTCACGCATAAACATGGTAGACATTGCAAAATTTATGAAATAAATAAAAATCAGAAAATTAAATTACATAAAAACCTGAGAACAATGTCAACAAAGCCTCACAAAAGCCTCACAAAATGTTCTCCAACCTTCGCCGAAGAAATCCCTTCAAAAAGCTCTCAAATTCGCTCACAGGCGCTCTCTAAACGTGTGTTGAGAATTCTAAACGTGTGCTAAAAAGAGGTGGGAGGAGAGAGACTCCTCCAAACCCTAAAAATCCTATTTATACTTAATAGCCCATAAACTTAATTAGGAAATAATAAATATAGGAATTTTATCAAAAGTCTATCTAAGAAAAGAGGTAAAAATAATTAAATCCGGATAAATCTTCTCCGTTGGGTGCCATACCGAAGCGGATGACCTCGGTACCGACCCCCCTTAGGGTTGTTATGAGCACTGTTGCTTGATCTCGCTTAGCCTCGGTACTAACCCCCCTTAGGGTCGTTATAGGGTCGGTATGACAGTGATCCATCTCGGACTTAGGAAAACACCCGTATCTCCTTCGTTATAACTCCGATAGCTTCCGTTCTTTTTCATATGCGCTCCTTATTCTTTTCCGCATCTTTTCAATGTTAAAAGTTTCTTCAAAAACAGCTCCCAAAATCCTGTAAAACACACAAAAGCTAGTGAAGACATCTATTTCTCATGAAATATGAAAACATATGCAAAAGACACTAAACCCAATGCAAAACCTATGAAAATGACTCAAATTGACACTAAAACCTATGAGAAAATATAACTAAAAACATGCACATCAAAATACCTCATACTTAGACTAGGTTGTCCTCAAGCAATAACCAAACAATAACCAACACCCACAGCACATCCTTCAAGTCTTCGCCATTGTCAAAAGCAACATTATAAAGTTGTAGCAAAGTAAAGCAAGTGAATTTAACGTCATCACACATATATGAGCGATCCATAGGCATAAGCATTATAAATCCAACCTCACAAGGATAATGCGTTTACACTCAACTCTCAATGTGTTTAGGCTATGAAGATCAAATCTCAACTCAATTCCATATACAAACGCATAAACATTGCAATTTAAATGTAAATCCACTTCGCAACCAATTATGTAAATGCAAACAAGAATCATCAGGAGGACTTCGCTCAATGGAAGAGTTCAAAGAAGACTCCATTTGGCTATGTGGTGCTTAATAAAATCCGGTAATCAAGGCTCCTAAATTTCCAACACAACTCAACCAAACCATAACTCTCAATCATATGAATCAACCAAACTCTCCAACTCATCTCAATGAAGAACACAACCTCTCAAACTCAATAAACCTCTCAACAATATGAATCTTGCAAAAGTAAAGGAAATAAGGTAAATTTGGCTCATGCACTTTATTCACAAAACATATAAACACAAACTTTCCTTCTCCTCTTTTTTTCGATTTTTTTCTTTTCTCTTTTTTTTTTGAAAACAAAAAAATAACATAATAAAAAAAAACAGTGCATTTATAGGGTGAGCCAAAAATCTTTTTACATAATATGCATAGTAAGATAGAAATATAAAACCAACCCATATCTCAATAAATTCAAAAAAATCCTTATCACTTGAAATCAAACACAAGCTCATTCCTTCCACAAACCATCGTTCCAATCAACTCTAAGTCTTAATTCCCAAATGGGGATCATACTCAATTTGGCTAAGGATAATAATTTTGTGGAGCTTATAAATAAAGATCTCAGGCTAATGTTCTGGCTTCAAGCAGAGATAATGCAGGGTAGGTAAAGAGATGATAAAATTGCTTTAAAAGGTGCCTCCATCATTTAATTCTCATTCACATAAACATATAAATGCATTGGCTTTGAATAAATATCACAATATTTAGAGATGAATAGAAAGAGTAAATACACTCAAGAAAGCAGAGGGATTTTTAATGTTCTCCCTATAAGGCCAAAATTCTCACTAGGACAAATATTATTGGATTTCAACCTTTAGCCTAGGATCATATGTGCTCAATTTCATTACAAGTTCACAATCCACATAAAAACAATTTCAAGGACTTAAGCTAAACCTTTCAAACATGTCATAGGATTTACATGATCAAGTCAGTCATTATTTATCATCATAGGACATCTACGTTAGGGTATAAAAAACAAGACAAAATGAAAATAAACATGCATTTTTTTTTCTTTTCCAACATTTTTTTCAAATTTTTTTTTCTTTGTATTTTTGTTTGTTTTATGAAACTAAAAGCAAAACTAAAGTGACTAAAACATAAAATGCATAAAACTTAAACATGAATGCATAACATAATCCATAAAATACGGTGCAACACATAAAACATGATCCATAACACATAAAAATGACACAAATAAGTTTTTTGAATCCCCCACCCCATACTTAAAAATAGACAGTGTTCCCACTGTCAAAAGAAAAATATATCAAAGTAAAAGGGAAAGATTAAAAAACTCACAAAATCAAGATTCGGAACACTACTAGAAAAATGCAATTAGACATCTTTTGTGAACAGATGTCTTTCAAAAAATATTCTGATCTCTTTGTGCGTGTAGTAAAAGATCAATTTTTCCACATCGGTTTTAAACAGATGTATTTTCTTGGTTAAAACATATATTTTATTTTGAACACCGATATAAATCAGCCCCTCAAATTTATTTTTGAAATGTTCACATGTTGTTAAAGCCTTATTATTTTTCATTTTTAAGCTTTTGAACATGTCCACACATGCCTAAATTTTACATTTACATCAATTTTTTTTAAAAAATAATCAATATATTAAAACAAAATAGACATCATTTTTATTATATTGATTTTGTGTATATTAATTCCATATATATAATTTGTGATTTTTTATTGGTTTAAAAAAATCTATAGCTTGAAATAAGTACATAACTGATGTAATAATATGATATGGACATCATTTTAGATTTTTATAAAAATGTTGTTAGCAATATATATCAATTTATATTAACATTGTGATGTAGAAATATATGTTACACATCGATTTATATTATTTAGACGATCTCTATAATGATACTAGCATTCGTTTTCCTATAATGGTTCGATTTCATAGCTATTAAGGCACAACACTTTCCATTTAAAATCCAATGTTTTTTCGTTTGATACACAACACCCTTGCAAATAAAGATACAAGTCTCAAGACCAACTCGTTCTTCTGATTTTTTATTATACAACTTTGCTTTGATGTCAGCAATTGCCTTCGCATCTCCAGATAAAACAACCTCTTTATAAGCTTTAATGATTTCATCCACATTCGGAACTAGGGACTTCAATTCCGCCTCACTTTCTTGAGCTTGGATATCAGCCTGCTTATCCTTGTTTCCCTCGCCTCTCCTAACTGCAACGTTAAAAAAGGCAATAATGAAACAGGACGAATCGTAAAGAGGAGAACAAAGAACCGATCTTTGTGCCTTAAATATTAAGTTTAAGGCTTTCTGTCTCTTGATTAATAATTTCTCCAAAACACAACACATACTATACGCATCTGACTGCTTGAGAAATCTATGCTTTAAAATGCAATAAAACTTGTTGATGCATTTTCCCATCATGCTATCTGAAATATGAATTCGAAAACATACAAGTAATAAACCCAAAGTGGCATCACATGCTATTACCAGAACAGTTTCAAACAATCACCTCGCGAGCACACTGTTGTATGTCACCATGGAAGGCAAAGCAATCCAGCTTGCTGAGAAGCAGAGTATAATATAATGTTTCAACCTCCACCGTAACAATGCAAGATCATGAGAAGTGGGAATAATAGAGAGAACAAAAATAGCACAATAACAAACAAAAGTTGTCTCCAATATGCTATAACGACGAATAATATCAGGAACCAGTTGAACTCTAGTAGAGCTAGAGCAAGGTATAACAATGTTCAAACAAGATTCAAATTAACGGTTCACTAATGTTCGGACACGCAGTTAGTTATCACCCTTATAAGTTTGATAAGATATTGGAGATTCCAGATGTAGATTGATCGAGTAGGTTAACTATATCATGTCATTAATGTATAACGTAATATTGGCAAGCAAAGCAGTGAATGTCAAGCTTAACTAGTGCACAAGTGACTTGTGCACTAGTTCAGCTTGACAAGTGCATACATGTTGCTATGCAGGCTGAGCTATCCGCTGTACTCTAGTTATCAAGTTCTTCAATCAGCTTCTTCATTTTAGTAATACACACCCAATCAAAAGGCCAAGTTTTTTCTAACAAAAATAAACACCAAGTAGTTTTCATATATGTCAGTCTTTAAATTTCTAAAACTTCAAATATGTTTGCTTATCAATACACTAAAATTGCCCATCAATACACTAAAACGTTGACCACTAACCTGGTTAGAGGTCAATGTTTTAGTGTATTGATAAGCAAACATATTTCTACTTGGGCCATTCTCCTTTAACAAATAGAAATAGAACTTAGGCATGACACATCCTAGGAAATATCATAAGCGGTGCTTTGACCACCATAATAAGTTTAAAAGTGTACCTTCATCTTTGGCCAATTACAGATAATTAGTGCCAGATTCTCTTTGATGTTTGAACTAGTCATCCTGTAGGTTAAAAAAATATCAATTTAAATCAATTCAAATTAAAAGCAACTATATTAGTTGTATGAATTAGCAACCAAAACGAATACAGATCAAACTTATAATAAGTAAACCCAGTGCCAGTGAGACTATAATGTAGATAGCCTGTGAATGCTTAATGAATTTAAATAAAGGGCTAGCTTTCTAAAATTTGTGAAAATTTCAATGCTATCCCAAACCTGTCCTTTTCACCTAGCTACACTAAACATATATATCACACTTATGCATATGTATATGATTAAATTTGTACACATATATTTCAAGATATTTTGAAATAAAAAGCTATGACGCGATCATGAGAAATAACTAGCTAGCCACTATGGATAATCTAGTATCGAGCATTTGGAGTTTGATTCTCATTGATTAATGTTGTTTAGAGTTTTCCAGATCTATAGTCTCTCACTTATCCTGTGATGTACATCTGCAATTTGTATTTGTATTGAATTCAGATAGCACTAGAAATAATTCAAGATGATAAAGATTTGATCAAAAGATAAGCATCCAAAACCCACAAAGGTTCACATGACAGACATGTCAGAAAGCATACTGGATTATACTTGCAAATGATATTTCCAGAAATTTTGATTCTAGAAGATGAAAAAATTACGCTCGGTTATCTCTATTGCAGAAAGCAGTTCAGATCAAGAACACAAATCAGTAGAGCAATTACTCAACAATGACAACAACCAAATTACCAAAACATCAATCTCACAAAACTGGAATTCAAGCAACCAATTCTAAGGGAATAAAACACAATGACCGCAAAGTTTTCCAGATCAGAAACCTTTGAAGTTTGAGTATCAATGGTGGATAGTAAGTGCAATTGTACCATGGTAGATGAAACTTCACTTAAATTGGGCACCCAAGTTCCAAAAATGAAATACATAAGCTAAATGAAAGATAAATCACTTGAAAACACTACGTTCAAGAATGAACCATTATGTGATGTTGGCAATCATTATATCATCTAAAAGGTCAAAATTTCAAGTGATTTGCAGCATACTGAAAGTTTAGGGATATTGGTCAAAAGGCGGAAAGCAAAATAACTCTCGGAGGACGTTATAGACTCGTAATTCACTAATACATGAACAACATGAGTACAGAGAAGAACCACAACAAGCAGCATGAAATGGCCTATACAACTCCTAGTAAGCAATAGTATTTTGATTATAAATCCTGCTCCACTAACCTCCAGCTCAGAGAAGTCAAACCATGGGCAACAATCCAGAACTTCACAAACAAAAACAACAGTATCTCACACAAGAAATCCTCCATTTGAGTCTAGCATCTCTGACACCTTCATAAACTGAAGAACTGAGAATTGTTTCATGTTCTTTGTGTGTGGTAAAAAAACAAATTATACCTTCGTCAGATCTGAGTTAAAGATTATACCTGGATGAGATCTAGAAGCTCAGACGTAGGTTTTGAATCTGCACAATCAGCTTGATGACTGGCAAAAAAAAAACCCAAATTGATCAAACCACAACCCTAAATATCATATCTTTTTACAAGTGGGTGAATTTTGGCGGTAAATCCGAGAAATTAAAGGGTAAAATTACCTCATGTGGCGCCGAGTAGGCTCGGGGAGGAGGCGGGAAGTCATCTGTGGAATCAGCACAGCTCGGGCGAGCGACGGTGGCAGTGGAGAGAGGTCTGGCGAGACGGAGACAAATGGTGAAGTGCAGACAGTGCTCGGTGGTCTGGGCTAATGAAAAGTTCGAACATGTGGAGGCATGAAGTGGTGGTGTGGTGTCGATGAAACTAGAGATGGACCGAGAACAAGAGAAGACGCCATGGGCGAAGCCGAAGGAAGGAGGGAAGGAAGTAGGTGGTAGTTGGGAGGCGAGAGAGAACAATGGTCGGTCAGGCAAGCCGGAGGAAGGAAGGAGCCGACGATCGACAAGGGGCTGCCATGGGTGAACAGTGGCGAACGGGGTCGAGAGAGCGAGAGGTAGCAGATGCCAGATAGAAATTAGGGATTGGGATAAATCTTTCCCAAGCTAATGGAATACTCCCTCCGTTCCAAAATACATGGTCTTTTACTTTTCGACACGTTTTTTAAAGAGCGAAAAACTCTATAAAATATTATTTTTTATTTAATTTTTTTTATATAATTAGATACTTATTAGTAATAAGTATCAAATAGTATAAAAATTTTAATTAAAAAAATAATACTTTATAGGGTTTTTCGCTCATTAAAAAGCGTGTCAAAAAGCAAACACCCATCTATTTTGGAACGGAGGGAGTAAATTTGAAGTTTTAGAAATTTCCCAAATTTGAAAACCCCTCCAATTTTTTTTTATAATTCAAATCCACGTGTTTCCGTTTAACAAATTCAAACTCGCACATTTTAATTTATTTTTGAATCAATAATTTTACATCTGTCACAAAATTCAACGGTTGTCTTTTTTTTTTTTTTGAAACGAAAAGAACTAGTAATTTTCCCGTACCTTGTACGGGTGAATATTTTTATTAAAATTTACCGCGTTTTAGTGCCCCCGGTTTAGGTCCCCTCCTACCATGAATATATTTCATTTCATTTGAATTGTTGTATGTTATCAATTATAACCCCTTTTATAATACAATGACACTTACAATCACAAACAAAAGTCTCATAATTTCGGTCAAATTTGATATCTTAAACAAAATAGTCGACACATTAATTTTCTACTAACATATTACTCTTGCTTCTTATCATGTTGTTCCTTGAAATCTTTTATTATCATGATGAAATACTTTTTTTTTCTTAAGACAATCGATATTTCAAATTTGACAAAAAATAGTAAATCACCTGGTTCTACGCTTCTCATAGTATCCATCCTAATTGAAGGCAAAGAAAAGAAATCTTATAGTTTTTAGCTATAGAAAACCGAATTCGAATCCTTTATGATATTTTATCTATTTCATCATTCTACACCTTTTAAATTGATCTAAATTATAAACCAATTTGATAAAGATACCTTAAGTTTAAATGTACAAACCCTATATAGCTAAAGAATTTAAAACCCCGCATCATTGAGAAAGATTTTCTAAATCTCAATACATCAACCCTAAAAAAATCTATTTAAAATGACTAAAAATAATTGATATTTAAAAATGTTTTCATTATAAATGTTTTTTTAAATAATAGGTAAAAATTAAGAGAAATTAATAAAAAAAAAATTATCCATTTATTTATTAAATTAAATGTTTTAATAATAAAAATTATACATATAAAAAAAATTAGCCCATCTCATCTACTTAAAGTTTAATTTCTGATTCCGTGCATGATCAAAACCAATTACTTGTAACGATGTGATGAGTTTAATTGCGATGGAATGTGACTTAGGGCCTGTTTTCTTCCCCTCTTTTTTAAGAGGTGGAAGAGATGGAGGTGGGGAAAAGGATGTGGAGATGGGGCAATTTCCCCTACCTTGGGGCGTGTTTTCTTCTCCCTCTCCCAACACCACCCCCACCTTCATTAAAGGGGTGGATCTCCTCCCCATCCCCTACCTCCCCTCCCCAAGGTAGGGGAAATTGTCCGATCTCCACCTCCTTTTTCCCACCTCCATCTCTTCCAGCTCTTAAAAAAGAAGGGAAGAAAACAGGCCATTGGTGAGGGGAGGGAGGGGATGGGGATGAGATCCACCCCTTTAATGAAGGTGGGGGTGGTGTTGGGAGAGGGAGAAGAAAACACGCCCTTAAAGTATGGTGTTTGAATTCAGAAAATACAATTTTTTTTTTTGGAAGTAGTATCTTGCCATTTTCTATTTTTAATAAGACTCTTTTTTAATAAGACTCTGGGTGATTTTAAACTGTATTTGATGAAGTCATGAATTTTTTTAATATTATATTAGGCCATGGAGACTTTTGTAATATATTATTACTCCTCAAGTTCTGATGCCTTGTAGTAGTAATTAATTAATTGATTAGAGTAACAAAAAGTCAAATTAAATTTGAAGAGTTTGATCAAGTATGCCATGGCTAGTGGTGAAAGACAGAAAGAGTCTTCTCTTTGCTGTCTTTATTCTCCCATCAATAAAGAGGAAGAAGTCTCAAGTCACCAATTGGTTTTATCTTTCCCTGCACATACACCAGCCATCAGGTTTATATTGGTGCAGGTTTACTTGAATTGTAATACAAATTAGTACTCCCTCCATACACACTTATTAATAAAATCTATATTTATTTTATATTTTGATAGGATAAGTAAGTTTTAATATCTAGATATGAATCTTGTTGTTTTCTTTTTAATTTAAGTATTTAAGGTGGGTAGAATTTTTCACGCTTCTTTTAAAATAAGGGGTAAATAGTCAAGAAGTAGGGATAACTCATTGGAGTATATACGTATTACGTAGTATTCTTTAACTTTTGACATATTACATTTCTCTTTAATTACAGTTTTGAGTACTATAATTAACAATTTTAATGCCAAACAATTTCGGTATAAAGGAGACAAAGATTTAAACATTACCCTTTTTAAGACTCTGAAATTGTGGACTGAGGAACATATCCATACATCATCAACTGTAAAGACAAAAGATCCAACATTGCACAAATAGATTCTGCATCTGAATGGCCTTTGTCACCAGCAACAAATTCATGAACACTGTCACCGATCTCTATTAAGCTGATTCCTGGTGTCTTTTGTATCCCATGAGCCTTCATCTTTCTTCTCACCTTGCCTGAACCCTCCCACCTGCCAGCTGCTGCATACAAATTAGCCAACATCACATAGTTCGAATCACAGCCCGGGGCCAACTCAGCTATGCAATTCATCAACATCTCTGCCAAGTGAACATCATCACAGTTTCTACAAGCAGCCAACAATGACCCTAACACAACTTCGTTCGGTTCCATTGGCATTTTAGCAATCACGTTTAGAGCCTCTCGCAATCGCCCTGCACGGCTATATAGGTCTACCAAACACCCATAATGTTCGATTCTGGGTGGGATGCGATTCTTTCTCTGCATTTGATCAAAGAGCCCAAGCCCCTCGTCGATCAAACCTGCATGGCTACAAGCAGATATTGCTCTAGTAAAGGTGACCCCATCTGGGATGAACCCCTTATTCTGCATCAAATTGAAGTATCTTAATGCCTCTTCAGTATGCCCTTTCGACGCAAAGCCATTGATGATCGAATTCCATGAAACTACACTATGAGTTGGCATCTCATCAAATATTTCCCGGGCATATTCAATGCACCCACAACGACAGTACATGTCAATGAGTGAGTTCCCAACACGAATATTGGCCCAGAAATCCTTTCTAACAACAAACCTGTTAATCCATAACTCCAAGTTAAGTGCTCCAAGGTTAGCACAAGCGGCAATTACTGAGATGATAGTAACATGATCAGGCTCAATCCCACTTAGCTGCATTGCACGAAACCAATCCAGAGCTTCCTCATAAAGACCCTGTTTCACGAACCCACCAATCAACGCAATCCAAGAGATTGCATCCCATTGAGGCATTTCGTCGAACAATATGACTGCATCCTCAACTCGGCCACTCCTCATGTAACCATCAATCATAGTGTTCCAAGTCATCGCATTTTTAGCCAAGTTTACAAATGATCCAACAAAAATTACAGTGTTGCACTACCTGCACTTGCAATTGAAGTGAGTGATTCTGCACTTGTTTGCAATTGAATCGCTGGCTAGTGCCAATTGAAGTGAGTAATTGAGGGAAACTTCAGCCCGTCATCCCTAATTCCTACACAGTAATGTGAGTGAGATGCTAAATGTATTCGGTGGGTTCTATAGCCAAATGGAACAAATCAAACCAAAATTAACATAGCTCAAAATTAACTTACCCCAACTCACAATATTGTGCAGCAAGGACGATGGCTGGCGTTCTCAATTCAACTCGTTCCTCTCTCGAACCCACACTTTGACAACCTCCACTAACACCATCTGAACCCTAATACTCCCTTCGCCGCCACCGCACCTCTCTACACCGTCGTCTACCACCGATGAGCAACCCCTCAATCTCCACTTTCTGATATCCATCACCTCGCTCTCCCTCTGTCTCCAATTTTGATGCCCCCACCCTTGCCTAATTGCAAACACAGCACGAACACGGATGTCCATGACCGCCTCCGATTTCACCTACCATCGCGCTCCTTTGATCGATTTGATCCCGAACCACTCAAAGAAAACCCTAAACCCTGAATTTGGCAGGCATGACGGGCTGAAGTTGCCTGCAATTACTCCAGTTGGAAGATTCTGCACTATTGCCTGATTCCATAAAGGCTACCGCCGTGGTGAGCTCCTTGAGGCCGAACTCGGCTCGGCGACGCTTCTGGCCGTGCGCCACCGTGAAAGAAGGGGTTTTGGTCGAAGACGAAGATCTCGTGATTATAGGACCTTCGGTGGATGAGGAGGAAGAAGACCATTAGTAGGAAGGAGAACGTGGATGGGAGTGCAAAGGTAAGGAGAACGTGAATGAGACTCGCTAGTTTCTCCTGGAAAAGGCGTCAAAGGGAAGGAGAACGTGGTATGGAGAAACCGCTAACAAAGGGAAAGAGGCGGTTTCTTAACTTTACTCAGAGAAGACACGTGGCGCAATCTTTTACAAAGAGATTGCTTCTGAAATAATAAGTATAAGGGGCGGATTTGGCTGAAAGGATAAATCTAGGAGCCAAGAGCATCCGAAAGGATGAAATCACGAAGCTTAGAGTCGTCAGGTGCCAGATGGCTATGGAAGTCAACGTTTAGGTGCGATAAATGGTCCGCAACACGGTTAGCTTCCCTGTAGACATGACGAATCTCTATGAAATTGAAGAAGCCAAGCGTGACTAGACTGTCAGAGACAATCATATCAGAGTCACCTTGGGCAAAAGTGCTTTGTTTCGAAAGTACCATATGCTCCACCACCAAGTAAAGGCGAGCTTAGTGAAAGTTGTGTTTATAGCAAAAAATTGAGTTGGGTCCATCCAAGTGACGACTTTTTGCGAAACTGGGCAGGACCATAGAAGGTGAGTAAGGTCTTCATATTGAGAGTCACATTGTGGACAAGTAGTCGGAATGCCAAACCCACGAGAGGCAAGTCTAGCCGAGGTGGGCACTCCATTTTTGGTGATTTTCCAAATAAACGTTTTAACTTTAGATGGTGCGTCCATGTGCCAGATCCAGCTCATATCAGATCTATGATGTTGTTTCCCAGCATCGATCATATCAATAGCTGAGCTAGTAGAGAACCAACCATTGCGGCTCCATTTCCAGTACAACATGTTGATATGAATGTGCTTGGGTATCGGAATTGTGAGGATAAAATCAATTATTTCATTGGGTATAATGTCTTTAGTTTCGTCTCGTAGCTTCCTCGTATCCCAAGTCTTAGTGTCTGTGAAAAAGTGTTGGAATAATTTAACATCACAATATTCGCTTTTGAACATCACAATATTATTCTTTGATGTATTAGAATAATTTAACATCGGGTATTTTTTTTGACAGACTTAAAACGTGTGATGTCTAATTGCATGATTCTAGTATTCGCTTTTGAAGATCAATAAGCTCTCTATGGAAAGGGCGGCGGCGGATCAAACCAATATATACTCAAGCCACACCTAATAAGTACTTAAAAGAAGCAAAATAACAAGAATAGTATGCACTAAATAAATCATATAAGCATATAAAGCAAGTGCAATAATATAAGCTCAAAATAAACTCCATAAATAAACAAGTGCATTCTTAAACAAGTTCAATAACCTTAAATGCACAATAACTCACCACAATATAAAATATGATGCATCTCCTATAAAAATATTCTCAATATAAACCATATAAGTAATGTAAATCAATATGAACAAATCAACCACCATAACCTCCTACTTAAGTTCAAAACAAGTAAGAAAAATAAATATGAAATATATACAACTTGTTTGCATATGCCAAATCATGCAAGAATATAATTTTCATGCTAAAATAGAAGAAACTAATCAACCAAAAGTATAAAAATTAATTCATAAATCAAAGCCTGAAACGGATGGCAATGAAATCCAAAAATCATAATTAGCACACAATCTATAGAGAATTTGACAATGCCATGAACATGAAAATTGCTCAAAATCAACTCAGCAACACAACCATATCATCAATTTCGACCAATTTGGCTTTCGGCAAAAAGCCCCAACTTCCGCTCTTAAATCAAACCCTAGGTTTTCAATCTAAACCTAAATCATCAAACCAATCAAAACAATTGAAATAACCAGTTTATGGTTAGAAATCATACCAAAAACAAGTAGAAAGAGGAAGAAAATTCGGGATTTCGAAGGTGTAACAAGCCAAAAAGGCAGAACAGGGTTGTTGGGTAGAAAAGGGTTCGGTTGGGATGCTGCTGGGCTCGGACCACAGTGATGTCTGGGCTCAAGGGGTGCGACAGGGGTAGGCTCGGGTGCGGCTCGGGCTGTGTGGGTCGTAGATGGCTCGACGGAGCTGTGGAAGGCCGGGAGAAGAAGGTTGTTGCCCGGTGTTCGCCTTGGCTCGGTGGTGCTGTGTAGGGGCTCGAACAAGGTGGTTCAGAGCACTCTGGGTGCGCAGAAGGAAGGTGGATCGAACGGTGGTGGTGGATGGCCCGAATGTGGCTCGGTGGAGGCGTGGGTGGCGCGGAGAGAGAAGAGAAGGCTGGGCACGGTGCTCTCGGTTCAACAATAGATGGGGACTCGGTGTGGGGGCTGCAGGGCTCGAACTAGGCCGAGGTCAGGCTTGCTTGGTGCGCCCAAGGGAGGGGGTTCGAGCGGTAGTAGCAGCGGTGGCCGGAGGTGAGGGTGGGCAGTGTGGGTGGCCAAGAGAGAAGGGTAGGCGGGGCGGCTAGCTGTTGGACTGGGCTTGGGGAAGAGAGGAAAAAAAAGAAATAAAAAAAAAATCAAAACATCCATAGGGGTCGTTACCGACCCTAGGGTGATCAGTACGGGCTCGGTACACCTTCTGGATTTTGAAATTTTTCGAAAAAGTACTTACCTAGACCGCCAGAAGGTCGGTACCGACCCAAGTGGGGTCGGTAAGACCTCGGTACAGCTTCTGCTCCTTCTCTTTTCGTCGTTTCTCGTCCTTTTCCGCCGCGGTTTTCTCTCTAAGACCTGCGTGGTTAGTGCAGTATGTTCTATCCCAGCTATTCTACTTATCCTAAAATTAAAAAATAAAACTAAAATTCAAAAAAGAAAAGGAAAATAAAGCAGGTTGCCTCCCGTAAGCGCTACCTTTAACGTCATTAGCCTGATGTGGTTACTTCAACTTCAATCCGGATCGGGAGGAGGTGGCGGATTCGGTGGCTCGGCTGGAGGAGATGGTGGTGGAACGTCCTTGGGTGGTACATCATAATAGGCCCTCGAGTGACATGATCCTTGCTCATTCGCTTTGTGCTGCTTCCTTGGACCATCTTTAATAGCCTCACGAATAAGCTTGAACCTTCCTGAGTGGACGCTCCAATCTTCCACCCATTCATCTTTCCTTAGAAAGCACTCAGCAGGTGTGCTTTCCTCATATATAAACCTCTTCCTCTTCATTGAATTGACTTCTTGAGCTTCCCCACCATCATACACAAATAGTTGTATTGCATTGTTGAGTTTGGTGTGCAATGGTGGAGGGGGGAGAGATTCCAACACCTTGTCTTCTATCGCCTCATCTTTGATGTGCCACTTCGCAAGAACTCCATACTTAAATGCGACAACCGATTTCTCGAGATCGTCGGGAATCGCCTGTGGCTCGGTAGGATCTTGGCAGTTCTCTTATGGGGGTTCCTCTTTCTCTTCGAGCACTTCTTCCTCTTGTTGGGGTTCCTCATATGGCTCCCCCTGAAATGTCTCAGTACCAACATGTGAAAAGAGGTTAAAGACCATACCTAACCTTACATGTAGCTCTGTAGGATCTTTGCAACTCTCTTCTTCCTCCTTAGTAGGCGCAATCGAATTGTCAAGAGTCTGAGTAGAGTCAGCACAAGTGTATGTTGACTCGATTGGGATAGGTTCCAACTCATCCTCATGCTCTTCTCCACCTACAAGCTCGTAAAAAATAATGTTATCATATGAACCAACCTCATACCTATATGATGTCTCTATTGGTTCTGAGGATGAGTCTTGTGAAGGTAATTCTGACAAGTCCTGCAACTTATTCCATGCATCCAGTTATTCATGCATGATTGTGTTGGTCTCCCTGATTCGTCGTACTTCAGCGGCTTCCGCTTCTATTTGGCGTTGTAATTCCGCCATCTCAACCTTCATATGCTTGATGGTTTCATCATCTAGGGATTGCCTACACTTTTCAGCGTCAACCTCCAGTGATGGTTCATACATATTTCCCCAAGATGGTGGGCAAGGCCAATACGGGTCCCTATGATCGTATCGAACATAATACCCCTCATATGGTTGATATGACTCATATGGCTCTTGGGCTTTGGTTGAATCCTCGGAGGACTTCTTTGCTTTCCAAGTATCAAAATCAATGAAATCTTCATCCTTCTCATCAACCTCGGCTAGATAACTCGCATACTCCTTTTTCCTTGCTTGTCGTCTTTCTTGTTCAACCCTTGTTTCAAAATAATCATATGCGTACTGCATCTGGTACCTAATCTTGAAAACTCAAACAAGTGCACATATCAAATGACAAGGGCTTGGCACCAAGTCAGTACCGATGAGGCGGGTGGTGGGAGGTGGGACGTGTGATGTTCGAAAAATAAAAACTAACTAAAATAGAAGAAAAGAAAAGAAAATAATATTTACAAAAGAAAAGAGATGGGCTATTCCCAAATCCTAATAGTCACTAAAACTTTGGCACAATTGAAATCTCCCTGGCAACGGCCCCAATTTGAAGAAGGGTTTATTTTCAAACAAATAAATTTATAAGATCGAAACCCCGCTATAGTATAGTAGGGTCAAGTTCGTCCGCAGGGAGAAAGTCAGTGACTCAATTCTAGTTACCAAAGAGCAAAAGAATAGCAAGAAGAAATGACACATATAGAGATTTTTTTTGGGTTTTAAAGTTGCTGAATTTTTGGAATAAAATCAATATTATGAAAGATCTAGGGCATAGGGATCACCACAACGATAATCATACAAGCATTGCAATGAACATGGTTTTTAGGATCGGGGTCCTAGACTAGGATCGAAAGGGTGCCCTAGGATCGGATCGTAGGATCGTAAGATCCTACAAATTAGTTGAAATCACATAATTATTGAAATAAAACAAAAACATGTCAAACAAATAACTTGATTTTTAAAGAGAAAACATACAATTTTGTCCATTAAACAAACAAAGCAACTAACATAGTCTAATAAAAGCCACTTAACATCCATAACTAGTCAATATTAACATCTCAAAATGGTACAAATAGACCACTGTAAGTGACTTAACATCCATTAAACAAAAAGCATAGTCTAATAATAACGAGAATAGATAAAATCACATATCAAAGTTCATATCTAATTTCAAATATCATCACAATTGACACTTTCATGAACAATTTCAGCATCCCTCTCAATGAAATCTTCATCGTCATAGTCATCATCATCATCATCATCATTTATCTCAACAAAATCATCTTCATTAGAACCTCCAATACCACTTCCATGAGTTGATCCTCGGGTTTCAATTTCAACTTCAACATTTTCACCTAAAAAAATTCAAACAAAGAAAAACAAGTGAATGTACTACATAACAAAAGTTTAAATAAATATAAAGGAGAAAATAATATAGAAGAAAGTAATTACATCTAGATGAATATGTATCTTCATCTTGATCTTCTAAAGCTTTCCCGATGATTTGTAGCCACTCCTCTTTTGTTGGGGGAATAGGATCTCCAGCCCCTTCCGTTATCCATTCATCATCTGAGGGTATGTCCTCCCAATTATCTGATTGAGTTCTACTTGCTTGATGTTTTGGGTTATTATTCATTTTCAAATTGTGCATCACATAAACTAAATCATTTAGTTTATCTTGACGTAGACGATTTCACCTTTTTGTATGCACCTAATAATATAGAACTCACTTATGTAATTTAGTACACAACATATAACAATTATAACTTGATATTATTTTTGAAATGATTAATTGAAAGATAGCTTACCATCTCAAATGCACTCCAGTTTCTCTCACAACCAGAAGAGCTGCAAGTCAAGCTTAAAATTCTTATATCTCTCACAACCAGTTTCCCGATGATTTGTAGCCACTCCTCTTTTGTTGAATGACATTATCCTCCCTAATCTTTTCCACAACATCATCTAACATTTCAAAGATTTTATCCGCGGTCTTAGAGATGTCAGATGCATCAACAGATGACAAGAAAATAGTTCCTCTAACACTATGAACAAGAAAATTACATAGTGTGCGTCTTCTCTTATCGGTCCATCCATCCGACATGACTGAGCAACCGAATTTCTTCCAATCCTCTTTATACTCCTCAACCAGCTTTCTTACACTACCCACTTCCTTCTTGAAAAATTTCTCTCTAACTTCATGAAAACTTGGTGGCTTAAGTCCCGCCCCAAACTTTGCAATCGTATCAACCATAATTGCAAACTCAGGATTGTTCACAACATTAAAAGGAACAACACTTGTATAAAAAAACCTCATCTCTTTCATCCTTCTTATACAACTGATTAATTGTTGTCTGAACCTTTCGATTTGCCTTGCTAAAAATCTGATCAATCTTGCCTTTTCCCTTCCTATTTCTTTCCATTGCAAATAATCTTTCTTCCTCCTCTTCATTATCACCAATATCATAAACCATCCTATTCTTTTTTTTTCAGCTTCCTCGGCATTGGCTACTATAATTGCTCTAAATTGTTCTGTAACATTTTGTGGAACAAGTGCACAAGACTCAACATTATGATGGGTGCCAGCAAGGTGATGTTTAATTCTGTGAATGCCACCAGAAAACACCTTGTTGCAATGCTTGCATTTGACTTTCTTTTGCTTACTATCTACGTCAATAGCATGCTCCCAACCCGGGTCTAATCTGGCACCCTTCGACCTAGACCTCTTTCTTTGTTGTTTAACTGACCCACTACTTGACATTGTAATTAAATGTCTGCAATGATAGAAATGTTTAAAGAATCAAATATATTGTCCTCAACCAAGCAAAGAATGCAAATGCAATGAATTAAAATTGATAATCAACAAGGGAATTAGGGAAGAACATCGATCAAGTCACTCAAAGAATACAAGAGGAGCAGGCGAGCATCTGAATTACCCAACTAAAAATGCAACAAGCTAGCAACAAAATAGATAATCAGCTGAATTAAAAATGCAACAAGGGAATTAGGGAAGAACATCGATCAAGTCACTCAAAGAATGCAATTGCAATGAATCGACAGTGAACTCACCAGTCGGCAGTCACCACTCACGGATCCGATTGCTCCTCAAGCGGCTCAGTTGCTCGGTACTCAGTACTCACCACACCAGCAGTCCAGCACCACAATTTAGTCTTGCAAGATCCGACTGCTGCTCAGGTGGCTCAGCTGCTCGGTACTCACCACACCAGCACCAAAGTTCAGTCGGCCAAAATCCAAATCAGCAACCAAGAAGACAAGAAGGGAAGAATATCAGCCAACCATGAACACAAATCTAAGTTACCCAACCATTTTGCTTGAATCGAATTGGCAGAAATTAAAATTTAGGGTTGCCCTCACCGAGTTTGTGTGCGTTTCAGACTTTAGAGGATTGATTGATCGAGATTTCGAGTAGAGATACGGTTTAGGGTTGAAAAAAACCATAAAAAAATATTATTTCTATCATGGGCTTCAATTTCTGTGGTTGGGCCAGCCACAAAATATGCCCAAAGACAGGCCAACAATTCATATTATCTCAACATCATCATATAATTACTGAATGCTAGGATCGTACGATTCTATACGGATCGGACGATTCTATCGATCCCAAATGATCCTACACGATCCCAGTATGATTCTAGCATCAACGAGTAATTACCAACGATCCGGATCAGGACCTTGCGTAGGATCGTAAGATCCTACGATCCAGATCGCGATTCTGATAACCATGACAATGAATCAAGTAAAAATCATGTTTTTATCTATTAAATAGGTCAACTTGCATCAATCCTAGCAAAGCAATCAATTTATTTTCACAAATTAATAAACTTTACTAACGATCTTAATTAGGTTATCAAACTTGCGTTCAAAATCCTGATTACTACCTAATTCACAATTCAATCTTTCAATTTAATTGCAAAAAGGGATTTCCCCAATTTTCATTGAGTACTTAAGCACATAAAATAGATAAAACCAATCAATTCATCAATTTATAGCAAAATTGCAAGCATAACTATCGTTGGGATCACCCCAACCCTAGAAAAGACGACTACTCACGCATAAACATGGTAGACATTGCAAAATTCATGAAATAAATAAAAATCAGAAAATTAAATTGCATAAAAACATGAGAACAATGTCAACAAAGCGTCACAAAAGCCTCACAAAATGTTCTCCAACCTTCGCCGAAGAAATCGCTTCAAAAAGCTCTCAAATTCGCTCACAGGCGCTCTCTAAACGTGTGTTGAGAATTCTAAACGTGTGCTAAAAAGAGGTGGGAGGAGAGAGACTCCTCCAAACCCTAAAAATCCTATTTATACTTAATAGCCCATAAACTTAATTAGGAAATAATAAATATAGGAATTTTATCTAAAGTCTATCTAAGAAAAGAGGTAAAAATAACTAAATCCGGATAAATCTTCTCCGTTGGGTGCCATACCGAAGCGGATGACCTCGGTACCGACCCCCCTTAGGGTTGTTATGAGCACTGTTGCTTGATCTTTCTCCGCTCGTCCAAATTGAGCCTCGGTACCAACCCCCCTTAGGGTCGGTATGACGGTGATCCATCTCGGACTTAGGGAAACGCTCGTATCTCCTTCGTTATAACTCCGATTGCTTCCGTTCTTTTTCCTATGCGCTCCTTATGCTATTCCGCATCTTTTCAATGTTAAAAGTTTCTTCAGAAACAGCTCCCAAAATCCTGTAAAACACACAAAAGCTAGTGAAGACATCTATTTCCCATGAAATATGAAAACATATGCAAAAGACACTAAACCCAATGCAAAACCTATGAAAATGACTCAAATTGACACTAAAACCTATGAGAAAATATAACTAAAAACATGCACATCAGATCTAGCGAATGCTGAAGACAAGTCACCCGACCGATTTATCACCTGATTAACTTTCCTAAAGATTTGGAAGAAGTCCGCCATTTTGAAGGACCAAATCAATAGAAACAAGTGGGAGATGAGGATATTGATTTTAAAGACAACTCCAATGCCTATTTACCATGTTGATGATAATTAAGTTGTTTCATTCCAGCTCAACCCTGCGTAAATTGAGGCCTTGAACCACCACTAGACCTGAAAGAAGCCCAACAACTTCAGCATAGAGTGTCGAAGAAGAACCACACCGCGTTGCATCCCATGCAGCAATCGAGCCCTTGTGATATTGAATGATGAATTGGGTCGTGAACTCTATCCAAATTTATTTTAAAGGTTCCCAATGGACGAGGTTTTCATCTAATGTTTTTCTTTTTGGGGGGTCTTGTTGGTCTTGTTAGTTGTTTGTTGTACTGTCCTCATCGAAAACTATCTTGGTGCTATCACACTTTGGAATTTGTTGTCGAATATGTCCTTCTCATCTTCGTTCCCCGATCACATTTTGGTCATTGAATAATATGTTCCACATACCTTACCATGTTGTCGCTAGTGTGGCTTTTCCATTATTGTCTAGTTTACTAAAGATTTCATTTAGAGGTGGTATGAAGTTAAACAGACCGGGGTGTTCCAAGATAGCACTTCCACGGGAATGGTGGCAAAGATGTACAATCTTATCTGCCACCGAATTTTATTCTCTGAAGATATGTTGATAAGATACACTCGAAAAAGATGATGTGAGGAAAAATGTGTCAGAAATAACCATCTCAATTTTTCACAGACAACGTCATTTACCCTTAATAATGTTAATAACAATTAGCTAATCCCCTTTAATGTTGATGTGGCTAATACATTAATACCCTATTTCGATTACCTTTTTACTCTGTTTATTTAAGAGGGCAAATACTTTATGAGACATTGTTTCCCATATTTTTTGTATCTGACATTAATTGTTCATCTGATTCGTCCCGTAAGATGATACCTGTTATGTTGTAGATCTATTAAAAAAATTGAGCTTAATTTTCCCGGTGATCTCCCTTGCGTTATACTATCTCTGTTAATTAAAACTTGTCTTTTTAGGAAATAAATCTTGTTGAGAATAATTTGTTTTTAGGAAAAGGAGGTGGAGTTGGGGCAAATCCTCCTACCTTGGTGAGAGAAGGTAAGAGATATGGAGGAGATCCACCCCATTAATGAAGGTGGAGGTGGTGCTGGGGCAGCCGAAGAAAACATGCCCTAAGTACTCGCCCTAAGTACTCCGTAACTAACACGAATTACTATTAAGGGCATGTTTGGCATACACATTTTTTAATCTAGCTTAAGATTATAATTTAGATGAAAATTTTAATCTAGTTTGAGATTATAATCTAGCTTAAAATTGGACATCTTGTTTGGCATGACTATTGATTATTCAAGTTTTTTGGAGATTAAATGACAAAATTACCAAAATGGGTATCAATAAATGAAAGTAAACAATAAGTCTATTTTATGGAAATTCCATCTGGTGCTCCTGGGTTTTGACAATTCCGCTTGATGTCCTAAAGTTTTATTTTGTTTGGATGGTGCCCCTGAGTTTTGTCAAAAGTCCGCCTCATGCCCAAAACTCATATTTTCACTTGTTTAAATGAGAAACTCAGAGGAATTACCAAAAAAATCTTGGGACACCAAGAGGAATTACCAAAAATTCATGGGCAACAAACATAATTTTCCTCTATTTTATTTGATATGGAGTACAAAACTTTACTACCGATCATATTTCGCTTGGGCTATAAAGTTCTTTTAAAAAGGAAAAAAAATACATGAATTTAATTGGTGGATGAATTTGAGATTTATTAAAATCTTATAAATTAATAATGATTACTTTAATTTTCTTACATAAAGATACTTTTTATAAATTGTGGATTTCAAATTAAGGATGATTATTGTTCTGAACATATTGAGAGCATGGCAACTTTTACGACATCTTTAAATTAAATAAAATTTTCGAGTTACATGATGTAATTTAAGAGGGTAGAATTTTTATAGTTCAAGTAATAGCGGGCTTATTTTATAATTTCTCATAAATTATAATCTA
This sequence comes from Persicaria tinctoria, assembly GCA_037127255.1. Classification (NCBI taxonomy): domain Eukaryota; kingdom Viridiplantae; phylum Streptophyta; class Magnoliopsida; order Caryophyllales; family Polygonaceae; genus Persicaria; species Persicaria tinctoria. The sequence goes on from JBANSL010000001.1 coordinate 33,514,940, forward strand.
ACCTAATCCTAAAAAGCCCTTCCCTATCACCCACCGGCGCTCCTCTCTGTTCAGTGTTACCCATCTCCTTCTCCTTCAATTCACCACCAAACCCGAAACACACTTCCTCCCTCCTCCTCCATGACTCTTCATTTCTTCTACCCATCTCGTCCTCCTTGCTCCTTCACTCTCTCTCCCTTCCGCCCTCCTCTGCGGCTCTGCCCACACGGTCGTCGGCGATGAAGCCAGATCCGGAGGAAGGACGCCGCTGGCTGACCCCGACCTTGGGCCTAAGCTCTCTCCCGACCGTGCTCCCTCTCGAGCTCTCGGGCTCCTCTCCCATGGCGCCCCTTCATCGACGCCAATGCCGACCCAGATCTCGCCTCGTACACAATGGCTTGCAGAGAAATTGAAGAGAGGATAGGGACAATTTAGTCCTTTCCAAGTTCGAACGCTCCTTCCCTTTCATCGAACGCTTTCAACGGGGAGCTGCAGATAAAAAGCTTGCAGAGCGTTTGCGGAAGATGAAGATATGGCGTTTTGAAAACGCTGCGTAGCTGCCAAACATGAAAATGCAGAGCGTTTTCACAACGTTATACAACACGCCTTATCCAACCCTTTAGAACGCTGTTGCCAAACATGCCCTTACTAATACAATAAAACATTTTCTTTTATTTTTTTATTTAAAAAAAACAAGTACTGTATTTAACAGAGACACCTTCTCCCATGTGGTTGACAGGGTAGAATCAACATGCCCTTTAGAACGCTGTTGCCAAACATGCCCTTTAGAACGCTGTTACCTCGACATGCCGGTCTTACACGGTAGAATCAACAGAGACACCTTCTCCCATGTGGTTGACAGGGTTAAGAGCAAGCTGGCGGGGTGGAAGTGCAAACGCTTGAGTTTTGCAGAGAGGGTCACCCTCACCAAATCTGTCTTGTCAGCCATTCCCATGTACTCCATGGCGACTGCTGCGTTGCCGAAGTCCACATGTGAAAAAATCGATACCTTGTGCAGGGGTTTCGTTTGGGGCGACGGTGAGAATCAAAGGAAAATCCACCTTGTTGCTTGGGAGGACCTGTGCAAGCCCAAGTGTGTGGGTGGTCTTGGGTTAAAATCAATGACCGAACTCAACTTGGCTACCTCCGGTAAGATGGCTTGGCAGTTTTTATCTAGTAAAAGCACGAACGTGTGGAGCTCGATCTTGCAGGCTAAGTATGTACGCAGTCAGCACGCCTCGAGTCAACCTCATTCCGCGGTTTGGTCGAGTTTGTTGAGGGGTTTGAACTCGGTTGTCATGGAAGGTAGCAAGTGGATGCTGGGTAATGGGACTGATATCCGGTTCTGGAGCGACGACTGGCTCGGTGGCGGTAGGTTGGCTGAGCTTGTACATGGGGGTGCTGCCGAGGGATTGGAGAATGTGACAGTGAGAAGCTACTGGACGGACGGGATTGGTTGGAAATGGGACGTCATCTCCCCTGTGCTTCCGGCGGGAGTGCTCATGAGACTAGCGTCGGTGGCGCCGGTTGAGGATGGCTCGGTGCAGGATACTCTTTGCTGGAAAGACTCCCCGGACGGTCAATTTTATATTAATACTGCCTATAATCGTATTATTGGATCCATAGATTACTGTGAGGTAGATATGCAGGTGTACAAGACTATTTGGAAGCTCAAGGTCCCCGAGAGGGTGCGGCACTTCATGTGGTTGGTGCTCAGAGGAGTTATTCTTACCAATGTGGAACGCAAGCGGAGACATCTGGCGGCCGAGGATGGTTGTGCTGCGTGCCCAGATCAGCCGGAATCCCTCGCACATCTCTTCCGGGACTGTCGATGCATAAGAGGTATGTGGAACTCGAACTGTTTAGGGGTCACTGATGGTTTCTTCACTCCCTTTGCAGAGTGGGTGAGATGCAACTTGATGAGCCAAGCGAAAAGGAGCGGAGGGATAGGATGGGCCAGCTGGTTTGCGACAGCCCTATGGTGGGCCTGGCATTGGAGGAACGACAGGGTGTTCAATGGAAGGGAGGTGCAGATTGACAAAGTCGGGTTCATCGATGACAGAGCTAAGGAGTACAACAAGGCGTGGTGCAGCTTGGAGCAAGTGACGGGCCCTGCGGTGCGTGCCCTTGTTATGGTGAAGTGGGAAAGACCGGTGGCCGGGTGGGTCAAAGTGAACACTGATGGCGCAGTTAACGCCAACGGTTTAGCTATGGCGGGTGGCGCCATCCGGGACGACGAAGGCTGCTGGATTGAAGGGTTCTGTCATAACATTGGCCAATGTTCGGTCGCAATGGCCGAGCTTTGGGGTATTCTTGGTGGTCTCAAATTAGCCTGGGATAGAGGTTTTCGTAAGGTGATGCTTGAATCGGACTCTCAGCTCGTCATCTCGCTAATCAAAGGGCGCATCAATGCGGGGCATCCGCTTTCTAGCCTGGTCCTCCAATGCCAAGGCTTTCTCTCCCGGAGTTGGGATCTCCAGCTCCGTCATGTCCTCAGGGAAGCGAATTCAGTCGCGGACTCCCTTGCCTCCCTCGCCTTCTCCCGCCGTTTAGGCGTTCACTTTTTTCCAAGCCCGCCTGAGGGTACTGTACGTTTAGTCGAGGATGACTCTAGGGGAAGGGCTACTCCCCGCCTCACTCGCTTGTAGCCCATGGATGTTTGCTTGTTTGCTTGTTCCGTTGTTTCCTTTTTATATATATTGAGAGCTAGCTCTCGGTTGTTTACCAAAAAAAAAAAAAAAAAAACTGGTGGGAGCAGTGGAGGAAGGTGACACTGACTGAGTGACTGGCGATAGAGGAGCGAAATTCCCGAAAGTGGGTGGCGGCGACTTTGAAGTTGAAGCTCTGCGGGAGTAAACGCTTCCAAATTCTTATGCCCCATTCCCACGCCAACCCTCTCCAGATGAAGACGTTTTCCCTTCTCCTCGTGCCCTCTCTATCAATCTCTGATCCTCAACCATTCCAACAGGAACGAAGGAGCTGCGAAAGAGGCGGCAGTATAGGTCAATTCAATTAAACCCACCTCCTAATTTCTGGGTCGAAGAGGGCAAGACGACGGAGGAACTGTCAGAGTTTTCGCTCATCTTGATGCTCTGAGAGTCGCCCAAATCAAGAACTAATCTTCAGCTCTGCATTTCTGGTTTGGGGAAGAAAGCAAGTAATGGAGCGAGGGTTTCTCCTACTTGTTCCCTGGCTGTTTAATTACTTGCTTACCGTCTCCGGTAGTTCTGAAGGTATGTTTATTATCGAGTATGGATTAAGGGTGGCCTTTGTGCAAAAATTAATTTTGTATAGTTTACTCTTAGGGTTTGAATTTTATTAATTAGATGGAGAATCAACCCTACAAATAATGAAAAATTGTCTTTTAGGCATTTGTGCAAAATTGGGTTCATGGTAAGAACTCAAGCTCATTTGTTAGAGTTGTAGATTTTCGTGTTCTCTCCTTTATGATTGATTACACAAGGGGATGAGCTGATCATTGACACTGTCAATATTGATTGAAGCTGATACAGTAGCATGGTATATCCTCTAGGTTATAGATAAATTAAATGCATCAAGCATTAATCACTGAGATGCGCAGGTTCTTACCATTTTTTTCTTTATGTTTTGTTGCACTTCGTTGTGGAAATTCCTATTTACTGGTTTTTGCCTAGCATTTTGCAATGTTGTTATTAGTAGTCTTTTCTTCTAATGGCAAAATCTTGCTGTTTGCCAAATAGTTGATGCACTGAGCGCGTTGAAGACTGCTTTAACTGATGATCCTAATGGTGTTTTGACAAGCTGGGATTCTACTCTTGCCAATCCTTGCACATGGTTCCATATTACATGTGACAATGATAACAGAGTTACACGAGTGTAAGTTGATATTTCCTTTATGGATCATGATTGATGCCGATACTTCCAAATATCTTGGTTATTCTATTGACATTTAAAAAAAAAACTCTGTATGATCAGTGACCTTGGAAATGCAAATCTTTCTGGTACGCTTGTTCCACAGCTCGGTCAACTTCCACAATTGCAGTTTCTGTAAGTCATGTTTGTTTCTTTTGTTCTTTGTTTCCTTTCCATTGAGTAGCAGCATGTTTCTTGCTGAATTGGTGAATGATGTGACAGTTGAGTTAGCTGAAATCGATGAATTTTCCTTCACTGTCCATTATCTGTCACTTGCATTCCCAATTGAACCTGTTTTCCAGTACTGACCTTGTTTGTACAGAGATATAGCTTAGGAAAACTTATCCTCGTCACATATTTTAACCATCTCTGTTAAATGTGACTTTATTAATGCATTTTGCAGTCCGTTCATTGATTATGCCTTTCTATTTACAATTTATGGTGACAGTGAGCTCTATAGCAACAACATAAGTGGGACAATACCAGCTGAACTGGGAAATTTGACAAACTTGGTGAGCTTGGATCTCTACCAGAACAAGTTAAGCGGTCCAATGCCAGACTCATTGGGCAGGCTCTCGAAACTGCATTTCCTGTAACTACATACTTTTCTTTTTCTATATTTTTAGGTAAAATTGTTCCAAATATGTGCAACCATTGACACAAACAACCTAAACTTTAGGGTACTATGTAATTGGTGACATAAACTTCAATATGTGCACGGATTTCTTGGGGGTAGCGTGCATTTGGTGACACGGGGTTGTAGATGGCTTGAAATTCCAAGCAAATGTACAAACAACACAACAACCGGCGTGGCAAGCTCTGTAGTGAGAATGGTTGCCATGTCAAGTATTCAGCTAAAATATAAAGCTGTTGATGAACCCATGTCATTGGATGCATGCACCCCCTAAGTTGCCAAGAATTGGTGCATATAATATAGTTTGTCACAGTTCTCAAATCGTGAGGGTTATTTAAAACAATTTTGCCCAATTTTAATGCCTCGTTATCGGCTAATTATGGCGATACATGACTTCTTTTCATATTCATTTTTTCGATATTTATTTTTCCGTTCACATCTTGTATCAATCCACTTATGTAACATATTTTATGCAGCACATGAAATATGTGGGTATTTAACTTTCTGATTTCGTGATTGATCATGTGCTAATTTCTCCCATTAGGGAAAACAGTTGAAATATGTTTACCATCTTAAAAGGAAGCATATATGTTTCTGTTCCTCTCTTGGCATATTTGTTTCTGTTAACCAAAATTGAAATAATTTATTTTTCAGTTGTTGGAACTTGTGAGTTTTTTTTTTTTTTTTTTTAACTTAATAATCGCTCGGGTTAGCAATCTGTCTTCCTTATATACTGTATAGGTTAAAGGCCATCACAGAGGTGTGGAATCTAACACTACTCTTTTCTATGAAATATCCTTGGTTGTAGGCGCCTTAACAACAACACACTCTCAGGAGCAATACCTTACTCGCTGACGACCATTAATGCACTACAAATTCTGTGAGTATTGAACAGTAGCCTCATTCTTTACTTTGGTTTACTATTCATGCTAAGAAATATCCAATTTTCTAGAATGATATTCTGTTTCCCTAATTTCTGACTAATCAGTTATGGTCCTTATGGAGGATGTACTTTCTTTTGGTTTGCTGAGTGCAGGGATCTGTCGAAGAATAATCTATCAGGTGCTATTCCTATCAATGGCTCTTTTTCACTTTTTACCCCCATCAGGTCATTGCTCATGTTCCATCCTCTTATGTCTATGAGATTTTTCAATTCAATGTGATCTAATATGGGTTTCCTTTTTGCAGTTTTCAGTACAATCCTAATTTAATAAGTGCTTCATCAACTCCACCTCCTCCTGCACTGAAACCACCATCATCTCCTCGAGGTTTGTAGTTTCTCTGGAATAAGAAAACAATATGATAGGATTTTGTGATGTGTGAAATCTTCACCAACAGAATTTCAATGTTGCTCAATATTTCAAGCTTCACTGCTACACACTAAATTTTATGTAGGCTAAATTACATAAAACCACACGACACACGTGAAGATGAATTCACATTTAACAATCCTGAACATGCAGTCCATTAGCTTTTCGTTAGGAGGAGGTACCTCTCCATTTAATTAATATTCTTACAACTCGGGTCCAAATTGCATTTTTAATGGTTGATTTTGAACAAAGGGACCTAAATAAGTAGCCTCCATTTTTGTGTATATGCTTTTATACTTCCCTCAATTGTTCTTTGGCTTGTTGGGCAGTCTCAAATAGTGCTACTGGAGCAATTGCGGGTGGTGTTGCTGCTGGAGCTGCATTGTTGTTCGCAGTACCTGCAATAGCTCTTGCTTGGTGCCGAAGAATGAGACGTACAGATCCTTTCTTTGATTTACCAGGTTTGTAGTATGCAGCCGTGTACAGGTGAACGCAAAATTCTGCATTCTTATACAGTAAACATATGACAACCTTTAACTCTTCATGTACCAGCTGAAGAAGAACCTGAATTTCACCTGGGACAGCTGAAACGATTTTCTCTCAGAGAACTTCTAGTTGCAACTGACAATTTTAGCAACAAAAATGTCCTGGGAAGAGGTGGGTTTGGAAAGGTTTACAAAGGCCGTTTGGCTGATGGCTCTCTGGTGGCAGTCAAGAAGCTCAAAGACGAGCGCACCGAAGGTGGAGAGCTCCAGTTTCAGACTGAAGTGGAAATGATTAGCATGGCCGTTCATTGCAATCTTCTTCGCTTGAAAGGGTTTTGCACGACCCCAACAGAAAGGTTACTGGTTTACCCTTACATGGCCAACGGGAGTGTTGCTTCATGCTTGAGAGGTAATGCTAATTTTCAATGTTCATGCGTTGTCATATTCCTAGCCCCTTTCTCTAACAATGCATGTTGAAACATGACCCACTCACTTGATGCCCAAACATCTATCGAAATAATCATTTGAGAATCTAAGAATCCGACATGATCCTGTCTAATATAGTAACATCCACCAACTCTATTAGTCAAATTGTCTTCGAAAATCTACCTAGCCCCTCCCCAACATGAAATATCCTCATGCAAATTCTCATACATGAGATAGTCCAAAGTGTCCTAAACCCAAATTGTTCGAAGATCAAAATAACCGAAATCTAATTAAATAAACCTGAACTAACTTGACCTAGAACCCATAGCAAAGATCATTCACCACGGCACAAAACGACTCAAGTTGAATGTTTACACTATCTACAATATGACCCAACCCAGATCTAACCAACTTGAATGTCACCTTTGAGTCTTTGACTACTTATGCAGGCTAGCAATAGCAAGGAATAAACTCTTGTTTAGTTGTGATGTCTATATTGTGCATGTTGCATGTGCTTGTTTAAATGAATATATGACTTTCTTGGTGTCGATACTCTGTCAGATTAGAGTAAATGAGTAATGTTTCTCTCTTATTGGCAGATCGCAAGGAGTCGCAACCTCCACTAGACTGGCCAAAAAGGAAGAACATTGCACTGGGTTCTGCTAGGGGACTCACTTATTTGCATGAGCAGTGTAACCCCAAAATCATTCACCGTGATGTGAAAGCAGCAAACATATTGTTGGACCATGAGTTTGAAGCAGTTGTTGGAGATTTTGGCCTCGCCAAACCGATGGACTATAAAGATACCCATGTTACTACAGCAGTTCGTGGTACGATTGGTCACATAGCACCAGAATACCTCTCCACAGGGAGGTCTTCAGAAAAGACTGATGTTTTTGGATATGGAATCATGCTTCTCGAGCTCATAACCGGTCAACGGGCATTTGACCTGGTTCGACTTGCCGATAATGATGATATCATGTTGCTCGATTGGGTAAGCCTATACGAATATTGACATTCATGCTTCTAAATTTTCTTATAACCATGGGGTTGGTTTAATTGTTATGAGAAGCTTTAATTTTTTAATTGACCTGTCAAAATATGACTATACTGAAGAACATGGTGCTGTTAAGCACTTCAACTTTATTTATTTATTTTTATTAGGAAAAAATTCGAGGTAAGACATACCTAAACCTTGAAGCACTTCAAGTTTATAACTTAAACCATGGGGTTGGTTTGGATGGCTATTAATTATGACTTATAATACCAAACACACTCTTATCAATATGAAATCTAACTTTTGTGGCATTTGCATATAAAATGCAGGTCAAGGGACTTCTCATGGAAAATAGACTCGAAGCATTGGTTGACGCTGACTTGCAAGGAAGCTACACTCAAGAAGACGCTGAAGAGCTCATCCAGATTGCTCTACTTTGCACGCTGAGCTCCCCGGTGGAACGGCCAAAGATGTCTGAGGTGGTGAGGATGCTCGAAGGCGAAGGTTTGACCGAGAGGTGGGTAATGTTGCAGAAGGAGGAGGTGTTTCAAGATGAATTCAACCACGCACACCGCCTCAATAGAGAATACATTGTCGACTCTACGTTCAACCTACATCCAGATGAACTATCTGGTCCAAGATAACATGATCCCAACTTTTGAAGCTGCTGATGTTGGTGTTTTGTAATGTGTACAGGGCTGCACATGAAACCTAGATCAATAGTGTTTCTTATAAATAGATTGTGTAGAACACTAGAAGTTCTATTTACACCTAAAAGGGAACCTGTATACAATAACTATAGAGTAATACGAACACTCATCGAATGAGAGAGTTTCCTCAGTTAAAGGAATGAAATTACAGTAATTCAGTGATTTCAAAAAAAAAAAATAAAAATTACAGTAATTCAGTATATCTAATTTTTGTCATTTCGGTAATGCTAGATTTCATTAAATTCATTGTTTTAAAATGGAAGTTAATATCTAATTTGTCTGCTAAGCGTTTTACTTCTTATTAACATGCCTGTCTACAGTGAAGTGAGTCACTCCAAAATCTATTCCTGAAAAGACGTACTTGAATCTTGATGGTGAAAACTTCAAACTTCAAACTATCCATCCATGTACAAATTGAACATTGACAATAACACTGAGGTTTCTTTCTTTCTTGGGGATAGGTTGCTGGCAACAGATACTTCAGACTACAATAGACCAATCTGAATAAGAAAGTTGTAACAAATACCCAGAGAGGAGGGATTTTCAAGAGGGCCATTCGTGTAGGTGCGACAATCTAATCCACCTTTGACAAATACCCGAAGAACTAAGAGAAACATTGATGAGATGAGATGAGATTTGGTAAACAGGTGACTGAGATGTATGAGCTTGAACCCATGTTTTAATGCTCTACAAAGCTCAAGATAAAATGTCGAAAGAGCAAGCACGAAAAACAAGTGACATGAAAACAGAAACAAGCAGCGGCTCAAGAGACCATGGAATATGGAACACCAAAAGCCAAAGGGTACATTCCGATTACCAGCTTTCTCTACTTCAGTAACACATTTGGGATATTAAGATCCACACCCTTGCCATAGAGCATTTTTCAGGGTTTGTTTCACCATTACAAAGAACCATTCCAACCCACTTACAAAAGACTTTTAGGCCTAACGATTAAAACAAAACAAAGGGGGCAAAAATACAAATCTAATCAACTATACACAAAGGGGAGGAAATAACATCAATCCTTGAGCACTCCTCACAATCCCTATCATCAACACCATATTTGAACAAATCAAATCTTCCCCCGAAAAAAAAGGAGACAGTGATAATACCTCAGATGTAGAGACCCAAAAAGGGTTTTCTCGCCTTGTTTGATCACACGGGAATAACATCAATCTTTGAAGAATCTTCGCATCTCAAGACAATGCCCTCGAGGCTGGCAGTGGCAGGAAGTATGCACTTGGACCACTGGCATCCAGTTGGAAACGACTCAGGTGGAGGTACAATCATTAGCACATTGTCATTTCGCTGAACAATTCCCATGACACTCACTGTGCTGCCTTCTTTGATGTAGCTACATGATAGTGAAGGGTGGACAGTGAAACATGAGAACACTTGCTGTGATTATTAATTTATTACGGCTCAAAACATGAAATAGCATTTGTTACTTCATCCCTGGTGATATAGAATAGGCCATTCAATGATGTGAATCATATCTTTTCCTCTTTAGTTGCCTTTAAACTACCATTTTTCCATTGTCGGAGAAGAAATAAGGACAATAACTCTAATAAATATCCTAGGAGGATACTTACCCTTCGTTCAAGCGCATTATACGATCATCACTGGAGAGATTCCTCTGTGCCAGCCACCTTAAGAATTCTGGAGACATATCCTTGTTTGATGGGATGATATCAATTGCAACAGATTCATCTACATAGGGTGTCACTCTAGCACCATAACCAATCTTCACCAGTGCTCTTAGTCCAGATTGGAAGTCGGAAATATAGAAGTCAACAGCATGCCTCTGTTCATAATTTAATTCATTATTCAAATATGTACAACAACTCACAAGGTTAAGTAAAATGTAACAAACAGACCAACTAGATCATGACGTCATCTTCCAATAAATTTCTTCTTACTAGAGAAAAGGTGAAAGATAAAACGGTAACTACTAACTAGTTCTTAATTTGTTAAATACTATGAAGCAAATTGCTCGTCATTGGATATAGATATAGTAATAAGATACAAGAACAAGTGCTCGGAGGCCCCATGTGAAAGGACGATGCTTAGGGTTGGCAGATTTTGAACCCCATCCCCGATACTCATATAAGCTTGTAGAAGTGTACACGCATCTAGGAACCTTTTGAAAAGATGACTTAAGACGAACATTCCCACAGGTAACCACCTACAAAAGCGTAGGTAAAAATGATCAAATCATGAAGTGAACTGATCCGCAAATCCATAATAAGTCGCACATCATCACGAGTTTTGAAGCCTAAAAGAGACTACCCTCTTGTATCATGGTTTCTTATATAATATTAAATGATTTTAAGTCTAAAAACAAGGATCTGTCAGATAAAAAATGGAAAAAAGCAAAGTAATTATAGTAAAAATAGAAAGATAACCTTCCATTCTCTTTTCATCTACTCCCCAACTCTTGGCAGACTAAAAGATGTAGTTTGAAGTTTACATTGTGTATTTCCAATTACCATTAGTTGAAAAAAATAATCTCGAGGGCACAAAATGATATTTAAAACACCCAGAGAGGCTAGAGACAGATCCAAGATCAATGATAACAAGAAATATACATACCCCAGAAACTTTAACAAATTGACCATCTCTTGCAGTTCTAAGCTCAGCATCTGGATATTGAGCAATGAAACCGGTGACACCTCGCCTTCCCCAATATCGGTTTCACACAAAGATTGCAGCAACCACGCTAAAAAGAATGAACACGACAATGAGAAGGATGGGATTGTGGACAGCTCCGAGAATAAAACCACCAGCAATAAAGCCCATCACGAAAAGTAGGCCCATCAACCAGATGATCAGTTTAGGGAAGCTCCTCTGGAAGGAATAGTCATCGTCTTGGCTAAGCTTCGTTACAGCTTTATTGTGAGCAATAGATGCACTGTGAAGTTTGGTTGAGCCAGTTGAATCAAGGGGCCCAGGTGCCTTTCTAGGAGCACCGGAAGAATTCAGTGGACCAGAAGTAATAGGCCCAGATGTTATCAAGCTCGTTGCTGGAAGAACAGGAGCAAGAGGGCCTGAATTCTGGCGAGACGTAACTGCCCCAGACTGAGGACCAGATGCCTTCTTCACTGGTTCACCGTGCTTATTGAGAGGGCCAGAATTTGACTTCTTCATAGAAGTTGAACCAGTCATAGTAGTAGGAGGTCGGCTGACAGAATTTGACATGATTTGACCTGAGTGAGAACCAGCACCACCAAAGGATCCAGTCCTCATAGGAGCACTACTAATAGGGCCTGATTTTCTCTTTGAGCTGTCCATGGGTATGTCAAACATTTTCCCCAGTTCACCAGATTTTTTAATATCGCCACCTGTGTAAGGCACAGCAGTTGAGCTCATGGTGGGTTGCCTTTCCTTTGGTTGTTCTGGCCGTCCTGATACGTAAAGGCCATTGCTCAACTGATGCGATTGAAACCGAGAACCCATCAGGCTGTTCTAGTAAGTGCACACAACACAATGCACGTATGCGGTGATTGAAATGGCTCAAAATTCTGTATATGCAAAGAAATAAGACCAAAACGTTAACTCAAGCTCTGATGCATTTCAAAACACATGTAAATAAGCTAAGTGTGCTGACACAAAGGAATTTACAAGAAACCAGGTGAAGTAACATGTCAGAACTCATAAATTAATGGGAGGACTAGGCCTCGTCAGAGGAAAAAAATGCAATTGCAGAGTATATACGAGCACAACAACAACAACCCAGTATATCCCGCAACGAAGCGGGGTCTGGGGGGTCGGGATGTACGCACTCTTTCCCCGAACTAGTCGAGAGAGTGTTTCCGGAAGACCCAAAACAATAAAGCAAAGGGAACAGAACGTCCCATGACACCTAGTAGGAGATAGGTAATAGACAACAGAAAGATAGAAGACAGATATGTAGATAACCGACAGAAAGCAGATAAAAGCAGAAAGAAAGGTAGAACGGAAGCAAAAGGAAATGACCCAACACCCATCCTTGGGGTTGTAAACATCCGAAGCCCGAATGCATCTCCTCCAGTGGTCCCTATCCGAAGTCATATCCTCCGAGAGATTCAACACATTGAGATCGTGTCGAATAACCTCCATCCAGCTCTTCTTCGATCTACCTCTCCCTCGGCACAAAGCTCCAAGCTCCAAGCTCTCACACTTTCGAACAGGCGCTGATATTTGCCTCCTACGAACATGCCCAAACCACCGCAATTTGGACTCCCGTAGTTTATCAACGATACTCACAACCCCAACCTTGCTTCTAATGTCCACATTTCTGATTCTGTCCAGCATTGTATGCCCACTCATCCATCTCAGCATTCTCATCTCAGCCCCGCCAAATTCTGTTCTTGAGCTTTAGTACTAGACCAACACTCTGCGCCATACAACAACCTTATAGAATTTCCCTTTCAGCTCAGCCGGGACTTTCCTGTCACAGAGGACCCCTGATGCTCTCCTCCATCTAATCCACCCTGCCTGGACTCTATGCTCAATATCCTTGTCGCTACCCCCATCGTTTTGGAGGTACGAACCAAGGTATTTGAAATGCTCCTTCCTTGGGACAAGATCCTCCCCCAATCGAACGAAAGTCTCAGGGACTCTGGCCTCTCCAAAGCTGAACTGCATATACTCGGTCTTGGTCCTACTCAGTCTGAAACCCTTAGACTCCAACACTTCTCTCCAATTTTCTAGTCTGTGAGCCAAACCGGAACTAGAGCCGTCCACTAGAACAATATCGTCGGCAAACAACATGCACCATGGTAACTCCTCTTGGAGAAAAGCAGACAGTGTGTCCATAACTAAAGTGAATAGAAGCGGACTAAGAGCAGAGCCCTGGTGAAGCCCCACTCGAACCTCAAAATACTCTGAATCCCCACACGACGTTCTAACACTTGTCAGCGAATCATCATGCATATCCCTGATAACTCTGATATACGACCCATGCACTCCCTTTTCTGACAAACATCTCCAAAGAAGCTCTCTCGAAACCCTGTCGTATGCCTTTTCTATATCAATAAAGGCCATATGCAGATTCTTCTTTCTATCTCCGTGCATCTCGATCAGTCGCCTTAACAAGTGAATAGCCTCAACCGCGGATCTGCCAGGCATAAATCCAAACTGATTCTCCGACACAAAAGCATTAATCATCTTTATAAATACAACTATAACTGTCAAGTCTGCCTAAAACATACTCCATATTGGGTAAAAGAAAGATAAGAAAATTACTACATTTCTTTCAAATCAGTGATTCCATGACAGCTTTTGACACAATATAATCGTTTGCTCGCATACTGAAAGCCCTACCTCCTCCTCAGCATGAAGCAATAGACGCCATCTAGCAAGTGCCAATAATGTTTTGCCTATCACATACCTGATAATGGCAGTACAAACTAAATGATCATAAAATCCCCCTCGAATTCAACAAAAAAAAAAAGAATCAACCACCTTCATACCACATCTCACTCAAAATCACTGCATACTTATAATCCTACACAGTCAGGCCCCAATAGACAGTAGTCAAGACTCAAGATCCAACACAATGCCAAACGGGCCCTTAAAATCATGTATAATCCATCTAGTTATAAAAGTTCGGAACAAGCTCATGAGCTGATAGAAACACACGCATTAACCCCAGAATGAACACATGGATAAACACAAAACTACCCATAATTACAGACAAGGTGAAGTTCAAATTCGAAACAAAAGCATCAATACACAGCAATGCAAACCCCTAATTTGGTGCAAAAAAGGATCCAGATCAGGAGATCTAGACCCAAATCAAGGGTAAGAGTAGGAAAAGATCAGGGAAAATCTCAACCACCCACATTCTCCACATAGCACCACATAACACAGAAATCAGAAACCCATAACACATTGAAGGGATGACAGAGGGAAATTGAGCGTACCAGGGGAAATAAAAGAAGCCAAAATCGTTCAAATCTGGAGATGCCGTGAAGTAGGCGATACAAGAGGAGAGGAGATTTCAGTAACCATGGTTTGTATTGGGCTCCAACTGAGAAATTTACCCAAAATCTGAGTGGGGATTGACAGCAAATTTAGAAGAGGAGAGAACCATGGCCTAAATCCCCCTCAACGCAATACATCCTAAGCTAAATCAAACTCACAAATCTTATTTTCGGATCCAATTTCCTGTATTTCACCTTCCGATGGTGTTGTAGGAGTCGGCGTTCCTCTCCGTTCCCTCCTTACTTTCACTATCGGCGGCTTCCGCTTCTGGCCTGTGCACTCGTGGGTCGTGCGCGGAGTGAGTCCGGCGGCGCCGTCCCTTGCCCGCAGGCATCTCATAATATAAGGAAGTTCAGGTACCCGATGAGGCTGGGCTACCTATGACCCTAGCAAAGACTCTAGGACTATCACAGATAACGGCCGTTCTGTTTCAAACGCATAAAGTAAACAGATGCTCAATCAATTAGTGCAACCTAAACATGATACTACATGGCATGCTTTTATGCATATGCAACACCTAACATAAAATGCAATAACAGGCATGAATGTCCAACCTGAGTAAGCCCCCTAGGGAACTTACCTGAAGAGGCAGAACATCAAGATAACACAAGCAAGGGTCCAAAAGCAATCCAAAAGCAATACACACCTATCATCAAGTCATTTTCATAAGCCACCGAACCAACATTCATACACACGAAACCCAAGTTCTCAACATACTCAAAACCAGCCGATAGTGAAACCGTTTTCCAAAACCCTTCCGATATTTTCAACATCAACCGAAATCATTTCATTTCCAATCAAACCCATCAATAAATCTTACCAACAATATTTCCAAACTCATTTCCCGAAGTTTTCCAAACTCTTAAATATCAAGTTAAGTCAACTCATATTCAAAACATTTTCTCAAATCATAATTGGCTAAAACCCATTTATAAACATTAAATCTTTAATCAATTGATAAATTTATACGATAAAAATAATTCCGACATGTTTCTTATTTCGAAATTATTATAGAATTAATTCCGATGTTTATCACCAAAATAACCCTAATTTCACAAACCGGATTCATAAAACAACATTACTACTTACTTTATCATTTCTAAACGGTGTATTATAACACCACATATTCTCAAATAATATTATTTTAAAACAATCTAGACATATAATACTAGTCAAACAATAACCCAATTTAAATAAAAGCCCAGCAGCCCACAAATGAACCCAAATCTAGCCCCAAGCCAAAGCCCAACCCGGAAAGCCCAAACAAAAACCCACCTCAAGGCCTGATTTTATTCTAAATGAACCAAAGCAATTTTTTTTATTTAAATAAACCCATGAACCGGAACCCTAAAAACAGAGAACCGAACCCATCTCCTTCCCAAATTAGACAGGGCTCGTTGCACATGCGGGAGAACGGAAGAAAAGGAGGTGAACCCAGGGCTTCCGCCGGCCTCCCCTCGCTCACAGATCGACGCCCTCACTCAACCACCCTTTACCGACGACCATGGGACAAGAAAAGAAACGAATCAGAGGGGGGGAAGAGACTCACCGAAGGCTCGAGGTCTTCGCCGGAAAGCGTCGTCGGCTCGATTCAAGCTCGCCGGAGTCGGGGTCCTCCTTGCTTGGCCTAGGGTGAAGGAAAACGTCTCAAAGGTGCCATTTTAAGACATTTGGAAGCGAAAAGGAGAGGAAGGCGACTTTACCGGTCTTGCACGGAAACAGGGGAACAAAAAGGGGGGGGGGGGGGGAAGACAGCTCGGCGGCTGCGGGAGGCTTGAAAGTCGGAGGAGATGTGACTGGAGGCGCTCGGAGGTGCTCTAAATTCAGACGGGGAGGAGGATGGAGGTGGAAACGAAGGAATGGAGAGGGAGGTTTGAGGGAGTAGTGAGTAGGTCGTGAGAAAATGAAATGGAATAGGGAGTGGTTGGGGATGCTGCTGCATTCGGAATTCAGATGGGGGCAGTACTAGAGGGTTTGGCTTTTGTCAAAAAGGGTGAAACAAGTAAGAAGAGGGGGGGGGGGGGGGGTGTTTGACTCATCTAGAAAGTGAGAAAAGAGTGAGAGGGTTTCTTTGGATTCCAACAACACCAGAGGGATCGTTTCGCTGGACATTTCAGATAGACATGGAGAAAGAGACAAGATTGAGTGACCCCGAATTCATTTTCAAAATTCCCCAAGATTAAATCCTGAAATCCGCTCTCTTTCGACCTTATCTCGACTCGTTCAAAATAAATTTTAAACTTTCAAATTCCGAAATTAATAATGAAATTCGAACATCATTTTCCAATTCTCGGCTTATGAAAGTGGAATAAAATCTACTTTGCATATTTTCAAATATCCGGATTTTTCGACCTAAACCCCTTTTATTTTATTATTTATTGAAATTGATTATTTAAAAATCCGGGCCTTTACAAAAATACACCCTAAGGCTGTGTTTTCCGTCGTTCATTAAAGGGATGGAGCAGTTGGAGATAGGGGGTGGATCTTCTTGCAGTCGCGTTTGGCATGAGGTGGATAGGGTGGAGTTGGGGAGTGATATGGGGGTGGATCGGGGTGGAGATGGGCTAATTTTCCTACCTTGGGGGGGGGGGGGCAAGGTAGAGGGGATGGAGGATCTCAAAGATCCCGATTTGCCCCTACACATACCCTGGTCGCTACAATAGAAATCGAGAGGAGAGAGCAGCAGGCGACGGCGAAGGCGAGAGCAGCAATCGAAGAAGATCGATCCCTCACCGGTGAGGCGAAGCAATCTCCGACGACAATCGAAGGCGAGAACAACAATCGAAGAAGAGGTGCCATTGCAGCCACCTCTTCAGAATTTCAGGAGTCGAAACCCCATGGCAAACCCTATCAACACAATCCATCCATTTCAAAGGGGTTGGAGGGAGAGAAGGAGAAACTCACATGACAAAGCCGTTGGGGGCTCAAGCGGAACCCTCCCTTGCGTTGTCGTCGGCTGCGGTGAAGCAGAGAAGCCGGATCTGCTCGGAGGAGTTGAAGGACGTCGACGCAGGCTTCCCGTCCTTCAAGTGTTGGTCGGGAATTGCAAGGAGAAGGGCGAAGGGTAAAAGCGCAGACCTGTTAAAATTTTGAGGGCAATATTGGTATTTTACTTGATTTGCACCTTCAATAACCCTCAATCAACCAAACATCATACGAGATACTTTGTGAATTTCATCCCCATCCTTTCCACCCCGTAAAATATATCTCCACCTTTTCCACCCCTTAAAAATAATCTCCACCTCTTAAAAAATTTCTGACGGAAAACACAGCCTAAGAGCACCATGATACTCATTTTGAGTACCATAGTTATGAGTATTTAATTTCACTTTTGACAACAAAAATCTTTTTTGCCAAAATTATAAATTTTTTGTATATAACTTACATTTTATTTTAAATGTTTTATATTTAGTAAAATAATATAGATGGAAATAAAAAATTACAAAAAAAAATAATAACATTTTTTTCAATAACTAAGGCAAATTTTATAAAATAGCTATATATCATATTATGCGGGTTTAATACTCTATATGTTGAATCGGTTTAACAATGACAAATTTTATAAAATAGTTAACTTATTTTTTTTCCGATATAAATTTTTTAAAAAAAGGACTACAACAACAATTTTTTTACCGTGCATTCATTTGCTTTGAGCTGGCGCATTCACCAATTCAATTTGGAAATTGTTTTGAATTAACAGTGCATTCTTGTTCTCAAAAAACAGTGCATTCAACCGGGTATACATACAAGATGTGCATTAAACGGTAAAAAAAATAATTGAAGTGAAAATGATATGGGACCCACAATTAATGTTTGATTGGTTAAAATAGTATGATATTGTGTCAGATGGAGTATCATATTTATGATACTTGAGTTACCTTTTTCTTTTTGGTTCTTTAAAAAATCCGACTTTCTCTTACATTTCTTTTTTTTTTATTGCTATGGTACTCCAAGTACCACTATTAAAGATGCTCTAAGGGTCAGTTTGATAAAACAGAGTTGATGAGTTGAAGCTGGTGGATTAAGTTTGTTAAATATATATGCTAAATTAAAGTTTTCAGAAGCTAGTAAGGTGTTTGGTAACCCAACCGATAGAGTAGTTGATGTAAACTAGTTGATTAGATAGAAAAAAAATAAATAAAGTTTTGAAAAACTTGAGGTGAGTAGTCGCTGAAAACCTAATTTCAAATGCTAATTAAATTAAAATCTTACATGTAACTTATTTAAAACTATTAAATATTAAAACCAAAAGCTCCGAAAACCTACTTGCATTGTCATACGGACCCTAACCTCTCTTGTGAAATTTGGTTGGGGCTTGTGTTGATCTGTATTTTTGGCTCCGATCCTGCTTGCTCGCTTCCCTTGCGTCACCGGATTGTGATTTGTGTTTAGTCTCGCCGACGCTTGACCTTTGCCGTTTGGAGTTTCAGCTTGGATTGGCAGCTCTTGCTTGCCTTGGGCCCGGGTTTGGCCCGGTGTTGTTAGTCTTTCTAGGCTTATATTTTGCCTATTGGCCAAAGGTTTTGCATTGGGTCCGAGGCAGCCAAGGAAAAAATATAAAAATAAAAATCAAAAAGTTGTATGCGGGTTGGCTTGTTGTGTGTTTCGACTTTAGGGCTAGTGATTTTTTAGCAGTTTTCTTCTCTTTTGTCGACGCGCAAGAGGTCGTGGACGTGATGGAAACCTGAAGGCTCGTTGATTTTGAGTTCAAATATGAGGTTTTCAATTAGTTCCTCAGAGATTCCCTTCGTGCCTTTACCAAATGACGAATGAGTTGTCATACACTGCTCTCATTCCTTCATAGATAGTACTAGCCTACGGTTGGGACTGCAGCCCTGTAATTTGGTATTTCTACTTTATTGTTGTGTCCTTATGTCTATTTGTATTGACGGCTTATCCGTCACCAATTTGTTCGGTCTATCGACCAACTGGGCATGTTCGGTGTGTCGAATTTTTATCTAATAAAAAAAAAGAGGAGAGAGAGAAGCCAAAAAATTTACTAGCAAGAAAAGTGTGGGTTTTGAGTATTGTTTGTGGGTTGTGAGAGAACTAATAAAAGCTTATCCTTCACCTTCCTCCTCCTCCTCCTATGTGGGGTTTTCCCTTTTTATTATTATCATTATTTAATTATAATATATTTGATCTGCCCAAAATGCCCCTCCACCCACGAGGGAACTGGTTTGCAGAGGTTAGGGCTCGCGACTTGGGCAATGGGCCCGACTGGGCCTGTGGGCGGGTCATTGACCCGCGGTTTCAATTATCTAAAGGTGTGTTTGGATTGCATTTACAACTTATAATTATAGAAACTTTCAATATTGTTTTTTTGCACATTTTACCAAATGATTAACACAATTTCATAAACTATTTTATTTAAAATTCACTTTATTTTAAACAAATTGTAAAATTTTTTTTGGTAGAACATTGTAAAATTTATTGTACACTAGATATAATTAATCAACACAACTTACAAGATATCTTATTTAAAATTTCCTTTATTTTAAACACATTGTAAATATATATTATAAATTTGATGTAATTAATTGACACAATTTATATGGTATTTCATTTCAAATTCTGCATTATTTAGAACATATTATAATTTTTTTAACCAAACTAAATAAAGTGGAAATAAGGCGAGTTATAGATGAATATAGTCATTCCACCACCCATCTCAAGGGTTTATATAGGTCTACTCATATCATTCATCACTCTCAAACATGTTCACCCAAATATATTCACCCTCATCAAACCAATGCGAGTTGATCGAGTGACGTCCGATGGGTGAATTAAATAGAGATGCAATTTTTTTTGGTGAGATTGAAAGGTTAATATAAGCACATATTTAAATCGATAAACACAAATAAAATAAACAGAATACATCATGTATTTCTTTAAGGAAATTTTACAGGAAACCACCCCTTATTTATTAGGCTTTTCATTTAACCACCCCTTATACAAAACCTTTCACTAAACCACCCCTTATTGATTAGGCTTTTCATTTAACCACCCCTTTGTTGTTGCAGGAGTAAATCGAGTATTGAAATAGATATGAAATATAGTTCAGACTGACTTCCCTGTCTCAGCAAATAAATACAAGACTTCCTCCCGTTGTAGTAAGAGAATAGTCAGGATCGAATCCACGAGGAAGCACGTCAGCAGTTCTTAGATAGCTGTAGATCTCACAGACAAAGCAGCAGAAAGACAGAAACACAGAAAGGAAAGAAACAAATGAACCCGGCAAGGGCAACTAAAACAAAAGCAAAGAACAAAGCAAGAAATAAAGCAAAGCAAAGCAAAAACGAAAAGCAAAGGCAAAGGCGTACTCGATCTCGACAACAGTTCCTCGAGATCGACAAGACAGTGAACAACAGAAAGTGAAAATCGACGAAAACAGAAGAGAACCAACTCGACCTAGACCAGTTCTACTCGAGATCGACAAGGCACTACTCGATCTCGACCAAGCTTTGTCTAGGTCGACAAGAAACAGAAAATATAAAATTGCAGGTTTTCGACAGAACTCAGAAATTCGACAGAAATAAACTTCAATATATTAAAAGACTTCCAAAGCCAGGGTTTCAACACCACAACGATAACCATGCAAAGTAATACATAAAGGCATAAAAGATCATGCTTTCCATCAAATAACTTTCGTCATTAACAAATAGACATATAGAGGCTTTCGAATAAACCCTAATTGTTACTAACCCTTTTTCACATAATTAACCTAAGTTGCATTAAGATCACTTTCGCTTCAATAACACAAACAAGGATCACCTTCAACTCTCGCAAAAGAATCATGCTCATAGGGATAGAAGATGAATTGCACAAAAGATCTGACCTTTATCGCATCGCCTCACATGGCCACCGTCGGGCTCACCCCAGCCCCAGAAGTGGGTGGACTACTCACGCCTCATAGCAATAACAGACATTGATGTATAAAAAAGAAACTTGCATTAACTAAATTCAAAAGCCTTTACAATCTCGGCAATCAACTTTCGCAGAAAGCCAAAACCCTAAAAACCTTAGAACTCCTAAACTTCTCTGTGGAACTAACTAATTGTCTCCGAAAATGAATTGTGTGTCTTGGAATTGTGATATGGAATGAATAAAACTGAGCCCCCTAGGGCCTTATTTATATGCTTCATTCCCTAGCTATTCTAGGAAAGAAGATATCTATCTCTATCTAAAATTATATCTAAAACTTGAAAGGATAAATAAATTGTTTTATGGAAATAAATCTAAAAGGGAAAGATAAAACTAAATAGGGTAAGTCTTCATGATGTTGATAGATCTTGTCTCCTTGGATAGAACTTGATGGATTAGGATAGAATCGACTTCCTTCGCGCCCAAGGAATCCAAATTCTAGTCGGACAGGTCTTCGTCGAGAAGCTGCTGGAAACTGGTCTACTCGAGATCGACCACGGCTCGTCGACCTCGACAAGGATGGTTCGTCGACTGGACCTCCCAGCTAGCTCTGCTCGATGTGGCTCGGACTTGGTTCACAGGGCTCGTCGACCTCGATAAAGCTTGGTCGAGATCGAGTAGGATGGCTCTGTCGACTAGGCTTCCTCGGGTTGCTCTACTCGGCAAGCTCGGATCTGGACTCAGGCGCTCGTCGATCTCGACAAGGCGTAGTCGAGATCGAGTAGGGTTCTTCCTTTCCGCTTCCGCGAGTTGCCTCTTCCGCTCCAGCGAGTTGGCTTCTCCGTCGGCTTGGTGCATTCCGCTGGCAGCGAGTTTTTCCGCGGCAGCGAGCGGTCCGCTGCAGCGAGTCGAGTCGCTGGCAGCGAGTGCTGCCTGGTCCTCCTCGGCTCCGTCCTCGGCTTGTCGACCAGCACTTCTTCTCGTCAACCCCGGGCGTGGCGCTGAGGTGTCGTCGATCTCGACTAGTGGTCCTCGAGATCGAGTAGGGCTCCGGAGCTGGGTTGGTCTGGCTCTCGACATTGCTCCTAGTCGACAAGGCCTGTGCTCGGACATGCTCGTCTAGGTCGAGTAAGGCCTACTCGAGATCGAGTAGCCTTGATTCTTAGAGTGGTTCCGCTGCTTTGACCTTGGACTTCTGTAGTGGTTTTCCGAGCTTTTCCGACCTTCTGTAGAATTGCTGTAAAATGCCTCGATTTCTGCGAATTAAACAGAAACTGGTGTAGATTCCATATTTTGGCAAATAAACATAAACTACATAGATTATGTACTATTTAAACCCAAATGAATGCAATGTATACAGAAATCGATATAAAAGTTACTGTAAAACATGGCAGATTTAGCTCACAACAAACACCCCATACTTAAGCTTGCTTGTCCTCAAGCAATACTTTCATTTGTCATTCAGGGGAAGAATTCAAAAACTCTCAACATCTTAGATTCATTCTTATATGTCCCTGCAATCAATTACCATCCTCGAAAAGGTATTAGTGTCCCAGATTCATGCATGTGAAAATATTTAAAAGCAACATCTACTCATAAAAGGAGGGTTATACAAAACATAATTCATTCGTGACAAATTGATAATCAAGAAGACTTTAATTTAGCTCATGCAGGAGTAGATTGGTAAAAGGCTAAAGGTGGGCAATATTTGGCAATGTGGTGCTTTTGATCCGGGGAAATGGATTATTTCCCAAATTGAATTTCCGCATTCCTTCTTCCATTTGATTCATCACCTTTCATAATGCTTTTCTTAATAATAATGCTTTTACCTCTCTAACCTCAGCACTGCCTTCTCGCGAGTCGCAAACATGGGTGTCATGAATGGCCCCGGATACTTAGTGTTTTGGACTCCTCACAATGTGTCCCATCTCTCCAAACTATTATCTCAGAGAGCAGGGTCAATCTACCTTTATCTCCTGAGGTGATTGGATTTTCTTTCACTCATTAAATTTTCCATATATTTCAAACAATTTCCTTCCAAACTCCAATAATGATAAACACAACAACCATATAACAATCTCCATAATGTAACATCATTCTCAACATAATCCCCGGATAAGGTAAAAAATGGACATATTTAGATCATGTGGAGCAATAATTGAAATAAGGCATATTATGGCTTTTGTGTAATGCATAGCATAGGTAAGGCTCTGATTATAAACAATATGAGCATTATATGGAAATATAAAGTCCTCCATCATTTTATCATGCAACATGTCAAAAGCAACTTCAAATTTTACCTCCTTTCATGGTTTTCAAGAAATAATGCACTTCATTGTGACTTCCCTTTACTAGGCAATTTCATGCTATATCTCTAATGAATCCAATTTTGCATCGTCGAGTTCAATAAAGCTTCCATGACATTAATCAAAATTTTCAATGGGGGTCATTTTTCTCAAATTTTGGAAATTCATTCATATAAGCACATAAATCAATAATGCATTCCAAAATAGCCATGTAGCAATTCCAAGAAATAATGCACAAGTCATGTCAAATAAATCAAATATGCATAAAGTAAGCCCTTCCCCCACCCCATACTTAAATATTACAGTGTCCTCACTGTATAAAAACAAGGGTAAAGAAAGAAACTCACAAGACAGGTGTGCAGGGCCTCAAAATATCAAATGGAAGCACCGCCTGGCCTGAGTATGAATATAGCTTGGTTCTATCCATGGACCTGAAAAGTAGAAGACATATACCCACAATAGCAAAACTAAAAGTGTTCAAAACCAAAAACAAAAAACAAAGTCTCAAATGTCCTATAAAGTCTATGTACATGCTCTAGATTTTATAGTCGCTAGGCCGACTTTCCATTTATGCTCAAGGTGGCATCTGCAGGGCCCATGTAGCTTGGGCCTCAAATAAGACTCCATTCTTGTCCATCAGCTGTAATCCTCCAGAATGGATCTTGTTCACCACGAACGGTCCCATCCGCTTCTTGTTGAATTTATTGGGAAACCAATGATCCTTTGATTTAGAGACATAGAGCTTGTCTCCAACTTCATACTCCTTAGGCTCATCATTGGAAATCTTGCACAATCGCAAATACCAAGGAAGACCTCTCCCATGTATAGATAAATCTTTAATGGAAATAGGAGAAGAAAGATCCATACCTTGACTTACCTTCGCAGAGACGGAATCGGGGACCACTGTATTTGGTCGATCCCGACTAAGGCTAGTCGATCTCGACAAGACTGCTGGTCCTGATGGTGGTCGGCTTGCAGATTCAGAAGTCGATGAAGGCAGGGGCGGGTCGACATCGACAAGGCTACTCGATCTCGAGTAGCCTTCTGCTCCTGGTGGCTCGCTCATCGACGAAGGCGGATCTGGTGGAGCCGAGTGGTGGTCGACCTCGACAAGACTAGTCGAGATCAATGAGGGCTCTCCTCCTGGTTGCTGCAGCATCGATGAAGCAGGCTCTGGTGGCGCCGGGTGGTGGTCGATCTCGACAAGCTTAGTTGAGATCGACGAGGCTGGTTCGTCAGGCGGCTTCTGTGTCGAGGAGGATGGAGTTGAGTTAGGGCACTGGTGGTCGACCTTGAGTAGTCTACTCGAGATCGAGTAGGGTGGCTCCTCTGGTTTGCTGCTCGACAATGCTGGCGCTGGTGGAGACTCCTTGATCTGGTCGAGATCGACTAGGGCTCTACTCGATGTCGAGGAGCCTTGGTCGATCTTGACCCCATACTTAGTCCCTGTCAAGGCATCCGAAAAATAATGAATCCACAACGACTTACCTTGGTCTGTGTTGATTGGATTCTCTGTGTTTTCCTTGAGGATTGCCATGATCTCCTCCACCTGGGCTTCCATGTCCCTCTTTTCCAGCTCCTCAGGGGTCATATTTCTGACCTTGGGTTCCCCGCAGGTGATGTAGCCAGCTGAGATAGATTTGACCTCTTCCATTGGACCTGTATGCCTTTCAATTTTATTAAAGGAATACTCAATTACCTCATCGATGATGTTGAAGGTGAGCACTCCTTTCCTTACGCTTATGTTGGCATCCACCGTCGCCAAGAATGGTCTTCCTAAGATAATTGGACAAGCAGGATCTTCTTGCATATCAACTATTAAGAAATCAGCAAGGACGAAGAATTTACCTACTTGTACTGGGATATTTTCCACCATGCCTGTGGGGATGACCACCGTGTTGTTGGCCATGTAAAGTCTAGCATCCACAGGCTCCAAGGCACCTATCTTAATCTTGGACCAAATTGTTAAAGGCATTATACTCACACTAGCTCCAAGATCACATAGGGCATTAATTTTGTATAGACCAAATCCAATAGTTATAGCAAACTTACCTGGATCCGGTCTCTTCTCCAATATGTCCAGATGGCTGCACTCCTCTGTGATTTCAGCCATCAATCGCTTTTTGCTCAAAATCTCCTTCAGGAACTTGACATAAGATGGCATTTCATTGAGAGCTTCTGTGAAGGGGATGGTGACGTTGAGCTTCTGAAGCATCTTGATGAAGCGCTGAAACTTTTTCTCCGCCGGGTCCTTTAGAGATTTTGTGCGGAAAGGCAACTTCTTTTTCTGATTCGGAGCTAGAACAGACGTCGGAGGTGCTGCAGACTTCTCTATGTCGACTAGGGGCTCCTCGACATCGACAAGGCCTTTGTCGACATCGACCAGATTGGGCCCAGTCGAGTTGTTGTGTGGTGCAGACGAAGATTCTGGAAGTGTCTCCTCGAGGTCGAAGAGGCTGTTGTCGAGGTCGACAACGGCTTTGTCGAGATCGACTTTCTGTTCCTCGTCGTTCTGCTGCTTTTCGACCTCTGGCTCTTGCAGTTGATGGCCGCTTCTGAGTTTTATAGCAGCGATGTGTCCAGTCTTTCCCTTAGGATTTGGTTCTGAAGATCCTGGAAGTGACCCTGACTGTCTGGGGATTCCTGCTGCTAGCTGACCAATCTGTGTATCAACTGATTTCCGCCAGATATCAATTTCCCCAAGCCTAGAATTGACACCTTGCATCTGAGTATAGACGGAGTTGAAAGATTGCCTAGTTTCTGAGTGGTTTCTCCATATTTCCTCCAGGACTGTCTGTATATCATCCTTTTTCTGCTCCCTTTCCGGATGTCCTGGAGCTCTGTAGGGCGGGGGATTCCTAGGGTCACCTTGGTTCCATTGTGGTTGCTGAAACCTTTGGTCCCCCATGTAACGATTGGGACCCCCTACGTAAGCTGCATCCTCATGGTGCTCTGCCAGCCTGACTTGCTCTGTGTGTGGGCACTCAGGAGTGGTGTGCCTTTGCGATCCGCATTCAATGCAAGGCTGGTTGACAGAGAGATACTTTACTTGCTTGATGAGCTTCTTATTCTGGTCTCTGTAGTACTGCTCCCTAACATCAGGATCAATCTCCTTAGGTGGCTCATATAGGGGCATGGATGGTGCTGGCCTGGCGTATGGGTTCTCTTCATAAGTTGCAGTAGACCCATACTTGTTGTCGTAGTTGGTGAGCTTCTCTAGCACACCCCATGCGTCACTTGGCGGCATTGTCAGATACTCATAGCGAGTATAGTGGTTGATCATGTCCTTTGTGACTTGATCCAGAGAGTTGAAGAAGGTCTCCTGAATGACGTAGGGTGGCTGTCCATTAGTAGGGCAAGATCGCAGAAGTTCCTTGTAGCGCTCCCATGCCTTTGCCAGCGGTTCCCCTTGCTTCTGTTTGAAAGCGGTGATTCTCTGGCGGAGATGTGCTGTTTTGGCAGGTGGGAAGAATTTGTTCAGAAACTCTTGCTCTACTTGGGCCCAGGTTGTGAGTGATCTTGCTTTCAGCCCTTCCAGCCATTTCAGTGCAGGCCCAGCGAGAGACCAGCGAAAAGATTTCATCTTGACATATTCCAGGGTTGTACCTTCAGCAATAGTACGACACATGTCAGAAAAATTTGTAATATGTTCAAGAGGACACTCATTAAATCTACCATAAAAGACATTATTTTTAAGCTCTATAAGAAACTGAGTGCGAATTTCGAAAGAGTTATCAGGGATTAGGATCGCCGATTCAGGAACGACGAGAGTTGGGTGCATGTAGTCCTCTGCCGTGGTTGGATATTGGGCAAGCTCAGCCTGTGCTTGTTCCCTTGATGCTCTCTCAGCTGTGATAGCAGCATCTTTAGCGGCGATAGCAGCATCCTTTGCGGCCAATTCCCTGGTAAGCCTAGCGACCAACTGTTCCTGTGTCTCAGCGGCCGCCATGATCCTTTTGAGTTTGGAGTGGATGTGTAGGTAGCGCTCCGGTTCGTCTAAGCTGTCAAACTCAGGTGTTTGACCAGAACGACGCATACACCTGAAAAGTAACTCAAAGAAACAGTGAGAACTGACTACCTAAGGCGCGAATGATTGCTTCCCCGGCAACGGCGCCAATTTGTTGTTGCAGGAGTAAATCGAGTATTGAAATAGATATGAAATATAGTTCAGACTGACTTCCCTGTCTCAGCAAATAAATACAAGACTTCCTCCCGTTGTAGTAAGAGAATAGTCAGGATCGAATCCACGAGGAAGCACGTCAGCAGTTCTTAGATAGCTGTAGATCTCACAGACAAAGCAGCAGAAAGACAGAAACACAGAAAGGAAAGAAACAAATGAACCCGGCAAGGGCAACTAAAACAAAAGCAAAGAACAAAGCAAGAAATAAAGCAAAGCAAAGCAAAAACGAAAAGCAAAGGCAAAGGCGTACTCGATCTCGACAACAGTTCCTCGAGATCGACAAGACAGTGAACAACAGAAAGTGAAAATCGACGAAAACAGAAGAAAACCAACTCGACCTAGACCAGTCCTACTCGAGATCGACAAGGCACTACTGGATCTCGACCAAGCTTCGTCTAGGTCGACAAGAAACAGAAAATATAAAATTGCAGGTTTTCGACAGAACTCAGAAATTCGACAGAAATAAACTTCAATATATTAAAAGACTTCCAAAGCCAGGGTTTTAACACCACAACGATAATCATGCAAAGTAACACATAAAGGCGTAAAAGATCATGCTTTCCATCTAAATAACTTTCGTTATTAACAAATAGGAATATAAAGGCTTTCGCATAAACCCTAACTGTTACTAACCCTTTTCACATAATTAATCCAAGTTGCATTAAGATCACTTTCGCTTCAATAATACAAACAAGGATCACCTTCAACTCTCGCAAAAGAATCATGCTCATAGGGATAGAAGATGAATTGCACAAAAGATCTGACCTTTATCGCATCGCCTCACATGGCCACCGTCGGGCTCACCCCAGCCCCAGAAGTGGGTGGACTACTCACGCCTCATAGCAATAACAGACATTGATGTATAAAAAAGAAACTTGCATTAACTAAATTCAAAAGCCTTTACAATCTCGGCAATCAACTTTCGCAGAAAGCCAAAACCCTAAAAACCTTAGAACTCCTAAACTTCTCTGTGGAACTAACTAATTGTCTCCGAAATTGAATTGTGTGTCTTGGAATTGTGATATGGAATGAATAAAACTGAGCCCTCTAGGGCCTTATTTATAGGCTTCATTCCCTAGCTACTCTAGGAAAGAAGATATCTATCTCTATATAAAATTATATCTAAAACTTGAAAGGATAAATAAACTGTTTTATGGAAATAAATCTAAAAGGGAAAGATAAAACTAAATAGGGTAAGTCTTCATGATGTTGATAGATCTTGTCTCCTTGGATAGAACTTGATGGATTAGGATATAATCGACTTCCTTCGCGCCCAAGGAATCCAAATTCTAGTCGGACAGGTCTTCGTCGAGAAGCTGCTGGAAACTGGTCTACTCGAGATCGACCACGGCTCGTCGACCTCGACAAGGATGGTTCGTCGACTGGACCTCCCGGCTAGCTCTGCTCGATGTGGCTCGGACTTGGTTCACAGGGCTCGTCGACCTCGACAAAGCTTGGTCGAGATCGAGTAGGATGGCTCTGTCGACTAGGCTTCCTCGGGTTGCTCTACTCGGCAAGCTCGGATCTGGACTCAGGCGCTCGTCGATCTCGACAAGGCGTAGTCGAGTTCGAGTAGGGTTCTTCCTTTCCGCTTCCGCGAGTTGCCTCTTCCGCTGCAACGAGTTGGTTTCTCCGTCGGCTTGGTGCATTCCGCTGGCAGCGAGTTTTTCCGCGGCAGCGAGCGGTCCGCTGCAGCGAGTCGAGTCGCTGTCAGTGAGTGCTGCCTGGTCGTCCTCGGCTCCGTCCTCGGCTTGTCGACCAACTCTTCTTCTCGTCAACCCTGGGCGTGGCGCTGAGGTGTCGTCGATCTCGACTAGTGGTCCTCGAGATCGAGTAGGGCTCCGGAGCTGGGTTGGTCTGGCTCTCGACATTGCTTCTAGTCGACAAGGCCTGTGCTCGGACATGCTCGTCTAGGTCGAGTAAGGCCTACTCGAGATCAAGTAGCCTTGATTCTTAGACTGGTTCCGCTGCTTTGACCTTGGACTTCTGTAGTGGTTTTCCGAGCTTTTCCGACCTTCTGTTGAATTGCTGTAAAATGCTTCGATTTCTGCAAATTAAACAGAAACTGGTGTAGATTCCATATTTTGGCAAATAAACATAAACTACATAGATTCTGTACTATTTAAACCCAAATGAATGCAATGTATACAGAAATCGATATAAAAGTTACTGTAAAACATGACAGATTTAGCTCACAACACCCTTATTGATTTGGCTTTTCATTTAACCACCCCTTATACAAAACCTTTCACTAAACCACCCCTTATATAATTCTGTCAACAGATAACCACCCCTACCTCTATTCCATCCAATTTGATGTTAAAAAATTATGAAAAGACCAAAATGTCCTTTTTAAAACTATCCATCTTTGACTCTCTTGCCTCTGCTCGTGCTCGATTTATCTCAGTTCTCTAGTGGTGGACTGGTGGATCACGACTGGCTTGGCGGTGACTCGGGTGGTGCTCGACCGGATTCACTGGCTTGTTAATTAATTTCGAATGAACCGTCCTAGTACAGGGGTAAATATAAGCAAATATTAAGAAAATGTTTTGACCGCTAAGAATCCGCCAATAAGGCCGCCGAACCGTCTTGGCGGTTGGCGGTACCCCACCGTCGAGCATCCGCCGAGCGTTTTTTAGAACATTGATTATACCTTGTGATTGGAGAACCTTCTGCATTCGTGATCAGTTTACATCATCGAATCCCTCTCCGAATCCCCTGGTCGTGTAGCCTGAAGTTCGTCGATGGCTCTGAAGTCTGGACGATCTTAGGATTTCTATATATGGCAGAAAGGTTGAAGATGGATAGTTAAAAAAAAAGGGCATTTCGGTCTTTTCAGAATTTTTTAACATCAAATTGGACCGAATAGAGGTAGGGGTGGTCATATGTTGACGGGATTATATAAGGGGTGATTAATTTAGTGAAAGGTTTTGTATAAGGGGTGGTTAAATGAAAAGCCTAATAAATAAGGGGTGGTTAAATGAAAAGCCTAATAAATAAGGATTGGTTAAATGAAAAGCCTAATAAATAAGGGGTGGTTTAGTGAAAGGTTTTGTATAAGAGGTGGTTAAATGAAAAGCCTAATAAATAAAGGGTGGTTTAGTGAAAAATTTTGTATAAGGGGTGATTAAATGAAAAGCTAATAAATAAGGGGTGGTTTTCTGTAAAATTTCCTTTCTTTAATATACAAAATAGAAACATGAATTGATAAACACAACTAGAATGGTACATACATACATACATACAACCAATCACAAGTTGGTGTAGCGGTTATGGGGCTACATCCCATGCCTCGAGGTTCGAAGTTTGAATCCCCGTGGAAACATGGAGACGCTTGTGAGTGGGAGAGTCAACCCCTTAAATGGGCCTACAGTAACTCGATCCAGATGTAGAGTGGGCTAAGCCCACTTGAACTGGAAAGATATAAAAAAAAAGGTACATACAAATTAGGGGTGGGCATGGGACGGGACGGGACGGGATTGGGGTAATCCCGCGTCCCGTCCCGCGTATTTTTTACGGGACGGGATTGAGTTTTTTTTTTTCAAATCCCGCCGGGCCTTATCCCTCGCGGGACGGGACGGGATCGGGACGGGACGGGATTTGTCCCTCGTAAAAAAAAATTAAAAAACAATCCAATTAACTAAAAACACAGTAAGTAGCAAATTAAAGTATTACACAATCTTATTACAAAATACATTAGCATTTAGAAAATAAAATCTTACATCTCAAAATAATGAAGTACAGTAGTATAATCCCTTTAATCCCTTACATAATCCAGTTATACATGCAGTAGCAAGTAGCATCTCAAAATATTGAAACACATAGTTACATAATCTCCAAGCTGCCAGTGCCAATTACAGTGACTTTAGCTTAGAAAACAGTAAGTTTTTTTTAATTCGTATTTCTTTTATGTTTTTAATCTTTTATTATTATTTTAAATTTTAGGTTTAAATAAATATTAATATATAATATAAATATATTCTTAAATATTTTTATCAGTTTTAATTATATATATAAATATATACAATTTTATATATATATGCGGGACGGGACGGGATTTGCGGGATGCGAACTCTCCGTCCCGCGTCCCGTCCCGCGTAATTTTTGCGGGACGGGATCGGGACGGGATTGATTTTTTTTTTTTTCCTAAATCCCACCGGGATCGGGACGGGATGCGGGACGGGACGGGATTTGCGGGATTTGTGCCCACCCCTAATACAAATACCGAGGAAGTGAAAAGAAGATTCATGATTGGATGGCTAATGTAGCATGAATGGTTCACCAGTGGAAAAAAGGAGAATTTGGGTCACATGGAATCCAGATATTTTCAATGTGAATACCGCTAGAATTCATCCTTAATTTATTCACTGTTGTGTTAGAGACAAA
This sequence comes from Persicaria tinctoria, assembly GCA_037127255.1. Taxonomy (NCBI): domain Eukaryota; kingdom Viridiplantae; phylum Streptophyta; class Magnoliopsida; order Caryophyllales; family Polygonaceae; genus Persicaria; species Persicaria tinctoria. The sequence goes on from JBANSL010000001.1 coordinate 33,547,075, forward strand.
GGATAGAAAGTTCGTTCTTGAGGCCACCTTCATTTACGCCGCAAATTACATAAATGAGAGAGTTGAATTATGGGCTGAATTGCAACCGATATGATAAATTCCGATGGGCCATATAACTGTGGGGGTTCACACGTCCGAGCGTATATGCACACCCGAGCCGAGCACACAGACCAGTGGGGTTCCATCTTAAAACCAATTGGCAATAGGAGGAGTGGCCCACTGACTTATATGTAAGGCTCGGGGTTCTGTGTTTTTCGATGTGGAACAATCCCAAGACATCACAACACGCCCCCTCAAGTGCAACTGCCTGACCTCGTAATATCTGCCAGTTGCACTTGACGTCTTGAGCCTTAAGGCCGGCTTAGCCCAATAGATAGATCGACCAGGGTCCCGGGCCGCACCTGCTCTGATACAATGATAAATCCCGGTGGGCCATATAACCGTGGGGGGTTCACACGTCCGAGCGCATATGCGCACCCGAGTCGAGCACAGAAGACCAGCGGGGTTCCATCCTAAAACCAATTGGCAATAGGAGGAGTGACCCACTGACTTATATGCAAGGCTCGGGGTTCTTTGTTTTTCGATGTGGGACAATCCCAAGACATCACAACAAGATAACACAACAAATCACTAAGTCGTGCGCAGTTTTAAGGGACCTGAACTATGTACTCAGTGAGGAGGAAAAATGGTCAAGGAAGGCATCACCATGATCATTTTGAAGAGTTGCAAATATACCGTTCAATGGAGCTCTGCTTACCTGGAGCTATAGACAGAAGGGGCAAGGCTGGAATGAGAGAAAACTAGATAGAGTAATGATTAATGATACCTAGAAGGAAGAGTACGATCAGACCAAAGTTTATTTTGATACCCCGAGTATTTCAGATCATTCCCCGGCAGTCCTTATATTTCAAAATGTGAAGTGCAATCACTAATAGAATTTTGTCATTTAACATCGGGTAAGAGCCGATGTCTTTAAAAAAAAAATCGATGTCTATGTGGGGGATGTAAAAAGTCAAAACTTTTTAACATCGGGTAATAGCTGTTGTTGCAGGAGTTGGTCAAGTATTGAAATAGATATAGAATATAGATCAGACTGACTTCCCTGTCTCAGCAAATAAATACAAGACTTCCTCCCGTTGTAGTAAGAGAAAAGTCAGGATCGAATCCACGAGGAAGCACGTCAGCAGTTCTCAGATAGCTATCAGATTCTCACAGACAAGACAGAATAGCACGGAAAAGACAGAAACAAAGCAAAGCAAACAAAAGCAAAGACAAAGCAACTCGACAGAAGCTAATCGACAACAGCAGAGTACTCGACAGAAGAACTCGACCGAGTCTTGTCGACACAGTCGATATCGACAAGTACTCGACACAGCACACAGATCGACAAGATTCAGATCGACAAAACAGAAAGAACTCGACTTCAGAACTTCTCGACGTCGACAAGTGAACTCGATGTCGAGTAGATTCTTCGAAATCGATAAGAACAGAAACGTAAATTGCAAATGCTTTTCGGACAGAAACGAATGAAAACACGGAATTAATCAATAAACTAAAGACTTCCAAGGCTAGGGTTTCAACACCACAACGATAATCATGCAAAGTAACACATAAAGGCGTAAAAGATCATGCTTTCCATCTAAATAACTTTCGTTATTAACAAATAGGAATATAGAGGCTTTCGCATAAACCCTAACTGTTACTAACCCTTTTCACATAATTAATCCAAGTTGCATTAAGATCACTTTCGCTTCAATAATACAAACAAGGATCACCTTCAACTCTCGCAAAAGAATCATGCTCATAGGGATAGAAGATGAATTGCACAAAAGATCTGACCTTTATCGCATCGCCTCACATGGCCACCGTCGGGCTCACCCCAGCCCCAGAAGTGGGTGGACTACTCACGCCTCATCGCAATCGCAGACATTGATGTATAAAAAGAAACTTGCATAAAAATAAACCAAAGTTTACAACCGCTCGAAGCCAACTCCGCTCTCGCTTCACAACTCCAACCGGCTGCTTACTCTCTCTCTCTCTCTACTTCTCCTACTTACTTCTCTCTCAAAATTGAATCCAACTGAAATTGAATGAATCAAAACTGAGCCCCCTAGGGCCTTATTTACAGGCTTCTACTCCTTGCTAATCAAGGAAAGAAGATATCTATCTTTATCTAAAACTATATCTAAAACTTAATGATAAATAAATAACATAGTGTAATTAAATAAAATAGATAGACTAGGATTATATCTAATGTGTTGGGTCTTCGATAGATCTTGATAGAATAGGATAGAATTCGTCGAATCTTGGCTTGCAAGTAATCTCCTTTCTCTTCGGACTTCTCCTCGATCTCGGCTTCTGGAGTGCTCGACATGTCTTCTCGATGTCGACAACTTTCCTCGACATCGACAACGTTTTGGTCTTGAGTTCAGTCAACTCGACTTCGTCTTCCAGTGCTCATGTCGAGTTTTGGATACTTGTCGATGTCGACAAGTCTTCTCGACATCGAGTTCTTTTCTCAGCTTCCAGCTCTGTTCGTAAAACGCACTTTCCCGCTGCCTCGGTTGTCGGATTGACGCATATGACCATGCGTTGGAAAGCTCTTTCCGAGGGCTACAACTCTCATGAAGACATCACAGCCTGATTCAGAATGATGAAAGCCGGAAATTGGCCTTCTCTCCAGCTGCACCATTCTTGGCTTCTCCATAAGTTTCCTTTAAGCTCCAAAATGCGTCCGATTTCTGCGAAATATAACAAAAACTTGTGTAGACCCCCATATATTGCGAATAAGTGTAAACTACACATATTCTGTATTATTCTAACCCAAATGTATGCAATGTATGCAGAAATCGATATAAAAGTAAGTGTAAAACATGGCAAATTAGGCTCACAACAATAGCCGATGTCTTTATATGTTATAACATCGGTTATATTTTTAAATACGATGTATTTGATATGTTATAACATCGATTATTAAATATACCATATGTTATAATATACAAAGACATCGGGTATTACCCGATGTTAAAAAGTTTTGACTTTTTACATCACCAACATAGACATCGAATTTTTTTTAAAGACATCGGCTATTGCCTGATGTTAAATGGCGTATTTGTAGTTTTTTTTTTATTATCGTAGCCTATGCGGGATTTGAACCCACATCTTTGTGTTTGAGCACAACGCTCTACCATTTGAGCTAATAGGCTTTAAGTTAGATATATTGTTCATACATTATAGCAAAAAGAACATGATTTAGATTCATAACAAATAGGTAGAAACAAAACACTAAAAATAGAAGTTTAGACAAGTGTAAAGCACATGATTATATGCCTAGTTAACTAGCATGCTGTAAAGAACACAAACATGCTGTAATGAACACAAACATGCTCGAAAATACATCATTTCAACGAAAAAGAATCCATATATGAATAAGCAGATCGAGGGTGTCCAATGTATCTAAGCACTGAATTGCAAACTTTGCACACAAATTAAGATAAAGTGTTTAACACAAGGGATAATGCTTTCCAAATGATGCTGAAATACATAATAGCAAATTGAATGTTAAAACCTGGATAGTGCTATCGAGGTTTTAACTAAAACCTGGATATCTCATTCATAGACCATAAATCTCATTCACAAATCCATAGCATCAAGTTGAATGTTAATAGGAAGTGAGTATAATTGCTTCTCAAATGAATCATATAGAAATTTTCCACTCAGATTAAATTCGAAATAATATCAAATTATAACATGCAAATAAAAAGTAAGCTTTAGAGAAAGGAATAGCAATCGTACAAGCTCTTATGGGCAGTTAGCTAGAAGGCTTAATTCTTACTTGAAACTCCAAATCTAATATATGAACGATAGGAGTATGAAATATCCAAGGATCATTTCTCATTTCAAACACAAGTATATAACACTACAAATCTAGCAGTAAGCAAAATTTTCAGAGTGACCAAGGAAACCCTGAAGTTCAAAAATTACAACACAAACAAATATCCCTTGATGAACATATTGCTCAAACTAGCCATGCTTGAAATATAATGCATAGGATAAATAACATAGCAACATCATCAAGATCTAGGAAGTCCATAAAAAAAGTGACGATATTAAAGGAATGAATTAGAAAAAGTCACACATGTATCGTCCTTTGGCATATCTCTCCCTTCTTGAATCATTCTGTAATAGACTCAGATTCATTTATTGCTGGAAATTATTTGGCCAACCAAATATGGCAAAAAATATTTTAGGATAATACTTACATGGAAGCTGTAGTTAATCTTGTCAGCGACATCAATCAGCTCCTTCCACTTTCTTCCAATGCCCATCTGCATTATAAAAGGAAATACTCACATGTCAACATGTGTAAAGTTGAGGGGATTAATACAAATACATTTACAACATAATTACACATTAAAAAAATACAACAATGATCCGCCATTAAAATAAAAACGAGTTAGTTCAGCCAAATTCATATATCACTGTAAAAGGACTGCTCATGTAAACGAATTTCTGATATGGTCCTGTGACCTAATGGTAAATAATTTGGATTCATTGACAACCTTATGTGTTAAGCAATAAAACAGACTTCGAAACACAAATGCTACAACAAAATAAAGCTCAAAAGAAGCAATATAATATACATCGATTCTTAATGCTTATAATCTCCGCCTTAGGCTCCAATTTTCAACTCTTATTTTTTCTGTGCAGATGTTTCTTCTACCAAGATAGAGCTTCCATATACTCTACCTTCTTTCAGCTCAAAATACTGACAATAGCCTTCCAATCCAAGCTATCGAATAATGTATTTCAGACGGGAAAAAAATACAATTAAGGGGATAAATGCCCCTTCTTATTTTGAACTACCTTCTTCCTTTTTTTTTTAACTAATAATAACTAACTTCTTCCTTGTTGAATCATGTTAGATTATTGTTTAGATCAGTAAATCATTTAATCCCCAACGCTCAAAAGAAAAAGAAGAAGTAATCCTCTAGATGCAATTCCACCATAGCGCATAATAGTGCATACAGAAGGCTTTCTATTTGGGAAGGTAAGCATAAGGAGGCCAGCACTTGTATATAGATAAATACAAAGAATGAAACAGAAGAGAAAAATGATGATAACTACATGACACTAGCAAAAATTCCATTAAAATGCGGGGATGGCCCGAATAAAAAGAATATTTAAACAACGAAGGAACCAACGCATAAATAACATAAGAGGAATCATTTAATATCAAGGAGTCCAAGAGCACAGTGAAGGCTATCTCTTTTTTACTTCAAAATGAGTTACAAACAAGACCACAGAGGAAGCCAAACCTGAACAGTTTCATTGGCAGCATTTTTGGTCCACAATGATACTTTGTCTCCCCTCTGGCAAACACTTGCAACTACACCACATATCTCTTCACTTTCATCAAACTGCTCTCCAATAGGAGCCATCAACTGCTCGGAAGAAAATACATGAAAGCAAATGATAATTAGCCAACATTATAGTTTCAAGCCATACCTGAGCATGTTTAAAACTTGGAGAGTTCTCATATTTGGCATTAAAACTTGGAGAGTTCTCATATGTACTTTTGATATAATGATTTGAGGCCTGGTAAGCAACAAATCAATGTCAACAGGCATCCAAGAAGTCTTCTAGAATTAGCAGTAAATTGTAGAGAGTTTACCGTATCAGGAATAGTTTCAATCAGAGCTATATAAGATGATGTTACTAGGACCTCATGGGGATGCATCCAAAGGGCCAGACCAGCTTCCTGGAATATATCTGCATCAAAACATGAGTAAAATGAATATGAATTTCACCCTGAAAAGTGAATTTAGAAAGTAGCAACAACTAACAAGGCAAAGAGGCGACTTACATCTATGATTGTAACTGTGATTCAGAATGAAGCATTCAACAATCAAAGCCAGAGGAGCTCAACTGAATAACTAAAAAAAAAATCTGATAAGATTGGTGTCAAATCCTACAAGTTAGCATGAATTTCATGTATATATAGATGAAATTCATTAACCACCTTTAACGGTCATCCTATTCCATAATTAGGCCAAAACCTTGTAGGCATCAAAAGATCTTGTTTTTCATTTTTCCAAGGGCTTATAAGATACGATCGAGCTACGTACATGTATATATGAAAAGTTAGTGTACTGATAATAAAAATAAAAATAAAAATAAAAGGTAGGGTTTTTTATACCATGAAAGTATTTGTTCAAGCGTAAATATTTAAAGAAAAATCAACCAACAAATTTACATATTTAAAGAAAAATCAAGGTAAATATGAAATTGCATCTTGATCTAGGCAGTTCCTTTAATCACAAAGAAATCAACCAACAAAGAACATCCTATCTCAAACAACTACACCATAAACAACTCTAGTAATAGAGGTTCTGTAATCACAAAGGGCACTTATTCTGACTTTATCTACATATCCCCTCAATAAAGTAAGTATATGCTGTCTTCATCATAAAAGATAGACAACCCTAATCAAAATTAGTTTCATTGCCCGAAAGCCCTAAAATCAGGTTCATTACCTAAATTAGAGAATACTTCAACGGAGAGGCAGTGACGATTTTGACAGCCCGGCTCCAAAAGGGGATCAATTCCACCTAGTCTAGTAAAACTCGAAATGGCAAGTGCAAACCCTAAATTACGACAGAAAAGGAATTGTACTCAAACCAAATTCGTGTTTCATCCTTTCCTCACAAAGAGACGAATACACAATTAAATCCAAGTCAACTCAGAAAATAAAAACCCTAACCAAAATCAGTTTCATTACTCGAAAGCCCTAAAATCAGTTTCATTACCTGAATTAGAGAATACTTCAACGGAGAGGCAGTGACGATTTCGACAGCCCGACTCGGTTTCGACGGCGAGAGAGACGACCAGAGGCCACCCACCGGAGACACGAGGCCACATCGGAGACACGACGACGAGAATGAACGGCCAGAAGGGGTTTCGCTGTTGAGAGATGGGAACGAGAGACGAGAAGCAGGATTTCGCCGGAGAGCCTACATCCCCACCGGATCCACACTCAGTTCAATAGCCGACGAGATTGGAAGAGGAAGGGGTTGGGGGTGAACCGGTGAACAGGGAGGAGTTGGAGGAGGAAACGGGTTGTCGCTGTCGCGGGAAGGCACATTCGCGAGTTTGGAAGAGGGAATGACGAGGGAATGGAAGAGGGAGTACTGAAAACCTTTTTTCTTAAAAATTTTCGAAGTGTTAAATTATTTCACGTGTATTTCATATGGGCGGGATTTGTCCCGCGCTTATTTTTTTTTCCAAAAACTTATTTTTAACATCGGTCAATAAATAATGTGATGTTTGTTTTATTTTCAACATCAAAAAATTTTCAACCGATGTTAAAAATTTATTTTACATGGCAGGTTTTTCTGACCGATGTTAATGTACCGATGTTAAATAGCAGAACTCTAGTAGTGAATCGCAAATTTTCATTCAAGTATAGAAACTTGTGGGGAAAAGAAGCAGAATTCAGCAACTTGGTCGAGGGGGCATGGTGTACTGATATTGTGGGATCTTGACAATATAAGTGGGTTATAATTAAGCTGAGAAATATCAAGGAAGCATTGAGATCATGGGATAGATTGAGGTTTCCTGATCGACCTCCAAACACATATTAAGCTTGACAAGGGATGGCTTCATGAACTTCAGAAGCAATTACAAGATGACAGATACAATGAGGGGTTGTGGGAATGGGCTAAAGATGTTGAGGACCGCTTGGAGAAGTGAGCAGTCTCACAACTCAGAAGGCTAAGCTACATTGACTCGCTATGGGGGAAGAAACATCTTCGATGTTTTATAGAAATGTGAAAGAAAGAAGGGACCAAAATGCAATTCTAAACATGAATAATGAGGTAGGGGTACAAATCATTGAGGAGGCTGTAGAATGACAGAATTGATGTAAAGTCCTCCCTTGAGGGTTTCCATTCATTGATAATCATATATATAGGTTATAAAGGTATCGGGCCTTTTGGCCCACTATACAATATAAGACCTGTGTAATTTATTAAACCCACGCAGTCGAAATTGGAGGAGTGCGTGCAGTGAGACTGGACCGAAAATCAATGAACAATTGCCGAGGTAAACCCTTGGTGAATATATCAGCGTACTGATAGGAGGACGGGACATGTAGAACGTGGACATGTCCAATGGCAACCTTGTCCCGAACGAAATGGAGATCGAGCTCAATGTGCTTCGTGGGTTGATGTTGGACTGGGTTTCTAGCCAGATAAACGGCGGAGATGTTGTCAATGTAGACCAGAGTGGCCTTCTGAAGAGGGAAACGGAGCTCAAGCAGGAGATTGCGGAGTCAAGAGCACTCGGAGACAACATTGGCAACACCCCTGTATTTGGCCTCAGCGATGGAGCGAGATACGACAGACTGATGCTTGGCTGACCACGGCACAAAGGTGTCATTGAGGAAGACACAATAACCAGATGTGGAGCGGTGTGTGTCAGGAAAACCACCCCAATCCGTATCAGTGTAAGCAACAAGTTCAAGCTTAGAGGAAGGGGTGATCATGGTGCCGAGCTCGAGGGTGTCGCTGATGTACCGAATAATCCGCTTCAAGGCCTGAAAGTGGGGTTCCCTAGGGGCATGCATGAACAAGCAGACATGCTGAACGGCGTAACTGATATCAGACATGGTGTAGGTGAGATACTGAAGAGCACCAGCGAGGCTCCTGTATAATGTCGGATCATCAACCAAAGGACCAGAATGAGCAATGAGCTTGTTGGATGTATCGACAGGGGTGGCGACAGGATTGCAGTTGACCATCTTAGCCTGAGCAACAATCTCAGCAACATACTTACTTTGTGAGAGAAACAGACCAGACGCATGACGATGAACAACAACTCCCAAGAAGTAGAACAACGGACCCAGATCAGACATGGCGAACTCCGCACTCAACTACGAAATAATAGACATCCGAAGAGCATTAGAAGAGGCAGTGAGAATGATGTCGTCGGCATATATCAACAGGAAGGCCAAGTCGGAGCCTCTGCGATAGATAAACAGAGACGTATCCGAACGGCTGCCAATGAAACCCAATCGTAGCAGATGAGAGCAAAGCGCTGGAACCAAGCCCGCGGAGCCTGTTTCAGACCATACAGAGAGCGCCTGAGGAGACAAACGTCCTTTGGACGATCAGCATTAGCAAACCCCGGCGGCTGAAACATGTAGACTGTCTCATTCATATGGCCATTCAGAAAGACGTTCTTAACATCTAACTAATGGATGGCCCAATTGCGCGACAAAGCTAGACTTAATACCACCCGGATAGTGGCAGGCTTGACCACAGGGCTGAACGTCTCATCACAATCAATACCTGCCTGCTGAGATCGACCGTTGACCACAAGATGGGCTTTGTAGCGCTTCAACGTCCCATCAGAGCGGAACTTGTGACGGAAGAGCCACATACAACGAATGACGTTCGCCTCAGGAGGGCGAGGGACAAGAACCCAAGTACCATTCTTCGTAAGGGCCCTGTATTCGTCGAGCATAGCCGCCTGCCAATTCGGGTCGAGGAGGTCTGTTTTATGGGAGGTGGGAATGGGGAAAAGGGAGGTCAGAGTGGAGGCAGAGGGTGATTGGGAGGAGGGGAGGACGGGGGCAAGGGGGGCGGAGCCTGGGGAAATGCTGCGGGCACAGCAAGGCTGCGGGCGCCGCTGGTTGGTTGGCCGCAGCCGCAACATGATGTTGCCGCCGCCGCCAGTAGGGGGGGTGATGGGTGGGGTGTGGGTTGTTGATTGGGTGCGGTCGCGGCATCAGTTCATGGCAAGGGGACGGAGGGGTGTAGTCAAGGTTTTGAGCGGCGGGGTGATGTGAGGTGTTCATGAAGACGATCTAACGGGGTCGGAAGACACCGAAGACGATGCAGGTGTGTGGTCTGGTGGGAGGGGGTGGTGGTGGCGGGGGAGGGGGAGAGACAGGAGCACCGGGAGAGCTCTGGGGAAGAAGAAAGTGAGGGAATGGTGACTCTGACTCTAACTGAGACACAGGAGGTGTGGAAGAGGGGAGAGGAGGGGGGGAAAAGGGAAAGTGAGACTCATCAAACGTGACATGACGTGACACAATAAGCTTATGAGTCTTGACATCGAGGAAAAAGTATCCGCGATGATCAGACGGATAGCCTAGGAAGACACATGGAGTGGAGCGCGGGTGAAGCTTGTGTGGGGCTGTGGAGGACTGGTTTGGGAAACACAAGCACTCGAATCTGCGAAGGTGATCAAACCTAGGCATGGTGTAATAAAGTGTCTGAGCTGGCAAGTGATGGTGTAGGGTAGTGGAAGGGAGAACGTTTAGGAGATAACATGTGGTGGATAAGGCGTGAGGCCAATAGGGAAGGGGAATAGATGCGTGGAAGAGGAGAGAGTGCATCATGTTTATAATGGTTCTGATGATTCATTCAGCCTTGCCATTCTGCTCAGAAGTATAGGGGAAAGACAAGCGATAGGAGATCCCGTTTGCGGCAAAGAAAGAGTGAAAGTCGATCGTTGTTGTCATATTCACGGCCATTGTCACATTGGAAACATTTGATGGATATGTAAACCTGCTTTTTAATGTAAGTATAAAATTTGGCAAAGACAGGAAACACTTGGAACTTGAAAGGCAATGGGAAGACCCATAAGTAATGAGTGTGATCATCAAGAAACACGAGGTAGTACTTGTGACCCTCCTTGCTGGGCACATGGGAGGTCCAAATGTCACTATGAATGATATCAAAGGGAGCAAGGGTAGAGGTCAAAGATAATTGGAACGACTGTCTGGCATGTTTGCCTAGTTTGTAGGAAGAGCATAAACCAGAGCGTGGGTCTTTAGTACAGGTGACAAGACTCTGGGAACGGAGGACATCTGGAACGGCAGCACTGGGATGGCCTAGACGTGCATGCCACATGCTGGACGACGATGCCGAGAGGGCGACCGGGCACGACTGATTGGACGTATGAGGTGGTGTCACAAGGTAGAGCTCCCCGGTGTTGTTACATCTCATGCGAGTAACCCCCGTAGTAAGATCGTTCACAGATAAACCATAGGGATCAAACGCAAGGGAAACGTTGTTGTCAGTAGTGAACCGACGGACAGAGATAAGGGTTTTGACAATCTTTGGGGCAATGAGGACATCGTTGAATTGAGGTGTAGTGGGTGGGTTGGGGTATGTAATTTGGCGTGGCCAATCCCCGAAGTAGCAAGACGACCAGTGTCCATGTACCAAGAAGAGTCTGAAAGTGTCGGCTGCATAGAGGAGAAGGTGTGATGCCCATCAGGCGGAACATATCCTTGATTAGACGATGTCAGATAGGCATGAGGACCGACATGTCTCATGGTAGGAGAGCCAGAGTGCATCCAATAAGGGTTGAAGCCAGGCATCGGGGACCATCGAGGGGCGAAAGTCGAAGGAGGAGTGCCGCGTGGCCTCGTATGGGGCGGCCGCGGCCGCAGCAGTTAAGGTCGGACGTCATTTTTTTTTGGGGAAAAAGAAACAGAGGCGAGAGAGAGGGTATGGGAGGGGCGGCGAATCCGGGTCTGGTTGGAGGTTGAGGGGCGGCTTGGATCTGGTGAATCGAAGCCCCTGGTGGCCGGATCTGCCGGATCTAATCTGCTGGTGGCCGGATTAGGAGAGGGGAGGTCGAGGGAAGGCAAGTGGCGACGAGATCTGGGGAGCGAGGATGAGGAAGGTCGTATCTTTGACTAGAGAGGCGCGACGGGGAGCGAGGAAGGAGAGCGAGATCTGGAGAGCGACGGCTGAGGAAGGCCGGATCTGGAGTCCGATTTGGGCAGCATCGGGGGGCTGCTGTAGTGGTGGCTGTGCGTGAGGGAGAGCGGGGGGCTGCTGTGGTGGTGATTGTGCGCGAGGGAGGAGGACAACGAGAGAGAGCAAGCGTCGGGTGGTGGATCCGGGCTGGGGTGACCGGCGACGGTGAATAGGTGGTGGCGACGCCGGTGGAAGGTCGGTGGAAAAGGAAGACCGGTGAGGGATACAGCATCGGTACGAGGCCGACAACGGTAAGAGGAGAGGTGAGGTGGGAGGATCAACTTAGGTTTCCATGAGGAAGAAAAGGTTGTGATACTAATGACAGAATTGATGTAAAGTCCTCCCTTGAGGGTTTCCATTCATTGATAATCATATATATATATATAGGTTACAAAACACGTGTACAAGGTTTTTGGGAGGCTGATTTTCTTACCCAAAATTTGGGTTACCCAATGGTATTTTGTGGTCATTTTGAAAATATGATTAAAAAAAAGATAAACAAGAAAAGGTAAATTAGCTTTTTAGGTCTACCCTATAGAAAAGGCTACACTCTACTAGGGCTAGGCTTCCTCTTGTAATTTATTTATCGGAAATTTCGCCTGGTACCCCTGAGGTAAGGCCTTTTTCGCGCGGTGTACCAAAGTTTGGCATATTTCGCCTAGTACCCCTAAACTTTGTTTTTTTTTTGCCGCGTGCCCCTCTGTTAGAATATTAACCTTTTCCGTTAAAAGAATTTTAAAACACCCAAATTGACAGACAAAGACCTTCCTCTTCGCTCAACGTGAGAACAACCGCCTCTTCGGTCATGGAGAGAACGACGTGAGTCTTCTCAACTCCAAGGAAGAGAACGACACCGGCGAAGGGAGACACTAACGAGGTAGAGACCTAAGGACATCAACGGTCGGAGTAAGTTTTCTTCCCTTTGAACTTGTTGTCAGATTTAGGGTTTTTTTCAAATTGAGGGTTTTGGGTTGGTTTGCATACGGAGGCTGTTCGAATTAGGGGTTTAGAATTAGATTTAGGAATCAATTCATGTCTTACTCAACTTGTTAGCTATTCGAATTGGGGTTAGATTTAGGTTTTTTTTTTCGAATTGGGGGTTTTGTATATGTTTTTACTGGTTCGAATTAGGGTTTTTTTTTCCTTTCGAATTGGGGTTATATTTTCAACTTGTTAGCTATTCAAATTGTTAGTTGTCTTACTCTTCTATTCACCATGCTTAACTTGATTAAATGACAAGGCTTTAATCTCATATTTTGGCTTGTGCAAGATATTGTTGTTTCGTCTTTTTTGTTTGCCCTATGGTAATTTATTGTGTTTATTGAGGCAAATTGAATATTTTTTATTGTAGAATGGAGGACAAGATTTTGTTGAGAATTCGTTATATTCATCGAGAACATGTGGAAATAGAGGTAGATGATCTCGATAAGTGCAACATTATGGATTTATTTGTTGATTTGTTAGAGGGGGCTGAAAAAACCGGGTTGTTTCTCCCTGATAATCCAACCTTGTGGTATGCACATAATGGTCAAAGTTTTCAGCTAGAAAGTGATGATGATATTGTGAACATGTTTCACTTATTTTCGGCGAAGAAGTTGATTAATTTGGCTGTTGGATCGAGTGATTCCCCATCTGAGAATTTGGAGTTGGCAAGGGGTTTATTGCAATCAAAGAGGCAAACATTACTTCCAAGTTCAAGTCACGGTAGTAAACCCACGTCTAGTAAGAGAGTTCCTGCCACCTCTGCTAGAAGAAGAGGGGATTATGTTCCAAAAGGTGGAAGTACTTCTCATTCATTCGGTAGTGAACCCACTTCTGGTGATCTTAGTGCAACAAAGGTCGATGTACCTAGTTCTGTATTGCCAAATGTTGTCGTTGATGTCCCATCTGAGTCGGGTGTAATGTGCTCAGCCCCTTGGGTCTCTGAAAGTCAGTAAACTGGAACTATGGAAGCAACATGGTTAGGAGCATTATGTTCCCCATATTGTGTTTTGAGTAAATGTTGACTAGATATTGGCATGTCCACGTTTTGATCTCATGTGGGGTGCTTTTCAACATGCATGCAGGTTGAAACTTGGCCTTGTAATGGTAGGATTGTTCAACTGTAGAGAATTAACTATGTTGTTTTACATCAGTGCATTAAATCAGTGTTAAGTACTAGGACCTTTTTCCTAAATATTATCCATTAAATCAGTGTCAAGCCATTCAGAAAAGTGCTCTAAATATGCTAAATATTATCCATTATCTTGCTTTATATGCCGATCAAAATTTGGCAGGAAAGTGCTTCAATCCCATGTTACAACAACCTACATAATGCAAGTCAAGTACCTAATCAACTATTACAAATGTTACAAAAACCAAAATCGGATTTAGCAAGTTAAATGCATAAATTTGAACATAGTTTGCATTTATAAACAAAACCAATAATTTGTAGCCTATGTGGGAATTGAACCCACACCAATGTGTATATCAACACCTTGCTCTACCATTTGAGCTAATAGGCTAGTATAAAAGTTGGTTGATTTGAAAAATAAACACTTTACTTCTTTTTCCATGTCCACTTATATGTACAGCTGATTTAATCTTCCAATTGGATGAGTTACATGAGTAGAGTTTATGACAACATCAATATTTGCACTACACTTTGCATTTTAGCAAAATTTGCACTACACTTTGCATTTCAAATATACCTAAAACAACCCACTGCTTCTCCACTTTGCATTCAGCAATGCCAATGAGTATTAAGCCATAGTTTCAATATTTTTCTAAATATATGTCAAATACATACTGATACAAAACAATTTCAAATAATCTAAACATTGATGGAGAAAATTAAATGTCTTTTTTATCAATTTTGATGGAGGAACCATCATACACTTAGTTTTGTGAAAATCATTCAGGATGAAACAACCCCCAATTGGAACTAGATTCACATGATCCTCACCTTTAATCCCCAAATCCCGATTCTAAAACAACCCCCAATTGGGGATTTTTCAATTGCAATCCAACCAAAACCCCCAATTCTAAAAGAGCCCCAAATATCTAAACCCTAAATAATCCTAAAACTAGTGTCAAAGGGAAGAGAAGGCTTACCTCCACCAGTCGGTGCCGCCGCGGTCTGTCCCACCCTCTCCGGCCGCCTTCGGTCTCTCCATGTCGATCCGGTCGACGTCTCTCTCTCTCCACCTCTCTCTCCCCTTCTTCTGTCATTCAAAGAACGAAGACCAAAAAAATAGAACGAAGACCAAGGGTTAGGCTGTAAGTTGTTTTATTTTCATTTCTTTTATTTTTTTAATTTTTTTAACGGAAACTGTAACCGGAACTAAAGAGGGGCACACGGCAAAAAAAACAACAAAGTTTAGGGGTACCAGGCGAAATATGTCAAACTTTGGTACACCGCGCGAAAAAGGCCTTACCTCAGGGGTACCATGCGAAATTTCCGTTTATTTATTCATTCCTTTTCGACTAAGACCAAGTTAAATTCGATTTTATTTTTTTTATAATTCCTTATATTTTACTTAATGTAATGAATGAACATAATTTATAATTAACATTTTTTTATAATTCACGTTTTTTTATAATTATGTTTATTTCACTTATATTATAGAAATCGGTCATATAATTCACGTTTTCTTAACTCAGTGTAAGTTATTTATTTGACATTTATTTAAATGGGATCGAATTATCGTAAGACCCCGAGTTCGCCTAAAAATAATAATTTAAACTCTCGTTAATGGTCCTTTTTTTTTAATAACTAAACTTACTAAAAAACTTTTTCCACAAATGTATAATATATATTTTTAGTTTTAATACAAAAACATTTAATAAAAATAAAATAATAGGCATCGGCTTGTCGATAGGCATGCGGACATTTGTTTGTGTATATATATAATGTTTATAATGAATTATTTAAAAATATCATTTTTAAAAAGATGTTCTTTAAAAATATTTACCTTTTTTAATAAATTAATAACTACACAAATCTCGTTTTTCCACAAATGCATATTATATATATACTAGGTAGCATGCCCGTGCTTACGCACGAGACGGTATTAAAATAATGAGTTCTTAATAATACAAATAAGAGTCTTTCAAGGTCAAAAAGAAATTAGCAAAAGAGTCGCCTTATTTAAGTAGAATTCTTTGTAGAATGCTATTTCGAATGATAACATGAAGTTCTTCATTAAACCTCCGTAACTTTAATTTTTGGTGCGCATTTCGAATGAGTATTATTTTTGAATGAATTTTTTTGTATAATTATATACTTATTACTAACAAGTATGAAATTATTTAAATATTCGATTAAAAAATTATATTTTATAAAGTTTTTACCTTTTAAAAAGCGGATACCAAAGTCGAAACGACACTAAATATAAAACGGAGGGCATGATAAAATGAAGCATATACTCCGTATATAATATTCGGAGTAAAAAAGTAGTATTCATTTGAACAAAGTTTAAGAAATAAATAAATAGAAAAAGAAAAAAGGGGGAAAGGCAAGGGAAATTGTAATTGAAAGACACGTCATGTTACAAAAAGTGAAAAAGGGACACGTGGCCAAAAAGAAAAAAAATTACAGCAAAAGAAAGAAAAAATAAAGAAGAAAAAGGCACAGCAAAGCAAAGGAAAGAAATGCACAGATTGTGGTGAAAAACAAATCCAAATCCACATTCGTTTGAAATGGTTTTTTGTCAATTGATTCTGCCTTCACCTTCGTACTCCATTGCCATCACCATCTAGTATAGGTCCGCCATTTTTGTTTTTACCGAATTTCTCCCAAATCTCTTGCTAAACCCATGCCCAGTTGTGAAACATCTGCTCCCAGCCTTCCTGTTGTCCACGATTCACCTGCAGTCCAAGGTATCCTCCAGTTACTAATTCTTCATTGATGTTTCTTAATTTTCTGTAAAAAGGAAAGGCTTAGAAGAAGATGATACAATGGAATTGAGTTTTGCCCTCACCAGCTCGTAGTTGAACTTGATTTTGTGTTGGGGCTATAATATTTGCAGCTGTGTTGTTTTCATTACCATCTCTGTATAAATGGATGAAGCAAGGAGTTGACTGAGAAAGTCTTCACCTTTTTCTTTTATTAGGAAAAAAGGAGCACCTCAAAATATGAGATAGCTTGCAACTTTGCAAGTAGGAAACATGAAAATTGTAGATTAATTTCATTTTTGTATGTGCACTTCAAAAAAATTCTATTCCATTTCCAATTCATTCTTCGTGGTGGGTTAGACACACATGCAATTAATTGTGACCATCATTTATCAATACAAATAAAATTGAGAAACATTTATATGTAGTAATTTGAAATGGTGGTTTGAAAGGAAGAAATTTTGGAAAAAAGTGTGGATGAAATGAGATATGAAAGGGTAAGAGTGGAGGGGTGGGGAGGAATAAGAAGGAACGGAAAGAGAAATGAAATACCAGTATCATGAAAGGCATCTTCAATATCCCTCATGATTTGTGGCTTCAAACTGAACTCATCATTTGGTGTGATGGTTTGAAGGCATTTTTTGTGGGGCTGTTTGTATTGCTATCTGATCCTCTCATAACAACCCCCAAAATCATCATGAAATTGATCACCAACCACCGGCAACCTACTGTTGTGGAATCGGGGCCAAGCGCGACACCAAAATGCTTCAACAAATCTAGTCAAGATCCACCGAACTGCGCCAAACCTTTCACTAAATCATGTATTAATTGGAAGGCAATTGACACATTTAGAGGTTTAGAGGTAAATAAGTTAAATTAAATCAAAATTTGGGAGATGTTACCTGTGTTGGAATGCCCAATGTGTTGAAATTTTTGTCTTTCTTTTTGCTGGTGGTCATTGAATTGTTTCACACAGATTGGCTCAACTCTTGTTTTGTTTTGCTTGTGATTCCTGTTTGTAGGTGTGAAAAGGGACTGGGTTTTGATTGAATAATGATAATCTACTTTCATGACTAATTTTTTCTTCCTTTTGGCTAATCCATTTGAAGCCGTGAACTCCACATCCACGTTTGTGCTTTGATTGTGAATGGGAGATTAACCCCGGCCCCTTTTATATATATATATATGAAGAAAGTGGATGAACATTGTGTCAATGAAACGGTTGTACATAATAAATTTTGAGACGACTGTACATTGTGTAACTGACTAATCAATTGCCCAAATTAAACGGCTAATCAATTTGAATGACAAAAAATTAACTGGCTAGTTTGTGAAGTAAGTAACGGCTGATCAATTTGGACAGCAAATGAAACGACTAATTTGTGAATCAAGTTAAACGGCTAAAGGTCACCAAAAAAAAAAGTTAAACGGCTAATAAATTGCCCAAATGGCTGAACACAATTTTGTGAAAAAAATAAATTGGATACACATTAATGAGACTTGCACACAACTTTTCTTGTTATATTATAGATATATATTTATTTTAAATAAGAAAACATTTAAGAAACAAACCTGTGTTTCTATTTAAAAGATTTTTTTATATGTCTGGCAGCGGCTTGCCGATAGGCATGCGGGCACTGTTCCGAAGCCATAACAATAGGATTTGAAAATAAAAAACTGAATAATAAAGGAATGACACTATCCGGCCCATTGGTATTCTTCTCATTCACACTACTCTCAAGTCATGTGTTCGAATCTCTTTTTAGGGAAAAGGAAAGTATTTTTTGAACAAATGTATATTATATATTTATTTTTAATACGAAAATAACAAGCAACAGCTTGCCAATAGGTCTGCGGGCATATAATTTCAACTTTGTTATTGTATTTCCTAGACTCCCCTATATCCTAAAGTCTATAATTTTCACTGTGTTTTTTTTTTGTGTGATAAAGAAAGTTGGAAAAAATAAAATTAGTTCGAACTCTCATTAAACGGGATTGAGTTAACCTAAATCATAGATTTTGGCAAATAAAATTATTTCGAACTCTCATTACACACGATTGTGTTAAATATAAATACAGATTCACACAATTAAAATTAGTTTAAGCTCTCTTTAACCAAGGTCGAGTTAACATAAATTACATATACAGACAAATAAAATTACTCTCGTTAAGCAGGGTTGGGTAATCATAGGCGAAACTAATTAAAATAATTCAACATTTAAAAAGGTGTTAAAAATACATGTCCACCTCTCAAATGTAAGATAAATATCCCAACGTTTATAGATGATGTTAAAATAATGCCCCAACAATTTTATCTAAAAAAAATAATGACATGGTATATTGCAAAAAAAAAATTATAAAAAAATAAAACTTCAAAAAATCAGATAAGATGCAACAATAGGCACTAAAAAAAATATCAGTTAAGTTGCCGCATTGAAGTATCCATAAATCACATACCCAAAAAGCTAAAGTTACACAAGAAAGGAAACCATTTGGACCAGCCCAAAAACCCCTCACGCGCCTAAAAAACGCACCCCCAAATCCTACCCTTCTTCAACCTCGATCCTTAATCAGGAAAACCCCATCCTCACCATGCTCCTTCAATCCTTTGATCAGCAAATTTCTCTCATACCCCAGATGCAATTAGTTTGCCTTACATCATCAAATCTCACAAATTCAAAGATCCCAAGTTTCCTTGAATCAAATACTATGAAATCGTTAAGAGGCCTTATGCCCAATCTTGACCAAAATCTCTACCGATTTCGAAGGATTAAACGAAAAGGGCGTATAAAGTGTAGCCCACATATGAAATTGAAGAACTATCGGCCTTCTCTCTGGGGGTGTGGAGAAGGACGTTGGCTTTCCATGGTGCAAGTTGGGTCTTGGGAGCCGGCGGGTTCACTGGTCGGTGTGCGGGTTCGGCTCAGCGCCCTTGGTATTCTGCGTTGTTGTGTTGCCTCTCCTGATTTGGCTTTCTCCGTTGGAAGGTGCCCTCTTTCCTTCTTCTCTCCCTCTGTTATCTCCTTAATCTCGTTCTGTCAAATTAAACTTGTTTGTTTGATTACCTATCTGCATTTGAATCTTCCTACTCTCATGATTATTATCCTACTCACCTTTAAGGAAACAACTTGCTCTCTCGAGAGCAGATCCTTTAAGGGTTATGTTTACCCCAACAAGAACATCAAGCCTTCGGGCGACACCCAAATCGGGAAGCCTTCGGGTGACACCCAATCAACCATTGAAACCAAAGGGAAGCCTTCGGGTGACACCCAATCAACCATCGACCCCCAAACAAACACCACCCACCAAATTCAGACCCTAACTTACTCGATCAGGTTCACTGCTAATGAACATACAACTAATAAACACCACAAGTTTGAGATTGATCTGTCTACTGCATTCGTTGTTAACTACTTGACTATATTCAATTCGAGCACTAATCTTCTCCACATTCACAATAAATTAATCAACTATGACAGTAGCACAATCTACACATTATCTCTAACTATAAGTACTCATCTACATGCTCATCTACGTGGTCTCCATTGTAGATTTCACCTTTATTCTACATCAAATACTAATTACATTAGCATCTTACACCAAATGATGGATTACAACACTATCTCAACTGTTCATTTTGGCTCCATTAACTCATGGTTCATAGGGATACTTTTCTCTTTAGATTCAGGATCTATCCTTGGAGGCATTCTACAAGATTCATATCAATCCCGGTTGCTAGATAAGTTAATTTCGAAGTGCATACTTTACCTCACCCAACATTACACACCTCCTTCATTTAATAAATGCTTCTTAAATTATGCTGAATATTGTCCTTACTACTGTGACTGCTTAATCTTTTGTTATATAGATTGGATCGATAATCGTACCTTGTGCTGCTCTCTCGACCTTTTCAACCTATATATCAGTTTATGTAGGCTAAATCCCCCATCTAAACTCTGTTTGAGTATCGTATGGATATGCATTTGGATTCTAGTCTTGATCTTTCATGACCACATGATGTTAAAAACCATGAGCTCTATTTCCAGCTTGATCTCTCTTTGCTGGTGTTTTATCATTATGATCATCACCATACTAACGCACTCAAAGTGGACTGACCAAGCTGTAGCTGCACTCCAAGCAAACCATATTCACATGTCCCTTATCTCAGGAACAATCAAACTCATCTCCCAGAGATTCTCTTCATCCCTTGCATCAAACCAACTCCACTCTGCAACTGATTCTAGTAACCATGATTGGTGTGTATGGTACAACATTATCCCTACTCCTATACTTTCCAATATTGCAATCTGTTTCTGTTGGATTCGCTTTGGGTTACACTTTGCAGCTTGTACCTCGACTCTAACCCCCCTTTCCTGGTGCTCTCCTTTGCTCTTTTCAACAATCTCATTTGAGATAACATGAATTTTTTGTTGGGTTGGCTTTACCTTATCCCTTAGCACATCTACTGAATTCAGGGAAACTTATACCTATAGTGACTTTGTATCAGTGGCTAAACAAACTAAATACGATCATCTATTCACTCTCACTGTATGCATTATAACGACAAATTTTGCTTTATGTGTGTCTTTTCCAGGCAAAAATCAACACCATCAGTTGAAGTACTGCCTAATGGAACCCGAAACCCCCAGAAACCTAAAAGAGTACGCGCTCATACACGCGTCTTTCTGTTGGTGTTGGTTTTCTGGGCTCGGGGAGCCCCTTCTTCGTCATTACCCCTGCTTCTCTCAGGGCCGATGGTTCTCTAGCGCCGACCTTGACAGGTATGACACTACATACTTAATCTTGATCTCCAAACTCCAGATTCCCTGGGTGTTTTTGGTTTGTTACATCATTTCGATCATTAACTGCTACTATGTAAACCCTTGCAATGACAAATAAAATGCACATCATCTTCACTCTAGTATTACTATCTCTGATTGCTACCAACAAGCTCATGTGTTCTCTGTCTGTTTTAATCTCAAAAGATACTCTCTTGCTGTAATGGCAAACCAACAACCTTCAAAAGGGAAGGGGGGTCCCCATGGGGCCTCACCGACACCCACAAGTAAACAACCTAACGGGAAGCCTTCGGGTGACACCCATAAAACCACAAAACCCTCCAAATCACTAAAGTGTGATAAGGGTAACGAGAAGCTTGATCTTGTCTCCTTATTTACCCAGCTGCGGCAGTTGCAACCAAAATACAAACTTGGATGCTTAATTACAAGTATATCATTTGAATATTTTCACCTTTTTAAGCATAGCCACATCCTATATGGTCATTTGTGCTTCATTTTTATCACACATGATTCCAAATCACACTCAACTAACCATTATCGAGGGGGTCTCTCCCTCGAGGTCATCCACTCCCTCAACTGCATACAGGTTCATAGCAGAAGATTAAAACAGCAAGCATATGATCTCAAATAAGTTATCAAGTCTGCGACCAAAAGGCAGCCTGCATCATATCACGATGGGTTTAATCTCTTCGTGAAGACTTGCTCCACCTACGGAAATGGTACCCCTTATTGTGCTCATGCTAAAAGAAATTACATATCTCAAACACTGTCACAACTAGCTACGATCAAAACTGAACTCTATGTCCTTATTTGTTTCTCATTCATAAATGAATTACCAAATCTTTGCATGATTATTCTCATCTCGAACAATCCTTATAGTGAAAAACACCATAAACATAATTGCTTTTGCTATTATTGTGATCAATATCAGCTCCACATTGATGACTGTATAGCCACCTGTAATTCATATTGGTTTTATGAATGCTTTACCCACATGCAGACTAAGCTTAGCATATGGTTTTCAATACCTATCCAGTCTTACTTTTATCAGTTGCACTGTTGTATGCACTTCATGTTATGTTATGTAGCCGTGTTTGCTCTCACCTTCAGCAATGCACACTACCTAACCTTGAAATTTACTTTTGAGGTGGTGAACGTCTATTATCTCAAAACGCATCAACTCCAAAATGGCATGCTAAACCAATCATATCTGTCAAGGATTTTCTGCTACAAATTTACGTTAATGGACTATACCTACTATGATCAAGGAATCCATCATTTTACTAAAACACTTAATTCACCTCTTCGAATTTATAGGATTCCTTTTACTCTAGTTGTTACTGACAAACCTTGCTCTGTGCTCTTACCAGAAGCAATAGCAACCTATAAAACAAACTACACGAACCATGATCAAACCAAAACCCCCACTAATTGGAGGATCTCTACTTCTATAAACAAGGTTCTCACCCAGAAAACTACCATATTCCCCTCAAAAGGTTTTAATGAAGTTTAGCTTTTGGAATATAAGAGGCCTCAACAGAAAGAATGTTTGGACCCACATTGAATCTACAACTAGAGCGGAGCACATAAAAATCCTAATGTTAGCAGAAACTAAATTAACAAACCCTCCGCCTGACAAGTGCTGGAGGAAACCAGGATTTGACATAATGCACTTCATTCCCTCCAATGGCCTTGCGGGGGGGCTTTGCCTTCTTTGGAAAGAATCACAATTCCATAATGAAACCTTCACAATTAGAAACTCGACGGACCGAATCATTCAGGTAGACTACATAAACACGGCTCTTAACATTGATGTCGAAATCTTATTCATTTATGCAACCCCTTACGCAAAGGAAAAAAACAATTTCTGGGCCTCTCTCTCAGACTATATTCACAATGCTAAAGACTCGTTGATTATTCTTGGAGACCTCAACGAAATTTTAGAACCTACCGACAAATTAGGGGGCAGGACCCCTTCTGCAAATAGATTCGCAAGACTCCAAGACACTATTAGAACTTTCAACCTGGTAGACTCCCCGACTTGTGGAAACGATTACACTTGGAGAAAACGTGACCATGGTACTGATAACATATTTGAAAAATTAGACCGGGCTATGGTTAGTCACCCTATCCTAAAACAATTTCCGAACCTTATTACGAAAAACCATGCATTTCTAAAATCAGACCACGCCCAGATCACTTTGGACCTCATGGATAACCGCAAACCAAAGTTGCAGCCCTTCAAGTTTGAGATGGCTTGGACAACGAAACCTGACTATGAAACAGTTGTGCGATCAGCATGGAGGCTAGACACCACTAGCTCGAAAATGTTCAAACTAACTAAAAAACTACAAGAGGTTAAAAGAAAAAGCAAGCTCTGGAGCAAAGTAACCTTTGGAAATGTTTTTCGGCAAATTAAACAAGTAGAAACAGATCTTCTACAATCACAGAAAAATCTTTTCTATGCCTACAACCCAAACCTGGATAACAAAATCAAAAGGCTCACTTCAAAGCACTCCTCCCTCTTTTCCTTCCAGCAAAAATACCGGGGGCAAAGTGCGAAAAGAATGCACATAAAATCCATAGACGCCAACACTAAATACTTCCATAAAATAGCAACAGGAAGACGGAATAGAAACATAATAAAACACCTCCAAACCACGGCGGGTATAACAATTAATAACGAAGAAGAAATTAGAAACCTAATCAAGCATGATTTTAGCCAAAGATTTAAGCAACATGCTAGGCAACAAATACGAAATAAACTTCTTCCCCATATAGGGAATGAAATCTCAAACGAAGACAATGAATGGCTTACTAGACAAGTCACGAACTCTGAAATTAAAAATGCGGTCTTCAGTCTTGCAAATGACAAATCACCAGGCTCTGATGGTTTTCCAGCTGGTTTCTTCAAAAAGTACTGGCATATTGTGGAACCATCAGTCATCAAAGCAGTTAAAAGTTTCTTTCTTAGCGGAAGGATCCTAAAGCAAACAAACCATACGTTCATAGCATTAATACCAAAAATAGATAACCCAACCACAACTTCTCACTATAGGCCTATTAGTCTCTGCTCAACAACATACAAAATTATATCCAAAATTCTAGCTTTAAGACTCAAAAGGGTAATCCCTAAAGTAACTAATCCATTTCAAACCGCCTTCTCTTCAGGCAGATCAATACAAGATAACATATTAATTGCAAACGAAATCTTCCACTCCTTCTCAAAGAAAAATGGAAAATCAGGTTGGATGGTTGTAAAGCTTGACATGGAAAAAACATTCGATATGGTCGACTGGAATTTCTTACTCTCAGTTATGTCAAAATTTGGATTCTCTCCCAAATTCACTCTTTGGATCAAAGAATGCATAACCACAATCACATACTCGGTACTAGTAAACAATGAACCCACTGAAATCTTCTTTCCAGAAAGGGGAATACACCAAGGATGCCCGCTTTCACCATATCTATTCTTAATAATTTCTGAAATTCTGGCCCGTGGTTTACAACATGAATCGGAGAAACCACAAAGCCACCTAGGAGTCAAACTGACGCGAGGAGGAACAAAAATTCCTTTCCTGGCATTCGCGGATGATATTGTAATCTTTGCTTCTGCAACCAAAATAGGATGCGAACAAATAAACAAAATTCTGACAGAATACTCATCTATTTCAGGACAAAAGGTAAATATACATAAATCCCAATTCCAAACATCCAAAAACGTCACAACCACCCAGAAAAATCTAATCAGAAACGAGCTAGAAATAGCACACACCCCAAAAATGGGTACCTATTTGGGCTGCCCCCTAATAGAAGGAAGAATGACAAAGGAAGAATTCACAGAGCTACTAAAAAACACTAAATCACAACTTCACAGATGGAAGGCTAATTGCCTCTCACAAGCAGGGCGTTGCACTCTAATGAAAACAACGCTCGCAGCTAAGCCCTTACACATAATGCAATGCTTTATGCTACCAAAATCAGTCCATACGGAACTAGACAAGATCAACCGAAACTTTCTCTGGAATAAGGGACCTAACCATAAACCCCACATCAGTTGGTATGAGGTTTGCAAAACCAAGGAAAATGGAGGGCTGGGGCTTCGCAGCTCGGAGGATATGAACACAGCTCTTCAAATGAAATTGCTCTGGAAGATTTTAGCGGAACCAACTAGCCCATGGGTCAAACTAATTAAAGAAAAATATCTTAAAAACCAAAACATTCTCACATATCAAAAGCAAGGTACCTCTTCCTGGCAATGAACTCAGTTAATAAAACTAATCCCGATGTTTAAACAAGGCCTTAATTGGTCTATAGGAGACGGCGCCTCTATCAAGTTTTGGCAAGACCGGTGGTTAGGCCATACTCCCATAATTTCATCAATCCTAGGAACCCAACAGATAGACGATACAATCAACATAAAACATTTTCTCAATGACAACAAAACATGAAATCAAGATAAATTACACGCAGAGTTACAAAACATAATTCCTAACAACCTAATTGAAACTATTAAGACAATACCAATACCACAACACATTCAAGTTGACAGACTCTATTGGAAATGGAGCAAAAATGGTTGGTTCAGCACTAAGTCTGCTATTGATATGATATATAACCACAAGAAACATGAAACATCAGACGCAAATTGGGTCTGGGGACTTGATATCCCCCCGAAAATAAAATCTTTCTTATGGAAAATCCTTAAAAACGGAGTTCCAACTTCTGCCAGACTAGCTTCTCGGCACCTGGGGATTCCGACAAACTGCCCCCACTGCGACTCTTGCTATGAAGACCTATACCATTTATTATGGAACTGTCCTATTACGAGGGAGACTCTAATTGCAAATAACCCGGGCACATTTCGGAAAATGAATGGCTGTTTCAGCAAAGACGAGCACTTGAACAACATACTATGGGAAATCAAAAATACAATTGGGAAAAAATGTTTTGAAGATCTCACCTTTGCTTGGTGGGGCATCTGGTACTTCAGAAACAAAACACTTTTTGAAAACATAAACCCGGACATAAGACGCATATTATCCTTTATAAGGGAACAAATATATGTCTGGAAGACATCAAATTTAAACAGCCCAGACTACTGTAAAAACAGCAAAAACCCATCCACAAATGCGGACAAACAAAGATCTATATCAAAGAGAAAAAGAACCAAATGGGAATCTCCACCAATCGGAGCACATAAGCGAAATTTTGATGGTTCGTTCTCCGCGGATGGTTTGGGCTCTTATGGATTCATTATTCGTGATCCTGTAGGAACCCCAATTTTCTCCGGTAATGGACCATCTCCAATCAGTTCTGTCTGTGGCTGTGAAAGTTTAGGTCTCTGGAAGGGACTTAGGGCGGCGACAGAACTGAAAATAACAAATCTTATCATTGAAGGAGACAACTTAACAATAATCAAAAGTATGAAAGGTATGGGGAAGCCTACTAGGGACTCTGAAATGATTGTCTCGGACAGTCTAGTCTCGCTGGGCTTTTTTGGTTCTGTTGAGATTCGTCATGTCTTCTGTGAGGCAAATTCGGTAGCTGATCGCTTATCCCGTATCACTACCGCCTATTACGGTATTTGGACTCCAGATGACTCTCTGTTGCATAGTCGCATCCGTAAGGATGCTCTTGGCTAATAGAGCTTAGCTCTATGGTCAAATTTTTTCCGTTTAAAAAAAAAAGTATCCATAAATCACACTGACCAAAAAAAAAAAAGTATCCATAAATCACAATTTAATCCGAAACCACTCCAAGATCTAAACCCATAAATTTACCCTTGGTCCCAATGGAAGAAAGGAGGTGTGGGTTGATCCTCGGGAGGAAAGACAAGGTCCTCGACCTCAGGCGCAGCTTCACTGGCTCTCCCGTCATCGACCTCGACCTCAACCTGGGCGCGGTGGAAGAAGGAGGGAGGAAGGTAGCCATGGGAGCTCGAAGGATGCCTTCAATGGCAGTAGACAGCGAGAGAGTGAGATGCGGCGGTCTCAAGGGTTGATTTACAAAAGCAAACTCGTCTCAAGACATCGTAATGAGATAAAGTAACACATTTACCTCCAAAATTGCATGAAATTCATCCTTAGCTATTGCAAGCCAGTTGGTATCGCTTGAATCGACAACATAGCTTATGGCTTCAGTATTGGGAAAATAGCACCTCCAATACCGCCATATAACATAATAATTCAGGTAAAAATACTAGAACAGCTGCTTCAGTTTCTTCATTAGCATATGTAGGCAATGTCCTATTTCACGAGCATACTTATTAGAAAATACAAGAGAAATCAAAAGCATTTGAACAATATGCTTCACACAAAATAAACTTCAATGTGAAGAATGTGAGATATATTTTTAAGGAGTAACATCTTCACTCTGTCCAAAAAAGAGTAATTCTAAAAAGTACTAATGGTAGCACATACTCCATAGATTCAAGAAATTAAGAGAAACAACACACTATAAAGTGTTATAATTTGGATGAAAAGAGATACCTTATGCTAGTTTGACCACCTGCATCAATACAATCAAATAAAATATGGTCAGATAAAGAGAGAAGATTCATACAAAACTGAATCATCTGGACACCTATTCTATCCATTATACTTTAAATTGTTCAGCAAAACCATTCATCAACTATGAGGAATAATATTTCACTTCTCTTCATGGTTCATTTTACCAACCCAACATATTCACAGCCAACGTGTAAGAGTGCATTCATATAAATTAAATTAATTTCTCATACTGCATATGGTTTTAAATTGTAACTACACTGCACAATATTGTAAACAACGAATCAAACTGTAAAGCAATTACAAAGAAAGTATGTAGAATATGGAAAGATGAAAGCAGAAGCTCCCGCTTGAGTCTTGATAGGCAAATCAAAGAAGCTCCCTCGACCTATATCATTCCTGTCAATCAGAAATAATTCTTTGCTTCATATGTCCTGAATATATAAAACCAACAGAGCAAAATCATCAATTAACACTCAGAATCATGATCAAACATTTTTTCTCACCTTTCAACTGAGAATCTTTTTACACCACTAACATTTATTTAATCAACCATTTCCATCCTATAATTACCTAACATCATTAGGGGTCGGGCTATCCCCCGTATGCTGACTACTTAGCCCTTTTCTATTTTAATAAAAGCGCGACTAGATGCGCGGAGAGCCCCGACTCTCCTTTTAACCAAAAAAAAAATTACCTAACATCATTGATGTCCACTAAAATAGCCATGTTTTTATGCACATTTTAGCTCCTTATTCTATATACTTTGCATATTTCGGGCTGGAAATATGTTGAATTTGTGTAATATATGCTTATTTGCAAGAAATATAGGTCTACATAAGTTTTGGTTTAATATTCCAGAATTTGGAGCCATTCCGGGACAAAACGAAGAAGAGAAGACGGAAGCCAAGAGTTACTCGATTTCGAGAAGACTTCCTCGATATCGACAAAAGTGTGTGAGCCAAGCCTGATCGAGGAGAAGTTGATCGAGAAGCCGAGGAGAAAAGCCAACTCGAGTAGCAATTTTACTCGATGTTGAGGAAATTCCTCGATATCGACCAAACCAAGAACACATGTCCGAGTCCAAGTCGGGAAGAAGTTACTCGAGTTAGCCAGACAAGCTGAAGTCGACGACAAAACTCCTCGATATCGACTAAACCCAACACCACACCTGATCGAGGATCCGAGGAAGAGCTACTCGAGAAAGCCATCCAAGCCAAGTCGACAACATTTCTCCTCGATGTCGAGGAAATTCCTCGATATCGAGCAAAAGTTCTCTGGGCCGCGACGCTGTTGGGCCTGTCCGAGTCGATTTGGCTTGCTTGGGCTCGAAGGAAGTCCGAATCTATCCGAATTTATCAAGATCTATCCAAGGAAGAGAGATTTACCTACCACATGGAGACATAAAGATATTTTAGATATTTAATTATTTCCTTTTAGATTTAATGTTTTTATCTTTATTTAAGTTTTATCTTTAGATAATAGAGGCACTTGGGACAAATTAAAAACAAGGAATGCAAGGGAGCAAAAATTGAAACAGGGGCACCATCTCAAAGTAGTTAGGCTTGTCTTGATAATAGCAATCAGAAATCAGAGCAATAAGCCATATCCAAGAATTCCTTAAAATCAAGTATGACATGAGCTAACTCAAGCAACAACTAAGCAATCGAAGAAAAATTAGCCCTATAGATCATGCTCATCCATATTTTGCAACTAAATTCATAAAAATAAAATTGATATGGACAAATGGAGCATCAAACACACGAGAAAATCAGAGTAGCCACATCATCCCAATAAAAAAAAAATTAGACGGGAGGAAACATCATCCCAATAAAAAAAATCCCAACAACAAACATCAATCGTTCATCCAACTCACAAATTTAGCAATGTTGAACGCCGCCTAATTGGATTGAGACCTCATAGAGATCATTGAAGGAGGAAGAAGGAGTCGGTTGGATTGAGCGGGAAAATGGAGAAAGCTCTAAATTGCTTCTGTTGCATTGAATTGATGAATGTACAGATGGATCATCATCTATTTATACACTTGATCAATCAACAACTGATTTAGCTCTAGTTAGTTACACGAGATGTAATCCTATACAACTCAATCTAATATCTTCCCGTGCAGCTGCATACTAGAGGTGCTATGTGTTGGTGTTTGTTTGATTAGCTGGAGACGACTTCAGTAGCTGAAACATGGTTCAACGCCCCCCTCAAACTTGGGGTGGTAAGAGCCCAAGTTTGCCAAGTAGCACATTTTGCTGGTGAGAAGGAAGAATTTTGGTAAGGACATCAGCAAGTTGTGAAGAGGTTAGAACATGACATAAATCAATCAAGCCTTCAACAACCTTTTCTCTAGTAAAATGGCAGTCAATTTCTATGTGTTTGGTGCGCTCGTGATAGACAGGATTGTGAGCAAGATGGATAGCGGATTGGTTGTCACAGTAAAGAGTAATTGGTTTGACTGGGGCAACAACTAATTCTTCAAGAAGACGCACCAACCATGTTACTTCAGTTGCAGTTTGAGCCATGGCTCTATACTCAGCCTCAGTTGAGCTTCGAGAGAGCACTCCCTACTTCTTGGATTTCCAGCTAATAGGGGAAGAGCCTAAGAGGATGATAAACCCTGTAACAGATCTTCTGGTGTACCCACATGAGGCCCAGTCATAATCTGTGTAAGCTGCAATTCTGGGTTTGTCAAAACCATTGAGGACAATCCCATGGTGTAAGGTTCCAGCAAGGTATCTGATTGTGTGATGAAGGGCTTCTAGGTGAGAGGTGCGTGGAGACTGAAGGAACTGGCTTAGAGATTGTGTGGCAAAACATAGATCAGGACGAGTGTTGGATAGAAAATTTAGCTTACCCACCATTCTTCTGTAATAGGATGCATCAGGCAACAGATCACCTTGAAGAGGGTCTAGCTTCAGATTTTGAGGAAGTGGAGTGCAAACAGGGTGGATGGTTGTGAGACCTGAATCACTGATCACCTCCTTACTGAATTTGTGATGAGACAAATGAATTCCACTAGAGCTGTAAGACACCTCAAGACCCAGAAAATAGTGTAGAATGCCTAAGTCCTTGATGTTGAATTGGTGATCAAGATATGCTTTGAGACTTGAGATTTGGAGAGGATCTGAACCAGTGACTAAGAGGTCATCCACATATACAGCAACAATGGTGATGTGGCCATTAGTTCTCTTGGTAAACAGAGAGTAATCTAGCTTTGATTGGACAAACTGAAGAGCCAGCAGTGCAGAGGTAAGTTTGTGAAACCACTGACGGCTGGCCTGTTTAAGACCATAGAGTGATTTCTGAAGTTTGCAAACAAGATTGCTAGTTGTGGGGTACCCTTCAGGGGGTTTCATGTAGACTTCCTCATATAGATCACCATGGAGAAATGCATTATTGACGTCCATTTGATGAAGAGACCAGTGGTTGGCAGCAGCAATTGCAATCACAGTTCTTATTGTTGTCATTTTGACAACTGGAGAAAAGGATTCATGATAGTCCAAACCTTCAGTTTGTGTGAAACCTTTGGCAACATGTCGAGCTTTGTGGCGCTCAAGGCTACCATCAGCCTTCAACTTGACTTTGAAGACCCACTTGCAGCCTATGGCTTTCTTTCTTGGAGGCAAAGGAACAAGTACCCAAGTGCTGTTGGCAGTTAGAGCATCTAGTTCCTTTTTCATTGCTAAAATCCAGTTGGAGTCCTGGAAAGCTTCTTTATATGTGGTTGGTTCAATGTAGGTGGTAAGTTTAGACAAAAAAGAGAATGATGTGGATGGTATAGAAGAGGCAAAGAGAGCTGTAGGGTATTGAGGTATAGAGGAAGTGGAACATACATTGCATACAAAGTCATGAAGGTGAGTGGGAGGATAATGTATTCTGGATGATCTCCTAAGTGTGGGTAGAACATGAGGTGGGGAAATTGAAGGTAAGGCATGAGGTGGTGAAATAGATGAAGGGCTGTCACTTTGAGAAGGTGTGACAGTAACTGAAGTGCCACTTTGTGAAGGATTATTAGTTGGTGAAGGTGTAGGAGAAGGGGTAATGGGAGTGGGATCAACTGCAATTGATGCTGGTGGAGATGTGGTAAGGGGAAGAAAGATGTGGGAGGGAAACTCAGTAGCAGGAGGTGGTAGAGTAATGTCAGAGAATGTGTTGGTGTGGAAAGGAAAATGAGTTTCAAAGAACTGAACATCTCTGGTATGAAATACAGCCTTAGAGGTGATGTCAAGGACAATATATGCACTCTTTCCATAGATGTAGCCTAAGAAAACACAAGGCTTAGCACGAGGTTGGAATTTGTCCCTTCCTCTCTTCAATGTACTCACAAAGCACAGGCATCCAAAAACTATGAGGTGAGCATAAGTAGGAGGTTTATGGAACAGAAGTTCATAGGGAGATTTATTGGACAAAACTGGGAGAGGGCAACGGTTAATCAAGTATGTGGCAGTCATTATGCTCACCCCAGTGTTGTATAGGCACTTTGGATTGGAATCTCAAAGCCCTGGCTACTTCAAGTAGGTGTTTGTGTTTTCTTTCAACAACACCATTTTGTTGAGGTGACTCAACACAACTGGTTTGGTGGATTATACCATGTTTAGCAAAGAAATTGGACAAGGTTTGGTCAATGAACTCAGCAGCATTGTCTGACCTCATGGCTTTGATGGTGGTTTGAAACTGATTTTTGATGAGGGATATAAAGTTGGACAAAATGTTGAAGGTGTTAGTTTTGGATGCCATTAGGTATGTCCATGTGCTTTTGGAAAAATCATCAACCAAGGTAATGAAGTACCTGAAGCCATTGTGAGTGCTAGACTGATATGGTCCCCATGTGTCAAAGTAAACAAGGTCAAAAGGGGCTGCCGATCTCTCTGATCTTAGCAGAAATGGTTGTCTGTGGAGTTTAGCTTGAGGACAAATTTGACAAATGGATGGTGGGGAAGTAATGTGTATAGTGTCATCTATGAACTTGATTTGAGAGAAAGACAAATGCCCCATTCTACAATGTAAAAGTTCAGCTTTACAAATAGCAGACAAACCACCAGCAGTAGTGTTCATGAAAGTTGATGACACATTATTACATTTGGAAAAATCAAATTGCAAAATTTGAGACAACTCGGGAGAATTTGACAACTCATATGGCTTGTGTGCAATGTATATTCCACGATCTTCAGTTCCAATGACCAGAGGACTCCTCATCAAAGGGCACTGGATGATGCATGAAGATGGAGTAAAAATGACATTGGACTGTATGTCTTTTGTGAGTTTATGAATGGACATTAAATTGAAATGAAAATATGGAACATGAAGGACATTTTGAAGGGAAATATCATTGTTAACTTTGACAGTTCCAATGTTGGTAATGTTGGCTTTCATGTTATTTGGTAGGGTGATGGAAGATGGTTTTGAGGATGGTTCAAAAGAGTGAAGAGGGTAAGGTTGGGGCTCATGTGGTCACTGGCTCCACTGTCCAGTATCCAAGAGGAATTAAGCAATGAAGAAAAGAGACAAGATTTCATACCTGCCAACATAGCTGAGGATTCTTTGACTTCATGATGCTGGAGAAGAGACAGCAACTGTTGGTACTGTTCTTGAGTAATGGAACCTGATGAAGAGGCGGTTGCTGCTATCTTCTTAGAGGCTCCTGCAGGTGAACTATCAGTGGGATAACCATGGAGCTTCCAGCATCTATCAACCACATGGCCAAGTGTCTTGCAGTGAGTGCAGAAAGGGCGAGATCCACTGGGAGACTGCGTGTTTCCATTGCTTGCACTCGATGAATTGGATGGATATCCATGCAATTTCCAGCATTTCTCCATGGTATGACCTGCAATCTTGCAATGTCACAGAAAGATCCTCCTGAGCTCCCTGAGTTGGAAGGATACCTGTTGTAAGAGGAAATTGAGAATGCAAAACAATAAGTAAACAAAGTAAAGCAAACCGATCGAATCCCAGCAAATAATGTTCAAGACTCCCTCCAATGTAGTAAGAGAAAGTCAGGTTCGAATCCTCGAGGAAACTGGTCAGCGGATCCTAGGCAGCGGTGGAATCTCACGGACAGAAGTCGACAACAGTGGTACTCGACCTTGACTAAGGGTTTGTCGACAGGGGTCAGGCACAGTCGAACACAGCAGCAGCAACTCGGCGAAGTCTACTCGATCTCGACAAGGCTTACTCGATATCGAGTAGGGCCTTTGTCGACTTCGGCTCGTCTTGTCGAATTCCTGCACAGTTTGAGCTACGACGATCTGGGATCGGAGATTAGTAGTCGAGATCGACCAGAGGTTGGTCGAGATCGATGAGGGAAGGAAAAGTAAAAACAAAGCAGTTTCGGGTTCTGTGACTTTATGAATTTGGAGAACTTCTGAGATTAGGGTTTGCGACAACGATTACCATGCAAGCGGAATATAAATCACAAAAGGCGGTAACTTTATCGATAAAGGAAAAGGCTTTCA
Organism: Persicaria tinctoria; assembly: GCA_037127255.1. Lineage (NCBI taxonomy): Eukaryota > Viridiplantae > Streptophyta > Magnoliopsida > Caryophyllales > Polygonaceae > Persicaria > Persicaria tinctoria. The sequence goes on from JBANSL010000001.1 coordinate 33,581,496, forward strand.
CCTAATCCGACAAGTAGGAATATAAATCTCGCGATAAATAATCCTAATTGCATCTATTCCTTTTCATAATTAGCATTTATAATCTTTCGAATAGAAATCCTAATTACTATCCAAGTTTCACAACATGAGTTCTTCAATTTCTCAATCAAAGATGAAGCACATAGGGAATAGATTAAGATAACGACAAAATACCTCTTTTCGCGATCGCTTATCCGCCGATATGGCTCTCGTTGGGCTCACCCCAACCCCAGAAGTAGGTTGACTACTCGCGCCTCATCGCAATCGCAAACATCATTGATTTAAAAGAAATAACTTGCATTAACTAAATTCAAAGCCTTTACAATTCCGGCAATCAACTTTCGTAAACTGCCAAAACCTTTAAACTCCTAAATCTCTATGTGTAACTGTATCTCTGAAATTGAATGAATAAAATTGAGCCCCTTGGGCTTTATTTATAGCCTTATATTCCTTGCTAATCAAGGATAGAATATCTATATCTATATCTAAAACTATATCTAAGACTTTAAAGATAAATAAAAGCTATAATGAAATTAAATCTAAAAATAGGGAAATATATCTAAATTGTCTCAAGTGGATAAAACTCTCTTCTTCCTGATAGATGTGGATAAATCGGATAGACTTTGATAATCTTCGGCTCCAAGGACTCTATTCCGAGTAGGACTGCATCAATGCGTCACGCGGCTTCGGGAAATCTTCGTCGATCTCGAGTACGGCGTACTCGATCTCGACTAGGAAAGTTTTCGACTGGGCCGACTTCGTCGTCTCGGCTAGCTGGTGCTCGACAAGCTCGGACATGGCTCTGGCGCTAGTCGATCTCGACAAGGGTTTTGTCGATCTCGATGAGTGGTGTCATCGACTTGGTCTTCCGAGGTTGTCGAGTAGCCCTTGTCGACATGCTCGGACACTGGCTCCTGGGCTTAGTCGATCTCGACTAGGATCTTGTCGATCTCGAGTACATCTTGGCCTGGTGTTTGTCGAGCAGTATCTCCTCGACATGGCTTGGGGAAATGTGGTCTGGCTCTTGTCGACATCGAGTACTCTACTCGATGTCGAGTAGGGTGTTGCTCTGCTCCGCGTTGTCTGGTCAGGTCTCTACTCGACTTAAGTGTATCCGGATTTGACTCGTCGACATAGATGAGAACTTAGTCGAGATAGAGTAAGGCTTGCCGCTTCCGTCTTTGCTTCTTGGTTTTCTCCCGAAATGTTTCCATATTCTGCAATATTAAACAGAAACTTATGTAGATCTCCATTTCTAACAAATAAGCATATACTACACAAATTCGACATATTCCCAACCCGAAATATGCAAAATGTAAAGAATATGGAACTAAAATATGCATAAAAACATGGCTGCTTTGGAGACATCAAATCACCCCATACTTAGACTTGCTTGTCCTCAAGCAATAACCAAACAATAACCAAGACCTACAACACATCCTTCAAGTCTTCGCCTTTGTCAAAAGCAACATCTTAAATAGTAGCAATGTAAGACAAGTGAATTTAACGTCATCACACATATATGAGCGATCCATAGGCATGGGCAATATAAATCCAACCTCACAGGAATAATGTGTTTACACTCAGCTCTCAATGTGTTTAGGCTATGTATATCAACTCTCAACTCAATTCCATATATAGTCTCATAAACATTGCAATTTAAATATGAATCCACTTCGCAACCAATTATGAAAATGCAACAAGAATTATCAGGAGGACTTCGCTCAATAGAAGTCTTCAAAGAAGATTCCATTCGGCGGGGTTGTAATGGGGCTTGGTAAGAAATAATAAGGTATGGAATTATTTGGCTATGTGGTGCCGTCAGTGCCAATTAACTCTACTGCTCCATGAGGGTATATATGGTGAACCAAGAAAGGTCCACTCCATCTTGTCGTTAGCTTTCCTAGAAATAGAGGCAGTCTAGAATTATATAAAAGCACTTTGTCACCTACCTCATATGTTTTTGGCACCAGTTTCTTATCGTGCCATCTCTTGGTGCGCTCCTTGTAGATCTCAGTATTCTCATAGGCTTTCAATCTCAATTCCTCCAACTCCTGTAAATCAATAAAGCGTTTCTTACCTGCCTCATCCAGATCCATGTTGAGCACCTTGAGAGCCCACATTGCCTTATGCTCCAGCTCGACAGGTAAATGGAAAGACTTGCCATAAACCAAGTTGTAAGGAGTTGTTCTTAGCGGTGTTTTGTAAGCCGTCCTATAAGCCCATAGCGCATCATCAAGCTTAGATGACCAATCCTTCCTAGAGCGAGAGACTGTTTTCTCCAAGATGGCCTTGATTTGACAATTAGAGACTTCCACCCGACCACTGGTTTGGGGATGATAAGGTGTTGCTACCCTGTGTGTTACCCCATACTTAGCCAAAAGAGCCTCAAATCCTCTCTCGATGAAATGTGAGCTACCATCTGAAATAAGAACTCTAGGAACACCAAAGCGAGGAAATATGTTAGTTTTAACAAACTTTGAAACTACCTTCGCGTCGTTGGTCCTAGTTGCAACAGCCTCAACCCATTTAGAGACATAGTCAACTGCTACAAGGATGTATTTGTAAGGTCCTGAAGCAGGGAATGGTCCCATGAAGTCAATTCCCCATACATCAAATAGCTCGACCTCCAAAATTCCTGTAAGTGGTGTCTCATTCCTCCAAGTAATGTTGCCTGATCTTTGGCATTCGTCGCATGAAGTGACATAAGCCTGCACATCCCTGAAAAGATTAGGCCAGTAAAAACCACATTGAAGTGCCTTAGATGCAGTTTTGAAGCCTTTTGCATGTCCGGCAGTAGGGAGAGTATGGCAATGGCGAATGACACTTTCCTTCTCCTCATCCGGAATACAACGTCTGAAGATATGGTCCTTCCCTTGTTTGAATAGGTAAGGATCATCCCAATAGTATTGTTTGACGTCGTGGAGGAATTTCTTCTTTCCCTGTGAAGATAGTCCTGACGGAATCTCATTTCCTACAAGGTAGTTAGCAAAATCCGCATACCAGGGTACCTTTGGTCCTTTTATAGCATATATATCATGAATAGGACTAGTAGGAGGTGTAAAGAATACATCATCACCGGAATTTAATCGAAGAACCTCACCTGAAATCTCACCTGGAGCTTGTCGAAATCGAGAAGAGCTACTCGATATAGAGGAGGATGTCTTGTCGACTGGTGACGTGCACGGCTCCTGGTGGTCGACCGTACTCGATCTCGATGAGGGTTCGTCGATCTCGAGTACAACTGTGGTGTCTGCCTGCGATGTCCTCGACTCCTGGTGCTTGTCGACATTGGTCCTTGTCGATCTCGACGACGGGTCCTCGACATCGAGTACGGCTGTGGTGTCTGCCTGCGCTGTACTCGATTCCTGGTGATCGTCGACAGTGGCCTTTGTCGATCTCGATGAAGGTTTACTCGACATCGAGTAGCCCTGCAGCTCCAAACCATGTAAAGAAGAATGATCACCGGAGGACTCACTTGTTTTAGTCGAGATCGAGGAGGCTTCGTCGATGTCGAGGAAGACAGTGTTAGTCTGCATTAGGTGCTCGTCTGGGCGAGAGTCGTCGATTGGTATGGCGCCCTGGGCTTCCTCTAGCATGTCTTTGGGAAGCCTGGATAAGTGATCGGCGACTGAATTCTCTATGCCCTTCTTGTCCCTTAGCTCAACGTCAAATTCTTGAAGTAAGAGCACCCATCGTAGCAACCTTGGTTTTGCATCCTTCTTTGTCATTAAATAACGAAGAGCAGCATGGTCAGTATGGACAATGACTTTAGAACCAACAAGATAGGAACGAAATTTTTCAAAAGCAAAAACCACAGCCAAAAATTCCTTCTCTGTTGTGGTGTACTTAGCCTGAACCACATCCAGAGTCTTGCTTGCATAGTATATGGCATGCAGTTTCTTGTCCTTCCGTTGTCCTAGAACTGCTCCCACAGCATAATCGCTGGCATCACACATGATCTCAAATGGTAGTGACCAATCCGGTGATTGAATGATTGAAGCTGAGATGAGAGCTTCCTTTAACCTGTTGAAGGCTTCAAGACATTCGCTAGAGAATACAAACATAACATCCTTCATAAGCAGGTTAGTCAATGGTTTGGCAATTTTAGAAAAATCTTGAATGAATCTTCTATAAAAACCAGCATGACCAAGAAAACTCCTCATCTCTTTAATGGAAGAAGGTGGGGGCAATTTCTCCACTAGCTCTATTTTTGCTCTGTCCACCTCAATTCCTTTGTTGGACACCTTGTGGCGTAGCACGATCCCCTCCTTTACCATAAAGTGGCATTTTTCCCAGTTAAGAACTAAATTTGTCTCTTCACAGCGCTTGAGTACCCTACGTAGGTTAGAGAGACAAATACCGAAAGTAGTGCCATAAACTGAGAAATCATCCATGAATAACTCCACTATGTCCTCAATCATGTCGGAGAAGATGGCCATCATGCACCTCTGAAAAGTAGCAGGGGCATTGCAAAGGCCAAAGGGCATCCTCCTATATGCGAAAGTTCCATAGGGGCAAGTGAAGGTGGTCTTTTCCTGATCATCAGGATGAATGAGAACCTGCCAAAAGCCAGAATATCCATCCATGTAACAAAAATAATCATGTTCAGCTAACCTTTCGAGTACCTGGTCAATGAAGGGGAGTGGAAAATGATCTTTCCTGGTGGCGGTGTTGAGCTTTCTGTAGTCTATGCACATCCGCCAGCTGGTAGTGATCCTTTTGGGAACAAGCTCTCCCTTCTCATTCTCCTCAACGGTCATTCCACCCTTCTTAGGAACAACATGAACAGGGCTAACCCTCTTGCTGTCGGAGATTGGATAAATGATTCCTGCATCCAGCATGCGATGGATCTCCTTCTTGACAACTTCCTTCATGTTGGGGTTAAGCTTCCTTTGATGCTCAATTGTTGCCCTGTGATCATCTTCCAACAAAATTCTATGCATACAAGTAATGGGTGAAATACCTTTTATGTCCTCTAGGGAATAGCATATGGCCTTCCTATGAGTGCGGAGGACATCTACTAGCTTGTCTACTTCCTGTGGGTTCAATGAAGCATTTATAATTACAGGAAAAGTAGAGTTAGGACCAAGAAATTCATACCTAAGGGTGTCAGGTAAAGGTTTCAGCACCGGAGAAGGGCCCTGTGGAATCAAGATAGGCTCAACTTTGTCCATCTTCATGATCTCCCCTAGGTAATCCGTCTCAACCCTCATAGAAGAAGCATCCAAATCAGCTACAGGAGTTGGCGTCGACCAGGCATACATTGATGACATCGCTGAATTGGACATAGGACTGTACTGCAGGAAGCTACTTGACAATGGGTTAGAAACATCAAAATCGACCAAAAAATCAGAACTTACCTCGAATACAAGGTTGGTCGATCTCGAGTTGGGCTCCTCGATCTCGAGGAGGATCGTCGAGTCAGCTTCGTCGATTTCTGGTGTGCCTGCAAGGGACAAGGTAGTCGACATCGACTGTGACTGGTCGAGATCGAGTAGGTTCAGAAGACTTACAGTTTCTGGAGGGCTGGTGCTTGTCGATCTCGAGTTCGGCTCGTCGAGATCGAGGAGATCTGTAGAGGTTGACTGGATCTGCTCGACTTCTGGTGAGTCGTTCAGCTCCGCCGATAATGCGTCGTCGAAGATCTCCTCCTCGCTTAAGTCTGCTACTGCCAGCTTCTCCTCTGCTAGCACAGATTCTGCTTTTCCTTCTTGGATCAAGAGTTGTTCTGCAGGTTCATCACAGGAGATAAAATTAAATTTTGAATATATAGCTTTAATTTCCATTACCTCTTCTGTGTCTGGGTTGAAGAAGTATTCAATAATCTCATCTCCGATGGTGAATGTAAGGATTCCTCTTTTCACTCCAATGTTAGCATCAGCAGTTGCCAGGAAAGGTCGCCCTAGGATAATGGGGCAAGCTGGATCCTCTGCCATTTCTACTACAAGAAAATCTGTAGGGACAAAGAATCTACCAACTTTAACAGGAACATTATCAACAATACATGTAGGGATTACCACGGTGTTGTTGGCCATGTAGAGTTTGGCATCAATTGGTTCTAGGGCACCTATTTTCACCTTCGACCAGATGGATAGGGGCATGATGCTGACACTTGCTCATAGGTCACACAGTGCTTTAAATCTATGACGACCAAGTCCAACAGTGATAGGAAACTTACATGGGTCAGGTCGCTTCTCAGGGAAATCCATCTTTTTGCACTCCTTAGCAATCTCAGCCATCGATCGCTTGTTACTGAGAATCTTCTTGACGAATTTGACATAGGCAGGCATCTCGTGTAGTGCTTCTGTAAAAGGAATAGTAACATTCAGACTCTGAAGCAATTTCACAAAACGCTGAAACTTACCGTCTGTTGGATCTCTTTGGTTTTCAGAAGGAAATGGGAGCGTCTTTTTAGTTTTCTGAGTCAGAACAGCTTCCGGAGGTGGTGAGGGCTCATCGATCTTGGCATGCTCCTTGTTGATCTCGACAAGAGTCTCATCGATCTCGACAAGAGTCTCGTCGATCTCGAGTTGGGTAGTCGATTTCGACTGGTCCGGCTATGCAGCTGCTTCAGAGCTCCATTTCTCCTCTGTGTCGAGTAGAGCCTTGTCGATGTCGACTAAGCCTTTGTCGATGTCGACTACAGCTTCGCCCTTCCTTTCTCCATTTTCTGGCTCGTGCAGTTTGTGACCGCTCCGCAACTTTACATCAGCTACATGTCCGTGCTGCCCCTTGGGATTTGGTTCTGTATGGCCTGGGAGTTGCCCGGATGGTTGTGGAATCTGCTCCACGAACTGACCCATCTGAGTCTGGATGTTCCTTTTCCAGATGTCTAGCTCTCCAAATTTTGCACTGATATTCTGGAACTGATTGTTGATGGTGCCTTGATTCCGGCGCATCTCTTCAAGGATGAGCTGTAAATCACCCTTCTTTTGATACCTTTCTGGATGTCCAGGAGCTCTGTATGGCGGGGGGTTCCTAGGAGGACCTTGGTTCCGTTGAGGTTGATAGAACCTTTGGTCTCCCATATAGCGATTGGGACCCCCTGCGTAAGCTACCTCTTCATGGATCTCTGCCATCCTGACTTGTTCCGTATGCAGGCACTCAGTAGTAGTATGCCGTTGTGAACCACATTCGATATAGGGTTGGTTGACAGAGAGATATTTGACTTGTTTGAGGAGCTTGCGATTCTGATCTCTGTAGTACTGCTCCTTGACATCAGGGTCTATCTCCTTAGATGGCTCATAGAGAGGCATAGATGGGGCCAGTCTGGCATAGGTGTTCTCATCATAGTTTGTAGGAACCCCATACTTGTTGTCATAATTTGTGAGCTTGTCTAGCACACCCCATGCGTCGATTGGTGGCATCGTCAGGTACTCATAGCGAGTGTACTGATTGATCCTGTCTTTAGTGATTTGATCAAGAGAGTTGAAGAAGATCTCCTGAATGACGTAGGGTGGCTGTCCATGAGTAGGGCAAGATCGCAGCAGCTCTTTGTAGCGTTCCCATGCTTTTGCCAGTGGTTCCCCAGGCTTTTGCTTGAAAGCAGTGATCTTTTGGTGGAGGAATGCTGTCTTGGTAGGAGGGAAGAATTTGTTGAGAAACTCCTGCTCCACTTTTGCCCATGTCGTAAGGGATCTTGGTTTCAGTCCTTCTAGCCATTTCAGTGCAGTTCCAGCGAGAGACCAGCGGAAAGCTTTCATCTTGACATATTCCAGAGTTGTACCTTCAGCAAGAGTACGGCACATGTCATGAAAATTGGTAATATGTTCAAGAGGACACTCATTAAATTCTCCATGAAAAGCATTGTTTTTAAGCTCTATAAGAAATTGAGTGCGAATTTCAAAAGAGTTTTCAGGGATTAGAATCGCCGATTCAGGCACGACGAGAGTTGGATGCATATAATCCTCTGCAGTAGTTGGATATTGGGCAAGCTCAGCTTCCGCTTGTTCCCTTGCTGCTTTCTCAGCGGCGATAACAGCATCTTTAGTGGCTAGTTCCCTTGTAAGCCTAGCAATGAGTTGTTCTTGTGTTTCAGCGGCCGCCATGGCTCTTTGTAGTTTAGCTCTGATGTGTAGTAGGCGTTCTGGTTCGTCTAAGCCGTCAAACTCAGGTGTTTGACCAGAACGGCGCATACACCTGTAAAGTAACTCAAAGCAGACGTGGGATTTAACTACCTAAGGCGCGAATGATAGCCTCCCCGGCAACGGCGCCAATTTGTTGCAAGAGGAAATCGAGAATGCAAAACAATAAATAAACAAAGTAAAGCAAACCGATCAAATCCCAGCAAATAATGTTAAAGACTCCCTCCAATGTAGTAAGAGAAAGTCAGGTTCGAATCCTCGAGGAAGCTGGTCAGCAGATCCTAGGCAGCGGTGGAATCTCACGGACAGAAGTCGACAACAGTGGTACTCGACCTCGACTAAGGGTTAGTCGACAGGGGTCAGGCACAGTCGAACACAACAGCAGCAACTCGGCGAAGTCTACTCGATCTCGATAAGGCTTACTCGATATCGAGTAGGGCCTTTGTCGACTTCGGCTCGTCTTGTCGAATTCCTACACAGTTTGAGCTACGACGATCTGGGATCAGAGATTAGTAGTCGAGATCGACCAGAGGCTGGTCGAGATCGATGAGGGCAGGAAAAGTAAAAACAAAGCAGTTTCGGGTTCTGTGACTTTATGAATTTGGAGAACTTCCAAGATTAGGGTTTGCGACAACGATTACCATGCAAGCGGAATATAAATCACAAAAGGCGGTAACTTTATCGATAAAGGAAAAGGCTTTCACCTAATCCGACAAGTAGGAATATAAATCTCGCGATAAATAATCCTAATTGCATCTATTCCTTTTCATAATTAGCATTTATAATCTTTCGAATAGAAATCCTAATTACTACCCAAGTTTCACAACATGAGTTCTTCAATTTCTCAATCAAAGATGAAGCACATAGGGAATAGATTAAGATAACGATAAAATACCTCCTTTCGCGATCGCTTATCCGCCGATATGGCTCTCGTTGGGCTCACCCCAACCCCAGAAGTAGGTTGACTACTCGCGCCTCATCGCAATCGCAAACATCATTGATTTAAAAGAAATAACTTGCATTAACTAAATTCAAAGCCTTTACAATTCCGGCAATCAACTTTCGTAAACTGCCAAAACCTTAAAACCTTTAAACTCCTAAATCTCTATGTGTAACTGTATCTCTGAAATTGAATGAATAAAACTGAGCCCCTTGGGCTTTATTTATAGCCTTCTATTCCTTGCTAATCAAGGATAGAATATCTATTTCTATATCTAAAACTACATCTAAGACTTTAAAGATAAATAAAAGCTATAATGAAATTAAATCTAAAAATAGGGAAATATATCTAAATTGTCTCAAGTGGATAAAACTCTCTTCTTCATGATAGATGTGGATAAATCGGATAGACTTTGATAATCTTCGGCTCCAAGGACTCTATTCCGAGTAGGACTGCATCAATGCGTCACGCGGCTTCGGGAAGTCTTCGTCGATCTCGAGTACGGCGTACTCAATCTCGACTAGGAAAGTCGTCGACTGGGCCGACTTCGTCGTCTCGGCTAGCTAGTGCTCGACAAGCTCGGACATGGCTCTGGCGCTAGTCGATCTCGACAAGGGTTTTGTCGATCTCGACGAGTGGTGTCATCGACTTGGTCTTCCGAGGTTGTCGAGTAGCCCTTGTCGACATGCTCGGACACTGGCTCCTGGGCTTTCTCGATCTCGACTAGGATCTTGTCGATCTCGAGTACATCTTGGCCTGGTGTTTGTCGAGCAGTATCTCCTCGACATGGCTTGGGGAAATGTGGTCTGGCTCTTGTCGACATCGAGTACTCTACTCGATGTCGAGTAGGGTGTTCCTCTGCTCCGCGTTGTCTTGTCAGGTCTCTACTCGACTTAAGTGTATCCGGATTTGACTCGTCGACATAGATGAGAACTTAGTCGAGATAGAGTAAGGCTTGCCGCTTCCGTCTTTGCTTCTTGGTTTTCTCCCGAAATGTTTCCATATTCTGCAATATTAAACAGAAACTTATGTAGATCTCCATTTCTAACAAATAAGCATATACTACACAAATTCGACATATTCCCAACCCGAAATATGCAAAATGTAAAGAATATGGAACTAAAATATGCATAAAAACATGGCTACTTTGGAGACATCAATACCCATGTATCTTCCAACACTTTTCCATGACATTTCCAATCATTTTGCAGTGTTCACAGAACAAAGATTTCCTGAAGTTTCCTTTGGATTGTGATGCAAAGGCAGAGGCATCACTCCCTGAAGTAGCACCTTTGTTGACACCTCTTTGTTGCTCATCCTGGATCAGGAACCTGTAGGCTTCATCAATGCCTGGAGGTGGTTTCATCATGAGGATATTGCCTCTAACACTGTTGTAGGACTCATTAAGTCCCATCAAGAAGAAGATCACCTGCTGATCTTGGATCATCCTTGACATAGCAAGGGTTGAACCACACTCACATGATTCACACTCGATGAAATTCATGTATTCATCCCAAGATTTCTTGAATTTGGTGAAATAATCTGGAATACTAAGGTTTCCTTGCTCAACTGAAATCACATCTTTCTGAATTTGATATAAGCGAGTCCGATTTGCCGCACCAAATCTACTTTCCAGATTCTTCCAAATTTGTGAGGCATTTCGACAATACACTACAGATTCAGCAATGTCCTTATTTACATAGTGTAATAGCCAAGAGAGTAGCATGTTGTTGCATCTGTCCCAGTGTTGCTGGAGAAGAGGCTGATATATCGGCGGCCGATCGCTTGCAAGTTCCGGTGACAAAACTGATTTTGTTCTTCGCCAGCAACGACACTTCTACAGACCTTCGCCAGTGAGCATAATTCCTTCCATCAAGGAGTCGCGTGGAGAGCATCGAGCTCGGATTTTCCGAGTGATGGAGAAACAGTTCATCCATTGGATCGATTCCAGCAACCACGACATTCCGAGGATATGTTTCTTCACCGTGCTCTGATACCATGTTGAACGACGCCTAATTGGATTGAGACCTCACAGAGATCATTGAAGGAGGAAGAAGGAGTTGGTTGGATTGAGCGGGAAAATGGAGAAAGCTCTGAATTGCTTCTGTTGCATTGAATTGAATGAATGTACAGATGGATCATCATCTATTTATACAATTGATCAATCAACAACTGATTTAGCTCTAGTTAGTTACACGGGATGTAATCCTATACAACTCAATCTAATATCTTCCCGTGCAGCTGCATACTGGAGGTGCTCTGTGTTGGTGTTTGTTTGATTAGTTGGAGACGACTTCAGTAGCTGAAACATGGTTCAACAAGCACTATTAGATGTGAAATTCAACCTTGCAGAACGAAATAGAGAAGGACTAACCTAATCATACCTGATTGAAATCGAAATTGATGTCTCCTAGTGGTCCGGCAGTGTGAAGGTAGCGGGATGGAGAGGGAAGGAGGAAGGCGGCTCGAGGGAAGATGTGAATGCTGTGAATGATCGGAAGCAGCCCCAACAAGAACTTCGCGCAAAAACGCGGTGATTGAAGCGGACCAGGACAACCCGACAGTGATGGGCGTGAGCGAATAAAAGGATCGAAGGATACTTAGTGGTTGCTGCTACTAGAGATGGTGGTTGTGCAAGTCGGCCGGATACAAGGGCGGTCAGGGCGTCTTGCTTGGCGGTCAGGGCTGAGAGCGAGAAAAGAACGGGGGCGAGGTACTTCAGCGATATTGGGAAGTCGCTGGTGGTGAGGTGACAGAAGGTCGGAGAGGGGAAGAAGGTCAGAGAGGGGGAAATCCAGCGATCCGGAGATAGAGTCGCCGAAATGGGGGACAGCAGAGGCGGAAGGAGAGGAAGTGGTGGTGCGGTGAGGGGACAGAAGGATCGGGGCGAGGAAGGGGAGATTTGGTGGTCTGGAGGCGTGGCGGTGATGGAGAGAGTGAACAGAGCGACGACGGTAATGAGGGAGGCGCGGTGAGGAAAGGGAGAGAGACATGAGGGAGAGGGTTCTGTTTTTTTTTTTTTAACGAAAATAAAAAAAATACTACTATAAAAATTAATCCTAACTAAAAAGAAAAAGGAAAGAAAAGAAAAAAACAATGCCTACGGAGAATAAAGATAAAAAAAGGCCGATTTGCAGAAATACACCAAATTGGTGTTCGGTTTGCAAAAGTATACCCGTTTTCTGAGAATAGCAAAAATAGGATAGGTGGGTCATTTGTGCTAAAAAAGAGGTCATTTGTGCTAAAAAAATTATGAATTAAAAGAAAAGTAAAAAATATATAAAATAATGAAATATATATTAAAATAATGTTTTAAAATTTTTTTCTTAGAAGTTTAAAAATAATTAAACTAGCCGGATGAAAATCGTTGTCCTAGTAAGAGAATTAATAGTGACAGGAATAAAATTTGTTATTGACAGGATATAGGTTATTGATGACAAAGCTAATAATTAATAATGACAGGATGAAGTCTATATAATAGGGAAGAGAATAAAGACACGATTTTATCCATATCATAACTAGAAATTAAAGGTCTGTCCAAGATGACAAAGTTATTTGTTCACAAGGACAGGAGTAATATTCATAGTGACAAGCTATAGGTTTACTTTGACAGGATTGAAGCTATAATGAGGGAGAGAATCGTTGAAGATACGGTTAATCATATCTTTAGGATTATTAACCATATTTATAAAAGGATTGTCAATATATATATTGAAACCATAATATTATCACATTGACAGGAATAATATTGTCATTGACAGTCCAAATATGAACATTGACAGGATATGATAAAAATTCGGCGGGAGATTGAGTAAAGAGATATGGCTAAGGTCGGAGGGTTGGTCGGGCTGCTCTTGGGGTCGAGCACGGGTTAAGACAGTAGAGGCCGACAATGGAGCCGGAGCCAGAGAATGACTGCGTCGGAGAGTGAGCGATGCGACGAAGGGTGAGGACAGCGACGGAGCCAAAGAATTAGTGCTGACTAAGGTCAGAGCGCCTGAGACTTAGGGTTGGTTAAGCGGCTCTTGTGTGTTCGGGTTAGGGATTGTGATTGGGTCGGTCGGGGGCTAACTGTTAGGGATTAGGAATTGAAATTTTTTTTTGTTTTAATTCCAGATTTTTTTATTTAATTATTTAAAAATAATTTAAAAATATAAGAAAAATTATAAATACCAAAAATATTTAACTTTTTTTTCCTGATTTTTTTGGGTGGTGGGTAGTTTTGATAATTAAATAAGGTATTTTTGCAAATTTTCATATATTGATGCAATTGTTTTCAAACCTAGGTATTTTTGCAAACCAAATATCAAAGTGGGGTATTTACTAGTAATTCCCCTAAAAAAAACATAAACTAATCTACGGAGTATAACGCTAAAAAAATAATCTAAAACTAAACTAATTTATCAAATCTAAAACCACTAACCTTCAATGTCGGTAGTTTGACATTCTGGTCCACCTCTAAGATCTACTCAGACATCGTTAATGCCCTCAGCAACTTGTCAAATTCCTGACCACATATTCCACACAAGTATATATAATATATCGATAATTTGAAACTAAATAATATTGCAGACAAGAACCGTTTCATCTTATCGAACAAACAAGCATGACTCTCTGTAGATCTTAGAGGTGGACCACATATTCCACACAAGTATATGTAATACCACCAATTCAGTTTCATTGGTGACTTCTCAAAATATGCACTCCTCTTTTGCCTTCTCTTAGCTCTTTGTCCGTTTACACCCTCATTAAATTCAAACAACATAATCCTTTTTGTCAAATTTTCCTCATCTTGCTTATCTATCCAATCTTCTAAGATCTCCTCGCCACAAGAGATTATAGCGCAGTCGTCACTGAAAACCACCTCAGTCTGCATAGGAAAAATCTCAAAAATAATTGTAATTGTAATTTGGGGAGGCATTTGGATCAACCTCATCTCATTATTGAAATCAGTTTGAATCATTATAAGTTGGGACTCCATTGCAGCAAAGTGCTCTTCCATACGGGGCAACATGGACGATTCTTGTGATGATTGTGGAGCCAGACATGGAGGCTCTAGTTGTCCGATTTGGAGCTCTAATTGTGCAATCTCATGTATGATGTCTATCTCACGAGAAAGTTGAGTTTTGCACAAATGATGTACTTCCTTAACCTTTTCAATCGGAACCATAAACACCGGACAATCTTTAAATATATGATTAGAAACTCCGCAAAAATCACAATATAAACCATGAGTCATCTTTAGAGGCACACACCTAGACACAAGAACACAAATTGTTAGTAGCACGGGTGTTATGAACCGTACGTAAGATAGGCTCACAACAAAATTAGATATATACAAAAATTGATAAACACACAAAACAAAGAAATAAACTTTGATTTCCCGGCAACGACGCCCATTTGCCAATTTGATGGACGGTTTCGGTTTAGGTCGTCCCTTGCGGCTGTATGAATGTATATATATATATATATATATATATATATATATATATATATATATATATATATATATATATATATATATATATATATATATATATATATATATATATATCGTCACAGTGTCACACCCTAATCTATCATAATGTAAATATATATAATATTAATATATCTAATTCTATTTCTATCTATCTAACCTAAACTATATTACTTAATTTAATAGAAAAATAAACCCACGTTGCAGAACATATATCACCACCAAAGTAGCCTAATTTGCATTGATGAAACGGGGGCGGAAAATACTTGGCTTACCCAAAATTTGGGTTACCCAGGGGTAATTATGTAACTTCCATAAAATAATTCAAATGGATAAAGGGAAATGAAAATCTGAAAAGTGTGTAATGATTACCCTACCTCTAGCTAGGTTAATGATGGTTTTTTTAATTTTACTTTTTCTATCCAAGATTTGAATTACAAATAAACAAGTTTTGGGTTTGCAAATTCACAAATTATTCAAACTCTCCATCTCCAATACACTTCTCCTCACAAGTGCTGGCCGGAGGAGAAGCTCTAACTCGCCGGAATCAAGGTTTCCGATCACCGACCTGGCTGGCGATTTAAGGTTAGACAAACGGATCTTTAATGGTTTCAAGTTTGCATGTTGCTTTTGAATCTTCAATGGAGGTGTTTTCATTTGTTTGCACAAACTGATTAGGGTTCAAGGATGTGAGAAACACTTATTAAAATTGATTGTATATTAGGGTTCACGAATGTGACAAGTCCATTGAAGATTAGGTTATGAACAAACAGATTAGCCTCTTATTTTTCGAAATCGAATACCTGGGGTTAGGGTTCATTCGAATACAAGTTTATTGAAGATTAGTGATTAGGGTCCTCGGAAGTATAATGTTAGTGAATAACAAGGGTTGAAAGGTGTAATCTTGCATCTGATTTGTGTCAATTTGGCTAAGAAGAAGAGCTGTTTATAAGGTGTAAACTGCCCGAGGCTTGCCGATTGGCCTGCGGGTATTACCAGCGGCGTGCCGATTTGCCTGTAGGCATTGCCAGCGGCTTGCCGATTTGCCTGCAGGCATTGGAATAGGGTGATTGAGTGCTTGTTTTGTGAGGGTTTGAGTTTAATTATTTCATTTTAATTTATGCGCTCGATTTGGTTCAACACCATCATACATTCATTACGTTTATGTGTATCCCTCTACAGTACTGTTATCATCACTAATGAGTCAAGAACGAGGATTTGATCTTAACATTGGACACGAGGACAGTGGGTCCGACAACGATGCAGGTAGCTGACTCATTCAATTAATATTCCATTGACATTGGGTATTTATGAATCAATCCAATGACATACCATTTGTTGCATGCATTTGCTAATAACACAGTTGGGTTGGAAGCGCAAGACCCCATTATCGTGATTTCGGATGATGACACCGTAGAGGGTTCGTCCATGAGTGGAGATCACGTTGACCTTGTTGCTAATGAAGGAGAGGGTGTCGATGTGCCAACGTCTGATGATGGTGTTGGAGGTGATGTTAATTGTCCAAAGATCGGGCATGTGTTGGAACACGAACAAGATGTGTTCGATTTCATCGATAGATATGCTAAACAATAAGGATTTCAAACAAGAATTTGGAGTTCCACATTGTTAAAGGATGATGAAAGAAGCACTGATGTGCCATGTACGAATGAGAAGTACAAGGTGTTGAGGATCGAATGTTCTAAAGGGGGTAAGTTTAACTCGAGGTCATAGGACCCGAGTAAGGGGCACGTGTCGGCTATTACAGGGTGTAAGTTCGGGGTTAAGGTTGTCCATGAGAAAGCGGGGTTGTGGAGGATGACTAGAGTTTCGCTTGAGCATAACCACGAGTGCATCCCGAAAGATTCAAGATTCCTTCCAAAATATAGGTACATCACCGAAGGGAAGAAGAAACGGATCTTAGACATGGATAGGGCTGGTGTGCCTATAGCTAAGAACTACACATCGTTTGTAATTGAAAGCGGGAACCATGAGAATGTTGATTTCAATGAGCGGGACCTTAGAAACCTAGTTGGCAAGGCCCGAAGAGAAGACATGGGTAAGGGTGACTTCGCTGCGATGAGGAAACATTTTGAAGAAATGTGTTCAAGCAACTCGAATTTTTTCTACGCATACGATGTCGACGACGACAACAGATTGAAGAATGTGTTTTGGGCAGACGGAAGGAGTCGAGCAGCCTATACGGAGTTTGGTGACGTCATCTCCTTCGATACGACGTACGTATCAAATAGATACAAGATGCCCTTTGCACCGTTCATCGGGGTTAACCACCATGGTCAGAGTGTGTTGTTAGGATGTGCTTTACTTGTCGGAGAAGAAATAGAGAACTTCGTATGGTTGTTTCGTACTTGGCTCAGGTGTATGTCCGGAAAGATGCCAACCGCAATCTTAACAGACCAATGCCAATCCATCGGTAAGTTGTACGTTCCTCCGTCGAGTTATTTATTAATACATTGTATGCGTTTTGGTTGGTATATTAATACATTGTAGCATGCATATTTTAATTGTAGCATGCATATATGTTTTAAGTTGCTGTAATGTACGCTTATAGCTATTGTAGCAGCCTTACAACTATTCCTATTTCTCGTATGTGTGCAGGAAACGCAGTGGGGCAAGTGTTTCCCAACACTCCACATCGGTGGTGCATATGGCATGTGATGCAGAACGCACATAAACATCTTAAGAGCATACCCGAATGGAGGGGCATACACAGGGCACTCCAAGAGGCTCTAAATGATTCGCTAAGTATCGCGGAATTCGAAACTGCATGGTCGGAGATGCTGGACAAGTTCGGGCTGCATAACAACAAGTGGTTGTGTAGTATGTATGAGAAGCGAAGGCGTTGGGTTCCTATCTACTTCAAGGACACCTTTTGGGCCGGAATGTCGAGCACACAAAGGAGTGAAGGTATGAATCATTTCTTCAAAAAGTATGTCAACATCAATACTACTTTGAAGATATTTGTTGAGCAGTACGGCCTTGCATTATCGAAGAGGGTTTGGGAGGAGGAGGAGGCTACATTTGCATCCATCAATAGACCAATTCGGTGTATGACCGATCATGTGTTTGAGCTCGTATTCCAGCGGTTTTACACTGCTGCGAAGTTTGCCGAGTTCCAAACTGAGGTCCGAAATCTAGTGTACAACAATGCGGTTAAAGTTCGCGACAATGGAGATGTGTGCGCTTACGACATCGTCGTAAAACTTCCGACCTACGGTGGTACATGGCGCAAGACGTTTAGGGTGACAATGCATAAAGTCGTGTCGGACATAAACTGTGAGTGCAAGTGCTTTGAGTTTAGGGGGATATTGTGCACACACATTTTGCATGTGATGAGTGAAGAGCAGATGAATTATGTACCGGAGCGATATATTCTAAACCGTTGGCGGAAGGATCTACCCCGGGAACACGTAACGGTTGCGGTACCTTACTATGCCTTGACGAAAAAGAAGTCTGACGAAATGCGACGGTATGAGGATATTCATGGTAAGCTCGACGTCTTGGCTGGATACACGATGTACAATGCGGAATTGCACACAACAGTGATGGCTAGGCTTACAGAAGTTGAAGATATGGTCAAGGAGGCTGCAAGGGCGCAGCATGGCCTGCACTTGCACAATATCGACGGCATTGGGAGAGTGTATGGGCGTCGAGTGATTCGCCCACGTGAAAACATGGTGAACCAGGATGACGATCCGGTAGATACTGCATCAGCCCCTGTGGCAGATCCGGTTGACCAAAGGGGTAGAGGAAACAGGCGACTTATGAGGTTAGGGTATGAAAGGGAAAAGGCTCGGGAGCGTGTGCGGCAGCGAAGCTTGGCAGGCAGCCCCGCCTCGAGTCATGCAGGACCAAGCTATGTTCAAAGCCAGTACAACGGGATCTTCGTGCCCACGTACCCTCCGAACCTCATGTACAATCAGGTACATGGAAGAACCATTTCGTATTTAACATACTAGTTATTCCATGAATGTTCGGTAGCTCATACTACTATTTTTTCGATTTGTTTGCTAGATGATGCATACTCAAGCCTTCCAACAAAGTGGTCGAGCTCACACCGGACGTCATATTCCTTTGCGTATTACGCAGGTGAGTCGAATACTTTAGCATCGTGGGCTGACAATTATCGGAATTACTTAACTAAATATGGTTTGTATGCAGGTTGCCCAAACACAACCTTCGGGATCATCATCGATGGAGGCAATCCCATATCCACCCGAACGGAAGTTGCATGACGGAGATCATCTTAGTTAATACACCGTTGTTATCCATCTTCGTGATTTTGTGTAGAATGACATGTTATGCATCTACAAATTCAGCAAACGGTTTATGATTTTCTTGTTTTCTTTTGAATTACATCACCGTTGCTGTTGTGATTTTGTTTAGAAGGACATGTTATAATCTTATCAACGTAAGACTTAATTTTGTGATTTTATTACAAATATGAGTGTATTATGTGTTTACCATTCTCTTACAAATAGGAAGAGGGATCACCCGAATGGAATCCATGAGGCCCAATCCCAACCCTAGTAAGCCCATTTAAAAAAGCCCAGTTATTGGAATCGGCATCTTCATCCTCAACCTGCCACTACTAGCGTTGTCTAGCGCCAAACACAAGTAAGAAACTGACAGGCATAGGAGTAACTGACAACATCTCGCTCGCCCTGTCTCGCTGGTTTGTTCACCAAATTTGTAAGTGAATTCTTTAGATTTTGCATTGTTGTGGGTAGGAGTAGTTTTCGTACTCCGATTGCATTCAAACGAGGTCGCCCCTCTCTCTTTCTCGCTGATTTACACAATTTGGTTTCATTATATCTTTTAAATTTGTGTTATTTGTCGATTCCTTTGCCGAAATTTATCAATTAACCGTTATTGTAATGCAATTGTGCCCTAAATTAGGCGAGTAGTTGGCAATTAGTTGTCTAGGTTAAATTGGATTTCATGTGCTTCGGGGGTACACAGCAGTGGGGTTTTTTTTGTCATGGGGGGTTGTGGAGTTCGATTTTCTATGTGATTTTGAATGGTGTCGGTTGTTACAGGGATTTAGACAACATCCAACTCTGTCTGAAATGGCCCCGGATTATATGAAGCTGGTTAAACTTAGTAAAGTGCAGAAGAAGAGGTGGGACTCGTTAGCCGCGATAGATATCCTGCCCACCAAATTCTTTGATGTGCCTACACTGCAACGCCTTGGATTTTTCGATATTACGAAGATGTTGTTGGATCAGTGCGGGTTGGGTGGTTTTTTGGAGAAAAATGCCCCAACATATAAAAGATATCTGCTGGAATTTCTATCAACACTTAAGGTCCAGGATCAGGAGCAGACGATTACCTTTAGCCTAAATGATGTCGAGCGGAGTCTGACCCATCTTCAGTTGCGGGAGATCATAGGGGTTTCACGTCCACCTACAAAGAATGCGGTAAAGCCCCCCACTGAACTAACTGCAAAAGCTTGGGCTACGGTCACAGGTTCTGAATTCGACAGCCGGAAGGGGGAAACGAACGGCACGTTGATTCATCCATGCTTGATTTTGGTGCGCAAAGTGATTAAGATGGCTTTCTTGGGTCAAAGTGAGATAAACAAGTTCATTGTCGCAGATTTGGCATGGTTCTGGACCTTGTTCGAAAGTAGTAATGCCGTGACTGACTGGGCTTCATTATTTATTACAAGTTGTGTTCGAGAACAAGGGAAGCCGGCCCCTAAGGGGAAGTTAGCTATTGGAGGTTTGATCACACTCATCGCCAGACATTTCGAAGAAGAACCGCCCGACTGGTTTTCTCCCCACAATGGTTCGCATTTGTTCGATGAAAAGAGTCTCATCACAGCCAAGGCACTAAGTCATCCAAATGTCGGGCCTGAGCATTGGATAACACCCTCATACTTTGGGGGTTCCCTCTATTTACCCTGTAAACTCCCCTGTGGCCCAAGCCCAAGCGACTTCCGTATGCTCCCTCGGGTTGTGGATGAATCTGCCCCGAATGACACTGACGAACAACAATCAACGAGAAGACAGCAGGCGAGAGGAGCGCATCTTATCTCCCGGCACACTGAGCCTGGTAGTTCAAGTTCCTCTGGTTCATGGCAGCAAGTATTGGAAGGGTTACAAGGAATTATCACCCGACAGACTGATATTGAGATGACACTTCGGGAGGTATTAGCCAACCAACAGACAGTTTTCGATATCGCCGCTCGTATCGAACACAGACAGGATTCTATGGCCATTGATTTTCAGGAATCTATGGCCTCAATCAACAACAGGTTAGACGGACTTGCTGCTGAGGTCGATACATGTCGGGCCATTCAAGCTGTGGATACTTTATGTATTGAAAGATTCGACGATTACGCAAGATCCAATTGGCCCAGTTTTTACTCATATTCACCATCTGAAGATATGCTCACACGGATCACCACACGAGGCGAATCGAGAAAAAGTTGTTTCAAGAAACCCCCACCGCTTCGTAGGACTCCTCGTGACCATGGACCAAGCGGAGGAGATCGTGATGGAGGTCGGCCCTAGTGTTTCTATATGAAGTTTGTTTATGTTTGTAGTTGTATTAAAACTGATGAAATTTGACTAGATGGTTTATGCGTCAAGACTCGAGTTATGTCTTCTGAAATTGGCCTAGTTGTATTGTTTGGGTCTGCTGTTGGTTTATGCTGTTGAAATTTATCCTTGTTTTAAGTTGGACAGTTTGGAAAACACTCTGTTTATCTGTTATATCCATTGTGCAAAAAAAATGCCTATACCCGGAATCGAACGGTAGAGCAACTGCAAGCAGACTGCGGACCTACCCGCGGGCTATCTAAGAAGGAGGCCTATTTTTATACAAAATAATGTCAAAAACATTGGCAATTGAAAATAAGCCTCTACCGAGAATCGAACCGTAGAACAAAGACGAGGTGTAGTAAACATTATACCGCTACGCCATCTACTCATGTTGCGTAATTTAATCACGAATTTTTTATATTGACATTCTCTACGTAACTGGAGGTTGGAGAAGCAGTCCGCGGATCTACCCACGGACTGCTACATATGATTTCCCCAAAATTTTAATTGTGTTGAACCGGCTAAACCAAACCAACCCAAAATAAAATAGAAAACCGGATCGAGTTAACCCTTCTTCCTCGTCCCTATTCTCTTCGGCGTACAACTTGAACTACAACCCTTCCATGGAGGCGTTTATATTTTCGGCTTTAATTCAACACGTTTTAAACATCAAATCTGTCCTAAATTTAATGTTATTCATCAATATACAATCAATTGGTGTTTTAAAGGATGAATGGAGCCCTTATTCCGTCTAAATTAAAAAAAACTTGGATTTGAAATTCGTCAAATTGGCGTGGAGGACAAGGCCTTTCCCCCAAATTGATTAAGGACATTCAATCCTCTCGTCAATGGAAATTCAATGACCCCTTCAATACTCGGTTTCGTTCAAATTTTAATCCCGGATTATAAGAAAGGAAGTCGGATATCCCACAAATTTTAATCCCGGATTATAAGAAAGGAAGACCGTTAGATCATTGCGAACGGACGATCAGGATGTGAATATAGTATTGAAATTTGGGGGTTTTCTAGAATGTGAATATACTTTTTTTTTCTTACCAAATGACCAGCCTAGATTACTAAAGCTGAACCAACTTTTTAATTTTTTCCATATCGGCACCCTAAACCCTTATAATAATCATTTAATACTTATTTACATCCAACCTTATATCTTAATTAGGTGGACAACTTGTTGTTTAGGGTTTAGGGTTTAGGGTTTAGGGTTTGGGGTTTGGGGTATTTTGATCGATCAAGGTAGTTTAATTTGATCAAATATTTAAACTAAGATGCGAGGTTTATTTTGATTGATCAAGATAGTTTAATTTGATCAAATATTTTCTCTCGATTCATCAATAGAGTACTTTAATTGATCGAGGTAGTTTAATTTGATCAACATAGTTTTGAGATTTGACATTAAGATTTGAAATCGAGATTGCGAAATAGTTTTGAGATTT
This sequence comes from Persicaria tinctoria, assembly GCA_037127255.1. Lineage (NCBI taxonomy): Eukaryota > Viridiplantae > Streptophyta > Magnoliopsida > Caryophyllales > Polygonaceae > Persicaria > Persicaria tinctoria. The sequence goes on from JBANSL010000001.1 coordinate 33,604,034, forward strand.
GTCATTGATATTTGAAATCAAGATTAATGTCGATCGTTGGTTTGAGATTTTTCTTTGAGATTTGATATTATGATTAAGATCGATGAATCGACTTTCCATATAGGGAGATTTCATTTTTGAGAATTGAGAGTGGGAGTTTCCATATAGCTAGAAAGATTTTATTTTTGAGAATTGAGAGTGGGAGTTGCTATTTGAGATTGAGATTTGAGATTTGTCATTAAGATTTGAAATAAAGTTTCAGATCAAGATCGACTTTTGATATTGATATTTTATATTTTACATTTGAAAGTAATATTTGATATTTGAGGAGTTAATGCTTGAGATCGAGATTAGATACTGAGATTGAGATCGAAAATCGAGATTTGAGATAGAGAACAAGATATATTGTTCTAATTTTATATATCATCGATTTGGATAATATAAAACATGTAGTTAAATATATATATATAAGTGGTATAGAAATAAAAAATAAAGATCATACAAATAAATGTATAAATAAATAAAATTTTATGTTTGCATATATTAAATAAAATTGAGAGTTGAGAGTGAGATTTTCATTTTTTTACCTAGTTTATTTTGTGGCCTTAGTATACCATAACGTAAATACTCTATAACATTACTACATATAATCCTCTAATGTTATATACGGAGTATGGGTTTCTAATGTATAGATGCATTTATTATATATTTTAATTTTATTTCAATTAAATTATGTATAAACCTTTTAAATAAAATTTTAGAAACAAATAATATGGAAAGATATTTTTTTAGTAATATAATTCACGAATATTGTAATCGCCCAGGTAAATATGATACGTATAGTTATATTTTGACGAATTGCAATAACGTAATTACTCTATAACATACATATAATCCTCTAATGTTGTATGTGAATTTGTAATGTATTTTTTTATAATCACTATTTCATCCTAATAACGTAAATGGATATATCCATCAAAGCATTTAAGTTTATGAAACTTGTTTATTGAATTTTCAAATAAAATATAACTCGGAAATTATTGGAGAGTATAAGTATAATTATATTTTGAATTGCAATTATGTTTCATGTGTCTATTCAAATTGATAAAATTTGATACTCCACTTTGATGTGTATGGTCGTTATTTCTACCAAAACCAAAACAATTTCTTGAAAGATAAAAAGCATTCACGTCATTGGGAAGGAAAATGGGAGCAGCAGGCCTATCGGCGGGTAGTCTGCGCCATAGGCTTTTCCACTTTCTTTTTGTTTTAAAAAAAAAACCCATATAATTTATGGTATTGGTGTAAATTACTTCACAAGGATCCGGATTTTGAGCCGTTAGATCATTGCCAACGGACGATCAGGATGTGAATATACATTTTTTTCTTTTAATTAATTTGACTTCCTAAAATATGATTATCTTCTATTAACATACATTTAGCTTATTAACTTATTTTGATATTTGTTTTTCATTTCAACTTACAAATAACAGTCACGTTAGACGAAATCATGTGAGATGTTTTCTTTCCACTTTTTTTATTTTAAATAAATTTTGTGTTAAAATACTTGGTTAATTTCTTGTAAAAATATATCGATATATACTAACATTGAGTAGCATATTATCTTAATTACCTAATAATATATTGATATCTTGTGAAACTGAGTATAATTTTAACTAAAGTATATAACAATATATGTGTATATATGATTTATCCATCGAATCCTGCCAGCCTTGTAAAAACCCCCCTTTTACTTTTTCGAATATTCTTCAATATAAGTGAATGTGATTATCTATGTAAAGGGAGAAGCAGGCCGCGGATCTACCCGCAGAATGCTACATAGGGAAGTTTGACGTCACTTTTGTATATAAAAAAAAGGAAAAGTTATGGTATTATTGGTTCCAGGATCCGGATTGTGAATGTGATTATCTATGTAAAGGGAGAAGCAGGCCGCGGATCTACCCGCGGACTGCTACATGGGGAAGTTTTACATCACTTTTGCATATAAAAAAAAGGAAGAATTTATGGTATTGGTGGACAAAACATCCCTAGGATCCGGATTGTGGGCCGTTGGATTTCTATAAATGGACGATCAAGATGTGAATATATGATTGCAATTTGGGTGTCTTCTAGAATGTGAATATACAATTTTATTCTTACAAAATCACCACCCTATATTACTAAAGCTGACCCTACTTTTTAAGTTTTGCCAAATTGGCACCCTAAACCATTATAATAATGAACCCAATACTTATTTACATCCAACATTATATCTTAATTAGGTAGAAAACTTATCAATTTATATAAAATAATATATCATATCAACATAAAGCTATAAAACGTAAAAATTGTGTTAGCATAATTTCCCATGTAAAATTAAGAACAACTTATATACTTATAATGCCCACACAAATAATACCATACGGAGTATTTTACAAGGATTTTTTTTGCATAAAATGTTCAACCACATCATCGCATTGTACGAGGAGTTTATTTGTACATACGGATGAAAATTATATTAAACTATCCATAAGTTTTGAACAAAACAAAGCACCATTTCATTAGCTTAATTAAAACAAAATTATATTAAACTATCCTTTTTTTGTTCAAATTTGAAATTTGAACAAAAAAAGGATAGTTGTCTTGTAGTTGGTTTGTCTATAAATACACATTGTATTGTATGGCATGACACATCCTTTCTTCCAAATTCTACTTCTACCAACGGATTTCTTCACTCTTCACTTCCAAATATTGTCCTCAATCCAATGGGCCGTATATATAAGGAGCCATGGTTCGATGCAGAGGACAAGTATCAACTCAAGCGATTTCGCAAAGAGGAATTGGAAGAGATTTTATATGATGGAAGCCGCGAAGCCATGGACATTCTTCATCGTAGGATCTCAACATTGCGTGATAAAAAACACCGATTGTAGAAGGAGTATCCAGAACTTTGGGATAAAGTTGATGTTAGGAACGCCCATATTCAAGAGCTTATGGAAAAAATATCGGAGCTAGCGACGGAGAACCACAAGTTGCGAGTGAAGATAGCGAAGATAGGGAACATCATTGACGGGATCATGTACTAATATGTTTGTTATTGGTCGGTTGTTATGTTATGACTATCTTTCATTATTAATATTGTTTAGCCTGATTACAAAAATGTTTTCATGTTTTCCGTTTAAGTAATTTAGTAATATATTTATGCATTTAATTGTGTTCTTTTTTGCAATTATATGTATTAATATTAATATTAATACTCTCGACCATCAACAACAAATTTTAAGTAAAATAAATCAACATTTCCCTTTCATAATTATAAAAGTGTAAAGTGAAACCTCCATTTTACATACATACTTCATATTATAATTGTCCATGGTCTTTACCTATATATTCTAAACATCCCTAGCTTATTTAGAAGTTTACCTATATATTCTAAACATCCCTTATTTAGAAGTTTTTATATTGAAAAATATTCTTTATAAGCTGTCAACTCAAAATGAAAACTACCTATAAAGCTCCACAAGTCTCCCCTTGACTTGACTGTAGTGTTTTGTAGTGTTTGAAAAAGGAATCTTTCATCCGTATGTACTACTAGAACATTTCCGAACATAACTCATCCTTATTTCCAAAATGATAAAATTATCTTTCTGTTATAAAAAAGAAAATCATATACGGAGTAGGTTTTGTATAATCTTCATGTATATTTCAAAATATACTCCGTATATAATTATGTATTCGCGTGCATTTAGCGATCATACGTTGTAGTTGTACATGCATGTGAAATACCATACTCCGTAAGTTCCAACGAGTTTGTTTTTATAAACTGATCATATCATCAACGTATTCAAGCACGAAACTAGTTGCGGGTTGGGATCCGCACCCGATCGCCCCATTTTTTACAATAAGAAAAATAATGCAAATTAAATCATTTACAGTAATATTTTGTTTAAATATGTTTTTTCATGAAATAATTATACAAATATATATTACTATTTATTTGTGTAGTCGTGTCACATCTAATGGCACACTAAATAAGTGTTGTAGGAGATCTCTACTCTTGCTGGCATAATGCCTTGTAGTTAGTACGGAGTATGATATATACATATATACTACCTCCGTTCAGTATTATATGTCATTTGATTTTTTGACACATTTTTTAAGGAGCTCAACACTATATAAAATATTCCAACTTTTTAAACAATTTTTTTTAATAATATGATACTTTTTATTAATAAGTACTTATCCCCCCTTAAATATTTATTAATTAATAAGTACTTATAACTCCTGTAAATATTTATTAATATGTGGAGGTTTTGTATTTCTTCAAAATTAGGTAAACTCATCCCCCTCCCCCCTAACCACCACATTCCCTATTTATACCCCTTTGGGTGAAGATAACACCCACAACGTAGCCCATTGAATAACACTCCATATATAGACGTAAGTACCTTCGTCATTACTATTTATGTTGTTGTGTTTTGAAATACACCAACCGTTTACGTTGATGCATATATGTTTGCTTTTTTTTTTTGCAGAACTTTACCCCGTAACAAAGGAAGGATGTCAAGATATGACTTATACCCTGGCCAACCGATCGAGATCGTAGGCACGGACACCATGACCGGCTCGTTCGAGGCGGGGACCATACACCGTGTAATAGGCGAATTGTACGTGGAGGTCGAGTACACTAACCGCACAACTCGGGCGGGTGCGCTTGAGCGAGAGGATGTCCACGCTTGTCTAGTTCGGCCAATCTCGACTATGCCCGATTTCATATACCTAGGGTTCGTTGTGGGTGACGAGGTAGATATTTACGTTGAGGGTGTGTGGTGGCACACACATGTTGAGCTTGTACTAGGGGATGAGTATCGTGTTGTCTCCCCGGTTAATGGTTTAGCAACTTGGGTAACCGCAACGTCCTTGCGAGCCCACAACGAGTGGGTTGCTAATCGATGGAGCGTGAACCCGGTGTATTTCCCTTATCTAGAAGGAAGAGACGTTGTATTATATTTATATATACCATGATCCCTTACTTCTTTTATCATGCACACCGCGTAGTTTCAATATACATGTGGTATATGCGCAGATCCCCCATATCCCATTATGGAAAACTATCCAGTCGGTACAATGGTGGAGGTCATGGGCTCGGGTCACGGCATTGTAGGCACATACTCTCCGGCCTTGGTACTGAACGTGTTAGCGTCAACATATGCTAGGGTGGAGTACATGTCTTTGTTGGCCGAGGACGGGATTGCGCCCCTTCGGGAGGTCGTCCATCATTCCAAGATCAGGCCAGTGCCAGCCCATATGCCGGTGGATGCAGCCGTCTTCGAGTACGGCGAGGTCGATGTGTGGACACGGGACATGTGGTGGCACGGGTACGCGACCAAGCGCAAGCGAGACGGTTCGAAGTATCTCGTTCAATACGACCTCTATGAAAGAGGAACATGGTCGAAGACTTCTCACATCCGACTCCAGGGAGAGTGGGTGAATTCCGAGTGGGTGTTTGCGTGATCCCCGTGTTTGTTGGTTGTATGTCTTTGTGTTCTCTTCTATCATTGTACGTGTTAACTTTAGTGACGTTTTCAATCGATGTTTTAATTGTGTTGGGACTACAATGTACTCATCTTGATTTGGAACTATGTGTTACCCATAACCTATCCACAATAATTGACAATCATGCATGATAATATGTAAACACCCACTCGGAAAGATTAGGGTTGTGTTTCTATATAAATCGTTTAATTACTTTTCAAATACTGATAAAAATTATAATTGTAGATTAGGAAATAATAGTTCCATGTGTTAAAAAAAATGCTAGTCACCCTAGATTATAATTGTATTTTGTAGTTACATGTGTTCAAAATAATTAAGTTCCATGTGAAGATCAATCACGTTAGTAGCAGGCCGCCCGGCCATCAGCCGGCGTTGGAGAGTAGTTACCATGGATTCCGAGTGTGGACCGTTAGATCAGTGCGAACGGACGATCAAGATCTGTTCCAGGTAAATGGTTACTCTTGAAATAGAATTTAGTAGGGTGTGTTACCACGGGATGCACATACCCCAATGGTTACAACGTCTCCTATGCACTCTACAAACCCGATTTCGATTCCTGGCAGCGCTATGAATTACCCTCTTTTTTCTTTCTTTTTTCTTTAGAAGCAGGGCTACGCGCAGTCTGCAGCGCTATGGGTTCCCCTATTTTTTCTTTATTTACTTCATTTTATTGTTTCCTACATGCTTCAATATTCACTGGGAAAATAAATTAAGGGAACGTGACTAAGACATTGTATAATTAAAAATATTTATAATCATTTTATATTGAATATATATAAACAAGTAAGTTATGTACATACAAGAAAAGTCATTTATTTCTCTTCATAAGATATAAAATGTGAAATTTATTAAACATATTTTCTCGATTTGATGTCGAGATATTACACCAAAGCATTTATATTTCCACCAAAGCATTTATATTTATACCAATATATTCGCTACGGACTACGGAGTAATATATTATAATATTAAGTTGAGTAAAAAATATAGTATATATATTAACATAATGGTCATTGGATAAGTGATAAGCAGGGCTACGCGCAGTCTGCGACATAGGCTGTCCCCGGTAACCCACGCCCCAAGAAAATTGTATTTTTTTTTGAAAATTGTATTTTTTTCAAAAAAAAAAAACCTTTTATGGTATTGGTCTTAAATCCTTCACGTGGATCCGGATTGTGGGCCGTTAGATTGGAGTAAATGGACGATGAAGATGTGATTCTTTCATAACGAGATTTTTTTTATTAAGGAGGGTTTGTTTTTTAGAATGTGAATTATAATTGATTATTTTAGAATATGCATGTTTTCCTAGCTAATGTAACGGCCCGAGATTATGATTCCCGAGTTACGTTTCGAGGGATGAAACCCCTCGTTAGGACCTTGCGCCCCGAGTACAGGTTGAAGGTTTTAAAGCCTAATTTAAATGTTTTCAAAGTGGGATTTCATACCCAAATGCGAAGGGACCGTTGGAATCCCCGGGGAAGTCCCCTGTACCTGTCGTAAGTCTAAGCGTGGAAATCAGAAATTACGCGACTAGCGAAAACAAGTGTAATACAAGAGTGTGCCACGGCAGAGCCGGGTCAAAACGGAGTCTAAAGTGTAAATCCAAAAATATAATCAGAGTCTGGTGAAGTCTATACCCCAGCGCTCACTCTCCGCCGACAAAATGACCCGCGCAATAAGCAAACAACACCGATAGGATGAACATAAATAATACCTAAAAAAATTGATATGGGGCGGGATCAGATCGATGCCCACTTAACTCTGCATCCCAACCATAAGCACACATATACGCTATACCTAATAAAGATGCTTCTAGATGCATGGCGGAATATTAACACACTAACATGCATCCTAAGATCAAGTACATAATAATAATAAGGCCTTAGCACAGAATACCAAGTGGTATATCCCTCTCCTACCTCCACCCCTTCCGATAGGTGGAGACTGGCCAGCTCGTGAATGCATTCATTCGTAATAGGGCGGCACGCATGCCTAACCCGCTCCACAATAAAGCCCGAAGGCATCTCATAATATAAAGAAAGTGCATGACTCGATTGACTCAGGGTACCCGATGAGGCTGGGCTACCCTATGACCCTAGCAATGACTCTAGTTACTTCACAGATAACGGCCGTTCTGTTTACATACGCATAAATAAATGGGATGCTCAACGTAGATGCAACCTAGCATGGTACTACATGGCATGCTGATCATGAATGCAACACCTAGTATATCATGCACCTAAAGCAGGGAATAACTCTATTCAATCTGAGTAAGCTCCGAAGAGACTTACCTGGTATCGCAGAACAGCAAAACGACAATCAACCAGGCAATATGAAATCCGACACGTCACATACGGTCACCTAACAAGTATAAGCACATCAATGAGTCTACCTCTAAGGCACACAAAGCATAGAATTATCACACACACATCTTCACAACTTAACATAATAACCGTCACATCGTCATTTTCATAACATCAACCTTATCTCGTAATCTATCATCTCAATATCTTACAACCATACTCAATATAATTCTCAACTTAAGATAATTCCAATTCATACTTAACCAATTTGCATGCTATCATTTCGCAATCTTACTTAGCATATAATTGCACATCTTCAACATAATCATATAACATTTAACCACAATTAATAAAACACCACAATATTATATCTTAAATCTCAAAACAACATTTTATATTTTACTCTCAATAATATTACATAATATTTCTAACACCATTTTCTCTTAAACACTTTTATAAAATATTTTCTAATTCCTTAAAATCCCAATCATTTTCATTAAAACAAAACATCCCCTTTTAGATTACCAAAACTCACCCTTATTTTGTAAAAATCCCCAAAACCGACCCCCATCTTCCTGAAATTACCAAAACAACCCACTCCTTTTATTAAATCCCAAAATCGAGTTTAATGGTAGAAATTAGGTCCAACACTAATCCTCCTTTAAATGAAAGATTCAGCCCACAAAATAGGCCCAAAACCACACATCGCATTTCTAGAACCCAAAAATCTGACCCAGCAACAATAGGCCCAAAAGCAATTTGATCTTGTTAAAAAAATTAGGCCCACTAAACCCATCCATTTCTTCCTTTCATAAAAGTAACGAAGCTTTGGTTTTTAAAAACAAAAGAAAGGGCCCAGGGAGGATGTGGCGGCTGAGGTGGCAATTAAAAGGAGGGGGTCCCACATTCCTTTCTTCTTCCCCCATCTGTTCGAAAGCAACAGGAGACAAAGTCTCCATTTTCTTTTGCCCCAAAATCAACAGGAAGGAAGAGGAAAGGGGATCATCCGGCGGCGGTGCTCCACCTCCGGCCACCCGGTCTCGGCGACCACCCCGACACACACGCACGAGACAAGAAGGGAAAGGAAGGAGAAAGAGGGGGCTCACCGAGGGGCTTCGAAGCTTCGTCGGAGTTCGTCGGGATTGCGATGGGCTCGCCGGAGTCGGAATCACGCAGCTCGGCCTAGGGAGGGAGCAAGGGGAGTTAAAGATGGAAGCTTTTGGGCTGTTAAGGGTGAAATAGGAGAGGACGAGAGGAATCGAGGCTTACCGAGGTGAGGACGGAAAACAGGGCGCAAGGAGGACGACGAGGGCGGCGCTCCGGCTGCTCCTGGTGGCTGCTGGTGGTAGACGCCGGGAAGGCTGGTGGGGAGACGGTGGTGCAGGCGACGGAGGTGTGGTGGTGGAGGTGGTGAGGTGTGGCGGCAATGGAGGTTGAAGGGAACTAGCTCTCGGCGATTCCTCCGAGGGGGAAAGAAAGAGCTCTCTTTGGTTTGGTATTTGTGTGGAAGGATGTGTTCAATATTCAGAATTTATGGACACATTTTTGGGTTTACTTGGCTGCACCCATTGGACAAAGCATGGGAAGCTCATTTTCCATTCTTGGTAAGTCAAAGTAGGTAAGAAAAAGGTATATGTGTGTGTTGGTTTAATTAGGCTTACCAAGTAGGTAAGAAAAAGGTGTATGTGTGTGTTGGTTTAATTAGGGAATGAATGAAAGAAGTGGGAAATTTAAAATTAATCTCAATTTGAGGGATCCAATGTTGAATTTGGATAAGGATGTGAGAAAGATGACGGAATTGAGGTCTCAAGTCGGGAATTTAAATTTCCGCCGATTGTTTATTCAATCCCGAAACGAAAGACAGATTCGATCTATAAATTTAAAAATTTGGGTCGGAATTTATTTTAAATTCATTTTGATTTTCTTTTTCCAAAAATTAATATTTTAAAAATCCGAGCCTTTACATAAAGGTATAAAATTCTAATTTTTTTTTGGTAGAAAAGGTATAAAATTCTATAAATGTGCCCCACATATATACTTATAATACCCACCACAATTTTATTCTGACCAAATCACCACCCTACATTACTAAAGCTGACCCAACTTTTTAAGTTTTGCCATATTGGCACCCTAAACCATTATAATAATCGATGAATACTTATTTAATTAAATCTTAGATGGTATCTTGATGTTAACCGAATGACTCTTAACAAATCGATTGCAATTTTAATTATATATGTTGTGTGTATGTATATATTAAAATTATTATTAGTATTATCATCATTTATATTTTAATATATGTTCATCTCATGTTTTCTTCTTATTATCACCAATTCAGTAGCTTAATACATTTCGAAATTTGAGTACATAAAATTTCAACTTTGATATTTGAAATTTGAACAAAAAAGGTAGAGTTGTCTTGTAGTTTGTCTGCCTATAAATACACTGAGTATTGTATGACATAACTCATCCTTTCTTTTCCAACTTCTACGTCTACAAACGAATTTGTTCACTATTTACTTCCAAATACATACTATCCTCACTCAAATGTCGCGTACATATAGCGAGCCATGGTTCGATCCAGAGGACAAGTATCAACTCAAGCGATTTCACAAAGAGGAGTTTGAAGAGCATTTATATGATGGAAGCCACGAAGCCATGGACATTCTTCGTCGTAGGATCTCAACTTTGCGTGATAAAAAACACCGATTGCAGAGGGAGATTCCGCAACTAGAGCATCAAGTTGTTTCTGGGGACAAACGTATTGAAGAGCTGACGGAAAAAATGTCGGAGCTAGCGATGGAGAACCACAAGTTGCGATTGAAGATAGCGAAGATAGGGAAGATTATTGACGGGAGCATGGACTAATATGTTTGTTATTGGTGGGTTGTTATGTTCCGAGTATCTTTCATTTCACATCGTATTTGACCTGTTGTTGTTTTATTTTGGCATATGGTTTTCAGGTTGGAGTTTTATTTTATGTGTTGTCTTTGGTGTAATATTGTCATTTTAATTAATCAACGAATGTTAACTTTTAAACAAAAAATAAGTTTTGGGTTACATATAGTTAGCCTTATTTTTTCCGTTTTCATGTTGTTGCGCGGTAAACCAATTTCATAATATATTTCTACATGTAATTGTGTTCCGTTGTGTGTTTTAATTATATGTACGTATTAATATTAATATTAATAATCACCTTATCAAAAAAATTTAAGTTAAATAAATCAACAATTAAATGTAATAAATAAAAAAGTGTAAAGTGAAAACCAAACATATTATAAACGTCCATGGTCTTACACTCTTACTCTCGTATGTACATACATATTATAAACCTCAATTAATAAATACTCTCAATTGTCTATTCCACCACAGGGTGAATGCGCAGGCCGCAGATCAAAAACCAATTTCCTATAAAGCTGCATGTCCTAGCGGCTGAAGATGAAGATATTGATTTGATACCTATATATTTTTAAGATAAAACCAAAATTAAAAAAACATTGATATAATATTTTAACTATCATATACAGTATATGTATATTATATAAAACCAAATCATACTCCTATATATTTGTATAATATGTTTAAAAAAACATTGATATATTTATCATTACATATGTCCCCTATATCCATATAAAAAAAATATTTTAATATAAAGGGTATAAGGCTGACTTCTCATCTTCTCATTAGGGGTGTGTTTGGATTCCAAAGTGTTTATGTTTATAATGTACTTATAAACATAAACACATTGAAAATGTTTGTTTAATTAGCTAAATTTTTATGTATTTCAAATAATGTGAATTTAAACTAAAATATTGCATATATTGTATAAATCACTACATGCATATGAATATATGGTACGTAATTGATGATTATTTTACATAAGTTTCCTTACTAAAGTACGTGATTACCCAAAAGTCCCGAACGAACATGATTCAACAAATTCAACCCAAACAATTAAAAGTATGAAACAAATATGAATTTCAATTTGATCCACCCCGATTCTGACCGATACCCGCCCAATATGAATTTCAATTTGATCCAACCGATTCTGACCGAAACCCGCCCAAAATCAATTTCAATTTGACCGAATCCGACCCGAACCGACCAAGCGCAACTCAGAAATTTTGACCGAGTTGACCCAACTCATCAGTCAGGACCGGACCGGATAACCCGAATTGCTTTCTGTAGAGTCTAGTGGCACAATACAACCGTTAAGTTGTAATTTTAGGGTTTCTTTAAATATGTAAGTTTGTTGACTTTGTTCATCAGATCAATGACATTGAGAATTGTGATGCATAAAATCTGCATCATAGTTGATCGATCTTGATCATGCTCTCAATCCGAGCCCTAGCCTGCAAACAAGAACGAACGAGGTCGGGGCGGGGCTTGTCTCCCCCGTAGGACCCTCCGACGCTCAAGTCAGTCCTCCTCAATATGAATTCATCTCCTCTTATTTATACTAGTCGAGTATTAAATAAAATAAACCGTTACCGTTACCGTATTTAAATATGTCGAGGCTTTAATGCACGAAACCGTTTCCGCATTGATGCTGGTCAACGCCGTATTGAATGTTCGGATTTATTGATTAAGATTCCGCTTGGTAAAAGACCGGAACGCCCTTATGCTATGATGATGTGATTTTCCCTATCTCAATTGCCCCTCGGGTTTCTTCTTCATGTCTCGATGATGAAGGAAGCCGAAAAAATACACGGCGAAGTTTTTCGAGTGAATGATGATGGTAGTCGCTTGACCCGTAGTTGGCTATTGGCCATAAGTGGCGATTTCATTGGTCTTAAGTGGCGATTTCATTGGCCTTAAGTGGCGAATCGGAGTGGTCGTGAGTGGCGATTTCGTTGGCCTTAAGTGGCGAATCGGAGTGGCCGTAAGTGGCGATTTAGTTGGCCTTAAGTGGCGAATCTGAGTGGCCGTAAGTGGCGATTTCGTTGGCCTTAAGTGGCGAATCGGAGTGGCCGTAAGTGGCGATTTCGTTGGCCTTAAGTGGCAAATCGGAGTGGCCGTAAGTGGCGAGTTCGTTGGCCTTAAGTGGCGAATCGGATTGGCCGTAAGTGGCGATTTCGTTGGCCTTAAGTGGCGAGTCTTCTGCCTTAACTGGCATTTGCTTGGCCATAAGTGGCGAGTCTTCTACCTTAACTGACATTTTCTTGACCATAAGTGGCGAGTCTTCTGCCTCAACTAGCATTTGCTTGGCCATAATTTGCTATTAATTTTTCTCTTGGCTCAGTCATGCGTGAGTCGGCCGTTGGCGTCTCAACTCTCAACCATGTAGGATAACCTCAATTATTTTGGGTTTGTTGCATCTGGTGTTGCTTCATATCCCTAGATTGTCCACGAAGACTGAATCATGCCCTAGTGCCGATCGATTGTTACCTATGTAAGAACCCAAAAAGAGCAACACACTAGACCAAAAGAGGGTGGGAGATGTCCCACTGTCCAAGCTATGAGAACGAGGGAAAAGTGACCATGATCTCTTAAGTATGTCAAAGTTAATGAAATAAGTGTACATATTAGTGCAATCAAAGTTCACCTATGCAAAATAAAATCACCTTGCAGTTTACACCATTATTTAAATAAAGAAAGAAGGTACGTCACAATTTTGGGCATTATGTCGATCAACATGAATAAGTAGAGCAGATAATTCAACTCATTCAAACATTCTAAAATAACTTTGGGCATAAATTTAGTTGATTATGCACTTCACGAACAAAACACAAAAGAGGGCAACATATAAAGCATGCATGTAATCAAACCATTTCTTATCAATCACGCGTGTTGGCTCTATGCCTTTCAATAATCTAGTAGAAACAAACAATCTCAAAGTTCAAGCATATGTACGTGATTCTCCGAATGCAAAGACCAAATCGGTGAAAGATGGGAGCATTACACAATATAGAAGAATAAAGATGTTACGCTCATGCTTGAGAAGCCAAGGCAATTAAGGCTGGTGTGATGAAAATGGTTACCTGATCTGCCGGCACCGATACGTTGGTCTTCCTAGTGGCATCTTGCCTTCTGGAAGTTAGGCCTCTTCTTTTTTTTTCCTTTTTTTGTAATAATCTTACATGTATAGGCCAAGTTGCGATTTCTGAAAAATCTGGGTTAATTTTGTAATTGATCCAAATTTAACTAACCCGTCGTCTGCTTCCTCGTAGGGTTTACATAGATCGGCGGCGCGAGAACCTCCAGCGACATCCTTGGCCATTGTCCCGCCTCCGACCTGGACCTCGACGATGGCGAGGGATCTTTTGGAATGATGCTGCCCGAGAGCGAAAGAATTGGTCGATCCCGGCCTCCCCCAACGATGTCTGTGTGTTAATCCTGGGTTCAGATCGAGCTTGACTTTCGAAGACACCAAGGTCGTTCTGCAATGGTAACGTGGCTGGGCTGGAGATCCGACACCGACGAAAACCGCCGCCGCCCTGCCGCCGATGGACGGACAAGGCTGATTGGAGGCGTCACGTATGTAGATCGACGTGCTCCTCATGGTGGCGCATAGCACAAGTTGATCTCCCATGGCTGATTGCTTTAGTCAACCGTCGATCTCCCTTCGATCTGATGAGGCGCGGTGCCCCTGCCATATGGTCCGAGGCCGGCGGCGCCCTCTCCTAGGGTTTGTCGGCGAAGGTCGATCATCCACCGCTTCGTCGTCCCCATCAACAACAACGCTTTTTTTTTGCTTCGTAGATTGGGAGATCCGATCTCATGGATTTTCGATCGAATTCCCACTGACGGCGCCAATTGTGATGCATAAAATCTGCATCATAGTTGATCGATCTTGATCATGCTCTCAATCCGAGCCCTAGCCTGCAAACAAGAACGAACGAGGTCGGGGCGGGGCTTGTCTCCCCCGTAGGACCCTCCGACGCTCAAGTCAGTCCTCCTCAATATGAATTCATCTCCTCTTATTTATACTAGTCGAGTATTAAATAAAATAAACCGTTACCGTTACCGTATTTAAATATGTCGAGGCTTTTATGCACGAAACCGTTTCCGCATTGATGTTGGTCAACGCTGTATTGAATGTTCGGATTTATTGATTAAGATTCCGCTTGGTAAAAGACCGGAACACCCTTATGCTATGATGATGTGATTTTCCCTATCTCAAGAATAATTAGGGCTGTTATATGAACTGAACAGCTCGAGCTCGGCTCGAAAAAGCTCGACTCGAGCTCGTTCACTTACTTAAACAAGCCAACTTGAACAAAATTTTATATTGAGGAGGACTGACTTGAGCGTCGAATTCTATGGAATTTCTAAAATTTCCTTTAAGTTAACATGTTATAACCAAGTAGAACTACTTAAAGCTCGAAAAAAGCTCAGCTTGAGCTCGTTCATTTCCTAAACAAGCCGAGCTTGAACACGCCAAGCTCGGCTCATTCGACTCGAATAACACCCCTAAACATTAATGGTGTACACACTCCTCTCTTCCAACAAGATTACGGAGCATATCTTCAAATAATATACATAATAATAGATATGTATATTAATTCCGGATATATTTATCCATTTTAAGCGCACTCAATCACCCTAGCTATAGGCTAATCTTGATTGCAAATGAACAAAACCCATTGGGATATCAAAACTGCCCAATGAAATTCTTTGATTAGAGGTAATGATTATTATGGTTTCATGTACACGCCTCCTCCTCAAGGTGTATAAATTAGGGCATCCTATACATTTTTTTTCTCACACTTCAATCTTCTTAACCCATTTGTTTTCCACATTCCCGAACTTGTTGGTAAGCTAAGATGGTTAAGAAAGCAAAAGCAACTCCCAAGGCCAAACCCTCTCCGAAAACTCCCGTCTCAACCTCCTCATCACCGAAGCCGGTAACACCCATATCCGCACAAGGTATGGAGTACTACAATGAGAGTCTCGCTGCTAGACTCTCAACCATGGAGTTCATGACGAAGGTGTTGTTCCAAAGGGCCATCAACACAGGCCACGGGCCGATTCTGAAGACCTTACTGGCCGGGGACGTGCCCCTGGTGGACCTACTGTGGATGTTCGACGCCGAACATTCGAACATCAATGGGCCCGCTCTCAACGCTGATGAATGCAGCGGTACCCCAAACTCGAGGGTGGCCTTGCAGAGGAGACTCATGCTGGAGAGCTCTCCGACGGCTGCACCCACTCAAACCACGAGGGCTACTACTGCTGGGAGTCCTCCGCCTGTAATTTATTTACCCTCGGCGCCGGCGAGTCCATCCAAGACGGTGGTCATCGACCTAGACGATGATTGATCGGTTTGTTTGAATTCCCGTTGGAGTGGCCAGCCATGCAGTACTTTGTTTTAATTCGAGAGGGAGACAGCCCCTCGCTATATTGTTATTTTCTTTTTCCGAGGGAGAGACATCCTTCCTCTATGCTTAATTCAGTACTTTGTTTTCCAAATCATCAATGTACTTAGCTATCGGGATATATATATATTAATGGATGCATGGTGATCAGTTTGATTAATCTCAACCCTATTATACTATATATTGTTTGTCATGCCAAATTAGATAGAATTTATGAGGTAAAACATTGTTTGTAACAAAGCTTCGGAATTGCATGCAGGCATTGCCAGCGGCTTGCCGATTTATGTCAATCTAGCTAAGAAGTAGAGCTGTTTATAAGGTGTAAACTGTCCGCGGCTTGCCGATAGGCCTGCTGGCATTGCCAGCGGCATGCCGATTTGCCTGCAGGCATTGCTAGCGGATTGCCGATTTGCCTGCAAGCTTTGGAATAGGGTTTAAATTGTGCTTGTTCGATTTTTGTGAGGGTTTGATTTTAATTATTTCAATCTAATATAAAATATTCAACATGGTTCAGTTGAGTGACTAATAAATTCAACATTAATTTGACTATTTTATAGTCAAGTGTAACATAAATTTGACCATTTTATAAATAAGTCATATAAAATAACATAATTATTTTTTTGTAGATCACAGTCTACATATTTAACATAAATTTGAATATTATATAGAAATTAATGTTTGTCATACTTTTTAAAATGTAAAGTAATTTCTCGATAAGATTTTGTAAATTGAAAAGTTTTTATGTGGTACTTATTTCCAATAAATGATAGATATTAGCAAAGAAATGGAATGATAAATTATGTAAATTGGACAAATAAAAATTCCACTTTACTGCATGTGTTAAAAAAACGTGAATATATATATATATGACCGACTTTTATAATATAAGTGAAATAAACAAAATTATAAAAAATTATATAGGGAAGTTAAGCATAGCCCTTGAGTGTAGGGTTAAGGGTTTGGGGTTTGGGGTTTAGGGTTTGGGGTTTGGGGGTTGGGGTTTAGGGTTTAGGTTATTTTGAGTGTAGGGTTAAGGGTTTGGGGTTTGGGCCTTTGGGGTTTGGGGTTTAGGGTTTGGGGTTTAGTGTTTGGGGTTTGGGGTTTAGGGTTTAGGTTTTAGGGTTTAGGGTTTGGGAGTTGGGGTTTAGGGTTTGATATTGCAGAATTTATGAACTTACGAACTTATAAAACTTATTAATTTATCAAACTTATGAACTTATAAGTTCATAAGTTTGATTTTGCAGAATGTGAATAATTAAGTCTGTCTAAAAGGTGATTGTTGAAGATATATCTTTATAATCACCTCAACACATAAAAAGGTATAAAACCTGAAAATAATAAAGTCCTGTCGTATAAAATTAAGCCCAACATATATATTTATAATTAAGATACAGTTTTTTTGATTTGTATCCGAAATAATAATAATAATTTATAATATTCATTTGTTATATATATTAGTAACATACGATGTTTATAAAATATGATTTGGTTAGTGTAAAATCTCATCATATTTATAACTCTATAATTCAACTGACATTGATATTGAAAATTCAAATGGGTTTTAAAATTATTTAAAAGTTACCTAAGGTTGTAAATAAAATTTCAGTGATTAGTTAAATTTCAAATTATGTCAAGATTAAAATACAAATTAAAGTAAAAATCTAGCAAAACGTAATCGGGGTAAAAGATCTTGGTATGTGTTGATATATATGTACACACAATATGGAAAAATGACATAATACTCTACCTATGGAAAAGAATTGATTGAAAATTACCAACACCCATTGGGCCAACAAAACTGGCCACTGAAATCATTTGATTTGATCTAATTATTAACTTTTTTTTTTATGTTGTAATTATACCCAATCAAATCATGAAAAAATACATTGATATTTGGATTATATAACACACTTATTTGATTTTGAAATACTTACAAAAATTAGTAACTTATATATAATGACAAAAAATTATTAATTTAATATTCAAATAATCACCATAACCCATATATACTGAATGTGGAAATTAAAATAACTAATATTGATGTTTTAGTTGGTATATACCCAATTAATTAAGATTCAATGGTATATACCCATTTTCGATTATTGGAGGTATTTATAATTATATATTGAATTGCATAGTTAAGGTGTATAGACCAAAAAAAAAAAAGGTCGTCATGTCAAGTTATTGGAAGTTGGCTGGAAAAGAAAGTAGCAGACCTACACGCAGACACCGACATAGGCTTTTTCCCTAAGAAAGAGGGGTCCTTCAAAAAAATTAAAAAATAAACCAATTTTTAGTATTGGTGGAAAATACTTCCCATGGATCAGGATTGTGGGCCGTTAGATTATAGATGTAAACGGACGGTGAAGATGTGAAGCTTTAAGAATGTGAATAATTCCCGGAAATTTAACATTAATTTGACTATTTTGTAGTCAAGTGTAACATAAATTTGACTATTTTATAAATAAGTCATATAAAAATATAACATAATTATTTATTTGTAGATCACTGTCTACATATTTAACATAAATTTGAATATAATATAGTCACATATAATAATAAATTATTGTTTGTCATACTTTTTAAAATGTAAACTAATTTCTCGATCAGATTTTGTAAATTGAAAAGTTTTTATGTGGTGCTTATTTCCAATAAATGATAGATATTAGCAAAGAAATGGAATGATAAATTATGTAAATTGGACAAAAAAAAATTCCACTTTACTGCATGTGTTAAAAAAACGTGAATATATATATATGACCGACTTTTATAATATAAGTGAAATAAACAAAATTATAAAAAATTATATAGGGAAGTTAAGCCTAGCCCTTGAGTGTAGGGTTTGGGGTTTGGGGTTTGGGGTTTGGGGTTTGGGGTTTAGGTTATTTTGAGTGTAGGGTTAAGGGTTTGGGGTTTGGGGTTTGGGGTTTGGGGTTTGGGGTTTGGGGTATAGGGTCTAGGGTTGAGGGTTTAGGGTTTGGGGTTTGGGGTTTGGGGTTTAGGGTTTGGGAGTTGGGGTGTAGGGTTTGATATTGCAGAATTTATGAACTTACGAACTTATAAAACTTATGAACTTATAAGTTCATAAGTTTGATTTTGCAGAATGTGAATAATTAAGTCTGTCTAAAAGGTGATTGTTGAAGATATATCTTTATAATCACCTCAACATATATAAAGGTATAAAACCTGAAAATAATAAAGTGATGTCGTGTAAAATTAAGCCCAACATATATACTTATAATTAAGATACAGTTTTTGTGATTTGTATCCGAAATTATAATAATAATTTATAATATTCATTTGTTAAATATATTAGTAACATACGATGTTTATAAAATATGATTTGGTTAGTGTAAATCTCATCATATTTATAACTCTATATATTCAACTGACCTTGATATTTAAAATTCAAATGGTTTTTAAAATTATTTAAAAGTTACCTAAGGTTGAAAATAAAATTTCAGTAATTAGTTAAATTTCAAATTATGTCAAAATTAAAGTATAAATTAAAGTAAATATCTAGCAAAATCAATTTCAATTTGACCGAATCCGACACGAAGTAGAGCTGTTAATTATAAGGTGTAAACTGTCTGCGGCTTGCCAATAGGCCTGCGGGCATTGCCAGCGGCATGCCGATTTGCCTGCATGATTGATAGCGGATTGCCGATTTGCCTGCAGGCATTGGAATAGGGTTTAAATTGTGCTTGTTTGATTTTTGTGAGGGTTTGATTTTAATTATTTCATTCTAATATAAAATATTCAACATGGTTCAGTTGAGTGACTAATAAATTCAAATGGAAGTTAGGGTTTCATGCATATACTGCGCCCCAAAGCAATAATAAATTTGAAAAGTTTTTATATAAAAATGATAGATATTACCAAAGATATGGACTGATAAGTTATGTAAATTGGAGAAAAAAAAAATTCAACTTTACTGTGTTAAAAAAATGTGAATATATAAGACTGACTTTTATAATATAAGTGAAATAAACAAAATTATAAATTATGTTCATTAATCGATAGGGAATCCTAGCCCTAGAGTGTAGTGTTAAGGGTTTAGGGTTTGGGAGTTGGGGTTTAGGGTTTGATATTGCAGAATTTATGAACTTACCAACTTATAAAAACTTATGAATTTATCAAACTTATGAACTTATAAGTTCATAAGTTTGATTTTACATAATGTGAATAATTAAGTCTGTCTAAAAGGTGATTGTTGAAGATATATCTTTATAATCACCTCAACACATAAAAAGGTAGAAAACCTGAAAATAATAAAGTCGTGTCGTATAAAATTAAGCCCAACATGCTTATAATTAAGATACAGTTTTTGTGATTTGTATCCGAAATTATAATAATAATTTATAATATTCATTTGTTATATATATTAGTAACATACGATGTTTATAAAATATGATTTGGTTAGTGTAAAATCTCATCATATTTATAACTCTATATATTCAACTGACATTGATATTGAAAATTCAAATGGGTTTTAAAATTATTTAAAAGTTACCTAAGGTTGTAAATAAAATTTCAGTGATTAGTTAAATTTCAAATTATGTCAACATTAAAATATAAATTAAAGTAAAAATCTAGCAAAACGTAATCGGGTAAAAGATCTTGGTATGTGTTGATATATATATGTACACACAATATGGAAAAATGACATAATACTCTAACTATGGAAAAGAATTGATTGAAAATTACCAACACCCATTGGGCCAACAAAACTGGCCACTGAAATCATTTGATTTGATCTAATTATTAACTTTTTTTTTTGTTGTAATTATACCCAATCAAATCATGAAAACATACATTGATATTTGGATTATATAACACACTTATTTGATTTTGAAATACTTACAAAAATTAGTAACTTATAATGACAAAAAAATATTAATTTAATATTCAAATAATCACCATAACCCATATATACTGAATGTGGAAATTAAAATAACTAATATTGATGTTTTAGTTGGTATATACCCAATTAATTAAGATTCAATGGTATATACCCATTTTCGATTATTGGAGGGTATTTATAATTATATATTGAATTGCATAGTTAAGGTGTATAGACCAAAAAAAAAAAGGTCGTCATGTCAAGTTATTGGAAGTTGGCCGGAAAAGAGAGTAGCAGACCTACACGCAGACAACGACATAGGCTTTTTCCCCAAGAAAGAGGGGTCCTTCAAAAAAATTAAAAAATAAAACAATTTTTAGTATTGGTGGAAAATACTTCCCATGGATCAGGATTGTGGGCCGTTAGATTATAGATGTAAACGGACGGTGAAGATGTGAAGCTTTAAGAATGTGAATAATCGAAAATTTAACATTAATTTGACTATTTTGTAGTCAAGTGTAACATAAATTTGACTATTTTATAAATAAGTAATATAAAAATATAACATAATTATTTATTTGTACATAATTGTCTACATATTTAACATAAATTTGAATATAATATAGTCACATATAATAATAAATTATTGTTTGTCATACTTTTTAAAATGTAAACGAATTTCTCGATAAGATTTTGTAAATTGAAAAGTTATTATGTGGTGCTTATTTGCAATAAATGATAGAAATTAGCAAAGAAATGGAATGATAAATTATGTAAATTGGACAAAAAAAAATTCCACTTTACTGCATGTGTTAAAAAAACGTGAATATATATATATGACCGACTTTTATAATATAAGTGAAATAAACAAAATTATAAAAAATTATATAGGGAAGTTAAGCCTAGCCCTTGAGTGTAGGGTTAAGGGTTTGGGGTTTGGGGTTTAGGGTTTGGGGTTTAGGGTTTGGGGTTTGGGGTTTAGGGTTAAGGTTTAGGGTTTAGGTTATTTTAAGTGTAGGGTTAAGGGTTTGGGGTTTGGGGTTTGGGGTTTGGGGTTTGGGGTTTGGGGTATAGGGTTTAGGGTTGAGGGTTTAGGGTTTGGGGTTTGGGGTTTAGGGTTTGGGAGTTGGGGTGTAGGGTTTGATATTGCAGAATTTATGAACTTACGAACTTATAAAACTTATGAACTTATAAGTTCATAAGTTTGATTTTGCAGAATGTGAAGAATTAAGTCTGTCTAAAAGGTGATTGTTGAAGATATATCTTTATAATCACCTCAACATATATAAAGGTATAAAAACTGAAAATAATAAAGTGATGTCGTGTAAAATTAAGCCCAACATATATACTTATAATTAAGATACAGTTTTTGTAATTTGTATCCGAAATTATAATAATAATTTATAATACTCATTTGTTATATATATATTAGGAACATACGATGTTTATAAAATATGATTTGGTTAGTGTAAATCTCATCATATTTATAACCCTATATATTCAACTGACCTTGATATTTAAAATTAAAATGGTTTTTAAAATTATTTAAAAGTTACCTAAGGTTGAAAATAAAATTTCAGTAATTAGTTAAATTTCAAATTATGTCAAAATTAAAGTATAAATTAAAGTAAATATCTAGCAAAATCAATTTCAATTTGACCGAATCCGACACGAAGTAGAGCTGTTAATTATAAGGTGTAAACTGTCCGCGGCTTGCCAATAGGCCTGCGGGCATTGCCAGCGGCATGCCGATTTGCCTGCAGGCATTGATAGCGGATTGCCGATTTGCCTGCAGGCATTGGAATAGGGTTTAAATTGTGCTTGTTCGATTTTTGTGAGGGTTTGATTTTAATTATTTCATTCTAATATAAAATATTCAACATGGTCCAGTTGAGTGACTAATAAATTCAAATGGAAGTTAGGGTTTCATGCATATACTGCGCCCCAAAGCAATAATAAATTTGAAAAGTTTTTATATAAAAATGATAGATATTACCAAAGATATGGACTGATAAGTTATGTAATATGGAGAAAAAAAAAATTCAACTTTACTGTGTTAAAAAAATGTGAATATATATAAGACTGACATTTATAACATAAATGAAATAAACAAAATTATAAATTATGTTCATTAATCGATAGGGAATCCTAGCCCTAGAGTGTAGTGTGAAGGGTTTAGGGTTGAGGGTTTAGGGTTTGGGAGTTGGGGTTTAGGGTTTGATATTGCAGAATTTATGAACTTACGAACTTATAAAAACTTATGAATTTATCAAACTTATGAACTTATAAGTTCATAAGTTTGATTTTGCATAATGTGAATAATTAAGTCTATCTAAAAGGTGATTGTTGAAGATATATCTTTATAATCACCTCAACACATAAAAAGGTATAAAACCTGAAAATAATAAAGTCGTGTCGTATAAAATTAAGCCCAACATATATACTTAGAATTAAGATACAGTTTTTGTGATTTGTATCCGAAATTATAATAATCATTTATAATAATCATTTGTTTTATATATTAGTAACATACGATGTTTATAAAATATGATTTGGTTAGTGTAAAATCTCATCATATTTATAACTCTATCTATTCAACTGACCTTGATATTTAAAATTCAAATGTTTTTTAAAATTATTTAAAAGTTACCTAAGGTTGAAAATAAAATTTCAGTAATTAGTTAAATTTCAAATTATGTCAACATTAAAGTATAAATTAAAGTAATAAATATCTAGCAAAACGTAAATACGGGGTAAAAGATCTTGGTATGTGTTGATATATATATATGTACGCACAATATGGAAAAATGACATAATAGTATAATACTCTACCTATGGAAAAGAATTGATTGCAAATTACCAACACCCATTGGGCCAACATAACTAGCCACTTAAATCATTTGATTTGATCTAATTAAGCCCAATTTATACTAATAATTTATAATCTATAAACCAAAAAATTATACAAACTACTATTATATTCCCAATTTAAATAATATAAACTTTTAAATGGGATTATGAAAATCTTGTTATGTGTGTATATATTGACCCCGCCTACCCTAATACTCTACCTATGAAAAAGAATTGATTGCAAATTACCAACATCCATTGGGCCAACATAACTGGCCACTTAAATCCTATGATTTGATCTAATTATTATTATAATGTTTTTTTTATGTATACAATCCTCTAATTACACACCCCAACCGGATTTAACTCGACCCACCCCCTATTCCATTGAAATGGTTTATAAATTAGGGCACCCACTTCAACCTTCATCGCCTACCTTATACTCCATATCTTTTTCTTGTCATCCCAAACACCTTCCCCAACTTGTTAGCATATATGGTGAAGATAATCAAATGTCCCCTCCTCCAACACCCGAATCCGACTCACCACTGATTCCAGTTGCTCCTATATCCGCCCTAGAAGTCTCTCTCGGCATTTTATTACCTAGACTTTCAAAGCTTGAGACCATGACCAAGGTTATGTTTCGGAGGGCCATAAACGATGGCCACGGGGAACTTATGAAGAGCTTGATCGTCGGCGAGGATCCACTCGTCGATTTGCTGTGGATGTTCGAGGTCGAGCAGTTCATCTACAATGGGACACGATCACCACGAGGTCCACAACGAAGGTCCCCCAACAAAAAAAGACTTCCAACCACCGAGGAGGAGCCTGCTGCTGAGAGTTCCTCGACCACCACCAAAGAGGAGCCTGCTGCTGAGAGTTCCTCGAACACGACCACGAACAAAGGACCGGAGGAGAGTCCAGCAACCAAGGAGACCAGTGAGCTCGATGGATTTAATCGTTTAGTAATTTAAGGTTCCATGGTTATTGATGATTTTGCGGGGGTGGAGACTTGAGATCAGTGAGATCGATGGCTTTGATTTGTTTCGTTTTGAATTCGCGAGAGAGACATCCTCTCGCTATGTTTTTATTTTCCTATTTCGAGGGAGAGACATCCTTCCTCTATGCTTAAGTAACAAGTTGGTGTTTTCCAAATCGTCACCCTACCGGACTATATTAATGAAATATATAAGTTTGTTTCAACCCTACACTAATCTTCTCCAATTTTGGTATTCATATATGTTTATATTGTTTTCATTTCTTATGCAATCATAATTATATTTATATACTTTAATTTAAAAAAATATATAACTTATACACTATGATATATGACATAATGATATCGCAGAGAAAAATAAAATAACAATCTTTTTATTCACCACAAATACAAAAAATCCATGTGGGAATTGATTTTTTTTTTCCAATTAATATTGCAAGCGTTAAGATTGAATGAAAGAAAAAAAGAAAGGTGACTTGTAGAGAAGAGTTGGGTGAATGAACCAAAAAGAAAGAGTTGGGCCCATTAATGAATAAAAAACCAGTAATGGGATATTGAGAATCGAACCCGGTATCTTTTGACTAAAGGAACAACACTTGAACACTCCGCCAGGTCCATAGATCTTATTTACTTGAATGCATATTTTTCCTATATAGCAGTATAAAAGTAAAATTATAACTGTCCGCGGGCTCATCGGCAATCCGCTGTGTATCATTATAACTGTCCGCAGGCTTATCGGCAATCCGATGCCTGTTATTTTATGTTTGTTCAATGTTTTCGTATTAAAACTAAATATATATAATGTGCATTTGTGGATAAAGCTTTTTAGTAAGTTTAGTTATTAAAAAAAAGCGGATCATTAACGAGAGTATAAATAATTATTTTTAAGTGAACTCGGGATGTTATGATAATTCGATAACAAATTCGGACCCTGTGCAAGGACTGCAGATTTCATGTTCGTAGTTTATAACATACATATAATCCTCTAATATTGTATGTGAATTTGTAATGTATTTTTTATACTCACTATTTCATCCTAATAACGTAAATGGATATATCCCCAATGTTCACAACATATCATATATTTTTCGATATTATATTCTTTCTCTATTTTTCTTTCTCACATGAAGTATATTTTTTTATACATTCTTCAATATTCATTGCAAACTAAAACATGTTATGTAAAAAAAGGAAATAGTGCATCAAAATAAAACATGTAGTAATATTGTATAGGATCTGTTATTTTAAAAGGGAATCAAGATGGGTCGGATGGGCTGTATTGCAGGGAATGTGATTAAGGTCGGATGGGCTTTTTACTCTCTATATGCAGTAAGGGAGAGTTATTAAACAGCAGTTACGGTTGAACATCTCTTCCTCTTCCACTTCCACTTCCACATCCATTGCTTCAAAAACATGTACATTTGTAACGGCCCAGAATTATGATTTCCGGGTTACGTTTCAAGGGATAAAACCCCTTGTTCGGATCTTGCAATCCAGGTACGGGTCGAGGTTTCAAAGTCATTTAAGATTAATAGAAAGAGGGATTTCAAACCCTAAACCCCTCGAAGGGCCGTTGGGTACCCTTAACCTGTCCTAGGGACTAACTCACAAAATTCATTTCACACGGAAGCAAGACGGAAGCAAAATAAGGATACAAGTGCCACGGCAGAGCCGGGTCAAAACGGAGTCAAAAGTATAAATCCAAAACAATATAATCAGAGTCTGGTGAAGTCTATAACTCCAGCGCTCACTCTCCGCCGACAAAATGGCCCGCGCAATAAGCAAACAACACCGATAGGATGAACATAAATAATTCCTAAAAAAATTGATTTGGAGCGGGATCAGATCGATGCCCACTTAACTCTGCATCCCAACCATAAGCACACATATACGCTATACCTAATAAAGATGCTCTAATGCAGTACGAAATTCAAACACACTAGCATGCTCCTAGTTCATAATAATGTGCAGAAATACTGTAAAGGGCCCAAGACAATGCCAAGTGGCATATCCCTCTCCTACCTCCACCCCTTCCGACAGGCGGAGACTGGCCAGCTCGTGAATGCATTCATTCATAATCGGGGGGCACGCATGCCTAACCCGCTCCACAATAAAGCCCGCAGGCATATCATAATATAAGGAAGTACTCGATTGACTCAGGGTACCCGATGAGGCTGGGCTACCCTATGACCCTAGCAAAGACTCTAGGACTATCACAGATAACGGCCGTTCTGTTTACATACGCACAAAGAAATAGAATACTCAACGATCGATGCAACCTAGCATGGTACTACATGGCATGCTGATCATGAATGCAAGGACCTAGTATATCATGCACCTAAAGCAGGGAATAGCTCTATTCAATCTGAGTAAGCTCCGAAGAGACTTACCTGAAAATGCAGAACAGCAAGATAACACAAGCAAGGGCCCAAATGCAAGTCCAAAGCAATCCAAAAGCAATACACCTATCATCAAGCCATTTTCATAAGCTATTGATCCAACATTCTCACACACACGAACCCGAGTTCCCAATATCCTTAAAACCAATCGACAGTAAAACCATTCTCCAAAACCTTTCCGATGCGATCAACATCAACCAAAATCATTTACTTCCAATCAAACTCATTGATAAAATTGTACCAACCATATTTTCCAAACTCTTAAATCTCAAATTAAGTCAACTCATTTGCAACATAATTTCTCAAATCATACTTGTCCAAATTCCGACATTTATCATTTAAATCCTTAACAATTTCACAAAATCATATTATTAACACAATCCCGGCATGTTTATTTTCGAAATCATTACATAATTAAATTCCAACATTTAGTCACAAAATAACTCAATTTTCACAACCATATTTATAAATCACACTCATAAGTCATTTCAAATTCCTAAAATCAGAATTTAAAACAACACTAAATACATATCCCCAATAATAACACTTTAAAGAGTAATTTTATTTTATAAAATTCCAAAAAACATATTTCTCAACAGAATATAACACAATAATAATAATAATAATCATATGATGACCTAACAATAATCAAATCATAACGTTTATATATAGAACATAATAATATAATTTAACACAACACATAATATAACATATATATATGACAACTTAACCCAACCCAAAAGGCCCAAAGAACTCAGCCCCAAATACAACCCGGAAAAGGCTCGGATCCGGCCCAGATCCAAAAGCCCAACCCATATTTAAGTGAACCCAAGAAAAGGCTGAGCCGGCCGGTTCACAAAAAGAAAAGAGGGGAACCGGTTCAACTGAACCCTCCTTCCCCAACGCAATAGAACAGGGCTGTGTTCAGCGACGGAAAAGAGACGGGAGAAGGAAGAAGGATTCTAGGCGCGCCGGAGCTCCATTCGACCCGAACCTTGCTCAATCAGACTGAACCCCGACTCCGACCACTACCCAAGCCCCAGGAATGAAACGCGCATAAAGGAGGAGTGAGCAAGAGAGAGAAATTACCGAGATCGGCTTCTCGCAGGAAGAGGTTCGTTCGAGGCTCGCCGGGCTTCACCGAGGCGGATTGAGCCCACTGGAGGCGGGGAAAGCTTTGGGGAACCTAGGGAGAAGACAAACGTTCATAAAGGTGAACCTTTAGAGGGGATTGGAGGGAAAACGAAAATAAACGCCCTCACCGGCCTTGGAGACGAGAAATAGGGAAATGGGTGCTCGAACGGGCTCCGACGGGCTCCGAGGGTGGCTACTGGGCTCCGACGGGGAGGGAGGAGGCTTCTGGGAGTTGCTGCTACCACTCGGAGGGAGGCGTGTTGGCTGCTCTCGAACGAAGAACAGGCGCTCGGCAATGGCGGTTGGGTAGCGACTCAGGCTTCAACAGAGCTCCGACATGGCGGTTTTGAGGCTGCTTCTGGGTGACTGAAAGAGAGCAGAGGAGAGAGAGATAGTGTAGGGTTTTCTTTGGTGGATCCAGAACATGAAAAGAGGAAGAGAGGTCATATAGAAAGTGAGGCAGAGGGAGCTGTTGGGGACCAATTTTGGATGGGTGAATTGCTGTGGGTTGTTCTGCTGCATCACATGAAGAAGAAGACAAGGAGAGTGTACTGCTGGGCTGGCAACGAGGGGAGACAGAGAGAGATTCCTTTTCTGGGTTTTTGAATCAAAGGGAGAGAGTGACATAGGAGGCAACAGAGGTCACGGGCTGGCAATTTCACACATGGGAAGAAGACAAACAAGAATAACTTGTACCTAGGCTTGCTAGTGCTGGAGTAATTTGAATGGGAGGGAAGAGGGGTCCCAAAATATATTTTTAATCACCCCCAAAAAAAAAAAAAAAAAAAAAATTGATCCACAACCCGGTTACTCAATTTGCTTACGACGCGTTTAAAATTAACGTTTACCTTGTCAAATTCCGAATTTAATAAGGAAATTCAAATACTATTATTTTTTTTTTCTCGACTTAAATCCATTTTATATTATTTGTTGAAATTTATTATTAAAAAAAAATCCGGGCCTTTACATCATCCACCTCTAAAAACAAGTCTCGTCCCCGAGACTAAAACCAAAATAAGGTAGGGGATGAAGTTGAAATTGATGAGTCCAAGGACCATGTCCAAAGATCTTGTAATCATCTCGGTTGCGTCTTCCGAGATTCTCACAACATCCTAGTCACGGTCGTGACATCCCCAATTGGCCTTGGCTAGTATGCAATAAGCGCCCCTATCACATCCTCGCTTCGACTTTTCGGAAGTACCACAACTCGATCTCTACAATATCATCACTAGGTCTTAGCAAACACCCTATAGGCGCCCCCATAAAGTGCATGTATCCACTTCGTGAAGTATCATAGAGTTGCCCGGGTTTGAAAAGTTTCAAAAGGGATTCCGCAATTGAAAAGAATTGGTCTCAAAATCATTGAAATTCTCAGTAACATTTATTCTTTAAAATTCCAAGTAAGTCATTTTCAAACCGCTCAAAATCTTTAAACAAGACGTTTAACCAAACACTTTACACCAAAACAAGTAAAATCTTTTCGATCAAAATTTCGTCAAAATCCCCCAAAACCAAATCGGTTCACCGCAAAACAATCAATCGAATTCAGAAGCTGGGAGGTGGAATCATCCACCTCTAAGGGCTAATCCCATATTCTCTTCCTAGTTTCCAAAATCAAATCAATCTATCAATCTCCATTCAAGCAAGCTTCACAAGCTATAAGAAATGCATGACCAAATAACCAACCAATCTCCAATCAGTACATCATATGACGAGTCTCAAACTTATGTCAACACAGTGCCACAAGGTCACATCAACACCTCTACATCCTACTACGGGTCATAATACATATCTCAACCACATAACAAAATCATAATAAATGTCTCGACATCACACCAGAAGTCATAAAAGTATCACCTCATCATAGAGTCAATGAAACGAACTCAAATTCAACACATCAACACAACAAAATCATGCCATGAAGATTCAGCAAAAGGGGAGGTCAGGCAGTATATCAGTCATCGAAGGTCAGCATATTCACCAAACATCGTCTTAACTCATCACAAGGTCATATAACAATCTTTTAGAAATTTGATATCATTATCTCATATATACAAATCATATATATTCATCCTCAAAGTCATATTCATCATATAACATACTTACAATCATGCTTAACGATCATATAACATAACATCATGCTTTATCACCTCATAATATAATATCATGTTTTCACATAGCAACATGTCCTTATTCCATGATTCATATATCATATCATAACATGCTTCTAAACGACATAGTAGGATAGCAATGCATCAATATATCATGGTAACACTTGTCACTACCAACTACATTTCAATATTGCATATCAGCATGTAATCCCATATCAGATTCATCATAGTTGCTACATAACATCATGCCAACACATATTAATAATTCACACAAGCAAGAAAATCCTCACATCATACCAGTCAATTTAAAACAAAATCCCCACTCGCCCATCTTCCTCTCTCAAGCCAAGACTAACCTCCTTCTAGACTCACCAACCTCAACTCAGTCAAAATTCCCCAAAGAGATCCCAATTCATTCCGATACTCGAATCTCGCCCTCATTCCACCAAACACTCACACACACCATCCACCTCTAAGAATCCATCTCCTATCTCTAACTCCACACCCGAGTACCCTCTCATACTATACCCTCACTTCTCTTAAGGTCATTTCGTACACTTCTCACACTTCCCAAGATATCACCAGCATCATGCCTTGCAAATACCTAAAGCTCACTCAGTCTTACCTAAACCAACATCTCTCTCTTGCGACTTATCTCATAACATCCCCGATCGTCCTAACCACTCAAGCTCTTTCACCACTCTTCTACCACGCTACCAACGACCTCACCCATAGGTGTAAGGAAGAAGCAATAATTAAAATCATCAAACACAAGGTCTACATCATGTCAACTAGCATTTATAAACATAACATCATGGGTTCAACAAGTCTCAATTTATCATCATGCTCAATAATCATTGCAAACATCATATATGAATATACTGAAGTCAAGCTAACATGTTGCACTATAACCTTATCAGATATAACTCAGGTCTCTTAGCATATGTGGTTCACATTTTACAGGCAAAGGAATTCAAATCATGCTTAGCAACTCAGCATAGCAACAAGTCAAGACATAACGGTATATGAGATCTATAAGTCATCAAATCATATCATCATAGACACAGGCAATCTGGCAACAATCGTCATCAAGTTAACACATCAACACGTAAATCTCATCGTTAGAGCAGCGCAATATCATCGTCCATAAATTCAAAAGGGTTAGCAATTCGAACAGAGAACGCTCCCGCTTGCAAGTCATATCGAAATCAGTAACCGCCATTCTCGAAACGTGTTTGTCTTTCCGAAATCGTTGATCCTGAGGCCCGTGGGTTATGGGCCCACGCTTCCGCCACACGGCTCTATTGCTATCCAACTTCCTTTCTCCTTCCCATGCGGTCGCTATCGCGGGTGAGTCCAAGTTAGCGGAGATAGGGGAGTGACAAGAGTGAACAACCCGATGTTCCTTTCGGAAACAACCACGAATAAAGCTAAGGATGACAAGGCTAGGGACTAGGCTCTGACCCGAGAATAACAACAATGCCCTTATGGAAGTCTATAAGGTTATAATCGCGACAAGTAACAAGAATTCATCATGGAGCATATCAATTTCACTAACCCACACTAACATGTACCTGTCTCAAGGGAAAAGAACATGCGTATTCATTCCAAAAGACACAATCAAGTCCTACATGGATGCATGTGAGATAACTAGCAGTCTGTTATTTCATGGGACCAGATATGCCTAGCAACTTCAAGCAGGATATGTGGAACCAGTAATTATCATACAAGATTCGAAGTCATGCGGGATTTAATGAAGATAACAGGCATCATGAGTATGAACAAACGTACAAGAATGGTACATGCAACACAAGATGAGGTCAAATATAGCATGGCGATGTACATCATAACAATCAAACTAAGCACCATACGAAAATACATAAGGCGGCATAGTAATCATCACAACTAATAACAAGAATCATATTGTAGGTTCAGAATGGCATGTAATCATACAATGAGATACACTTAGGAAGCATAGGTCCTATACGATGCTAGCGATACATGACAAGGCATGAGCATAGACAAGAGTGATTAAATGAGTTCAATATGATGTACGTGAAAGCAGAAGGATCACCACAGAGTAAACAAGATAACATCACGGGCGATAATTTATAATCGTGCCAAGAACGAACCATCATAGAGCATGTATATGGTACAATAGTCATCACATCATAGAACAAGTACAACACGTGATCATCTAGCGAGTCATATTGGGAATCATAATCCCTATATGATACTATTAGTACATATCAAGTATGAATACAATCAAGGCAATTCAACAAGATCCATTCTAATATTTATTCATCATGCGTATGCGAAATCATGATATAGTGTGGTGTGTGGTCACGCGAAGTGTCAAGTCATACGTTCGTGCAAG
Source organism: Persicaria tinctoria (assembly GCA_037127255.1). Lineage (NCBI taxonomy): Eukaryota > Viridiplantae > Streptophyta > Magnoliopsida > Caryophyllales > Polygonaceae > Persicaria > Persicaria tinctoria. The sequence continues at coordinate 33,636,901 of JBANSL010000001.1, forward strand.
CACGATATGATATCACAGAGTAATAGGGGAAATACTACCAAGCGATAACATGTAAGCATGCTAGGATCAAGCATCACATAAATTAAGCAAGACAGTCATCGAATTCAACATTAATCCAATCAGGATGAGTAAAGCATTTTAAGAGGACAACAAGAGGGACGAAACACACTATCAGGGACCTAGCTCGAGAGAAAATCAACAGTAGCGTAGGCAAGGTATAATTCACACAAGCCATGATCAAAGGTCCTACATGATACTAATGGCTCAACATAACACGCGATACATACATGCAACTAATCATGGTGGCACGTAAGAAATCAATTCAATCACATTCAAGCAATCTAGAAACATGAGGAAGGTTTTACGATGTATAACACGAGTTTAAGTAATGGCAATATGATTGGAATACGGGGCATGAGCTCAAATCAACACATACTAGGATAAAACATGCATTTCTCAAGACTCAATTATACCAAATATTCTCTCTTCAACACAAGTAACACACAACAATATCAAGTGCAAAATAATCAGCAACAGTTAATCTGACAATTACCAAATAGATATGCATGCTATAGGTTCTTGTCACAAAAGGAATAAGGAGCATCGACGCGTCATCAGCTAGTACGATAAAGAGATCATTTACAGGCATTCATACGAAGAAGATTTTATCACACTATCATGGACCTAACCCAGGAGGAAACAACTATCATGTAGGTTCATATCATATGGTCCATGCTTCAAATCAATCATACAGGCAATACAAGAGGCCAAGTGGACATGCCATGACAACATATAATCATGATGGAAAAACAAGACATAACATGAGTAACCTTATACTAATATGATTATTTGCGAGGCACACACGGAAGATTACAGAATCAAGTCATGCAATTCAGAGAGAGTCACCATTACAACCGGACAGATATCCCTAAGGGCAACCATTGACTGTTCCCGACTGACTTCTCACCCCTCTTTCCCGTGGGACTCTGGTATGACTCTTTGTGGCAAGAAGACACGGGTTGGTCGTCACAAGAAGCAAGAAATGCAGCCCAGAAACACCTTACTTGACTTAAAGGGACATAAGGAACCACCTTCCAATATTCGCTCATACAACCTTCACATCCATACATGAATCCGACACAATGTGTTTACCAGCCTGATTTTCCCCGTGGGAGACACTGACATCCGGGAGAAAGACTCGATAAGATTCTCAAGGGTTTAGCAACGTGGAACGGGCTATCACACATAACTGGGTTGACCATACAGAAACAAGGGTACTCCCACTATTCCGTTTTCACAGATCAGTCAATACACATTTAACTGTTAGGCATACCAGTCAGTTATCTAGCATAGCAAGCACCCAACACAGAATCAGTCAGTGACACTCATAATGACCTCCTTGGAGTCTTCCAGACCCATCTGTAAAGAACAAGCTAATATTTCGCCTACCCATTTCCAACTACATCCAATAGGGATGGTCTAACGTCTTTCTACCCACTCGATCCCCTCTTTAGTCGGTTTTCCATATTTTATTACTAGTCGAGTTCATTACTTAGTCCAATTTAGGTTAGACATCTTAAATTCATTTTGCCCCTTTAAATCACGTTCAAAACCTTTGAAATTCATGGGCAGTTTTCCAAAACATACACTCGACCCTTTTGTACCCGAATTGCACAACCTCAGCTCTGATACCATCTTTGTAACGGCCCAGAATTATGATTTCCGGGTTACGTTTCAAGGGATAAAACCCCTTGTTCGGATCTTGCAATCCAGGTACGGGTCGAGGTTTCAAAGTCATTAAAGATTATTAGAAAGAGGGATTTCAAACCCTAAACCCCTCGAAGGGCCGTTGGGTACCCTTAACCTGTCCTAGGGACTAACTCACAAAATTCATTTCACACGGAAGCAAGACGGAAGCAAAATAAGGATACAAGTGCCACGGCAGAGCCGGGTCAAAACGGAGTCAAAAGTATAAATCCAAAACAATATAATCAGAGTCTGGTGAAGTCTATAACTCCAGCGCTCACTCTCCGCCGATAAAATGGCCCGCGCAATAAGCAAACAACACCGATAGGATGAACATAAATAATTCCTAAAAAAATTGATTTGGAGCGGGATCAGATCGATGCCCACTTAACTCTGCATCCCAACCATAAGCACACATATACGCTATACCTAATAAAGATGCTCTAATGCAGTACGAAATTCAAACACACTAGCATGCTCCTAGTTCATAATAATGTGCAGAAATACTGTAAAGGGCCCAAGACAATGCCAAGTGGCATATCCCTCTCCTACCTCCACCCCTTCCGACAAGCGGAGACTGGCCAGCTCGTGAATGCATTCATTCATAATCGGGGGGCACGCATGCCTAACCCGCTCCACAATAAAGCCCGCAGGCATATCATAATATAAGGAAGTACTCGATTGACTCAGGGTACCCGATGAGGCTGGGCTACCCTATGACCCTAGCAAAGACTCTAGGACTATCACAGATAACGGTCGTTCTGTTTACATACGCACAAAGAAATAGAATGCTCAACGATCGATGCAACCTAGCATGGTACTACATGGCATGCTGATCATGAATGCAAGCACCTAGTATATCATGCACCTAAAGCAGGGAATAGCTCTATTCAATCTGAGTAAGCTCCGAAGAGACTTACCTGAAAATGCAGAACAGCAAGATAACACAAGCAAGGGCCCAAATGCAAGTCCAAAGCAATCCAAAAGCAATACACCTATCATCAAGCCATTTTCATAAGCTACTGATCCAACATTCTCACACACACGAACCCGAGTTCCCAATATCCTTAAAACCAATCGACAGTAAAACCATTCTCCAAAACCTTTCCGATGCGATCAACATCAACCAAAATCATTTACTTCCAATCAAACTCATTGATAAAATTGTACCAACCATATTTTCCAAACTCTTAAATCTCAAATTAAGTCAACTCATTTGCAACATAATTTCTCAAATCATACTTGTCCAAATTCCGACATTTATCATTTAAATCCTTAACAATTTCACAAAATCATATTATTAACACAATCCCGGCATTTAAGTGAACCCAAGAAAAGGCTGAGCCGGCCGGTTCACAAAAAGAAAAGAGGGGAACCGGTTCAACTGAACCCTCCTTCCCCAACGCAATAGAACAGGGTTGTGTTCACCGAAGGAAAAGAGACGGGAGAAGGAAGAAGGATTCTAGGCGCGCCGGAGCTCCGTTCGACCCGAACCTTGATCAATCAGACTGAACCTCGATTCCGACCACTACCCAAGCCCCAGGAATGAAACGCGCATAAAGGAGGAGTGAGCAAGAGAGAGAAATTACCGAGATCGGCTTCTCGCCGGAAGAGGTTCGTTCGAGGCTCGCCGGGCTTCACCGAGGCGGATTGAGCCCACTGGAGGCGGGGAAAGCTTTGGGGAACCTAGGGAGAAGACAAACGTTCATAAAGGTGAACCTTTAGAGGGGATTGGAGGGAAAACGAAAATAAACGCCCTCACCGGCCTTGGAGACGAGAAACAAGGAAATGGGTGCTCGAACGGGCTCCGACGGGCTCCGAGGGTGGCTACTGGGCTCCGACGGGGAGGGAGAAGGCTTCTGGGAGTTGCTGCTACCACTCGGAGGGAGGCGTGCTGGCTGCTCTCGAACGAAGAACAGGCGCTCGGAAATGGCGGTTGGGTAGCGACTCAGGCTTCAACAGAGCTCCGACAGGGCGGTTTTGGGGATGCTTCTGGGTGACTGAAAGAGAGCAGAGGAGAGAGAGATAGTGTAGGGTTTTCTTTGGTGGATCCAGAACATGAAAAGAGGAAGAGAGGTCATATAGAAAGTGAGACAGAGGGAGCTGTTGGGGACCAATTTTGGATGGGTGAATTGCTGTGGGTTGTTCTGCTGCATCACATGAAGAAGAAGACAAGGAGAGTGTACTGCTGGGCTGGCAACGAGGGGAGACAGAGAGAGATTCCTTTTCTGGGTTTTTGAATCAAAGGGAGAGAGTGACATAGGAGGCAACAGAGGTCACGGGCTGGCAATTTCACACATGGGAAGAAGACAAACAAGAATAACTTGTACCTAGGCTTGCTAGTGCTGGAGTAATTTGAATGGGAGGGAAGAGGGGTCCCAAAATATATTTTTAATCACCCAAAAAAAAAAAAAAAAAAAAAATTGATCCACAACCCGGTTACTCAATTTGCTTACGACGCGATTAAAATTAACGTTTAACTTGTCAAATTCCGAATTTAATAAGGAAATTCAAATACTATTATTATTATTTTTTTTTTCTCGACTTAAATCCATTTTATATTATTTGTTGAAATTTATTATTAAAAAAAAAATCCGGGCCTTTACAACATTGCAGTCGACGCTTCTCCTGAAGTACATTGCACACGTCTCGTCTCTTCCTCTGAAGTACATTGCACACGTCTCGTCTCTTCCTGTTCCGGTTGCAGTTACGTTCTCCATTGCATAGTTATATAGCCAACCCATTCTCCCTTGAATTGCATCATCACATTCTCCCTTGAATTGCACCATCCTCCCTTACCATCTAGAACCGAAAGTAAACGTGTCCAGCAATGGATCAAGGTAGATACGTTAGGGCAAGGAAATCAGAACCCTTGACGCTACAAACACTACCATTCGATCTCCTATTGGAAATTGTCGGTCGACTAGCAAGTGAATCTGTAGAGGATGTCTTCAACTTACGGTTAAGGTGTTGCCTCCACCTGTTATTTTGTTATTGGATGCCTTCGCAAGAAATTTGATTTACTTAATTGTGATGCAGTTGCAAAAGTTTTGATTTGGTTGGAAAACACAATTATGTGCTTGAGAAGATGGCAATTGAGTACCTGGAATACTGGGGAATTTATCTTGTAGTCGCATCGAGAAATGATATTCATGCCAGAAGCTTTTTAAAACAATGCATCAACGCGGGGAACCCGGAGGCAATCTTTCAGCAAGGAATGGTAAGATGTTGATTTTGGATCATTGGTTCGGTGTGTGCTTGATCATAGTTCCTCATTGCTTCATTTAAAATTGCAGGTTAAATTCTTCACAAAATGCGATCCCGATGGAGGCATTCAAGATCTTCTAAAGGCGTCGGAGTTGGGACACGACGTGGCTAGCTATGCTTGTGGCATAGCTATGTATTGTTGGGGATCTGAAGAGCTCAAACCCAAAGGCTTTGCATTACTTAATAGTGTGAAACATAAGTTGGGCTACAAAATAATTTCGTGTCGCCGGAGAGTTGCTGAAATATTTCACAATATTGTCGTCTTTGATCGAAGACCTTCCTTCAACTGGAAGCGGAACACATGGACAAATATCACCAATGGAACATCAATTCAGAGTTGTCGAAGATCAAACCCCTGGAAAGCATTTCAACTCCTTGCTGAAGATAAAGATGATGCTCTTTCTTGTGAGGAATGCACGTGCAGAATTGAGTGTGGGTTCATCGAGTGTGTGATTCGGGGTCTTACACGAAATATGTTGGAGTAAAAAATTGCTTCAGTTTGGTCAATTAAGTTAGGTCAATTGAGATACTATATCTAATGTGTTATTATATCATATATATAAAGATATACTTAATGGAACAAAGACAAATAGTGAAAGAAGGGTTGGTTTATACCGCTGATAGGATTCAAAGAATGTCGATTGTGTGCATATGTCCGCAGGCTTATCGGCAATCCGCTGTGTATCATTATAACTGTTCGCAGGCTTATCGGCAATCCGCTGTCTGTTATTTTCGTATAAAAAATAAATACATTATATACATTTGTGGAAAAACGAGATTAGTGTAGTTATTAATTTATTAAAAAGAGGTAAATCCGATGCCTGTTATTTTATGTTTGTTCAATGTTTTTGTATTAAAACTAAAAATATATATTGTGCATTTGTGGATAAAGCTTTTTAGTAAGTTTAGTTATTAAAAAAAAGCGGACCATTAACGAGAGTCTAAATAATTATTTTTAAGTGAACTCGGGATGTTATGATAATTCGATAACAAATGTTTGTTCCTGACATTTTATTCAAATTCCATACACATTTGTTTGGAACCTAAATGAGTTCATTTTTTTAAAACTGACTACGTCATTAAAGATGTCATGCATACAAATCAAATAAATAAACCCAGGACAAAGTTGACGATACATTGTTGTAGGTTGGTCTTTCATGCCTTGATTCGACAATAGTGTGCGATATTACAACAGCCCCTACCACATCATCATCACCATTTTGGTTCACCAAGTACGGTTCCCTCAAGAACTTCCGCATAGAAGCTCCATAACACACTATTGTGTGTGATAGGCCTCCTTCCGAAGCCATTTTCCTCAACATACTTCTGGACATGGTCTGCTGTGACTATACATTGAAGATATTCATGAAGGAAGCCGCCCGGCGCTGTAACAAAATTACAAGTCAGTCGATAACAACTTAGAAACCCTCCATCATCCAAAATTTGCATATTTATTTAAGTTGCGATTCTCACCTAATCGTGTGTCTTCTACATCCAGGTACGTATATGGAACAGGGAAAATGGCCGTGTTACTCTATGTCAAGAATAGAAAAAATGAGAATCGTATATGAGTTCATAAGTTTGAAGTAAAGTGGCCAAGATATAGGCCATTATGTGAATCGGAGGCTGACATGAGTTCCTACTTACTGGATTGAGTAGCGCCTTATGTGGCGAATCATCTATCAGGAGGGTGTTAGATTCGTCATAGTCACCCTTCTCCCATGGAAGAGTTGGGTCCTCCTTGTCCCACAACTTCTTTAGTTCCTTAAAAATCAGGGGTTTGTTTTTCTCCCAAGGAATCACGTGGCCATAATCGGTGCAATGATCCTGATGCTGCACAAGAAGAACAACCAATGCAAAGAATGCAGGGTCAACACTCGCTCAAAACTGGATATGTAAATAAAAACACGAAATTAATATTCTTACCCAGCAGAACAACAACTTGTGCTTTTTCTCTCCCAAGATGTAGTCCACAATACTATCCAAGTTCCTCCTATCAAACGCAATAATGTAATGCAAGAGAATATAACATAGGATATCAAAAAGGTGTTGAAATGATTACATTACATGCAAGTTGGTAGACTAATGAAGCTACCCTATTTCAGAAGTACCTGGTTCTTGATGACCATATCCCTACATTGAAATTGTCAAAGCAAAACTGAAGGAATTCATCAGCAAACGCCCTTTTAAACACTGGGAGACGGATTAAAGTATGTTAGACATTGCAAGAATGAAAATAACATGTCGACCTAAGGATTGTGCATATAACAACAACAGAAGGGGTCTTCAAACAATGTAAATACCTGCTTTATTTGCAACCTTTTTCCCATATTCGTATCCCGGTTTAGGGTCCGAGACAACGTCAGCTAGTAACCCATTCACATCTAGAATGAGAAGCTTTTTTTTCTCATTCGTCTCCTGGTTTTCTAAAGATATATCATCCGTGCAAAGCCTCTTCCCATTATTCCTCCTACTACAAAAGGCAATTATTTTAATCCATCTAGTGTACAATATTCAGGACCACATAATTTATCACAAAAACAACATACCAGAATTTGTACAATATGGAAGCATCAATGGTATTTTCCCACTTACAGAAAACTCACACAAGGACAGTATTTGTACAATGTGGAAGCATCAATGGAGGAGAGAAATAACATAACTTAGTTTGTAGTAGTCAAGTCTTGCCAAGACAAATGATGTAAAGAAATACTAAGTAAATCAAATGCCAATTATGTAGATGACATTTGATTTACTTTGTATTTATTTACACCATTTGTCTTGTCAAGCTTGACTACTGACAGGCCTAAAGTCGTTATGCCAAATCAAAGTAAATTCCTAAGATGCAAACTATAACAAGTATAGTAGGTAAGTTAGGGTCGAACCCACAGGGAAACAGAATCAATTGTAAGAGCAAGTATTATTACCCAAAAGTAACCGATTCAAGGGGGAGTTTTGTGCGAAAGCAATGGTGACAGAACAAGTTGCAATTTAGAGGTTGCGAATATATGATGGAAAAGTATCACAGCAGGTACTTATCTGCACAACAATTGAGATGGTTCATCATCGCATTCTATGAGTCTCAAGTTCTAATGTCCAGTAATTGTTCTCAATTCAGATCATGTAATAGCTTTTAGTCCTACCAGTCCTAAAAGCACTTATCGCCAAATTACAAGGGAAACCCTTCACCGAATAATAAAGCAATAGCATTCAAACATGAATTATAATGAGATACAAGCGATTCTAACAACCCGTTAAAATAGCCTGTAATCGAATCTCCTTCACAATCTACCACAAGCAACCCGCGTATGGTGATTGTGTTCGCTACAGTGAATCTACAACCCCAAACCTGGAATTGGAAACCCTAGCAATATGACTAGTATCGATAAACCTAGGTGATCAATCCAGATTAACCAATAATAAGCAATCAAGCGATAAGCTCAGTAGATCAAAACAATTAACAAAGGACGAACAAGAGTAGAATACTCACAACCAAATCAATCGAAGGCTTCAAAGAACCAAGTGTAACAAAGGAGAGTTAGTTCTCCATAGGGTTTGTGAGATGATGAAAAGGGAAAATACGTCTCTGGAAAATAACCTAATCTCTCAACTGATGCCTTCTCGGCAAATATAAACTAATAAAATCGGGTTTAACATCCCGTAAAAATATAATATTAAAACTAATAAGATAGGGGAAACTCGGATAGAAATCCGTCTCCAGGGACTGACGCGGGCGCGTCAGTAGCAGCGCGGCCGCGCCAGACTCCGACTTGGGCGCGTCAGACTCCGACTTGGGCGCGCTAGTGGATCGTCTTGCTACTTCTATCTGATGCAACGACGTAGGCACTTCCTCCTAGCAGTGCGGGCGCGTCTGCAGCAGCGCGGTCGCGCCAAGCTCACCAGCTTCCAGCTGCTTCCGAACTTCTTCAACAGGTTCCGATTCGATCTGCAAGATAACCACAAATTTGCGCAGAATCCGAACTCTTCTAGAATAATCATAAGATGCAATTTAGTAACAAAGAACGAAAGAAATGCAACCTATCTAAGCTAAAAATGCATATAATGCCTATCTAATATATGCATTATCAACTAGTACAAACTAAGTTATGTTATTTTCCCACCTACAGCAAACAGAAATCGATTTCATGACAGTAAAGCCAATGGAGGAGAGCAATACCTGTTTCGTCGCCCCATCCACACTTAAATCGAATTTGATATCTGAGATATGAAACAAATTCGCATTACAAAATACAAAAAAATCAAAACTCTACAGATTTCGAATATACAAGGCACACAGAACAACAATATGAAACAAATTCATATGAAACAAATTCATATTGTACATGCCCTAATTTCAATTGCAGAGCGAAAGAACAACAAACCCCTAAATCAAGAAGCCAAAATAAATGCACAAATCCTAATCTACAAGCCAAAGTCAAGAACGAGGAACCCTAGCTTTCGAATTTGGGAGATCCCAGATTCCAACAAGCCAAATTCAGATTGTACATGCCCTAATTTCAATTGCAGAGCCAAAGAACAACAAACCCCTAAATCAAGAAGCCAAAATAAATGCACAAATCCTAATCTACAAGCCAAAGTCAAGAACGAGGAACCCTAGCTTTCGAATTTGGGAGATCCCAGATTCCAACAAGCCAAATTCAGATTGTACATGCCCTAATTTCAATTGCAGAGCCAAAGAACAACAAATCCCTAAATCAAGAAGCCAAAATAAATGCACAAATCCTAATCTACAAGCCAAAGTCAAGAACGACAAACCCTAGCTTTCGAATTTGGGAGATCCCAGATTCCAACAAGCCAAATTCTAGACCGAGGAGAGAAGAAAGACAGAAGAATGACATAACGGGAGAAGAGAGAGCGTACCTCCCCTGAGCGTAGAGAGAGCAAGCGAACAGATCCAAGAGGAGAACAGACTGGTCCTAGAGTGTAGCCTTTTTATAGGAGGAATCAGCCTTGGGTAACCCAAAATACCCTTGGGTATACCTTTTCTAATTTTCCTTTTTTTTTTATCATACTTTCAAAATGACCACAAAATACCCTTGGGTAACCCAAAAATTGGGTAAGAGAATCAGCCTCCGCACTGACACAGTCCAATCTTTCTCCTTTCTTTATTTGACTCTCGTCGCTAGCTCAATTCGTGGCCCAAACTTCAACATGTACTCAACTGCAGTGATTTTGAATTTTTTTTCAAAATGGTTCCACGTACTCCCCCCTCCCCCATTCTCTTTCTCTTTCCTTTTCCCATCTCCCTCCTTTTCTACTTTTTCCAGTACTCCTTCCCTCCCCTCTCACTCTCTCTCTCCACTTCTTTCCATCTCTCTCTATACCTTTTTATTTTTTTATACATAATTATATAGAGTCACTGTTTACAACAACGACTCTACTATGTATTATTTTTTTTGCGTTTTTTTGGTTAAATATAAATTTTACTGTAAAATAAAATAAAATAGTACAAAGTTGCTGTTATAAACATCGACTTTGTTATTTTATTATTTTTTTTAAATACTTGAAACAACGACTTATCCCTGTTTTGGCTATTTCCCAAATTACTTTGAATCTTTGGCTATTTCGCAAATTTTTTTATTTTTTTTTGACCATTTTGAAAAAAAATTCAGTGATTTCCAACTAATTAAACGCCTTCATGAATTTGCTCCTAACTCAGTCCATAAATACATGAAATATATATAAAATTCCTATGTAGAATTTGAATGCAAAATAATACAAATTAACTATAAAACATGTAAAAATACTCTAAATTAATATGCAAATCAATACTAAAAACATGACTAAACTAGACTTTATCACCGTTCTGGTCAACCACCTGAGTTTGACGGCTCAGACGATCCGGAACGCCTTATACACATCCACGCTAAATTAAAAAGAGCCATGGCGGCCGCCACTAGCGAATTTAGGGGTGGGCTCGTATGAGCGCGAGCCCACCCCAATCCCGGAAAAAAATACGAAAGGTTAAATATATAAAAAATAAAAAATAAAAAATAAAAAGGTGTAAATTAATTTACAAGCGAAAATGGATCATAAAGTTTACCTTTCCTAGTTGGTAAAGTATAAATGAGGAACTTTTTCCTCTTTATCTAGAGACCAAGGAACACAAGAGCACCTGATTCAGAGACTTCAGAGGGAACTAGCCGCCAAAGATACTGCTCTCACCGCTGAGAGAGCACGCACTACGCAGGAAATGGAGCGAAGGAGGCAATTGGAAGATGAGCTTGCCCAATACCCTACCACTGCAGAGGATTGCATGCACCCGCCAAAGATAATGCTTTTTATGGAAGATTTAATGAATGTTCTCTTCAACATATTACCAACTTTACTGATATGTGTCGTACTCTTGCTGAAGTTATCACTTTGGAATATGTCTTGATGAAGGCTTTTCGTTGGTCTCTGGCTGGTCCAGCATTAAAGTGGCTTGAAGGTCTCCGTCCACGATCCCTCACGACATGGGCTGAAGTGAGGCAGGAATTTCTCAACAAATTCTTTCCTCATGCCAAGACAGCGCTCCTTCGCTAGAAGATTACATCTTTCAAACAGAAACCTGGGGAGCCGCTAGCTAAAGCATGTGAACGCTATAAGGATCTACTGTGATCCTGCCCTACACATGGACAACAACCCTGCATCGTTCAGGAGATCTTCTTCAATTCTCTTGACTTGGCTGCTAAGGATAGAATCAACACGTATACTCATTATGAGTATCTAACAATGCCGCCAACTGACGCATGGGCTACCCTTGACAAGCTGACCAACTTTGACAACAAGTATGGGGCCCCAACAAACTATGATGAAGATGCCTACGTCGGGCCAGCCCCATCCATGCCCCTCTACAAACCTTCTAAGGAGATTGACCCAGATGTCAGGGAGCAGTACTACAAAGATCAGAATCGCAAGCTCCTCAAGCAAGTCAAGTATCTTTCTGTCAACCAACCCTGTATCGAATGCGGATCACAGCGGCACACCACTACTGAGTGCCCACACACAGAGCAAGTCAGGATGGCAGAAAACCACGAAGAGGTAGCTTACGCAGAGGGTCCCAATCGCTATATGGGGGACCAAAGGTTTCAACAACCACAATGGAACCTACCATACAGAGCTCCAGGACATCCAGAAAGAGATCAACGGAAGGATGATCTATAGATGATCCTGGATGAGATGCGCCAGAATCAGGCACAACAACAGCAATAGTCTACGAGCGCCATCAATAATCAGCTCCAGAACATCAATACAAGATTTGGAGAACTGGATATCTGGAAGAGGAACATAGAGACCCAGATGGGTCAATTCGCAGCACAAATTCCACAACCGACCTGGAAACTCCCTGGGCAAACAGAACCAAATCCTAAGGGGAAGACCGGACACGTCGCAGCTGTAAAACTCAGGAGCGGACACCAATTACGCGAGCCAGAGGTCGAAAAGCAGCAGGACAAAGCAGAAAAGCAACTCGACAACGAGCAAAAACAACTCGATGTCGACCAAAATTTGGTCGATATCGACAAAACCCAACTCAATGTCGAGGAGAATCCAAGCCGAGACTCGTCTGCACAGCACGACAACTCGAAGTTGTTGTGAGCTGAATCTGCCATGTTTTACAGTAACTTTTATACTGATTTCTATATACATTGCACTCATTTGGGTTTAGATAGTACAGAATCTATGTATTTTATGCTTATTTGCCAAATTATAGAATCTACACCAGTTTCTGTTTAATTCGTAGAAATCGAGGCTTTTACAGCTTCTACAGAAGATCGGAAAAGCTCGGAAAAACACTACAGAAGTCCAAGGTCAAAGCAGCGGAACAAGTCTGAGAGACGAGGCTACTCGATCTCGAGTAGGCCCTACTCGACATAGACCACCATGTCCGAGCACCAGCTTGGTCGACAAGGCCTGATCGAGAGCCAGACAACCCGAGTTCCGGACCCTACTCGACCTAGACAAGCACTGGTCTAGGTCGACGAAGCCCCGATGCCATGTCCGGAGTGGGCAAGGAAAAGATGCCCGAGGAGCCGAGGACGACCAGGAGCACTCGCTGCCAGCGACTCGACTCGCTGCAGCGGAAAAGGAAACTCGCTGCCGCGGACCAAGCCAACCGCTGCCAGCAGAAGAGCCAGCTCGCGGAAGCGGAAGCAGACAGGCAACTCGACCTCGAGGAGCACTTGTCGAGGTCGACGAAGACTCTGAGACATGTCCGAGCATGTCCGAGCCAATCGAGCACACCAACCCGAGCAGACCATATCGATGACCAGCCTTACTCGACATCGACAAGGGATGGTCGAAGTCGACGAGCACCAGTGAGCCAGAGTCCGAGCCACATCGAGCAGATTCAAGCCAAGCCGAGGAGCCCAACTCGAGGTCGAGGAGTCCTACTCGAGGTCGACTAGACCGCGTTCCAGAATCTTCTCGACGAGCCTTGTCCGAGTAGAATTGGAGTTCCTTGGGCGCAATGTTGCTGAAATCTATCCGAAACTATCAAGTTCTATCTATGGAAGGCGATCTATCAACATGAAGACATATTTCCTTATTTAGTTTTATCTTTTCCCTTATGGATTTATTTCCATTAAACACTTATTTATCCTTTAGCAATTTAGATATAATTTTAGATAGAGATAGATATCTTCTTTCCTAGATTAGCTAGGGAATGAAGGCTATAAATAAGGCCCTAGGGGCTCAGTTTCATTCATCATTCAAGACACAAGTAGTTAGTTCCATTCAGAGATACAACTTAGGAGTTTAAGGTTTTTAGGGTTTTGGCTTTCTGCGAAAATTGATTGCCAAGATTGTAAAGGCTTTGAATTTAGTTAATGCAATTCAGTTTCTTTCATCAATCAATGTCTTTTATTGCGATGAGGCGTGAGTAGTCCACCCACTTCTGGGGCTGGGGTGAGCCCGACGGTGGCCATGTGAGGCGATGCGATAAAGGTCAGATCTTTTGTGTGATTCATCTTCTATCCCTATGAGCATGATTCTTTTGCGAGAGTTGAAGGTGATCCTTGTTTGTGTTATTGAAGCGAAAGTGATCTTAACGCAACTTGGATTAATTATGTGAAAAAGGGTTAGTAACAATTAGGATTTATGCGAAAGCCTCTATTTGCCTATTTGTTAATGACGAAAGTTATTTGATGGAAAGCATGATCTTTTATGCCTTTATGTGTTACTTTGCATGGTTATCGTTGTGGTGTTGATACCCTGGCTTTGGAAGTCTTTTAATATATTGAGTTAATTTCTACCGAATTTCTGAGTTCTGTGTTTGAATTTGCAAGCTTTAAAGTTTCTGTCTTTTTCTGTTTCTTGTCGACATAGAGTAGCTTTAGTCAATCTCGAGGAGGACCCTTGTCGAAGTCGAGTAGAGGCCGGTGTAGGTCGAGTTGGCTTTATTCTGTCTTTGTCAATTTTCACTTTCTGTACTCTGTGTCGAGCAACCCTTGTCGATCTCGACAAGCTTGTGGTCGAGATCGAGTACGACTTTCTGCTTTGCTTCTGTTTTATTTGTTCTTTGCTTTTATTCTTTGCCCTTGCCGGGTTTATTTGTTTCTTTCCTTTCTGTGTTTTTGTGTTTTGCTGCTTTGTCTGTGAGAATCTGTTACTACCTGAGAACTGCTGACGTGCTTCCTCGTGGATTCGATCCTGACTTTTCTCTTACTACAACGGGAGGAAGTCTTGTATTATTTGCTGAGACAGGGAAGTCAATCTGAACTATATTTCATATTTATTTCATACTTGACCATCCTCCTGCAACAACAAATTGGCGCCGTTGCCGGGGAAGCAATCAATCGCGCCTTAGGTAGTCAGTTCTCATTGTTTCTTTGAGTTAGTTTGCAGGTGTATGCGTCGTTCTGGTCAAACACCTGAGTTTGACGCCTTAGATGAACCGGAACGCCTTTTTCACATCAGAGCTAAACTACAAAGAGCCATGGCAGCCGCTGAAACACAGGAACAGCTGATCGCTAGGCTTACCAGGGAACTAGCCGCAAGGGATGCTGCTATCAACGCTAAAGATGCTGCTATCGCCGCTGAGAGAGCAGCAAGGGAACAAGCATAGGCTGAGCTTGCCCAGTATCCAACCACGACAGAGGACTACATGCACCCAACTCTCGTCGTGCCTGAATCGACGATTCTAATCCCTGAAAACTCTTTTGAAATTCGCACTCAATTTCTTATAGAGCTTAAAAATAATGCCTTTTACGGCAGATTTAATGAGTGTCCTCTTGAACATATTACTAATTTTCATGATATGTGCCGTACTCTTGCAGAAGGTACAACTCTGGAATATGTCAAGACGAAGGCTTTCCGTTGGTCGCTCGCTGGACCTGCACTGAAATGGCTGGAAGGGCTGAAAGCAAAATCACTCACAACCTGGGCCCAAGTAGAGCAAGAGTTTCTGAACAAATTCTTCCCACCTGCCAAAACAGCACATCTCCGCCAGAAAATCACCGCCTTTAAACAGCAGAAAGGGGAACCGCTGGCGAAGGCATGGGAGCGCTACAAGGAACTGCTACGATCTTGCCCTACTCATGGACAGCCACCCTACATCATACAGGAGATCTTCTTCAACTCTCTTGATCAAGTCACTAAGGACAGAATCAACAATTATACTCGCTACGAGTATCTGACAATGCCGCCAAGTGACGCATGGGGAGTACTAGAGAAGCTCACTACCTACGACAACAAGTATGGGTCTACTGCAACTTATGAAGAGAACCCATACGCCAGGCCAGCACCATCCATGCCCCTCTATGAGCCATCAAAGGAGATTGATCCAGATGTCAGGAAGCAATACTACAGAGATCAAAATAGGAAGCTCGTCAAGCAAGTCAAATATCTCTCTGTCAACCAGCCTTGTATTGAATGCGGATCGCAAAGGCACACCACTCTTGAGTGCCCACACACAGAGCAAGTCAGGCTGGCAGAGCACCATGAGGATGCAGCTTACGCAGGGGGTCCAAATCGCTACATGGGGGACCAAAGGTTTCAGCAACCACAGTGGAACCAAGGTGTCCCTAGGAATCCCCCGCCCTACAAAGCTCCAGGACATCCAGAAAGGGACCAGAAAAAGGATGATATACAGCTGGTCCTGGAGGAAATACGGAGAAACCACACAGAAACTAGGCAGTCCTTCAACTCCGTCTATACTCAGATGCAAGGTGTCAACTCTAGGCTTGGGTAAATGGATATATGGCGGAAAACAGTTGATACACAGATTGGTCAGCTAGCCGCAGGAATCCCCAGACAGTCAGGCGCACTCCCTGGATCTTCGGAACCAAATCCTAAGGGAAAGACTGGACACATCGCCGCTGTGAAACTCAGAAGCGGCCATCAACTGCAAGAGCCGGAGGTCGGAAAGCAGCAAGACAGCGAGGAACAGCAAGTCAAGGTCGACAAATCCCTAGTCGATCTCGACCAGGTCCCAGTCGATCTCGAGGAAGGCTTGCTCGACCTCGACAGGAATCTTCAGAAACCTTCGTCTGCGCCGAAAAGCAACTCGACTGGGCCCAATCTGGTCGACCTCAACAAAGGTCTTTCCGATGTCGAGGAGCCCCTGGTCGAGAAATCTGCAGCAAATCCGACGTCTGTTCTGGCTCCGAATCAGAAAAAGAAGTTGCCTTTCCCCACAAAATCTCTAAAGGATCCAGCGGAGAAAAGGTTTCAGCGCTTCATCAAGATGCATCAGAAGCTTAACGTCACCATACCCTTCACAGAAGCTCTCAATGAAATGTCGTCCTACGTCAAGTTCCTGAAGGAGATTCTGAGCAAAAAGCGATCAATGGCGGAAATCACAGAGGAGTTCAGGCATCTGGACATATTGGAGAAGAGGCCGGATCCAGGTAAGTTTGCTATAACTATTGGATTTGGTCCATACAAAATTAATGCCCTATGTGATCTTGGAGCTAGTGTTAGTATTATGCCTTTAACGATTTGGTCCAAGATTAAGATAGGTGCCCTGGAGCCTGTGGATGCTAGACTTTATATGGCCAACAACACGGTGGTCATTCCAACAGGCATGGTGGAAAATGTCCCGGTACAAGTAGGTAAATTCTTCGTCCCTGCTGATTTCTTAATTGTTGATATGCAAGAAGATCCTGCTTGTCCCATTATTTTAGGAAGACCATTCTTGGCGACGGTGGATGCCAACATAAGCGTAAGGAAAGGAGTGCTCACCTTCAACATCAGCGATGAGGTCATTGAGTATTCCTTTAACAAAACTGAAAGGCATACGGGTCCAATGGAAGAGGTCAAATCTATCTCAGCTGGCTACATCACCTGCGGGGAACCCAAGGTCAGGAATATGACCCCTGAGGAGCTGGAAAAGAGGGATATGGAAGCCCAGGTGGAGGAGATCATGACAATCCTCAAAGAGAACAAAGGGACTAAGTATGGGGTTAAGATCGACCAGACCATAGTCGATCTCGACCAGACCAAGGAGACTCCACCAGACCCAGCATCGTCGAGCAGCGAACCAGAGGAGCCGGGCTCGTCGATCTCGACCACCCTACTCGAGGTCGACCAGCACTCGGAGAGCCGAACCCCTGCTTCCTCGACGCTGGCAAATCCAGGACCAGAGCCTCACTCGAGATCGAGTACGCTACTCGATCTCGACCACGACCAGGCATCCCCGGACTCAGCTTCCTCGAGTACACCAACGCCGGAGCCACCACCCTCATCGATCTCGACCAGTCTCGTCGAGGTCGACCACCAGTCGGCGCCCCCAAACCCGGTTTTCTCGAGGAGCAAGCCACCAGAGCCAGAGCCCTACTCGACCTCGAGTAGGCTACTCGATGTCGACGAGCCGCCTTCTTCATCAACTTCTGCCTCTTCGACCAGACATCCACCAGAGCCAGCAGCCTCGTCGATCTCGAGGAGCTCTAGTCGAGATCGACCAAATACAGTGGTCCCCGATTCCGTCTCTGCGAAGGTGAGCCAAGGTATGGATCTTTCTTCTCCTATTTCCATTAAAGATTTATCCATACATGGGAGAGGTCTGCCTTGGTATGTACGATTGTGCAGGATTTCCAATGATGAGCCTAAGGAGTATGAAGTTGGAGACAAGCTCTATGTCTCTAAATCAAAGGATCATTGGTTTCCTAACAAATTCAACAAAAAGCGGATGGGACCATTCGTGGTGAACAAGATCCATTCTGGAGGATTACAGCTGATAGACAAGAATGGAGTCTTATTTGAGGCCCAAGCAACATGGGCCCTGCAGATGCCACCTTGAGCATTAATGGAAAGTCGGCCTAGCGACTATAAAATCTAGAGCATGTACATAAACTTTTTAGGACATTTGAGACTTTGTTTTTGTTTTTGGTTTTGAACACTTTTTTGCTATTATGGGTATATGTCTTCTACTTTTCAGGTCCATTGATGGAACAAAGCTACATAAATACTCGGTCTAGGAGGTGCTCCATTCGAAATTTTGCGGCTCTGCACTCATGTCTTGTGAGTTTCTTTCTTTACCCTTTACATTATTTTTTTATACAGTGAGGACACTGTAATGTTTAAGTATGGGGGTGGGGGAAGGGCTTACATTACGCATAATTGCCATATTTGACATTACTTGTGCATATTTAAAATTTATTTCTTTGAATTGCTACATGGCTATTTTGGAATGCATTATTGATTTATGTGCTTATATGCATGTTTTCCAAAGTTTATAAAAATGACCCCCATTGAAAATTTTGAAATAATGTCATGGAAGCTTATATTGAACTCGACGATGCAAAACTGGATTCATTAGAGATATAGCATGAAATTACCTAGTAAAGGGAAGTCACAATGAAGTGCATATTTTCTTGAAAACCATGAAAGGAGGTAAAATTTGAAGTTGCTTTTGACATGTTGCATGATAAGATGATTGAGGACTTTATATTTCCAGATAATGCTCATATGTTATATTCCTAGCCTTACCTATGCTTATGCATCACAAAAGCCATAATATGCCTTATTTCAAATATTGCTCCACATGATCTAAATATTTGCCATTCTTTACCTTATCCGGGGATTATGTTGAGAATGATGTTACATTATGAAGATGTTATATGGTGATTGTGTTGTTATCATTATTGGAGTTTGGAAGGAAATTGTTTGAAATATATGGAAAATTTAATGAGTGAAAGAAAATCCAATCACCTCAGGAGATAAAGGTAGATTGACCCTGCTCTCTGAGATAATAGTTTGGAGAGATGGGACACATTATGAGGAGTCCAAAGCACTAAGTATCCGGGGCCATTCATGACACCCATGTTTGCGACTCGCGAGAAGGCAGTGCTGAGGTTAGAGAGGTAAAAGCATTATTATTGAGAAAAGCATTATGAAAGGTGATGAATCATAGAAAGAAAGAATGTGGAATGAAACTCAAAGTTTGAAAGTGATCCATTTCCCCGGATCAAAAGCACCACATTGCCAAAAATTGCCCACCTTTTAGCCTTTTACCAATCTACTCCTTCATGAGCTTAAATTAAAGTCTTCTTGATTATCAATGCTTTGTCACTTATGAATGTTTATGCATAACCCTCCTTTTGTGAGTAGATGTTGCTTTTACATATTTGCACATGCATGAATCTGTGACACTAGTACCTTTTCGAGGATGGTAATTGATTGCAGGGTTATATAAGAATGAATCTAAGATGTTGAGAGTTTTGATTTCTTTCCCTGAATGACAAATAAAAGTATTGCTTGAGGACAAGCAAGCTTAAGTATGGGGTGTCTGTTGTGAGCTGAATCTGCCATGTTTTACAGTAACTTTTATACTGATTTCTGTATACATTGCACTCATTTGGGTTTAGATAGTACATAATCTATGTAGTTTATGCTTATTTGCCAAATTATGGAATCTACACCAGTTTCTGTTTAATTCGTAGAAATCGAGGCTTTTACAGCAATTCTACAGAAGATCGGAAA
Organism: Persicaria tinctoria; assembly: GCA_037127255.1. Taxonomy (NCBI): domain Eukaryota; kingdom Viridiplantae; phylum Streptophyta; class Magnoliopsida; order Caryophyllales; family Polygonaceae; genus Persicaria; species Persicaria tinctoria. Next base: position 33,656,836 of record JBANSL010000001.1, read on the forward strand.
AGCTCAGAAAAACACTACAGAAGTCCAAGGTCAAAGCAGCGGAACAAGTCTGAGAGACGAGGCTACTCGATCTCGAGTAGGCCCTAGTCGACATAGACCACCATGTCCGAGCACCAGCTTGGTCGACAAGGCCTGATCGAGAGCCAGACAACCCGAGTTCCGGACCCTACTCGACCTAGACAAGCACTGATCTAGGTCGACGAAGCCCCGATGCCATGTCCGGAGTCGGCAAGGAAAAGTTGCCCGAGGAGCCGAGGACGACCAGGAGCACTCGCTGCCAGCGACTCGACTCGCTGCAGCGGAAAAGAAAACTCGCTGCCGCGGACCAAGCCAACCGCTGCCAGCGGAAGAGCCAGCTCGCGGAAGCGGAAGCAGACAGGCAACTCGACCTCGAGGAGAACTTGTCGAGGTCGACGAAGACTCTGAGACATGTCCGAGCATGTCCGAGCCAGTCGAGCACACCAACCCGAGCAGACCATATCGATGACCAGCCTTACTCGACATCGACAAGGGATGGTCAAAGTCGACGAGCACCAGTGAGCCAAAGTCCGAGCCACATCGAGCAGATTCAAGCCAAGCCGAGGAGCCCAACTCGAGGTCGAGGAGTCCTACTCGAGGTCGACTAGACCGCGTTCCAGAATCTTCTCGACGAGCCTTGTCCGAGTAGAATTGGAGTTCCTTGGGCGCAAAGTTGCTGAAATCTATCCGAAACTATCAAGTTCTATCTATGGAAGGCGATCTATCAACATGAAGACATATTTCCTTATTTAGTTTTATCTTTTCCCTTATGGATTTATTTCCATTAAACACTTATTTATCCTTTAGCAATTTAGATATAATTTTAGATAGAGATAGATATCTTCTTTCCTAGATTAGCTAGGGAATGAAGGCTATAAATAAGGCCCTAGGGGCTCAGTTTCATTCATCATTCAAGACACAAGTAGTTAGTTCCATTCAGAGATACAGCTTAGGAGTTTAAGGTTTTTAGGGTTTTGGCTTTCTGCGAAAGTTGATTGCCAAGATTGTAAAGGCTTTGAATTTAGTTAATGCAATTCAGTTTCTTTCACCAATCAATGTCTTTTATTGCGATGAGGCGTGAGTAGTCCACCCACTTCTGGGGCTGGGGTGAGCCCGACGGTGGCCATGTGAGGCGATGCGATAAAGGTCAGATCTTTTGTGTGATTCATCTTCTATCCCTATGAGCATGATTCTTTTGCGAGAGTTGAAGGTGATCCTTGTTTGTGTTATTGAAGCGAAAGTGATCTTAATGCAACTTGGATTAATTATGTGAAAAAGGGTTAGTAACAATTAGGGTTTATGCGAAAGCCTCTATTTGCCTATTTGTTAATGACGAAAGTTATTTGATGGAAAGCATGATCTTTTATGCCTTTATGTGTTACTTTGCATGGTTATCATTGTGGTGTTGATACCCTGGCTTTGGAAGTCTTTTAATATATTGAGTTAATTTCTACCGAATTTCTGAGTTCTGTGTTTGAATTTGCAAGCTTTAAAGTTTCTGTCTTTTTCTGTTTCTTGTCGACATAGAGTAGCTTTAGTCAATCTCGAGGAGGACCCTTGTCGAAGTCGAGTAGAGGCTGGTCTAGGTCGAGTTGGCTTTATTCTGTCTTTGTCAATTTTCACTTTCTGTACTCTGTGTCGAGCAACCCTTGTCGATCTCGACAAGCTTGTGGTCGAGATCGAGTAGGACTTTCTGCTTTGCTTCTGTTTTATTTGTTCTTTGCTTTGATTCTTTGCCCTTGCCGGGTTTATTTGTTTCTTTCCTTTCTGTGTTTTTGTGTTTTGCTGCTTTGTCTGTGAGAATCTGTTGCTACCTGAGAACTGCTGACGTGCTTCCTCGTGGATTCGATCCTGACTTTTCTCTTACTACAACGGGAGGAAGTCTTGTATTATTTGCTGAGACAGGGAAGTCAATCTGAACTATATTTCATATTTATTTCATACTTGACCATCCTCCTGCAACAACAGAAGTCGACAACCGTGGTCGATATCGACGAAAACCTTATCGATGTCGAGAAAAATCTTATCGATGTCGAGGACTCTGCAACACCTCCGACATCTGTTCTGGCTCCAAAGCAGAAAAAGACACCGCATTTCCCTTCCAAGGCGCTAAAAGATCCCACTGCATGTAGGTTTAAACGTTTTGTTAATATGCTTCAAAAACTGGATGTCTCAATTCCTTTTGCAGAAGCTCTTCAAGAGATGCCTGCTTATGTCAAATTCCTCAAGGAAGTCCTTAGCAACAAGCGATCACTCTCAGAAATCGTTGGCGAATGCAAACAAATGGACTTCCCTAAGAAGAGACCTGACCCTGGTAAGTTTTCTAATACTGTGGGATTTGGACAGTATAAATATGAGTCCTTATGTGATTTAGGAGCAAGCGTGAGTATCATGCCCTTGTCAATCTGGCGAAAAGTAAAGATAGGGTCTATAGAGCTTGTGGATGCCAAGCTATACATGGAAAACAATACAGTGGTCATCCCTACAGGTATGGTTGAGAATGTCCCTGTCCAAGTTGGTAAGTTCTATGTCCCTACTGATTTCCTTTTTATAGATTGTGCTGAAGATCCTACTAGTCCTATTATTCTTGGTAGACCATTCCTATCTACTGCAGATGCTAAAATCAGCGTAAAGCATCGATTTCTCACCTTCACGATAGGCGACGAGATCTTAGATTTCTCTTTTGGCCCTGCAAAAGAGGAAATTTCATGGCTAGAGGTGAAGAGCATCAGCAACCACGGGATCAAGCAAACGACAGGGGAAAACACCAGAAGGCAACTCGACATCGACTTGTTTTCCTCGATGTCGACCAAACATCTCGATGTCGACCAAGCTTTCTCGACATCGACTTCCCCTACTGAGCACCGGACTTGCCAAGAGCCTAAGTATGGGGTCCCTGTACTCGATGTCGACCAACATTACTCAACATCGACCAACCCTAAGCCCAAAGATTTATGTTTTGGGCCCGAAAAGGTAAGTTCGGGTATGAGTTCTACTCCTCCTCAGTCCATTAGGAAAATTATAAATAATTTAAGGAGAGGTAAGGCCCCGTGGCGAGCAAATCTGCGAAGGATGAGAGCTGGAAAGAAAAGGAAGGAAGAAAAGGGATATTATGCAAGCGACCACCTATCAGTTGAGCTTGCATACTATAATCAGGATATAGATGATCCAGGAGAAGGGCCAAGCACAAGAGGGGTCCACATTGACGGTCCTTGAGCGCAAGTGGAGAAGTCAGCCTAGCGACTCTAAAATCTAGAGCATGTATATATAACTTTTGAATTTTGGGACTTTGAAACTTTTGATTTTGGTTTTGTTTTTTTTGTTTTTTGTTTTTTTTAATACTTCATGTGGAATCTTGTTTTCAGGAAAAAACTAACAAATTTGCAGGTCGAAGATAACTGGATTTGACCAAACCTGGTCGATATCGACTAAACCTTAGTCGATATCAGCTCCTGAGGTGGAAATCGGCCACGGGAGGAGGAGAAGCAGCTAGTCGATTTCGACCAACATTACTCGATATCGAGTAATGTTGGTCGATATCGACCAAAATTCCCCGACATCAACAAGTGCAATTTCCTCGACAAGCCCTGTTTTGCCTTCCTCGATGCATTATTCGGTGAGTTCCTTCCTTTACTCTTGTTTTATTTGATTTTCATACAGCGGGGACACTGTATATTTTAAGTATGGGGTGGGGGAAGAGCTCATTATCATAATTATATATTTTATTCTTGCTTTTGGTTTTTAACATGGTGAATTTTGAGTAAAATTTTAAATTTTTGTGTATAAGGCTAAACTCAAAGTTCTATGAGACATCTCCCAATGCTTGTAAATTGTTCAAAGAAATAGTGTCATGGAAGCTTTATTGAACTCGACGATGCAAAATTGGATTCATTAGAGATATAGCATGAAACTGCCTAGTAAAAGGAAGTCACAATGAAATGCATATTTTCTTGAAAACCATGAAAAGAGGTAAAATTTGAAATTGCTTTTGACATGTTGCATGATAAGAGGATGGAGGAATTTATATTTCCATATAATGCTCACTGTTATAATCATAGCCTTACTTATGCTTATGCATCACAAAAGCCATATTATGCCTTATTTCATATATTTGCTCCATATGATCCAAATATTGCCATTCTTTACCTTATTTCTTATCCGGGGATTATGTTGAGAATGATGTCACGTTATGGAGATTATTATATGGTGATTGTGTTGTTATTATTGGAGTTTGGTAGGAAATTGTTTGAATATATGGAAAATTTAATGAGTAAAAGAAAATCCGGTTACCTCAGGAAATAAAGGTAGATCGACCCTGCCTGCGTTGAGATAATAGTTCTGCAGGATGGGACACCAATGTGAGGAGTCCAAAGCACTAAGTATTCGGGGTCATTTATGACACCCATGTTTGTGACTCGCGAGAAGGCAGTGTTGAGGTTAGAGAGATAAAAGCATTATTATTGATAAAAGCATTATGGAAGGTCATGAATCTTATGGAGAAGGAATGTGGTTTAGAAAGTTTAGAAATAATGCATTTCCCCGAATTAAACACCACATAGCTAAAAATTGCCCACCTTTAGCCTTTTACCAATCTACTTCTTATTGAGCTTAAATTAAAGTCCTCTTGATTATTAATGCTTTGTCATATGGATTGTTTTTGCATAACCCTCCTTTTATGAGTAGATGTTGCTTTTTATTGCACATGCATGGATTTGTGGAACAAGTACGTTTTCGAGATGGTAATTGATTGCAGGGTTATATAAGAATGAATCTATGATGTTGAGAGTTTTAAACTCTTCCCCTGAATGACCATCCAAGTTATTGCTTGGGGACAAGCAAGCTTAAGTATGGGGTGATTTGATGTCCACTAAAATAGCCATGTTTTTATGCACATATTAGCTCCTTATTCTACATACTTTGCATATTTCGGTCTGGGAATATGTTGAATTTATGTAATATATCCTTATTTGCAAGAAATATCGCTCTACAAAAGTTTTGCTTTAATATTACAGAATTTAGAGCCATTCCGGGACAAAACAAAGAAGAGAAGACGGAAGCCAAGAGTTACTCGATTTCGAGAAGACTTCCTCGATATCGAAAAAAGTGTGTGAAGCCAAGCTTGATCGAGGAGAAGCTGGTCGAGAAGCTGAGGAGAAAAGCCAACTCGAGTAGCAATTTTACTCGATGTCGAGGAAATTCCTCGATATCGACCAAACCAAGAACACATGTCCGAGTCCAAGTCGGGAAGAAGTTACTCGAGTTAGCCAGATAAGCTGAAGTCGACGACAAAACTCCTCGATGTCGAGGAAATTCCTCGATATCGACTAAACCCAGCACCACACCTGATCGCGGATCCGAGGAAGATCTACTCGAGAAAGCCATCCAAGCCAAGTCGACAACATTTCTCCTCGATGTCAAGGAAATTCCTCGATATCGAGCAAAAGTTCCCTGGGCCGCGACGCTGTTAGGCCTGTCCGAGTCTAGTTGGCTTGCTTGGGCTTGAAGGAAGTCCAAATCTATCCGAATTTATCAAGATCTATCCAAGGAAGAGAGATTTACCTACCACATGAAGACATGAAGATATTTTAGATATTTAATTATTTCCTTTTAGATTTAATGTTTTATCTTTATTTAAGTTTTATCTTTAGATAATAGATATAGATTTCTTTCCTTGATTAGCAAGGATTAAGCCCTATAAATAAAGCCCATGGGGCTGATTTTCTAGCATTCAATTCCAGGGAAGTAGTTCCACATAGAGTTTAGGAGTTCAAAGGTTTTAGGGTTTTGGCGTTCAACGAAAGTTGGAGTGCCGGGATTGTAAAGATTTTGAATTTAGCTTATGCAAGTTATTCCTTTTCAATCAATGTCTACAAATTGCAATGAGACGCGAGTAGTCCACCTACTTCTAGGGCTGGGGTGAGCCCGACGATGGCCCTGCGTGTTTGAGGTAAAAATCTGACTTTTATCATGTTTTGAGCATCTACTACCTTTTATGTGTTTATTACCCATTCAATGGAGATCCATGCTAACAACTTGGATTGTAAACATAAAATCGGTAGATACAATTAGGGTTTCTTGAAAGAGTTGTCTAATTGTTGGAAAAGGCGAAAGCTTGATCATTCGATGCGATTTGCATGATTATCGTTATTCATCTTGCCTTGTGGCTGTTTGGTTATCGTTTTTGCAAACCCCGATCTTGGAATTTTTCTTTCATATATAGTTTATTTCGAAAAAGCCTTGTTCTTTATTTTATTTCGTTTTCGTTTCTGTTCTCCTCGATATCGACCAAAATTGGCCGACATCGACTTCTGACGTACGATCCACAAAGATGGCTGTAACTTCTGGTTTCTACAGGTTCTCGACGTCGACGAAAGTTACTCGATATCGAGTAAAATCTCCTCGATATCGACCAAATTCCGGGAGCTGCTGCCTGCTTGTTTCGACTTGTCCGATCTTCTGTCGACTAACCCTAGTCGAGATCGGGTAATCTGTTGTCGATTTTTTCCATGAGAATCTTCCGCTGCCTAGGACCCGCTGACCAGCTTCCTCGAGGATCGAACCTGACTTTCTCTTGCTACATCAGGAGGGAGTCTTGAACATTATTTGTTGGGATCCAATCGGTTTGCTTTATTTTATTCGTATTTAATTTGCATTCTCGATTTCCTTCTACAACAATCATCTCAGTACAAGTGGAACAAAAATATAGAAATGAGGAACTCAATGACATCAACATTGATTCCTAAGCACTTGCAAGTATCGACAATAAAATCATGAAATTCGGTATTAATTGCCTTAACACCATATATACAGATTGCAGATTGATTGTAGATTGCAGATACACTTATTTCTAAGCAACACAGCAGAAAATCATAGTTTTTCAAGTTTCGTTTAAGTATATTTCAAGCAGCACAAATCAGATATTCGCCTTGATTAAGTTGCTAACACTATACTCCTTGAGGCTTGGATAAAAACCTATTATGAACCAAGGATAAAACATCAATTCAGAGTCCGGCACTGAGTCCAAAATCTCAGATCCAGGACCAGAGAAGAAGAAGAGTGTACCTGGAAAATGTGTGAAAATCTACAGTTTGAGTTTGTCTGGTCATAACTTTCATTTAAGGTGGCTTACTTGTGCGGATGATTAGTAATTGACACTTGAGTGTCCATAAGGCTTTCAGTTTGACCACTCATTCTCTTATTCTGGTATGGACTAATTTGAGCACAAACAACCAAATTCTATAAAAGCAACCCACCTATCATGGACAATCAAATTCTCAGCACGGCTTCTAAAGCACACAAATCTGCTAGTACTTGTGTTTGCCAACGTTGTACAATCTGAAATCACAAAACTCCTAATTCAATCTTTCAACTTCAATTTATAATCACACCCTAATTCAAAACCCCTAATTGAAAACAACAATAGCAACTCTAATATTCAGATTTTGGAACCCCTAATACAAAACTCAAAATTTGAAACCCCTTACAATCAAATTCGAAGAAGATAGCATACTACTTTGAAACCCTTAATTCGAAACTCAAACTCAAAAATTTTAAGATAACAAGTCGAATATTCAGATATGTAGTTTTATCTGCAACTCCAATGCTTAGATTCACAAATTTATATTCAAAATCCCCAATTCGAAACCCTAATTTTCGAAACTTTTCGAAGACACATACCTTCTTTGTGTTGGTCGGCTCTGTCTCCAGCTTCTCCCTCTAGGTTGTAGTAGGCGCCAGCTACGGAGCCCTCTCTAATAGAAGAGGCCACTTTGCAAAACAAGAAGGAAGAGGAAACTGTGGTGGTGAACAACACATCAACGACTCCAGATGCCATGTCAGCAATCCAAACCATCTCCTTGACAAGCAAGGACAGTCGTTCATACAAGAGTGAGATGGACGGAGGATAGAGAGGGTGTCTATTGTGGGTTGTTATTTCCTGCTCCTTTTCATTTCTGTATATATTCAGATTGAGAGTAATAAGTGAGGTTAAGACCTCATGTAATGAACTCATATTTTTTTCTCTCTTTTGATCAATAAAGCCATCGCCATTGATGGTCCAAAACCTCTCTTCTCTTCTCTGATTTCCCTTTACGATCTTGTGCAATCAGTTTGATCGATTCATATTCAATCCTCCATTTTCATTTCCAGTTTTACAAATCTGTTATGGTATCAGAGCTATGAGCGAATCAAACGAAATTTCGCGCGATGAAAGAGGCGGAGAAGTTCAGGATAAGAATGGCGTCGATCCGAATAGTGCTTTGTTCCTCCACCATTCGGATCATCTGAATTATGCACTGTCGACAAAGCTCTTGACTAATGTTGTGAGCTGAATCTGCCATGTTTTACAGTAACTTTTATACCGATTTCTGCATACATTTCATTCATTTGGGCTAAGATAGTACAGAACCTATGTAGTTTATGTTTATTTGCCAAATTATGGAATCTACACCAGTTTCTGTTTAAATCGCATAATTCGAGGCGTTTTACAGCAATTCTACAGAAGTTCAAAAAAGCTCGGAAAACAGCTACAGAAGTCCAAGGTCAAAGAAGCAACGGAACCAGTCGAATCAGTCTGAGAGTCAAGGTTACTCGATCTCGAGTAGACCTTACTCGACCTCGACGAGCATGTCCGAGCTACCTTGGTCAAGCAAGCCTGATCGAGAGAGCTGAGTCAACCCAACTCCGGAAGTCTACTCGATCTCGACAAGCCCTAGTCGAGATCGACGAAGCCCAGCACCACACCCGGAGTCGACAAGGAGAGAAGCTGACCGAGAAGCCGAGGACGAGAAGCCGAGCACACCTCTACTCGATCTCGACAAATCCTTGTCGAGATCGACAAGCCCCACAGCACCAGTCCGAGTCTATGCCGAGTAGAGCCACCCGAGGAGACCTAGTCGATGACCTATCTCTACTCAATGTCGACAAGGAGTGGTCGAGGTCGACGAGCCCAGGAACCCAAGTCCGAGCATGTCGAGCAGATCTAGCCGACGAGTCCAGTCGACGAACAAATCTGGTCGAGGTCGACGAGCCGTGGTTGATGTCGAGTAGACTGGATCCCAGAAATGCGTCGACGAGTGCCTGTCCGAGTAGAGTTGGGATTCCTTGGGGCCTAAGGAGGAAGATTCTATCCAAATCCATCAAGTTCTATCTATGGAAGACGCGACCTATCAAGACATGAAGACCTACCTAAATTAGATTTATCTTTTCCTTATTGATTTATTTCCTTAAAGCATTTTATTTATCTTTTAGCAAATTAGATATAATTTTAGATATAGATAGGAGATTCTATCCTTGATTAGCAAGGACTAGAAGCCTATAAATAAGGTCCTAGGGGCTGGTTTATCATTCATTCCAATTCAGAGACACAATTCAATTTCAGTCAGAGACAAGTAGTTCCAAGGAGAAGTTTTAGGGGTTCGAAGGTTTTAGGGTTTTGGCGTTTAACGAAAGTTGGATCGCCGGGATTGTAAAGTCTTGGAATATAGTTTAATGCAAGTTGTTTTCTTTCAATTGATGATGTCTGAGTTTACGATGAGGCGTGAGTAGTCCACCCACTTCTATGGTTGGGGCGAGCCCAACGATAGCCATGCGTGCTTAAGGTAAAGATCCGACCTTTATCATGTTTTGAGCATTTTCCTACTTGTTTATGTGTTTATTGCCCATCTAATGGAGATCCATGCTAACAACTTGGATTGTGAACATAAAATCGGTAGAGACAATTAGGGTTTCTTGAAAGAGTTGTCTAATTGTTGGAAAAGGCGAAAGCTTAGTCCTTTGATGCGATTCACATGATTATTTGTTCGATTCTACCTTATGCATGCTTAGTTATCGTTGTTGCAAACCCCAAGCTTGGAAGCCTTTTACATTAAGTTTAAGTCGAACCCCAAGGCATTTGTTCTTTATTTTCATTCCATTTATTTTCTGCCCTCGTCGATCTCGACCAAGCCTGGTCGATCTCGACTACTGATCCTCGACCCAGAGTCGCTGTAGCTTATTTGTGCAGGAAATCGACAAGCCAACCCGAAGTCGACAAGGACTGTACACGATCTCGAGTAGCCCCTCGTCGATATCGAGTAGCCACTGCCGAGTTGCTGTTGCCGTATTCGACTGTACCTAACCCCTGTCAACTAACCCTTAATCGAGGTCGAGTACCATTGTTGTCGACTTCTGTCCGTGAGATTCCACCGCTGCCTAGGATCCGCTGACACGCTTCCTCGTGGATCGATCCTGACTTCCCGCTGCTACATCAGGAGGAGGTCTTGTAATTATTTGCAAGAGACGGAATCTGGTTTGCTGTGATTTATTTATCTTTAAATTTTGCATACTCGATTTCCTCCGTACAACAAATTGGCGCCGTTGCCGGGGAGGCTATCAATCGCGCCTTAGGTAGTCAGTTCTCACTGTTTCTTTGAGTTACTTTTCAGGTGTATGCGCCGTTCTGGTCAAACACCTGAGTTTGACGCCTTAGACGAACCGGAACGCCTATTTCACATCAGAGCTAAACTACAAAGAGCCATGACAGCTGCGGAGACATAGGAACAGCTGATCGCTAGGCTTACGAGGGAATTGGCCGCTAAAGATGCTGCTATCGCCGCTGAAAAGGCAGCAAGGGAACAAGCACAGGCTGAGCTTGCCCAATATCCAACCACGGCAGAGGACTACATGCACCCAACTCTCGTCGTGCCTGAATCGGCGATTCTAATCCCTGATAACTCTTTTGAAATTCGCACACAATTTCTTATAGAGCTTAAAAATAATGCCTTTTATGGTAGATTTAATGAGTGTCCTCTTGAACATATTATAAACTTTTCTGACATGTGCCGTACTCTTGCTGAAGGTACAACCCTGGAATATGTGAAGATGAAATCTTTTCGCTGGTCTCTCGCTGGGCCTGCACTGAAATGGCTGGAAGGGCTGAAAGCAAGATCACTCACAACCTGGGCCCAAGTAGAGCAAGAGTTTCTGAACAAATTCTTCCCACACGCCAAAACAGCACATCTCCGCCAGAGAATCACCGCCTTCAAACAGAAGCAAGGGGAACCGCTGGCAAAAGCATGAGAGCGCCAAGGAACTTCTGCGATCTTGCCCTACTCATGGACAGCCACCCTACGTCATTCAGGAGATCTTCTTCAACTCTCTTGATCAAGTCACTAAGGACAGAATCAACCATTATACTCGCTATAAGTATCTGACAATGCCGCCAAGTGACGCATGGGGTGTGCTAGAAAAGCTCACTAACTACGAAAACAAGTATGGGTCTACTGCAACTTATGAAGAGAACCCATGAACCACCTAAGGAGATTAATCCTGATGTTAGGGAGCAGTACTACAGAGACCAGAATAAGAAGCTCATCAAGTAAGTAAAGTATCTCTCTGTCAACCAGCCTTGTATTGAATGTGGATCGCAAAGGCACACCACTCCTGAGTGCCCACACGCAGAACAAGTTAGGATGGCAGAGCATTATGAGGAGGCAGCTTACGCAGGGGGTCCCAGTCGCAACATGGGGGACCAAAGGTTTCAGCAACCACAATGGAACCAAGGTGTCCCTAGGAACCCCCCGCCCTACAGAGCTCCAGGACATCCGGAAAGGGACCAGAAAAAAGGATGATATACAGACAGTCCTGGATGATATACTAGGCAATCTTTCAACTCCGTCTATACTCAGATGCAAGGTGTCAACTCTAGGCTTGGGGAAATTGATATCTGGCGGAAATCAGTTGATACACAGATTGGTCAGCTAGCAGCAGGAATCCCCAGACAGTCAGGTTCGCTCCCTGGATCTTCAGAACCAAATCCTAAGGAAAAAAGTGGACACATCGCTGCTATAAAACTCAGAAGCGGCCATCAATTGCAAGAGCCAGAGGTCGGAAAGCAGCAGAACGACGAGGAATAGCAAGTCGATCTCGACAAAGCAGTGGTCGATCTCGACAAAGGCCTCGTCGATCTCGAGGAGAACCTGCAAAAATATTCGTCTGCACCACACATCAACTCGACTGAACCCAACCTGGTCGATGTCGACAAAACTGTAGTCGATGTCGAGGAGCCTCTGGTCGACATAGAGCAGCCTGCAGCACCTCCGACGTCTATTCTCGCTCCGAATCAGAAAAAGAAGCTGCATTTCCCCACAAAATCTCTAAAGGACCCGGCAGAGAAAAAGTTTCAGCGCTTCATCAAGATGCTTCAAAAACTCAACGTCACCATCCCCTTCACAGAAGCTCTCAATGAAATGCCATCTTATGTCAAGTTCCTGAAGGAGATTCTGAGGAAAAAATGACCAATGGCTGAAATTACAGAGGAATGCAGTCATCTGGACATATTGGAGAAGAGGCCGGATCCAGGTAAGTTTGCTATAACTATTGGATTTGGTCCATACAAAATTATTGCCCTATGTGATCTTGGAGCTAGTGTGAGTATAATGCCTTTAACGATTTAGTCCAAGATTAAGATAGGTGCCCTGGAGCCTGTGGATGCTAGACTTTACATGGCCAACAACACTGTGGTCATCCCAACATGCATGGTGGATAATGTGCCAGTACAAGTAGGTAAATTCTTTGTCCCTGCTGATTTTCTAGTTGTTGATATGCAAGAAGATCCTGCTAGTCCAATTATCTTAGGAAGACCATTCTTGGCGACGGTGGATGCCAACATAAGCGTAAGGAAAGGAGTGCTCACCTTCAACATCAGCGATGAGGTAATTGAGTATTCCTTTAATAAAACTAAAAGGCATACAGGTCCAATGGAAGAGGTCAAATCTATCTCAGCTGGCTACATCACCTGCGGGGAACCCAAGGTCAGAAATATGACCCCTGAGGAGGAAAAGAGGGACATGGAGGCCCAGGTGGAGGATATCATGGCAATCCTCAAGGAGAACACAGAGAATCCAATCGACACGGACCAAGGTAAGTCGTTGTGGGTTAATTATTTTTCGGATGCCTTGATAGGAGCTAAGTATGGGGTCAAGATCGACCGAACCCTAGTCGATCTCGACCAGACCAAGGAGTCTCCACCAGTACCAGCCTCGTCGAGCAGCCAGACATCAGCAGAAATGGAAGCAGAACCCTACTCGATCTTGAGTAGGCTCGTCGAGATCGACCACCAGAGCCCTACGTCGACTCAGCTTTCCTCGACGCTGACGACACCAGAGCCAGGATCCTCGTCGACATCGACCACCCTTGTCGAGATCGACAAGCCCTCTGCTGACTCGACTCCTGCTTCCTCGACACAGACTCAACCAGACGGAGCATCCTCGTCGATCTCGACTAAGCTTGTCGAGATCGACCACCACTCGGGGAGCCCAGACCCTGCTTCCTCGACGCTGAGACCACCAGACGGACCAGCCTCGTCGATCTCGACAAGCCTTGTCGAGATCGACCACCACCCGGCGCCACCAGATCCGCCTTCCTCGATGAGTAAGCCACCAGGACCAGAATCCTTGTCGATGTCGAGTAGTCTACTCGAGGTCGACGAGCCATCTTCTTCATCGACTTCTGAATCTGCGAGCAGACCACCACCAGAAGCAGCAGACTCGTCGAGATCGACTAGCCCTAGTCGAGATCGACCAAACACAGTGGTCCCCGATTCCGTCTCTGCAAAGGTAAGCCAAGGTATGGATCTTTCTTCTCCTATTTCCATTAAAGATTTATCTATACATGGGAGAGGTCTGCCTTGGTATGTGCGATTGTGCAGGATATCCAATGATGAGCCTAAGGAGTATGAAGTTGGAGACAAGCTCTATGTCTCTAAATCAAAGGATCATTGGTTCCCCAACAAATTCAACAAGAAGCGGATGGGACCTTTCGTGGTGAACAAGATCCATTCTGGAGGATTACAGATGATGGACAAGAATGGAGTCTTATTTTAGGCCCAAGCTACATGGGCCCTGCAAATGCCACCTTGAGCATAAATGGAAAGTCGGCCTAGCGACTATAAAATCTAGAGCATGTACATAGACTTTTTAGAACTTTTTGAGACTTTGTTGTTTTTTTGGTTTTAATCACTTTTTAGTTTTGCTATTGTGGGTATATGTCTTCTACTTTTCAGGTCAATGGATAGAACCAAGTCTTACTCGGCCCAGGAGGTGCTCCAGTCGAAATTTTGAGGCCCTGCACATTTGTCTTGTGAGTTTCTTTCTTTACCCTTGTTTTTATATAGTAAGGACACTGTAATGTTTAAGTATGGGGTGGGGGTAGGGCTTACTTCATGCATTTTGATCATATTTGACATTACTTGTGCATTATTTCTTTGAATTGCTACATGGCTATTTTGGAATGCATTATTTATTTATGTGCTTATATGCATTATTTATTTATGTGCTTATATGCATGTTTTCCAAATTTGAGAAAAATGACCCCCATTTGAATTTTTTGAATAATGTCATGGAAGCTTATATTGAACTCGACGATGCAAAATTAGATTCATTAGAGATATAGCATGAAATTGCCTAGTAAAGGGAAGTCACAATGAAGTGCATTATTTCATGAAAACCATGAAAGGAGGTAAATTTGAGGTTGCTTTTGACATGTTGCATGATAAGATGATGGAGGACTTTATATTTCCATATAATGCTCATTGTTTATAATCCTAGCCTTACCTATGCTTATGCATCACAAAAGCCATATTATGCCTTATTTCAATTATTGCTCCACATGATCTAAATATTTCCATTCTGTACCTTATCCGGGGATTATGTTGAGAATGATGTTACATTATGGAGATGTTATATGGTTGTTGTGATTGTTATCATTATTGGAGTTTGGAAGGAAATTGTTTGAAATATATGGAAAATTTAATGAGTGAAAGAAAATCCAATCACCTCAGGAGGTAAAGGTAGATTGACCCTGCTCTCTGAGAAAATAGTTTGGAGAGATGGGACACATTGTGAGGAGTCCAAAGCACTAAGTATCCGGGGCCATTCATGACACCCATGTTTGTGACTCGCGAGAAGGCAGTGCTGAGGTTAGAGAGGTAAAAGCATTATTATTGATAAAAGCATTATGAAAGGTGATGAATCATATGATAAAGAATGTGGTATGAAATTCAATTTGGAAATACTCCATTTCCCCGGATCATTAGCACCACATTGCCAAAAATTGCCCACCTTTAGCCTTTTACCAATCTATTCCTTCATGAGCTAAATTAAAGTATTCTTGATTATCAATGCTTTGTAACTTATGAATGTTTTTGCATAACCCTCCTTTTGTGAGTAGATGTTGCTTTTACATATTTGCACATGCATGAATCTGTGACATAAGTACCTTTTCGAGGATGGTAATTGACTGCAGGGTTATATGAGAATGAATCTGATATGTTGAGAGTTTTGAATTCTTCCCCCTGAATGACAATTAAAAGTATTGCTTGAGGACAAGCAAGCTTAAGTATGGGGTGTTTGTTGTGAGCTGAATCTGCCATGTTTTAGAGTAACTTTTATACCGATTTCTGCATACATTTCATTCATTTGGGCTAAGATAGTACAAAACCTATGTAGTTTATGTTTATTTGCCAAATTATGGAATCTACACCAGTTTCTGTTTAAATCGCAGAATTCGAGGCGTTTTACAGCAATTCTATAGAAGGTCAGAAAAGCTCGGAAAACGGCTACAAAAGTCCAAGGTCAAAGAAGCAACGGAACCAGTCGAATCAGTCTGAGAGTCAAGGTTACTCGATCTCGAGTAGACCTTACTCGACCTCGACGAGCATGTCCGAGCAACCTTGGTCGAGCAAGCCTGATCGAGAGAGCTGAGTCAACCCAGCTCCGGAAGTCTACTCGATCTCGACAAGCCCTAGTCGAGATCGACGAAGCCCAGCACCACACCCGGAGTCGACAAGGAGAGAAGCTGACCGAGAAGCCGAGGACGAGAAGCCGAGCACACCTCTACTCGATCTCGACAAAGCCTTGTCGAGATCGACAAGCCCCACAGCACCAGTCCGAGTCCATGCCGAGTAGAGCCACCCGAGGAGACCTAGTCGATGACCTATCTCTACTCGATGTCGACAAGGAGTGGTCGAGGTCGACGAGCCCAGGAACCCAAGTCCGAGCATGTCGAGCAGATCTAGCCAACGAGTCCAGTCGACGAACAAATCTGGTCGAGGTCGACCAGCCGTGGTCGATGTCGAGTAGACTGGATCCCATAAACGCGTCGACGAGTGCCTGTCCGAGTAGAGTTGGGATTCCTTGGGGCCGAAGGAGGAAGATTCTATCCAAATCCATCAAGTTCTATCTATGGAAGACGCGACCTATCAAGACATGAAGACCTACCTAAATTAGATTTATCTTTTCCTTATTGATTTATTTCCTTAAAGCATTTTATTTATCTTTTAGCAAATTAGATATAATTTTAGATATAGATAGGAGATTCTATCCTTGATTAGCAAGGACTAGAAGCCTATAAATAAGGCCCTAGGGGCTGGTTTTTCATTCATTCCAATTCAGAGACACAATTCAATTTCAGTCAGAGACAAGTAGTTCCAAGGAGAAGTTTTAGGGGTTCGAAGGTTTTAGGGTTTTGGCGTTTAACGAAAGTTGGATCGCCGGGATTGTAAAGTCTTGGAATATAGTTTAATGCAAGTTGTTTTCTTTCAATTGATGATGTCTGAGTTTACGATGAGGCGTGAGTAGTCCACCCGCTTCTAGGGCTGGGGTGAGCCCGACGGTGGCCATGTGAGGAGATGCGGTAAAGGTCAGATCTTGTTATGCAATTAATCTTCTATCCCTATGAGCATGATTCTTTGGCGAGAGTTGGAGGTGATCCTTGTTTGTATTATTGAAGCGAAAGTGATCTTAATACAACTTGGATTAATTATGTGAAAAGGGTTAGTAACAATTAGGGTTTATGTGAAAGCCTCTATATGCCTATTTGTTAACAACGAAAGTTGTTTGATGGAAAGCATGATCTTTTATGCCTTTATATGTTACTTTGCATGGTTATCATTGTGGTGTTGATACCCTGGCTTTGGAAGTCTTTTAGCATATTGAATTTATTTCTGTCAAAAATCTGAGTTTGTGTTCGAACATTTGCATTTTAAAGTTTCTGTTTCCAGTCGACATAGAGTAAGCCTTGTCGATCTCGAGTAAGACATGGTCGATCTCGAGTAGGACTTGTCTTAGTCGAGTTGTGTTTTCTTCCGTCGTCGTCGATTTTCACTTTCTGTCGATTTACTCTTGTCGATCTCGAGGAGCATCTTGTCGAGATCGACTAGCCCTTTGCCTTTGCTTTTACTTCCTGTTTTGCTTTGTTCTTTGCTTTTGTTTTTCTGCTTTTGTTTCTGTCCTTTCTGCTGCTTGTCTGTGAGATATGTTGCTACCTAAGAACTGCTGACGTGCTTCCTCGTGGATTCGATCCTGACTATTCTCTTACTACAACGGGAGGAAGTCTTGTATTTATTTGCTGAGACAGGGAAGTCAGTCTGAACTTTATTTTATATTTATTTCATACATGACCATCCTTCTGCAACAACAAATATGAAAAATTTAATGAGTGAAAGAAAATCCAATCACCTCAGGAGATAAAGGTAGATTGACCCTGCTCTCTGAGATAATAGTTTGGAGAGATGGGACACATTGTGAGGAGTCTAAAGCACTAAGTATCCGGGGCCATTCATGACACCCATGTTTGCGACTCGCGAGAAGGCAGTGCTGAGGTTAGAGAGGTAAAAGCATTATTATTGATAAAAGCATTATGAAAGGTGATGAATCATATGATAAAGAATGTGGTATGAAATTCAATTTGGAAATACTCCATTTCCCCGGATCATTAGCACCACATTGCCGAAAATTGCCCACCTTTAGCCTTTTACCAATCTATTCCTTCATGAGCTAAATTAAAGTATTCTTGATTATCAATGCTTTGTCACTTATGAATGTTTTTGCATAACCCTCCTTTTGTGAGTAGATGTTGCTTTTACATATTTGCACATGCATGAATCTGTGACATAAGTACCTTTTCGAGGATGGTAATTGACTGCAGGGTTATATGAGAATGAATCTGATATGTTGAGAGTTTTGAATTCTTCCCCCTGAATGACAATTAAAAGTATTGCTTGAGGACAAGCAAGCGTAAGTATGGGGTGTTTGTTGTGAGCTGAATCTGCCATGTTTTAGAGTAACTTTTATACCGATTTCTGCATACATTTCATTCATTTGGGCTAAGATAGTACAGAACCTATGTACTTTATGTTTATTTGCCAAATTATGGAATCTCACCAGTTTTTGTTTAAATCGCAGAATTCGAGGCGTTTTACAGCAATTCTACAGAAGGTCAGAAAAGCTCGGAAAACGGCTACAGAAGTCCAAGGTCAAAGAAGCAACGGAACCAGTCGAATCAGTCTGAGAGTCAAGGTTACTCGATCTCAAGTAGACCTTACTCGACCTCGACGAGCATGTCCGAGCAACCTTGGTCGAGCAAGCCTGATCGAGAGAGCTGAGTCAACCCAGCTCCAGAAGTCTACTCGATCTCGACAAGCCCTAGTCGAGATCGACGAAGCCCAGCACCACACCCGGAGTCGACAAGGAGAGAAGCTGACCGAGAAGCCGAGGACGAGAAGTCGAGCACACCTCTACTCGATCTCGACAAATCCTTGTCGAGATCGACAAGCCCCACAGCACCAGTCCGAGTCCATGCCGAGTAGAGCCACCCGAGGAGACCTAGTCGATGACCTATCTCTACTCGATGTCGACAAGGAGTGGTCGAAGTCGACGAGCCCAGGAACCCAAGTCCGAGCATGTCGAGCAGATCTAGCCGACGAGTCCAGTCGAGGAACAAATCTGGTCGAGGTCGACGAGCCGTGGTCGATGTCGAGTAGACTGGATCCCAGAAACGCGTCGACGAGTGCCTGTCCGAGTAGAGTTGGGATTCCTTGGGGCCGAATGAGGAAGATTCTATCCAAATCCATCAAGTTCTATCTATGGAAGACGCGACCTATCAAGACATGAAGACCTACCTAAATTAGATTTATCTTTTCCTTATTGATTTATTTCCTTAAAGCATTTTATTTATCTTTTAGCAAATTAGATATAATTTTAGATATAGATAGGAGATTCTATCCTTGATTAGCAAGGACTAGAAGCCTATAAATAAGGCCCTAGGGGCTGGTTTTTCATTCATTCCAATTCAGAGACACAATTCAATTTCAGTCAGAGACAAGTAGTTCCAAGGAGAAGTTTTAGGGGTTCGAAGGTTTTAGGGTTTTGGCGTTTAACGAAAGTTGGATCGCCGGGATTGTAAAGTCTTGGAATATAGTTTAATGCAAGATGTTTTCTTTCAATTGATGATGTCTGAGTTTACGATGAGGCGTGAGTAGTCCACCCACTTCTAGGGTTGGGGCGAGCCCAACGATAGCCATGCGTGCTTAAGGTAAATATCCGACATTTATCATGTTTTGAGCATTTTCCTACTTGTTTATGTGTTTATTGCCCATCTAATGGAGATCCATGCTAACAACTTGGATTGTAAACATAAAATCGGTAGAGACAATTAGGGTTTCTTGAAAGAGTTGTCTAATTGTTGGAAAAGGCGAAAGCTTAGTCCTTTGATGCGATTCACATGATTATTTGTTCGATTCTACCTTATGCATGCTTAGTTATCGTTGTTGCAAACCCCAATCTTGGAAGCCTTTTACATTAAGTTTAAGTCGATACCCAAGGCATTTGTTCTTTATTTTCATTCGTTTTATTTTCTGCCCTCGTCGATCTCGACCAAGCCTGGTCGATCTCGACTACTGGTCGATCTCGACTACTGATCCTTGACCCAGAGTCGCTGTACCTTATTTGTGCAGGAAATCGACAAGCCAACCCGAAGTCGACAAGGACTGTACTCGATCTGGAGTAGCCCCTCTTCGATATCGAGTAGCCACTGCCGAGTTGCTGCTGCCGTGTTCGACTGTACCTGACCCCTGTCGAGTACCACTGTTGTCGACTTCTGTCCGTGAGATTCCACCGCTGCCTAGGATCCGCTGACACGCTTCCTCGTGGATCGATCCTGACTTCCCGCTGCTACATCAGGAGGAGGTCTTGTAATTATTTGCAAGAGACGGAATCTAGTTTGCTGTGATTTATTTATATTTAAATTTTGCATACTCGATTTCCTCCGTACAACAACTGATCGAAAATTCTATCACTGGAAGCGATCGGTGGAGATGTATCTTTCCACGAAGAACAAATTGCAATTCGTCACCGGAGAATGCAAGCATCCAGATGTTGGATCACCGATGTATGCTAATTGGAAGCGTTGTAACAGTATGGTCACATCTTGGATTGTGAACTCTTTGGATAAGGACATCGCTGAGACCTTGATGTTCTTCAATTCAGCGGCAGAGATCTGGCAAGATCTCCATCTCAGGTTTGCCTTTCCAAACTGCACTCGAATTTTTCAAGTTAAGAAGGAACTGTTTACCTTGAGCCAAGGTAGTTTGTCGATTAGTGCTTATTTCACCAAGTTTAAGAAGCTGTGGGATGAATATGTTGTCATGATTGAGACTCCTACATGTGGATCTTGTGGAGTCACCGGACCTATTCCATCTTTCTTACTGAATCTTCAAGTTATTCAGTTTCTTGAATGACTCTTACAATCTGGTAAGAGCAAATGTGTTGATGATGAAACCTCTTCCGAATATAGCAGAGGCATACCGCATTGTATACTCAGAGGAGAGTCAAAGAGAATTGCGATCTTCACCAATTCTTGGATCTGATTCCACTGCTTTGAGTGCTGCACATAAAGGTGGAAATAAGCAGTAATAGGGAAAATCTGGCAATTCCTCATCAGAGCAGCAATGGAGTTCTAACCAGACACAGTCCAAGAATTCTAGAAACACAAATTCTAATGCAAGCGGATAAGGAAGGAAATCTAAGTACTACTGTGATCACTACAAGAGAGAAGGGCATAACATTGAGAGATCCTTCAAGATTCATGGTTATCCAGCTGACAAGGAGAAGCAGCAGTCTAAGTCCTTCTCAGCCAACAACAACTCAGCTAATCTTGGTGATGCAGATCCAAAAGTGATAGGTGATCAAGCTCCACGCCTCACTAAAGAGCAATACAATCAACTGATTGCTCTTCTCAGCAAGCAATCTATCTCAGAGCCTATTCATACCTCGAGCATGATGGATGGTAAGTCATTTTGTTTCAATGTTAATGGTATTGATCTTCATTGGATTATTGACAGCGGGCAACCCATCATATTACACCTCACCTTCACCTTTTCAATAGCACCAAAAAAATGCCTAATACCAATTTCATTACCAAACCTGATGGAACTCAGTCTCACATTGCCAACATTGGGATCATCAAACTAAGCAATCAAATTACCCTGTCTAATTCTCTCCATGTACCTGATTTTGCCTATAATCTTCTTTCTGCTAGAAGGTTAACTTTAGACCTTCAAAGTAACATCTTGCTCACTCCTTCTCAATGTTTGTTGGTCCAGGGCCCTTCAATGAGTAATTTAACTGTTCTTGGTGAAGAGCACAATGGAATTTATCTCACCAGTTCATCAAGGCTCACCAATCTTCTTTTTCAGTCCACTTCCATTTCAGCTTCTTGTAATGTGTCTTTACCTGTTTGGCATTTACGATTGGGACATATTCCTTTTACACAGATGCATTTGTTTCCTTTTGTAATGAATGCTGGACCACTTCATGGTCATACATGTGATGCTTGTCCTAAAGCAAGGCAACATATGGGTGTTTTCCCTGTGAGCTAAATAAAATCGTCCTTTCTCTTTCAACTGTTACATGTAGACATTTGGGGACCATATCAAACTCATACTTACAATGGTAATATGTTCTTTCTCATAGTTGTGGATGATTATACGAGGACCACTTGGACCCATGTGTTACCACACAAAAACAATGCTTTTCCCACACTTCAAGCCTTTATTACCTTTTTTCAAACACAATTTCAGATTCATGTTCAGATCATCAGATCTGACAATGGATCCGAGTTTTGCAGCATAGAGGCCATTGTTTTCTATCAAAAGCTTGGCATTTTGCTTCAAAAAACTTGTGTAGAAACTCCACAACAAAACGGGGTGGTTGAGAGAAAACAAAAACACTTACTTGAGACAGCTCGTGCCTTATTTTTCCAATCAGGGGTGCCTATGTCATACTGGGGAGAGTGTGTGCTTCATGCTACATACCTCATCAATCGATTTCCTTTGACTTCCCTGTATAACCAAACCCCTTTTGAGCGTCTCTATAATCAGTCACCCACTTATGATCATCTCAAACCCTTTGGTTGCTTGTGCTATGCCACAACTCTAAGAGCTAATAGGCACAAATTTGATTCGCGAAGCACTGTGTGCATTTTCCTTGGTTTCTCTCCTGGTGTCAAAGGATACAAGTTGCTTGATATCACCACTAAGAGGGTGTTTTTGTCTCGAGATGTTTAATTTAAAGAGACTATTTTACCCTTTCTATATCGTGATGCCAACAGGTCTCACACTTCCATGTTGAAGGTTCGATAATGTAAAATAAAGTAATATAGAAATACTCTAGAAGTGGGGTTGAATAGAGTATGCCGTTTTTTCGCATATAGTCTCAAGACTTTTGAAGCTCGTGCAAAACCCTTTGAGATTAGACTTAGTCTTTTCTCTAAAAACCTGAATCACAAAGTTAAACAATCGAGCCAAGTGCGAAAATAAGGTAAAGCAGTAAATAAAGGACTCGATGAGTTGTTTACAAGGTTCGACACGAACTTGACCTACGTCCCCGCCTAGGGTTCTTCCACAACCCTAGGATTCAACCAGATTTTATTGATTCACAAGACTTAGGATCCTAGTAGCTCCACGAGAAGCCTCTCTCCTATACAATTGCAATCTAGTCAACTCACGTTCCCTTGGAGTCCTAGACCAATCTAGAAGAGCCCCACCTCTCTATGCTATCTAGTACAATCCTCTTACACTTAGTAAATCAATCGCCTAGTGTCTACTTCCTGAGTTACAAACTCTCGAGTATAACACTCTTTCGAAATATATCCTATAGGCTCACCGTGTAACTCTCAAAAGCTTTGAAATGAAATAACAGACTCTTAAGGACTACATGAGAGCACACGAAGAAGACAGATCTTGCTTGAAGGCTTGAGAGTATGAAAGTTCGTATTCAGCGAATGTCACTTGTCTTCTCTTCTTCCTTTTCTATATAGGCTTGATCATGGCAATCTTCGAGATCTTCTATTCTTGGAAACTTGGACGCCATGATCTTCCAATTTGAATTCTCTCAATTTTGAACGCTTAAGGAAGGATATACAATTCAAATAACCTCCTGAAAGGTTAGTGAATATATAATAATAATATGGAAGCATATAATATCATAAAACAATATTCGAGCACAATAATATAAAGAACAGGTTTTGTGTTTCATCAACACTGCTAAAGCTTCAAGACCTTTGACAAAAATAGACTGTTAAAGCCTTTGAAACTTATTTCGATTTTCATCAAGGGAGCGGAGTTATCAATCTCCCCCTTGATGAAAGACAAAACCTGTGCATCCCTGCAACTTAGTCAAACATATATAATAAAAGCAAAATCGGACTAAGTACCTGCATGGGTTAGACGAATGTTGGATCATAATTTTAAAATATGAAAAGTCTAACAACACAGAACATCTCCCCCTTTTTGTCTTTCAACAAAGGGCGGAGGTAAAACAGTCGCCAAAAGATTTGAAACAGTTTCCAAAAACTAGCAATGTTTTAGTTTTGGGATAAGGGTAAGGTAGGATAGGGTTAAGCTTCATTGTCCGGAGCATCATCCATGAGCAGCGACCTCAGACCTTGCAGCAGCTTGGTTACCCCACTCATCTCCGTCATGAACTCTTTCTGCAGCTCCTTGATATCCAGGCGAACTTCCTCCAATCCCAACTCCAGGTTGTCCATGCGCTCATCAACAGCTGAGGCAGTGGGAAGAGCTTTTGAAGGAGAAGCAAGACTCAAAGTCCCTTAGGGGTCCGAGTGATGCCTATCTTTTCAAGGCTCTTGGAGTCGAACTTACCCATATGACGCTGCTGTTCTTCATTTTTTAAATCGATTCTAGAAGGTTTGAAGATTTGGGTCAAAAGGGTGGCAAAGGGGAGGGGAGTTCCATTCCTGGCTTTTCTTGTGTGAGCCATGGATCCTAAAATGGTGTTGGCCAGATCAAGATCAAGGCCATTGAGGATTCGGTAAAGTAGAACTATGGAATTGTCGGCCAGGAGAGAGCCGGAGTTTAGGCGGGGTAAGAGGCAACGCACAATGATGTTAAATATGATCTTTGCCTCTAGGGTAAAGGATGAGTGGGTTAACTGCTTTGAGGTGCTGGTGGATGCTTCCGATAAGAGATATTTGGATCGGGCAAGGGTAATGCAGTCTTCTTTAGAGGGGTTTTCTTCAAAGGGTGGACATAGGTTAGGTAGGCCAAGGAAATCAGCAAAGTCAAAGGAGTTGAAAGAGATTCTAACTCCCTTGACGACAGATTCCAAGAACCAACCATCGTCCATGTGTTTGGCTTAGCGGTTTATGTAAAACAGGCGGTGAGCTGGGGATAATAGACGGTTTCAAGATTGAGAAGGGTCCAGGCTGGGGATTTTTTAAGGATATCAATGCAAGGTAAGTTCAAAGCTTCAAAGAATGCAATATCCAAAAAATCAGAACAGCAGATCCTACGAGTTCGAAACTCATCTACCCACTTTCCAGCCGTTTCAGCATTTTCAAACCATGAAGAGAGTAAGGATTGGTTTACCTGGATGTATGCAGGTGGATCAGCATTCTTCCTTCGAGCCTGTGTTGGAGCAATCCTCTTGGCAGGCGCCTCAAGGCCTCTGAGGGTACCCTTCCTGGTACGATTTGGAGAAGGAGGCTTGACAGCTGCTGAGGCTTTCCGCTTCTTTGGAGACGGGGGAGGAGGAGAAGGAGAAGGAGAGGCAACAGGTTCTGGCTCCACTTCCTCCTCGTCCTCAGACCCCGAGTCCTCAGCGGACCCCTCATTGTTGTCTCCTTCAGCATTCTCATCATCACCGGTTTCATCATCCTCCTCTTCTTCTTCCTCTGGTTCCTCCTCAGTGGGAACTTCTGCCTCAGCCTCTTTCCCGATTCTCTCGGCCTCCTCCTCGACTAGCTTTCTTGCCTACTCAGCCTCTTCCTCGGCCTTCTACTTTCTTAAAGCTTCTTCTTCAGTTTCCTTGGCGGCATCCCGTTCTAGAATAGCGTCGAGGTCCTCCTCTTCCTCCTCATCATCCACCTCCTCAGCGATGATTTTCTTTTTCCCTTTCTGCTTTGCACTGAGAGGCTTCTTAGCAGAGCGTTTTTTAGAGCCCTTGGTTACTGTAGCGTGCTCTCAGCGATGGTGCTCTGGACAATAGCAGGGACGATAGCTTGAGGAGTGGGTTCTGGTGTAGGAGAAGTAGCAGTGACCTAACGTCCCTTGGGGGTGGCGCCAAGTCTTTTGGGTGTGGAAGCTTTCGTTGATTTGGGAGCCATGGAGGTAATCGGCTAGGGTTTCAGAAAGTTTGAGAGGTTGAAGAAAGAGAATTTGGAAGGGTTTGGATAAGTCTGAATTGGTTGAGGGAGTCGGGTACATATTTGGGTTTAAGTAGAGTAAGGTGATGGAGTTGATTGGATGGGTTTAGAGTTCCAAGGATAGTAATCATAACATTGTCAATTTGAAAAATTTCCATTTCAAAATTCAAATTTTTTTCTTAACCATTTTAAAAAGGAGGGAAATATCCGAAATTATTTTGTTCCAAAAATATCTCAACGGATAAAAACATGTGACAAATAGAATTTTAAAAACCGTTAAAATTATACTTGATTAAATATCTAAAAAGATATTAACCAAATATATGTGATCCGATGTCTGTAATCTACCATTCAGTTCACAAACCTTGACATAATTCTCAAAGGTCTTGACACTGAGTACAATTTATCTTTCGTAAAGGGAAAGCTCCCCCTACGAAAGTGCATCCTTATTAAGCATCCCAATCTCTCGTCTAATGAAGGTGAACCTATTCTCTCCCAATGACTTAGTAAAAATGTCGGCCCATTGATAATCAGTTGAAATAAAAAAAAATGGACACATCACCTTTTTCAACATGGTCTCTAATGAAATGATGCCTTACATCAATATGTTTGGTCCTTGAATGTTGAACATGATTCTTTGTAATAGAGATGGCACTTGTATTGTCACACTTAATGAGAATGCCTTTGAGGTTGATGCCAAGATCTCGCATTTGTTGACCTATCCAAAGGATTTGGGAGCAGCATGCTCTGGCTGCTATGTATTCGGCTTCTACAGTGGATAGGGAACTGAGTTTTGTTTCTTAGAATGCCAACTGATCAATGATGCTCCTAAGAACTGGCAACATCCTGATGTGCTCTTCCTATCCACCTTATAGCCTGCAAAATCTGCATCAGAATACCCGATTAATGTGAAATCCTTTTGCTTTGGGTACCATAGTCCAAGCTCCTTAGTGCCATTGAGATATCGAAACATCCTCTTCACAGCTACGAGGTGAGATTCTGTAGGATCAGCTTGAAACCTAGAACACATGCAAACACTAAACATGATGTCAGGTCTACTAGTTGTAAGATATAGTAAGGATCCAATCATTCCTCGATACTCCTTTTGATTGACACTCTTCCCAGTCTTGTCTTGATCTAGAGATAATGTTGAGCTCATGGGTGTCTTGACTGCTTTGGATTGATCCATCTTGAATTTATTCAAGAGATCCTTAGTGTACCTGCTTTGGTTGACAAAGATCCCTTTCTTGGATTGATGAACTTGTAATCCCAAAAAGAAGTTGAGTTCACCCATCAAGCTCATCTCAAATTCACTGCACATAATGTCAGAAAATTCCTTGCACAAAGATGTGTTAGTAGC
The DNA here is from genome assembly GCA_037127255.1 of Persicaria tinctoria. Taxonomy (NCBI): domain Eukaryota; kingdom Viridiplantae; phylum Streptophyta; class Magnoliopsida; order Caryophyllales; family Polygonaceae; genus Persicaria; species Persicaria tinctoria. The sequence continues at coordinate 33,683,693 of JBANSL010000001.1, forward strand.
ACCAAATAATATACCATCAACATAAATTTGAATAACCAAAATGTCCTTTCCTTTGGTCTTGATAAAAAGAGTCTTGTCGATCAACCCCCTTTTAAAATCATTTTCTAAAAGATATTTTGACAAGCGCTCATACCAAGCTCTTGGGGCTTGTTTCAAACCATAAAGCGCTTTGCCAAGTTTATAAACATGATTAGGAAATTCCGAACTTTCAAAACCGGGGGGTTGAGCCACATAGACTTCTTCCTCTAAGAAACCATTAAGAAAAGCACACTTGACATCCATTTGATATAACTTTATGCTCATGAAAGACAATGATTCAAAAATATAATTAGATGTGTTAACAGCTTCAGCCCAATAGGTTTTAGGTAATACATTTTCTAAAAGCATAGTCCTGGTCATATCCTCTAGGGTGCGGTTCTTTCGTTCCACAACCCCATTTTGTTGAGGTGTCCTAGGAGCAGAAAAGTTATGGGAGATGCCATATTTAGCACAAAACAAATCAAATGAAGTTGATCAAACTCCCTACCATGATCACTCCGAATTGACACTATGGGCTCGTTTCTTAAAGTTTGCAACTCCTTACAAAGTTTTGAAAACTCAAATAAGGCCTCTGATTTTTCTTTTAAAAATGCAACCCAAGTATATCTAGAAAAATCATCAACAACGATTAGCATGTACTTTTTACCATTGGGAGATTTGACTCGCATAGGACCACATAAATCCATTTGTAAAAGTTCAAGGGGTCTAGAAGAACTTACACCTTTTTGTGTTTGAAAGAGCTACGTGTTTGTTTACCTCATGTGCATGCATTGCACATATCAATACCTTTGAAGTCCATTTCAGGTTGCCCGACCTTTTTGGGTTTGAAAGAGCTACGTGTTTCTTTACCTCGTGGACTCACATGACCGAGTCTCCTATGCCAGAGCTTTGGATCGTCCGTCAAAGCCTTCAGACAGGTTAAGCTTCCTTGTGCCACTTGATCAGCATTTACATCGTATATATTGTTGTAACGATATGCAGTCAGTATAACTTCACCTGTATCTTCTTTGCACACTAGACATCTTTTCTTGTTAAATCTGACATTATTGCCACTATAACATAATTGAGAAACACTAAGAAAATTATACTTTAAACCATTCACAAGATAGACATTTTTAATACTATGTTGGAATCACTCCCAACGCTACCAATACCAACGATGTCACATTTTCCTTTTTCACCAAGAGTGATTGTTCATGTGGATTGCTCCTTTAGATCATGAAAGAGAGAACTCTTCCCACTCATATGCCTCGAGCATCCACTATCAATAATCCATTTGTGCTGCTTCACCTTGGTGATCTCCTGCAACACAAACATTAACCTTTGTGGCTAGACCAATAAGCAAATTTGGATCCATTATTGGGATAAACCATATTTGGTAAAATAGTACCTTTTGGGACCCAAACTTGTGTTATCCGTTCTTTTCTCAAATGAACAGGAAATGTATTGCGAATGATATATGGATCCTTTCTTCTATAGGGGCAGGTCTCTTTTACATGTACCTTTCTAGCACAGTGGTGACATATAGGAGAGGTTCTGCTTCCTTTTGCCTTTACAAAGGTGGTAATGTGATGCTTCTTTAAAAACCTTGGATTGTAACCAATACCACTTTTGTTTGGAGAACTTTGTTGCTCACCCAACATCCTATCAAGAGTGCCTTTGGATTTGATAATACTTATGAGAGTTGTCTGTTGGTCTTGAATCTTATTATTCAGGGAGATCTTCTCGTTCTCTAAGTGGTGATGTTCACTTCTTAGAGACGAGAGATCTTGCTTGAGTTCAGATTTCTCTGAGTCAAAAGTCTTGACTTTAATGTCAAAACCTGAATAAGAAACTTCAAGACTTTCAACCCTCATAGACAGATCCTCAATAGTTCTTTCCTGGTCCACAGTTCTCTTAATAAGAGTGTTAGTCTGGGCAATAAGTTTCTCTTTATTGGCACTCATATTAAAAAGGAATTCCGATAGTACCTCTTTTGGACTTGCCATAAGTTCTCTTACAGTTACCTCTAGCTTCTCATCATGGGATTCATCTCCTGATGCCATAATACAAACATTGGCCTTTTCATCATCGGAGTTAGAGTCAGAATCGCTCCAAGTTGCCACCATGACTTTCTTTTTCCATTTATCACCCTTCTTAGACTGGCTCTTCGTCCTTTGAGGGCAATCTTTCATAAGATGATCTCGAAATTTAGAAGACTGTGATCGATCCTTGTTGTTGAATTGTTTCTTCATTTTGAGGATTCGAACAAGGCCTTTTGTGATAAGAGCAAAAGGATCATCCTCATCGTCATCCTCATCTTCGGAATTAGATCCATCTTTGGGGTCATCCTTCTTAGTGCTTGCTGGAAGTTCTCCATCATCTTCATTAAGGATCATCTCATGCGTGATCAGTTTCCCAAGCAGGTCATTAAGGGGCAAAGTAGTGAGGTCTTGGGCTTCCTCTATGGCTGTTACCACTACAACAATTAAGGCTTTTTGTAGCGGGTTAAAACCGCCACAAAAGGTATAAAACCGCCACAATAGGCCTATTGTGGCGGTTTTGAACCGCCTCTGTTGCTCGAGTTGCATTAGACCTATTGTGGCGGTTTTTACTACCTAATGTAGCGGTTTATAGAAAGTGCTCAAAACCGCCACAATAGCTATAAAACCGCCACAATAGCTATCTACTGTGGCGGTTTATTCTAAGCTATTGTAGCAGAATTTTTAGCTAATGTAGCGGTTTTTTGTTAACCAAAAAAAAAAAAGTGCTTTTAGCCCGGATTGTTTACACCCGAGCTAAAAAGTCCCCATTTTTTTTAAAAAAAAAAAAGTAAAATGCACCTAATGATAGGGTGCGTTCTACTATTTTTATAAATGATTGCAACTGCTTTTCTTTTTAAAGGACACTGTATTTATATATATAATTTAATAAATAGTACAAAATTAAATATACAAGCAGTTGTTAACAATCTTCAAAGGCCATTGTATTTGTTCATGGCTAATGCCTAATTGTCAGTAAAATTACAAGTATGAATCCATTTTAACAAAGCTCTAGGATCAAACAACATTAGCACATGAAACCTGCCTTCTTTGAGGCCGGTTCAATGGATATTTTGGCTACGGTGATAACACTGTTCAATAACAATTGATACAAGCTAAAAATTACAAATTGCACCAAGTAGATCGATTTTCGACAAAGGACAAGGAATAAGGAGTCTCTTACAAGAGTCAAGGCGTACTGTCTACTTTTCCCTTGCCTTTGATGCACTGAAACTTCTTCCACAAAATGCCTAAGTAAATCTCGCTCCTTTAAGGAGAAAGCATCTATCCTCTTTACATATATGAACTTCAAATAGTTTCCTGTGAAGATCATGGCATAGCTGAATACATCAGATCACCAACAAGTTTGAGAAACAAAAGAAAGTGAAAGTTAAATCCAAATTAATCGGTAAGAAAACATAAGCATGGGACACAAAGGATTGAGCATGCAAACTGAAATTTAAGGTTTAAACTTTCATGATATTTACAAATTACAATACTAATTTTTTTACTAACTAGGAAATGTCTGGATATTGCCTACCTTGTCTTCAATCTGTGCTTTAACTTCAGATGTCGTGGTTGAGTAATTTTGTGAAGAAGAGGTCCAGACCAATGCTCCTTCCATATTCATTCATGAAAGCCCTGTAATGTACAAGGATGTAAGCATCGATCTTCCATCTATATTTCATACCAGGTTTGGATGCAAAGTATCTACCTGACAAGTAGGCCCCCCATTGTTAAAATCGATTTGTCTAGGCTTTAGGCAAATTGTTGAGTAACCTTTGGAGGCACATGGTTAGCCCAATTTCATCCAACTCTCTTTCAGAAAAAACTTGACAGTCGTAACCCTATAAATTGAGTATCGACTCACAATAAGAAAAAAAAATATTTAGAATTCAAATAGGCACCTGGCTCACAATAAGAAAAGAAACAAATATTTAGAATTCAGATAGGCACCTGGTTCCCTATATTTAATTATACGTATTTTAGCACCAGTTACTTTCCTCAACTCCAAAATTGTAGCCCCTCTTCCAAGCAAACGACCGACTTGACTATCTGAAATCACAAGCTTGTTGTTACATATGAAGTCTTAGATGAGCCCAATTCCACCCTTTTATCATTTCCATCCTCAATAGATCGTGAAAAGGATAGAACTTTAGCATGTTGTGCTTGAGAATAATATGATTCTACAGCCTATACATTATGAGAAATATGCAACAGTACTCAGTGAACTTGTAAAGGTGAATATTAAATTCATTAGCATTCATATAGTTGTCCATAATCGACAACATAATTCGCAAAGGGATTGGCTTTTGGTTGGGTTGATTGGATCTTCTCATGAACTTGAAGTTCGGAAAGTTGATATTTGGCCACGACTTTGTTGGCAAGATGACAAGTGGAAGGTGATTGGGAAGGTATCTATAACTATTTGAAGTGTTTTGTTCTAGAATGTGATTTGATTTTACTCCTACATGGAAAGTATTTAGAGCTTCTCTTTATTTCAGTCTCTCTTTTTGTTTGGTAGAGGTCTTTTACATATTTGTGTCAGTTTTGTTGAATTTTTGCCTTATGAGGGAAGCTGGTTCAAATGTGACTACATGTGTTTCTCTATTCATAGTCAAACCATGGTATTAAAAAATCTATAATAAATTGTTTCTGAACTTGTATAGCTCTAGTTAGATGAGGTTTTGAGAAGTTTATTTTCTTCCTAGACCACTCTTCTTGCAATCTCTGTCCTGAATTAGTGGATGGCTTAGCTAGCATATTATTCTTGGGGAAATTCTACATTTTCAACTGAAGAGTATAATTACACTCAAATATCTCATTTTTAATTTGTGAAACTTATAAGAGTTTGCTTTATGTATAAAGTTCCAGTAAGTGTGAGGAGAGACACGATGTACCTTTGAAGCTGATTAACCACAACTCTGAACATATGGAAACACCAGCAAGTATTTGCTTCAAGAACTCTAATTTCCCCTGTAGTAGCATCAAACTGTTAAACAACAATCACAATACACCGTCTCATTCTCAGAAGAGAAAGTCGACAAATTGCCATTCCCATTGCGCGTCATATGCGCTGCCAAGTCAAAAAATTAGAGTGATTAAAAAAGACAGCAATCACAGCAGGCACATCCAGTTCGTTTCTATACACCATTCTCAACTGCCTGAAAAGGTAGATTCTACTGCATATTCACAGACAACGATGGTAGAAACACCATTCTCAACTGCCTAAAAAGGTAGATCCTACTACATATTCACAGACAACGATGGTTAAAAAATGCTGAATATGTGACAAATAAGTGATGTTTAAACTGCAGAACAAATTCTGCTTTTTTTTCCCCAAGAATCTGAAGAAAGAAATGTGATAAGGTATGAAAATGGTAGAAATGTGAATGCAGGAATCAAATTAGCACAATTTAGTTATATTTTCAAGATATTCATGATTGATTTGCCTACCAAAACCTTAAGAACAATCAATAGTTCATCATGGATGCATTGACAGCAGTGCAGCTAATGAAACTAATTAACTAAATTATCCAAGCAATTGTTCTAATTATCAAGAGGATTGACAAAGGGAAAGAAGCTGCTAAAAAAAACAATGAGCCTATTATTACTTACACAGATTAGGCTTTACAACAAATAGAAAGAATCATATCGGACTGACTTCTCTGATATTTGCATTTTTTTCCCAGTACTCAGGCGGAGCAACATCTGACATCATCTGTTCCTGTCCACGCCAAAGAATCTGCACCACGAAGAAAAATCACATTTATACTCAAAAAATGAAGAGCATGCAAATGTTGACAAATCTAGACGAAAAAATAATAAAGGACAAAAGCAACAAACGTTAAGTTACAGTGATGATTTTACCTTGTCTACGACACCAAATTCTCTAGCTTTCACATAATTCATATAGAATGGCCGTCTCATCGTCTGAGCAACCGTTTATTTCTACTAGCTACAGGCACAAGTCAGACACTGAATTACTGGGCATTAAAGTAAAATGGAGCTGAAATTTTCAAAGGGATCAATCAAGCATCGAACTCACATTTCCAGTGTGCTCTGCCATGAGATCTATGAAAGTGTCCATGTTGTGTATTACCTGAGACAAAGGCATTAAATCTGTTTATGAGCTCCAATGCACAAGATTTGCTTAGAGTACAACATGTAGATCACCACATCATCACGCACATAAAACACTAGAAAAGAATATGAAAAGGAACAAGGATACATGCAGACGAGGTGATAACTCTAAATATGCAAGTTAATACTAACCTCTTTTGCTCGAATAAGAACATTACTAGCTTGCATTAACCCAGTTGATGGAGCTCGAGGTTGTTGAATCATGGTTGTAGGTCAATTGTCAAAACTCAATTCATTTGCATGCAGAATAAACAGTGAGATCAATCTGTTTGAAGTACCTTTGGCATGAGGCATCAAATAACACTTTCCTTTAGTTCCAGCAGCAAGAAGCAAACAAGCATGACCAATAGCTGCCCCTACAGCCACTGTGTATATCTTAGCTTTAGTATATAAATTCTGCTTTTTTTCATCCTAGAAATTTTTTAGTCCCTTTGTTAATCTATACAAATTCAATCAAAACCCTAGACTAATTTGAAGGCTCTCTACATAATTAGTCATAGCCTAAATAATAAAGAAAAAAAACCCTAAATCAATTTGAACCCTAAAGTCACATAAATCAGTTTCTACCTCAAATTCAATCGTGCATAAATTCACACCATATTTGAGACAAAGGAAACTGAAGTAACTACATGAAGGAAAGGGAAGGGAAGAATATTGACTGAACAAAAATTAATCAACAAAACAAGATCAGACCTAACAGATTCAACTGAGTAGGATTCGTTGGCCAGTGTCTGTGGAGCGCCTGTTATCAAGAGGCTTCGACTTCGACGGGATGGAGGAAGGAGGAACAATCGAACAGAGAAAATTAGTATGTAGATAAAATGAAAGGTCCGGGGTGAAAATGGCACAGATCTAAGCAGCGGAGGAGGAGGAGAAGAGGAAATGGGCGAAGACGGATTTGCATTTGGGGATGGATTTTTCTTCCAGCAAGAATCGATTTTAGATTAGGGTTTTTCTGGTTTCCGTCTCTCTTTCCTATCTCAAATTTTTTTTATAGTGTATAAAATCGGGGAGAGGCCGGAGAGCCCAAAACAAAATATAAAAAAATATTATATAAAAACCGCTTCAATAGGAACGGTAAAAAAAGTGTTTCTCAAAACCGTTACAATAGCTTAAAAAACCGCCACAATAGGGTATTTCAAACCGCCACAATAGATATTATAGTAATCTATTATAAAACCGTCACACAAACCGCCACAATAGACTAAACCGCTGCATAAACCGCTACAATAGTCCAACCGCTGCAATAAAGTGCCACAATAGGCCTTAATTGTAGTAGTGTACTTTAGGACCCCACTTTTCTTTTGGGAGACACCTCAATATCTTCCTTACTTTCTCAACGATTGTAAAACTCTTGCCGAGAGAGTCAAGGTTGTTGGTGATTTCTGTGAATCGTGTGAACATGGCCTTGATTGACTAATCAGACTTCATTTTGAAAAGCTCATACTTTCGAAGGAAGATGCTGATCTTGGTGTCTTTCACTTGGCTAGTTCTCTCATAGGTGACGACCAGCTTGTCCCAAATCTCTTTAGCTGACCTACAAGATCAAATACGGTTAAACTCATCAGTGCTAAGACCACAATAAAGTAAGTTAATAGCCTTTTAGTTTTTGGAGACGAGTTCAAGATCCGCTTGAATGTATTCAGACTCCTTTTTTGCGACTTTGGTTCCATTTGGTCCTTCTTTCTCTGGAATCTTCGGACCATTCTCTATAATGTTCCAAAGTCCCAGATCTTGATCTATAATGAACATCTTTATCAATGATCTCTAGTGGACAAAGTTGTTTCCTACAAAGAGTGGTGGTCTTCTGGTAGACCTTCCCTGTGCAAATCCTCCGCTTGCTTCACCAGACATGATCGAAAAATCACAAGATTGTTAGATCAAAAGCAGTGAGTAAAGCTCTGATACCAATTGAAGGTTCGATAATGTAAAACAAAGTAATATAGAAATACTTTAGAAGGGGGTTGAATAGAGTATGCCTGTTTTTCGCAGATAGTCTCAAAACTTTTGAAGCTCGTGCAAAACCCTTTGAGATTAGACTTAGTCTTTTCTATGAAAACCTGAATCACAAAGTTAAACAATCGAACCAAGTGCGAAAATAAGGTAAAGAAGTAAATAAAGGACTCGATGAGTTGTTTACGAGGTTCGGCACGAACTTGGCCTACGTCCCCGCCTAGGGTTCTTCCACAACCCTAGGATTCAACCAGCTTTTATTGATTCACAAGACTTAGGATCCTAGTAGCTCCCCGAGAAGCCTCTCTCCTATACAATTGCAATCTAGTCAACTCATGTTCCCTTGGAGTCCTAGACCAATCTAGAAGAGCCTCACCTCTCTATGCTATCTAGTACAATCCTCTTACACTTAGTGAATCAATCGCCTAATGTCTACTTCCTGAGTTACAAACTCTCGAGTATAACACTCTTTCGAAATATATCCTATAGGCTCACTGTGTAACTCTCAAAAGTTTTAAAATGAAATAACAGACTCTTAAGGACTAGCTGAGAGCACACGAAGAAGACAAATCTGGCTTGAAGGCTTGAGAGTATGAAAGCTTGTATTCAACGAATGTCACTTGTCTTCTCTTCTTCCTTTTCTATATAGAGAACAAATCGGCGCCTCCAAAGATGAATCTTTCTCTTAAGCGTCTAGGCTTGATCATGGCAATCTTCGAGATCTTCTATTCTTGGAAACTTGGACGCCATGATCTTCCAATTTGAATTCTCTCAATTTTGAACGCTTGAGGAAGGATATACAATTCAAATAACTTCCTGAAAGGTTAGTGAATATATAATAATAATATGGAAGCATATAATATCATAAAATAATATTCGAGCATAATAATATAAAGAACAGGTTTTGTGTTTCATCAACACTGCTAAAGCTTCAAGACCTTTGACAAAAACAGACTGTCAAAGCCTTTGAAACTTATTCCGATTTTCATCAAGGGAGTGGAGTTATCACATGCCTTTACCTCCTTATGTCCATGACATTGATGATGTTTTTCCAGATGTAACTTCCGTGGTTCCTAATACATCCACTCCTGTTGTTCAGTCCTCCACACCAAAGACATCTATTGTTTCACCCTGCCCACCTCCCTATCTCCCTCATCCTGTGCACCTTCATCGTTCTCAAAGAGCACACCATCTTCCTTCTCACCTTCAAGACTATGTTCTGTTGGCCAATTTTCCACCCTATCAGTTTCCATTGTTACCTGGTTTCCTTCCATCTTTTTCTTGTGCCCATTCCAGTATCTCAGTCAACTTTGTTGAACCCAAATTCTATACCCAAGCTGTCAAAGATCCAAAGTGGATTGATGCCATGAACAAAGAAATAAATGCACTTAAAGGGATGAAGTCTCACTGCCTGCTCATAAGAACCCCATTGGTTGCCGCTGGGTTTACAAAATTAAACTGAAAGCTGATGGATCTGTCGAGCGTTTCAAGGCTCGTCTTGTTGCTAAGGGCTACACTCAAGAGTATGGCATTGATTATGAGGAAACCGTTCAACCCTTCACATTGCTCGCAATCCTGTTTACCATGAACGAACGAAGCACATTGAAATTGATTGGCATTTCACTCATGAAATGGTCCTTGGTGGTTTGTTGCAGCTCTCATTCCTTCCTACACACAATCAGCATGCTGATGTGCTTACTAAAATGCTACCTTCTTCTCAACATCGACAATTGTTGCTCAAGATGGGTATGTCTCTTGACCCTCCAGCTTGCGGGGAGGGGGGGGGGGGGTAACAGAAGATGCCAGTTTGCAAAACAAGAAGGAAGAGGAAGTTGTGGTGGTGAACAACACAGCAACGATTCCAGATGCTATGTCAGCAATCCAAACCATCTCCTTGACAAGCAAGGGCAACCGTTCATACAAGAGTGAGATGGGCGGAGGATAGAGAGGGTGTCCGTTGTGGGTTGTTATTTCCCGCCCCTTTTCATTTCTGTATATATTCAGATTGAGAGTAATAAGTGAGGTTAATACCTCATGTAATGAACTCATATTTTGTTCTCTCTTTTGATCAATAAAGCCATCGCCATTGATGGTCCAAAACCTCTCCTCTCTTCTCTGATTTCCCTTTACAATCTTGTGCAATCAGTTTGATCGATTCATATTCAATCCTCCATTTTCAATTCCAGTTTTACAAATCTGTTACTCTCTTTCGGCGTCGCTGGCCGGCTCGGAAGATCTCTGTGTCGCCAAAGGTCTCCCTGTCGCCTCTCCTCTCGCCTCCATGAAGATTCAGTCGTCCTTTTTTAAAAATCAAAGAAAACATAGATCGTTAAACTTAACACTCCAAGGGGACGGGGTGGATTGCCATTAAAGGTCAGGGGTACGAACGAGAGTGAGAGAGCAGGGAGAACGGGAATGGAGGGAGTGAGAGGCGCAAAGAGGTGATCTGATGAACAGTGAGATGAAGGCGCAATGATAGAGATCTGTGTGCTGGTTGAAATAAAGTTTCAACCGTTAGATTAAAGTTAATCAACGGTTCTCATTCTGGTATGGAAAATATTTATTGGTTGATAAAAAAAACACACAGATCACTCTTTTCGACCTTTAGATAAGGAGAAATGGTTGGTACATATCGATTCTAATTTATATCATTTTTATATTTAAAATAGTGTATACATATATGCGAATATAAATGTTAAATATATTATTATAATTCATTTAAAAAAGATTAATTGGATTTATATTATAAATTATAAATTTTTTATTATAGCTTGTGGAGTAATAAATATTATTAAATAGAAACCTAACATTTAGAATAATTGTATATGTGTAGGAACTTGTATAAACTAGTTCAACCGAAAACTATGAGTTTATGCAATATAGATCTCATTAGTATGAGTTTAGTTAATTGTGAACTTATATTAGTGTAGTTTTATATATGTATGAACTTATATAAATTTATTCAACCAAAACTTACGAACTTATAAGTCTTGTTCTCGATCTCAAATCTCGATTTTCGATCTTAATCTTAAATCGTGATATCAATCTTGATAGAGTACACTTTAGTCATGTTTTTAGTATAGATTTACATATTAATTTAGAATATTCTTTACATGTTTTATAGTTTATTTGATATTATTTGTTTTTCGGAGTCTACCCCCATGTGTTATTTATTTCAGGCATTTTAGAGCTAGTTCGGGAATTGGACAAATTATACGCTGTGGGATAAGTTGCAAGTTGATGAATTACATACGGGGGAGATACGACTCAAGGCACGGCCCAAGCTTTGGTCGCATGAAGTGGCTGCCATACCATATACATTTAGATATATGAATTAGATAAATATATTATATTATATATTATTTAGGATAGATTAGGAAGTTACGTTTGCAATATATATATATATATATATATATATATATATATATATATATATTTATACATTCATTCATACGGGAGAAGGCCGAACATACATTCATACGGCCGACTACTGTTTTACCATTAACCCTAATTGTCTTTTGCTTTATTTTTATGGAGATCTAAACTCTACCGTTTCGTCTACAATTTGAAGCTTTGTTTGATTGATTGTGAGTTTCTGAATCTTGTTCCTTATTTTCTATATTGAATGTTTCGACTTCTTTGTGCTTTATTGTCTATTGTTTTATTCTATCTAGCCCGCGCAACTAGTTAGAATCAATTCAATTGCTAGAGTTTTGTAGATTCCTGGTTGTGAACCTTAACCCAAGTGGCAAACTTGTTCCTTTAGGGCTGGTTGAACTAATTGAATGAGTAGGAAGTTGGATGTGTTGTTAAATCCCTCTTTAGGGACTGCAAATACCTTGGTTAATCTCTGAACTTAAAGCTATCAATTGGGTTAAATCCTTCTTTAGGGATCGTTCGATTGATAAGGGTGTCTAGGACTGGTTGGACTAGTAACTATATTAGGTTGGGACAAGGGCATTCATAGGAGACCTAAAAGGACAAGAGGAAGTTACAATATCAATTCAACCAACTAAAGTGGATAATTGTAGGTGAAACTATTTTATTAATCGTTATCTCCATTAACTTGTTTATAATTTATTTTATTTTATTTCTTATTCCAATCAACCAAAACCCCCCTTTCATACTAATTGGTAAATAAACTTAATTTAGGAATAACTTGATTCTCTGTGGGATCGACTCGTGCTTACCACGCTACATTAGTTAGGTAGGTTCGAATTATTTTGATACGGTTAACGCGACTAAAAACTGCTCATCAAATTGGCGTCGTTGCCGGGGAATCAAAGTTTATTTCTTTGTTTTGTATGTTTATCAATTTTTGTATATATCTAACTTTGTTGTGAACCTATCTTACGGTTCACGACACCCTTACTACTAACATTTTAAGATGAGATTAATGCAGTGTCGAGGAGAAAACTTTCACCATTATTTTGCAAGAGTGCATAATTTATTGGACGCCCGTTATGCAAGGGGTTACCAATATAGTTTGCAAGATATGGTTGTTTGTGTACTTGAGGGCATGACTCCGGAGACCAAAGAACTTGCCGAGTCTATGAGTAACGGAGGCTTGGCAAGTTTCGACTTATCAGAGATGTGGGATTTTTTCTGCTACATGGGTCACCAAGTGGAGCAGGAAAAAGCTTTCACACGCCAGGTTATGTTGGAGCAGGTGCTTAAAAAGATGGAGCGAATTGAGAAACAATTGAACCAACTTAATCAACCGGTGAGTGAGTTGGTAGTAGAGCAATGCTTTATTTCTCAAGTTGATGAAAGTCAAGACACAAACAATGATGGTTTGATCGATGAGAGCCCGATGCTCCCTTACATGGAGTCTCTTGAGTGCACGCATGAGAATCCATGTGTTTTGGCTCCTAGTTCATCTGAAGAAATCATCCCTGACTTACCTATCAAAGAACCATGTACCGAGCCGATTGCTATGGCTCCCGAGCAAGGTATTGATATTTCTTACTCTTTTGTGGATTTTGGTGAATATGCAGACCCTTGGGAACATTACTTTGAGAAGCCACCAGCGGAACTGTGTTGGTGGTATTACATACCCTCTGCAATGAGCCATGCTCGCATATTTGATAAGTTGAAACGGTTTTTATCTACAATATTATTTAGTTTCAATTTATCATTATATTATATATGTTTGATTGATATGTGTGCACAAGAGTTTGACAAATTGTTGAGGGCGTTAACAATGTCTGATCTTAGAAAGGTATGTTTCTTTTTATTTCTTTTTATTTTAAGTTAGGATTAATTTTTAGGGTGATTTTTGTACTTGGGCTTTTTTGAATATTCAATTGGGCACTAAGGCCCTAAATCAATTTAATTAGTTTTGGCCTAGCCCCCTTCCCAATAGGGTGGGTTTGGTCAATGGTCAATCGTTTGACCATTGACCGTTACGTTGACCAACCCATTTTGATGCCAACTTTTTTTTTAGAGTGATGCCATATTTTACCGTTTTGATGCCAAAATTTTACTATATTTTATTTTCACTTTGATGCCACTTTTCTAATGGAATGATTGGATGACACTTTTTTTAAACATTGATGACATTTTTTGTTTACAGTAATGTCACGGTGATCATTGATGCCATTTTTTTTTATTGTTAACGACTGATGCCACTTTTTTTTATGCCAATTTTTTGATGATATTTTTTTTACCGTGATGCCATATTTTTTATGATATTTTTTCAAAGTAGTATTTTGATGACATTTTTTTCGTTAATGTGATACAAAATTTTCAAAATGGTATTTTGATTCATTTTATATAATGTAATTATTTAATGCCATTTTTTTAATCAAATCGATTGATGCCACATGTTTTTTTTAGTGATCTCATATTTTACCGTTTTGATACCAAAATTTTATTATATTTTATTTTCACTTTGATGCCACTTTTCTAATGAAATGATTGGATGACAGTTTTTAATGTCACTTTTTTTAAACCTTGATGACATTTTTTTGTTTACAGTAATGTGACGTTGATCATTGATGCCATTTTTTTTACTGTTAACGACTAATGCCACTTTTTTTTATGTCAATTTTTTGATAATATTTTTTTTTACCGTGATGCCATATTTTTGATGATATTTTTTCAAAGTAGTATTTTGATGACATTTTTTCCTTTAATGTGATACAACTTTTTCAAAATGGTGTTTTGATGTAATTTTTATAATGTAATTATTTGATGGCATTTTTTTTAATAAAATCGATTGATGCCACATGTTTTTTATTTAATCAGTTGTATATCGATTATACTTTCATTCATTGATGACACGTTTGTGATTACACTTTATTGATGACATATTTCATTGGTGACTTTTATTCACTAATGATATATTTATCATTACATTTCATTTATCTCAATTATACGTGATGACAATTTTATACAATTGATGACATATGAGTATAAAATGTGGAATCGTCAGTGTCATCTTATTGCACATATAAAAATATAAATCATTTGAAACTATGACATCAATATTGATAGTACACGTAAACCCGCTTATTATAATGTGTCACCAACTAAAAAATATAGCATCGATGTAACCAATTTTTTGGTGAGATTAGCCTATTGAATAAGTTCAAATTCCACATTATGCTTTGCCTAATATTTTGAATTCCACATTAACAAAAGCAGCTTTGCAAAAGCTGAGTTGACCACTTGAGCTTGTTGCCCACGTGCCTCTCCAGCACCGCCAGCACAGGAGAGCTCACATTCAGCTCTTTCTCCATTTGACGAGCCAACCTCCGCCGACGAAGGAAGAAGAAGCACCCGAGGACATCTATCCCATATCTGGGCAGCTATCTCTCACGTCGTCATCATCTATCCCAGATCTGGTGGATTTTCGAGGTCGCTGGTGGTTTTTGGGGCTTCATTGGCGCCGGGTTTGTCGGGTTCTTCGAGTTTTCGAGGGGATCTATAGATCTTCTTGTTGGATCTTTCAGATCTGCTCGTCGGATCCCGAATCTGGGGTTTCCTCGGCGCTCTTGAGCCCGAATCTGGTCGGGGTGGGTTTTGCTCACCCGTGCTCCTCAGATCTGGTCTCCCGGGGGCGGTTGGGCTGCAACCCGGCGGTAGGAATGGAGGAGCTTGGGAGAAGGAAGAAAGGGGTACAGTAAAATGGCCTAATAAAACTTTAATATGGCCGACAGTAGCTAAAAAAATAATTAAAGAGGCTGTTAACCTAATCAAATATGCAGGGCTAAACCACCAAATTTCCTCTAATTTTTATAGTATATTTTTTTACTTTCGTTATAAAAAAAAAAAAAAAAAAAAAAAAAACCCTCTCTCCCTTTCCTCACCGCGTCTTCCTCGTTACCGTCGCCTCTCTGTTCATCTCTCTCCACCACCCGCCCTCCACCACTCTCTGTTCACCTTTCCGTCCGCCTCTGATCGCCGGACTCCCGCACCGACGACAGAAACCGACCCAATCAACCCATCTCCCTTCTCCTTCACCGGCGCCGCACCAATAAACCCCTCCGTTCGCGTTCTCTCTCCGATCTTCTTCCACCGCCCACTCCTCTCCTCCTCTTGGCCGCATCATTCGCTACCTCCCGTCACCGCCGTCCTCCTCTGATCACCAGGATCTGCCCGCGCCGGGATTTCCCCTCCGGCCTTCCTCTCTTTCCCTCGCCTCCGCCGGCGAAACCATCCGTCACCACTGCAATCCGCCACCGCGCGCCAATCACCATCAGCAATCCTGGCCGCATCGTTCGCCCTCCTCCTCCGGCACTCCGTCCTGAAGCCCAGCAATCGCCGTTTCCATCCCGCTTCTTCACCACCGTTTCCCCTCACCGCACCACGACTTCCTCTCCGGATCGCTGGATTTCCCCCTCTCCGACCTTCTTCCTCGCCCCGATCCTTCTGTCACCTCACCGCCGGCGACTTCCCAGTAGCGCTGAAATACCTCGCCCCCGTTCTTTCCTCGCTCTCAGCCCTGACCGCCAGGCAAGACGCCCTGACCGCCCTTGTATCCTGTCCTTGTGATTTTTGAGGAAAATATGATTCACATATTTAGTTTTCGATGGGAATTGCTTCGGAGGTGTTTCAGTTGATTTATCTTGTTGACTCTTAAATTAATAGATTGGTTTGCTTTGATTTTTGGTTTCACAGCAGCTAATGCGTTCAATTATGGATCTGATATATGTTTTTGATATATGTTTTTGATCAATCTTCTGAACTTGAATGTGTTTCATGTGATACTTTTATTGAGTCTGGTTGATCATCAACACCTTTTTTTATCATCAAGAATTTGGCGTTGCTGTGTTGCTTTGATTTTCTTGGATTGATATATTTTTCTTGGGTGTTGGAATGTGTTTGTTTGTGGTGCGTTCTTTTTGTTTTGTGTCTTGGCCAGACATTTTGCAAAGAGGATAGGCCTATATTTAGCTAACTCCAAGAAGGTTCAAGAGTGCCAATTACATCCAAGAGTTGGGGTTGTTCAGCGACTACACCACTACTTTCTCTTGAGTTAAACGCTTGTTCCTGAATGCCTATTTATTTGGTGAGTTTCCTCTACCTCTTTCATTCTATTTTCATTTACTTTGAGGACAAAGTAAGATTTTAAGCATGGGGTGGGGAATTCAAGTGTAGCTCCGTCTTTATATATATGTTAGTTTTCTGTTTTTTTTTTTTCACTTTTTGTTATGCATTTAGGTGTTATTAACGAGACCCATCTTGGTTGAGTTTGTCGTCTAATTCATTTTTATAAGCTTATTGTATAAATCCCATGATTTGATTGAAGTGCTTGAAAATGATTTTTGGAGCATGATTTGAGAATATAATTGAGCAAGTATGGTTCATAGTTTGAGGTTAAATTGAAATCTAGTAAAAACATAACCCTTGTGAGTTTGTTTTGGCCTTACAGGGACTTTACATATTATTCCCTTTTGCTTTTATTGTGTGATTATACTCTCCATATGCTTGTTTTTCATGACAGTATTGCACATGTTTGTTACTTGTGAATTTCAAATGATTGAGGCATGTTTTCTTTAGCTATATTATACCATATCTACCTTACATATTATCCTTTGCTTGAAGCCCGTCTGAGCCTTAAAGCCTATTTTTTTTATAGCTCCACAAAAATATATCATAGCCAATGATTAGCCTGACCCTATCCAGGAATTAAGAGGATATTGGTGAAAAATCTTTATGTTGGAGTTGCTTTGAGTGGAGATGATGTATGTATGGTTTTGCATTGCGAGAGGCATAGCCAAAATAAGGTAACCCTTCTTGCATAATAGAGATGACTTATTACTAGGTGCCTAAGGAGGATAAAATTCACTTAGGAGTAAAAGTCTAGTAAGCTTGGACCTAGGGAGGATAAAATTCACCTAGGGGCAAAAGTAAGCATAAAAGAAAAGAAAAGAAGTCATCACCCAAGTGGAAAAAAAAAATGCATCAGTTGTATGGCTATTGAATTTGAAAGAGCTTATTGCTATGTATTGGAGTTTATGTTATTGGAATGGTTTGCGAAGTATGGAAGTTTTGGTGTTGTTCTGGTTGGTTGTTGTTCCTTTTTCCCGGATTTTTAGCACCACATGCCTAAATATTTCTCATGTCTTATGTTCCTACCAAAACCCCATTACAACCCTATAAAAGTCCTCATGATGTTTTTTGCAAGTAATGACATTCACGGTATATAAAACATTTTGGATTGAGTTGAGAGTTGTAATTTAAAGCTTAAACACATGAGAGCATGAGTGAAACACTTTATCCCGGTGAGGTTGGATTAAATTTGCCTTTACTATTGGATCGCTCATATATTTGCTAGGATATTTGTTCTCTTATTCAGGGCTCCTACTACGTGATGTTGCTTTTCTAAATTATAGCATGCAAATCTTATTTGTGGGATGATCAATTCTATAATTGTTTTTCATTGCTTGAGGACAAGCAAAAGTTTAAGCATGGGGTAGTTTGATAGAGTACACTTTAGTCATGTTTTTAGTATAGATTTACATATTAATTTAGAATATTCTTTACATGTTTTATAGTTTATTTGATATTATTTGTTTTTCGGAGTCTACCCCGTGTGTTATTTATTTCAGGCATTTTAGAGCTAGTTCGGGAATTGGACAAATTATACGCGGTGGGATAAGTTGCAAGTTGATGAATTACATACGGGGGAGATACGGCTCAAGGCACGGCCCAAGCTTTGGTCGCATGAAGTGGCTGCCATACCATATACATTTAGATATATGAATTAGATAAATATATTATATTATATATTATTTAGGATAGATTAGGAAGTTACGTTTGCAATCTATATATACATATACTAAAACCGATGCATTGTTGCCTGCGTGGCGGCTTGTGAGTGAATCTGCTTACGTGGCGGCACGTGAGTGCATCTCGCAAAACCTTCTCCCGTCAAAAAGGAAATCTAATAAAAATAATAAGATAGTTCTAATCTATACAATTAAAAATAATTATTTTATTTTACCATTAAATCATATAATTGAATAGATGGAATATTTTATAAAAGAGTAAATATTATATAAGGAAATACCTATATCAATATAATTAAACGCAATAATAGTAATAAATTTGGCATATACCGATATACAAATTGCTATATAAGTGTATCTCCGTATGAATTATAAATAATCTATCCAATGGACGGTTTATATATAAATTACACCATATGGACGACACCTAAAAAAGACATTAGGTTCACCCAATTGCCATATAGACGAATTTTATGGCGGGTCTTTGGGGTCTAGGCGGGTCTTGGTGACCTTGAAGGCCTTGGTGGAGGGATGAGGCAAGGGGTTTAGGCGGGAGTCTAGGCGGGTCTTGAAGGGGTTTTTTTAGAACAGTGATCATAATTACAAAAAATTTTAATAGATACATAGTAGTAAATATTTGATAGGTGTTATCGATTATTTTTGGAGGAAAGAATTAATTATTTCATAGTTATTTTATTTATATATATATATATATATACTATTTTTCAAGAGAATAAGTTATTTAGATCTAGATTATTTTTAATCTTATATTTTCAGTTATTAGTTTAATTATCATAATGTAATTCATATTTATTTATTTATTTTCATCTTTACAATAGGATTTTTTATAAATAATAAATATAATTTTATAATATTGTGTTAAAATATTCCCGTGCAGGGGACGGGGCATACACTAGTATATATATATTTATACATTCATTCATACGGGAGAAGGCCGAACATACATTCATACGGCCGACTACTGTTTTACCATTAACCCTAATTGTCTTTTGCTTTATTTTTATGGAGATCTAAACTCTACCGTTTCGTCTACAATTTGAAGCTTTGTTTGATTGATTGTGAGTTTCTGAATCTTGTTCCTTATTTTCTATATTGAATGTTTCGACTTCTTTGTGCTTTATTGTCTATTGTTTTATTCTATCTAGCCCGCGCAACTAGTTAGAATCAATTCAATTGCTAGAGTTTTGTAGATTCCTGGTTGTGAACCTTAACCCAAGTGGCAAACTTGTTCCTTTAGGGCTGGTTGAACTAATTGAATGAGTAGGAAGTTGGATGTGTTGTTAAATCCCTCTTTAGGGACTGCAAATACCTTGGTTAATCTCTGAACTTAAAGCTATCAATTGGGTTAAATCCTTCTTTAGGGACCGTTCGATTGATAAGGGTTTCTAGGACTGGTTGGACTAGTAACTATATTAGGTTGGGACAAGGGCATTCATAGGAGACCTAAAAGGACAAGAGGAAGTTACAATATCAATTCAACCAACTAAAGTGGATAATTGTAGGTGAAACTATTTTATTAATCGTTATCTCCATTAACTTGTTTATAATTTATTTTATTTTATTTCTTATTCCAATCAACCAAAACCCCCCTTTCATACTAATTGGTAAATAAACTTAATTTAGGAATAACTTGATTCTCTGTGGGATCGACTCGTGCTTACCACGCTACATTAGTTAGGTAGGTTCGAATTATTTTGATACGGTTAACGCGACTAAAAACCGTCCATCAAATCTCAACTCTCAATCTTAACCATTAACACGGTCTCATATATCAAATCATAGTCTCAATTCTAAAATACAAAATCTCAATATCAAAAGTCGATCTTGATCTTAATCTCGATTTCAAATCTATATGACGACTCCTAAATCTCAAATCGCGATCTCAGTCTCAAATCGCGTTCTCAAACTTAATCTCAATCTCAAATATCAACTCTTACTCTCAATTCACAAAAATAAAATTTCAATATCAAAAGTCGATTTTGATCTTATTTTTAATTTCAAATCTCAATCAAAAATCTCAAATCGCGATCTCAATCTCAATCTCAAACCTCGATCTCAAACTTAATCTCAATCTTAAATATCAAACCTCATTCTCAATTATCGAATATAAAAACTCAGTATCAAATTGTCGATTTTGATCTTAATCTTGATTTCAAATCTCAATGACAAATCTCAAAACTATGTTGATCAAATTAAACTTCCTCAATCAATCAAAGTACTCCCTTCATAAATCGAGAAAACATATTTAATAAACTTTGCATTTTAGTTTAAATATTGGAAAAAAATATCTGATCAAATTAAACTACCTCTATCGATCAAAATATCCTAAACCCTAAACCCTAAACCCCAAACCCCAAACCCCAAACCCTAGGTCTAGGCTTCCCCCTATAATTTTTTTTAATTTTCGGGTAAGGCCTAAGTTATAATTCAACTTTATTTTTTTTATTTTTTATTTTTTAACTTAGTGTAATTAATGAACATAATTTATAATTCTGTTTATTTCATTTTATAAAAGTCGATCATATATTCAAGTTTTTTTTAACGCTTATGAGTTATTTCAAATCGCGATCTCAGTCTCAAATATCGATCTCAAACTTAATCTCAATCCCAAATATCAACTCTCACTCTCAATTTACAAAAATAAAATCTCAATATCAAAAGTCGATCTTGATCTTAATCTTGATTTCAAATCTCAAGGAATATGCTCAAATCTTGATCTCAATCTCAAATCTTGATCTTAATCCCAAATCTCAATCTCGAACATAATCTCAAATATCAAATCGCACTCTCAATTCTCAAATATAAAATCTCAATATCAAATTGTCGATATTGATCCTAATCTTGATTTTAAATCTCAATAACAAATCTCAAAACTATTGTTGTTGCAGGAGTAGGTCGAGTATTGAAATAATTAAATATGAAATATAGTTCAGATTGACTTCCCTGTCTCAGCAAATAAATACAAGACTTCCTCCCGTTGTAGTAAGAGAAAAGTCAGGATCGAATCCACGAGGAAGCACGTCAGCAGTTCTCAGGTAGCAACAGATCTCACAGGCAAGCAGCAGAAAGACAGAAATACAGAAGGGAAAGAAACAAATAAACCCGGCAAGGGCAAACAAAATAAAAGCAAAGAACAAAGCAAGAAAAGACAAAGCGAAACAGCAAATAAAACGAGGACACAGAAGCTACTCGAGGTCGAGTAAGCTGTCCTCTAGATCGACAAGAAAGGTAATGAAAACAGAAAACAGAAAACAAAGGCAATCAACTCGACAAGCAAGCTACTCGACCTCGACAAAGGTCCTCCTCGAGATCGACAAGATCTCCTCTGTATCGAGTAACAATGCAGAAAACTGTAAATTGCAGAATTAAAGACAAACGCAGATTTTCGACAGAAATAAACTTCAATATATAAAAAAAGACTTCCAAGGCCAGGGTTTCAACACCACAACGATAACCATGCAAAGTAACACATAAAGGCATAAAAGATCATGCTTTCCATCAAATAACTTTCGTCATTAACAAATAGGCATATAGAGGCTCTCGCATAAACCCTAATTGTTACTAACCCTTTTTCACATAATTAATCCAAGTTGCATTAAGATCACTTTCGCTTCAATAACACAAACAAGGATCACCTTCAACTCTCGCAAAAGAATCATGCTCATAGGGATAGAAGATAAATAACACAAAAAGATCTGACCTTTATCGCATCGCCTCACATGGCCACCGTCGGGCTTACCCCAGCCCCAGAAGTGGGTGGACTACTCACGCCTCATCACAATCGCAGACATTGATGTATAAAAAGAACTAACTTGCATTAACTATATTCAAAGCTTTTTACAATCCTGGCAATCAACTTTCGCTGAAAGCCAAAACCCTAAAAACCTTAGAACTCCTAAACTTCTCTGTGGAACTAACTAATTGTCTCTGAAATTTTTATGAATAAAACTGAGCCCCCTAGGGCTTTATTTATAGCCTTCATTCCAAGCTAATCTAGGAAAGAAAACTATATCTATATCTAAAAGCTTAAAAGATAAATAAATGGAATGTAGGAATTAAATCTAAAAAGGAAAAATAAATCTAAATAGGTAAGATGTCTTCCATGTCTTCTCCATAGATAGAACTTGATAGATGTTGATAGATCTCGGCCAAATTGGATAGAATTGGATCCAAGGACTCCCAATCCTAGTAGGACAGCGAAACCGCGTAACGCGCTCCCGGACACGGCTCGTCGATCTCGACAAGGATCTTGTCGATCTCGAGTAGTCCTCCTCTGTCTCGAGTAGGCCTCGTCTGTCTCGAGTGACTGGTGCTCGACAAGGCTCGGACATGGCTCAGAGGTCTAGTCGATCTCGACCAAGTCTCCTCGAGATCGAGTAGAGGTGGTTTGCGTCTTCGTCCTCGGCTTCTCGGCTTGGCACAGCTCGTCGACTCCGGACATGGGTCCTCGATCTCGACCACGGCTACTCGACATCGAGTAGGATTCTGGGAGTCGGGTTGTCTCTGACTCAGTGTCCTCGATCAGCTCTGCTCGACAAAGTTGGTCGAGAAAGTTGGTCGATATCGAGTAAGGTGTACTCGATATCGAGTACACTTGGCTTCAGCTTTCTGCTATGTTCTTGAAACGCACTTTCCCGAGTCCTCGTTCGTCGGATTGACGCATATGACCATGCGTTGGAAAGCTCTTTCCGAGGTCTACAACTCTCATGAAGACATCAAAGCTTGATTCAGAACGAAGAATGGTGAAATATGGCCTTTTCTCCAGCTGCACCATTTTTAGCTTCTCCATGAGTTTCCTTTAAGCTCCAAAGTACGTCTGATTTCTGCGAAATATAACCAAAACTTGTGTAGACCTCCATATATTGAAAATAAGTGTAAATTACACAGATTCTATATTATTCTAACCCAAATGTATGAAATGCGTGCAGAAATCGATATAAATGATAGTATAAAACATGGCAGATTCAGCTCACAACAACTATGCTGATCAAATTAAACTTCCTCGATCAATCAAAGTACTCTCTTGATGAATCGATAAAATATATTTAAAAAACTTTGCATTTTAGTTTAAATATTTGAAAAAAAAATTGATCAAATTAAATTACATCTCAAACTTAATCTGAATCTCAAATGTCAACTCTCACTCTCGATTTACAAAAATAAAATCTCAATATCAAAAGTTGATCTTGATCTTAATCTTGATTTCAAATCTCAAGGAATAGGCTCAAATCTTGATCTCAATCTCAAATCTTAATCTCAATCCCAAATCTCGATCTCGAACATAATCTCAAATATCAAACCGCATTCTCAATTCTCAAATATAAAATCTCAATATCAAATTGTCGATATTGATCCTAATCTTGATTTCAAATCTCAATAACAAATCTCAAAACTATGCTGATCAAATTAAACTTCCTCGATCAATCAAAGTACTCTCTTGATGAATCGATAAAATATATTTAAAAAACTTTGCATTTTAGTTTAAATATTTGAAAAAATAATTGATCAAATTAAATTACATCTATCGATCAAAATACCCTAAACCCTAAACCCCAAACCCTAAACCCTACACTATAGGGTTAGGCTTCAGTCTATAATTTACTTTTTTTTCTTTTCGGATAAGACCTAAGTTTTAATTCAACTTTATTTTTTTTATAATTCTTTATTTTTTTTAACCTAGTGTACTTAATGAACATAATTTATAATTCACGTTTTTTTTACAATTCTATTCATTGCACTTATATTATAAAAGTCATTCATATATTCACGTTTTTTTTTCACAAAACTAATTTTACCTTCTTGTTTTTTTTTTATTAATTTTAGTTTATAATAAACATACATATATAATATCAAAATTATTAAATTGAGTTTATAAGTACCAATTGTACAGTTTTGATTCCTTCTTGTTTTTTTTTCCTTTTGTTATTAATTTGACCATTAAAGATTTTGAGTTTAACTTTTACATGATGTAAGTTATTTGACCTTTATTTAAATGGGGTCGAATTATCGTAAAATCCTGAGTTCGTTTAAAAAAAAAAATTTAAACTCTCGTTAATGGGTATTGAGTTACTATAAAATCAGAGTGGAACAAATATCCCGATAATCCTTTTTTCATATAGTCACCCATTTTATAAATTCTACAAAATTAACACTAATGGGAATATAACCAAGCCTTAATAAATTAATGGTCGGCTTTTTTTTAATCACTAAACATACAAAAAAGCTTTTTCCACAAATGTATATTATATATTTATTATTAATAAGAAAACATATAACAAACAAAATGTATTTATATTCTCACAAAAAAAAATTGAATAGCAGTTGTTATGAAACAACCGGTGTCTATGTTTTTTTTTTTTAAATTGCTTTCGCTCAGAAAGACAACGCAACCTTCCTATTCGTATATGTCGGCCTGTAATGTCATGTGAAAAGAAAAAAAACATCGAATTTAAGGGTGCCAACAAGATGGCAATCTCTCTTTAAGTAATTGTTGCTCACTCGAAATATGAAAAAACCTCATGTATATAATCCTAAGAAATAAGGGTGCAAGCAAGATTCCAAGCTCTCCATTGCACAAGAAAGAGAAGAAGATGAGCACAAGGGTTACAACAAGCACATCTGAAGGCAAGCTCCATCAATATCCCTATGTATCAACTGTTTCATTGCACTAGTAGAAAAATCACATTTTAGCCCGGACCTATTTGTTAATCACACACGCCCGAGCTATTAGAGTCGACCAATTTTTTCTTCAAAATTTTAAAAGACATTAGTGACAAAACATTAGTGACAAAACAACGAAGACATTAGTCAAAGACATTAGTCGACCTTAAAAGACTTAAATTCCAAATGTATTTAAACAACTCATCATAGAAGGGATGTGGCAGTAATAGGAAAGAAATTAACCAATATAAAACCATATTTCAGGTCACTTATTCATTCTTTAAATTTCTTTGCTTAGTGACAAAACAACAGAGATTAAGCCAAATATATTTAAACAATCTTTCCTATGATGTAATACATCAATATTGAAAAAATTAGGGGATAAAATGCACAACAGTTTATCTCACATATTAGTAGATATAACTATCACTAACCTAGTCAGCAGTTCAAGATTCTTATTTACCATTTGAACAATAAAATTATAATCACTATGCAAAATCGAATTACCTTCCTAGTTATTAGAACCACCATAGCTGCTTATAGAGAAGAATCCATTCTTCGCTGACAGACCTACACATAAAAAAAGAAACATTTAAAACACATCTAAAGTGATTGGCACCGATTAGCCATCTAAAGTGAGTGCAGCCATAACAACCAAGTCTGAAGTAAGACAACTCATGAACATGATATAACAAATTACCAGCTTGCAGATCTGTGGAAGCATATTTACTTCAGTTGGTTTTTGATTGATGGCGATGGCATAAAATATTCCCCTACATTAAGTTAACCAGCAGGAATAAATGTCAATTATATTAGCAACATCAAAATGCTTGCTCAAATATATATTCTAAGTACTGAGTACCATCTAACTGTACCCCAATGAAATACTGGACTTCTCCATGTTGGTTAAAAATGTACAAAGAAGTTTATGGAACTCCCAAGTCCTAACCATAAACACAGGTTTGCAAAAACAGAATGAATGAAGTTCCGAAAAAATATACCTTCTAATCACGCATCGGTTGCAAATGGAACACATTCCAGAATTTCTTTCCTGTTAATTTGAAAAGTCATTAATAGTATAAGTCAGAAGGGGTGTGAAAGTAATTATGTTGTGCTTAACAGTTCAGACTTTAAGTTGAAGTAATAGTCACAGCTGTGTGATACTAAACGAGTTAAAAATCAATATGCATTTAGATGCACTCACCAGGACTCCTTGCTTAAAAGTAAAAGAAAGGGAACTTCTGGGGATGAAAATGGTTCTGAAACTAACAAAAGAAGAGTAATTCAGTCTATAATATCTAAAACAAATATTTAACCCCCACTAAAAGTATCTCTATATGTTTTACCCAAGTGATCAATGGACTCAAAGCATTCACATTTAGCTGTGTGTCTTCAATAAGTATGGAGGTAGGAAAAGCAGCCTGCAATAATACCATTTCAACAAGAATATCTATGAACATTGCGCCTAAATGTGAAGCAATCTGATGCAACATATGTAGCAGTCATATGAAGAACACACAGTCAAGTACTCTTGGAGTGAGAAGCCGCTCTCAAATTATACCATAAACAATCAAATTGCATCACAGTCGGTAATGCTACCCTTATCAATCCCTAGTTTACAATTCCGATTAAGCAAAAGGAAGCATCATATCACATAAGAGAAACAACAATGTACCACCTCTAGAATTCAAATAACAACTCAACCAATTGAAATCAATTGGGCATGAGGTGCATCTCATTCCAACTTTAATTGCCTCCTCTTTCACAAATTCAAATACTTTCATCAGAAAACACGATGACAGATTCCCATTCAAATAACTTGAATCATTGTAATCCCCATTCAAATAACTTGAATCATTGTAAATTAATTTCAATTTGGTACCTGCCTAATATAATTTCAGACTTCATTTAGTACTAAAAAAAAGATATCAAAGAGATAAATTTTGCTAATTCCTGAGTAAAATTGCCTTACTATGAAACTAAATAGCAAGGAGATAAATTTTGGTACCTGCCATGGCGCCGGAGGAGGCTGAACCCGCCGTGGCCGAAGAGGGTGCTCGGGAGGTGGCCGGACTAGGGGATGCTCGAAAGAGAGCATCGAGAGGTGGCCGAACTCGAGAAAGAGGGAGATCTGGGTTTGAGATGAAGAAAGAGATGAAGAGAAGGTCGAAGAGAGCTCGAGATTCCGGATCTAGAGCGCAACAAAGTACCTTCGTCGGTGGCGCCTTCGGGTCTGAGCGGACGAGCGTCGAGGAGCTGTAGAGGGTGGCGAGGTTCAAGGAAGGTGAAGGAGGCTGCTTTAAGTTGAAGGAGGCAACGATGGAAGGAGGGAGAAAAGTAGCCATGGGAGCTTGAAAGAAGCCTTCAATGGCAGGAGACAGCGGGAGAGCGATCGAGATACGGCGAGGGTTATGGGAGGAATATATTTAGGTTTTAATTGTTTGGAGGGATTTACAAATTTTGGGCCAAATTTTGGGCGCAAATAAAGTCCGCCAAATAAACTTATCACATTTAGCTGGGTGATTAAAAAATTCACCAGTTATATGCTCAAAAACATCTTAAATATTTTTAAAAAATGCTTCCCGGATTATTACCTTCTCAAATTTTCTTTAAATGCTTTATACATAAGAGGAATTAAAGGAATAACCCCTGCCCCGGTTTGGTTTGCTAGCCTAACCGACTAACCGTTTATAATTGCAAGGGTTAGACCCCCCCCCCCCCCTAAAAAAATGCAAGGTAGCCGGTTGGGAAAGGGGTGGGGAAACCGGTTGTTGGGAGTCATTAAAGAAGGGAGAGTGTGGGAGGGAGGAGGAGAGAGAGGGCGGTTTTAAAAACCTGTCACATCTTCCAACTGTTTAAAACAGAGAGAGAGAGAGAGAGGAGGGGAGAAGGCACGAAACCGCCATTTTTGAAACGAAAACGAGAGAGGAGAAGAAGAAGGCAAAGGAAGAAGACGAACCTGGAAGTGCGGAGGAGAAGACGGCGCCGGATTTCAAGCCAGTAAACCCGACGTGTAGAAGACGACCCTATGGGCGTTTAAAAGAGAGAGACCGACCGATTTGAAGTAAGTAAACCCTAACCCTACCGATTTTGTACTAATTGCAGAAATTGAAAGGACGAGGGACCATTTGAAGAACCTAATTTGTTTGCCATGGTTTGCAATTGGATGAAAGAAGGAATATCCGCCCTGTCATGTGGGATGTAACAGACGTCTAGTATGAAAACAATGGATGGAAATGTGGGAAGAGGGGTGTTCGAGTTGGGGAGAGAATGGAAGTACCATTGTGGTGATGATATGGTAAAGGCCTTGAAGGAGGAAGCAAATTAGGGGAAATCGATACATGTATTGTGTGAATATTTGGGAAATTGGTGAAATTGGGGGAAATGTGGGAATTGAGGAAATTGGTGAGATTGGGGAAATAGCATAGATAAAGGGAAATCGGGGAACCTATATGTGGTTAAAAAAAATTCAGGAACAAGTTATTGAATGTAAATGCTGTTACATTGTAAATTGTCATGTTGTTAATATTTAGTTGCCATGTTTAATAGGTTTCCTGTCATGTTTAATTGCAAAATTGCGCGGCTTATATTTTGTGGAAGCTATAAAATGGTTACAATGCTCAGGTGATAAGTATAGGGTAAGATTTGGTGAGGTGAGAAATTTACTGTCATTTGGGATAAGTGCAGGAAAGATATGGTGTTTGTCATGTTAAAATGGTCACTTGACAGGTTAAAATTATCACATGACATGTTATATGAACTTAACGTCATGTGCATTGTGACTTATGTGATGAAAATCTGCAAATGTTTGAAGAATGCTAAAGTATTGCTCCCCAACCTGCAGGGTATCAAACAACAACATGGGTGATTCAGGAGAAAGAAGGGTAACGCAGACACCCACAACAGGCGAGGTATGGGTTGGCTAGTGTCGATCAAGGGTAGAGTGTTTTACAGATGAGTCGCTCTAACATTCCACCCCATTGTGCAGGCGATATATGCTATCCCCGAGGACAAGCATTTCAAGTGTAGGTGCAACCAATACGCCAGGCCCAATGTCCTTGCAAAGCTAGACCAGTACCTGAGCGCGTCAGACTCAAAGCGTCTTTGTGAAAGCCAGTTTGGCGGCATTGCGAGGCTCGGTGCCAAAGTTGAGTTCTCAGCCCAGCTAGTCCACTACGTCCTGCAGTGGCAGCTGAGGTCGAAAAAGGAAAAAGAAACGTGGCACATGATCCAGGGGTCCATAGTCCGGTTCTCCATCGCAGAGTTCGCGCTAGTGACCGGACTGAAGTGCTCGGCAAACGTGCTGCGGACCGTGGACACTGAGGCGGATAAGGCTGCCTACTTAGAGTTCTTAGGGGCGGAAAAGATGAGGATGGAGGTCTTCGAGACGGAGTACAAAGTGGCGATGAAGTCAGAGCGTTCGGCCGCAAGGCGCTTTAAGTTCGCGCTCATATTGCTGGTGGAGGCGGTGCTCTTTGCGAAGGAACCCCGCAACTTTATTCACGGGTGGGTTGTAAACATGGTGTCTGACACTGAGGCATTCTTGCGTTACCCGTGGGGGCGACTGTGCTACGAACGAACCCACGAGTTCCTCTACCGGTGTGTTGAGCGCAAGCTCCAGCACGGGGTCAGCAGCTCTCGCCCGTCGTACTTGTTAGGCGGCTTCCCCCTTGCATTCCAGGTATGGACATAAATCTCACATGACAAATAGTGATTTAAACTGGACACTGCTTCCTGGTAACTGGACATAGGCACTGTGCATTGAAAAATGCAATCTGAACACGATTAAATGCAAAGTGTCGACATGTCATCACCTGGTTTGTTTTGTTTGTTTGTAGTTGTGGGTGTAGGAGGCTCTGCGGCCAGTTGCAAGACAATTTGCTGACACTAGCACAAGCACAAGCACAACCTACCCTCGGTGCCTGAGATGTAAGTCGAAAGAGCACAATATCATGTACGATTCTCTTGCCTCCCTTATCAAGCGGTCGAAGGACGAGTTGGGTGTAAAGGCCCGGATTCTTAAATAATAAATTTCAATAAATAATATAAATGGATTTAAGTCGGAAAAAAAAAGATAAAGTAAAATAAAAAAATTCGGATATTTCAAAAAAAAAAAAACTCGTCCTTAATTTCCTAAATCGAAATTGAAATTCTTAAAACGAGTTCTGGCATTATTTAATTAGAAATTTAAATTACGTTATACTATGCTTTTATGTACCGAAAATTTGAGAATAATATTTGGAGTCTTATATTAAATTCGGATTTGAAAAATTAAGAAGTATTTTAAACGGGTCGGGATAAGGTCGAGTGAGCGGGTTTCAGATTTATATTCCGGGTGTTTGACGTTGGAGTTTTGGGATCACTTTAGTTCCATTTCTTTTCTCCTTTCTCTTTCCCATTTCTCCCTCTCGTTCAGAACTTGGTTGAGGCGTGCCTCCTTCCCTCACAACACAGCTTGCATATTTGTTGTTTTGTGACATTCAGGATAGAATCCAGTCAATCCACCCACTTCCCTCTCCCTATTGTCTGCAATTTGCCAGAAATACCATTCACTCTCAAACCCACAAAATAATCCTTCCCCCCCTCTCTCACCATTGCCCTCTGCAAAACTCAAGAACCCACAAAGAAAACCTCAAGCCCTGTCTCGCCTCTTACCACCGATATCACCCTGCCACCACTGCACCTCCACGCAGCCTCCTCCGTTCTTTCAGACTCCACCACCCAGCAGCTCCTTCCCCCTGTCACTCCCCGTCGCCGTGCCCAGCAGCCACCGGCAGACCCTCCCTAGTCGTCCTCGTCGTCGTCGTGAAGAAGCCGAGCTCCAACAGCTCCCATTCCCTCCTCTTCTTTAGACGAGCAATAGCCACAGTTCTGCCTCCCTCCGACATCCAGAAACTGCCCCGGAGCCGCCGGCGCCACCGCGAGCTCCCTCCCCTGTTCCTTCCGATTCGAACTCGGCTCAGAGCAACCCCTCCCTCCATCATTGACGTCGGTTACAGACCCTTGCCGGAAACGCTTCCCCGTCGCTCGGTAAAACCCTCCTCCTCCCTTCCTACTTACTCTCGCTTCTTTCCTGTTGAGTGGGTTGGGGTCGGAATTAGGCTGTCGGTCTTTTGGGCGGGGCTTGGTCGGAGACGGGCCATCGGTGGCCGGAGGCTTCCCTCCTCCGTCGCCTTTCCATTCCAGATCTATTCTTCGAAGGAGGGAGACGGCTCATTCCTTCTTTCCTTTTGGGCTTCAGTGTGGGCCGGACCCGTTTCCTTATCGGGTTATATCATTTGGGAAACGGATTGGGCATAAGTGGTATATGAGACCCGGATTCCCTACTCTTCAGATCTACTGAGCTTTGGGCGAGTTCTCTCTTTTGGACCGGGTTGGGATTTACTTTGGGCCGATGGGTATTGTTGGGTTTTGTGGTTATGTTGTTAGTTATTATTATATTATACATATATACCGTTTTGTGGAAATTGGTTTTCGGAAGTTATAATATATTATGACATTATTTTAAAGGTAATATTAGTAGAATAGGTATTTTGCGATATTCTAAATAGGTGATTTTGGGAATTTTTGAAATAAACTATTAATAAAAATAGTTGGTATTTGTGATGATTATATATATTGATGGGAAATTATTTAAAAAGAGATTTACAAGTTTTAGTAAATGTCTTTAAAGATTTGTTGTTTAAAACCAAAATGTCGGAATTATTTCTATCATATGATTTTGAGATATTAGCTTTAAGGTTTAAATGATAAATGTCGGAATTTGGCCAAGTATGATTTGAGAAATTATTTTGAATACTAGTTGACTTAACCTGATATTTAAGAGTGTGAAAATATTGTTGGTAGGATTTATCGATGGGTTTGATTGGAAATAAAATGATTTTGATTGATGTTGATCATATCGGAAAGGTTTTGGAAAACGGTTTCACTATCGGTTGGTTTTGAGTATGTTGAGAACTTGGGTTTCGTATGTATGAATATCGGTCCCGTAGCTTATGGAATTGACTTGATGATAGGTGTGTATTGCTTTTGGACTTGCATTTGGGCCCTTGCTTGTGTTATATTGCTGTTCTGCATCTTCAGGTAAGTCTCTTCGGAGCTTACTCAGATTGAATAGAGCTATTCCCTGCTATAGGTGCATGATATACTAGGTGTTGCTGTTGTGAGCCTAATTTGCCATGTTTTACACTTAATTTTATATCGATTTCTGCATACATTGCATACATTTGGGTTAGAACAATACAGAATATGTGTAGTTTACACTTATTTGCAATATATGGAGGTCTACACAAGTTTTGGTTATATTTCGCAGAAATCGGACGCACTCTGAAGCTTAAAGGAAACTCATGGAGAAGCTAAGGATGTTGTAGCTGGAGAAAACGCCATTTTTCACCATTCTTCATTCTGAATCAAGCTTTGATGTCTTCATAAGAGTTGTAGCCCTCGGAAAGAGCTTTCCAACGCATGGTCATATGCGTCAATCCGACAAACGAGGACTCGGGAAAGTGCGTTTCAAGAACAGAACAGAAAGCTGAGAGAACTCTACTCGAGATCGACTAGACCTCCGAGCCATGTCCGAGCCTTGTCGAGCACCGGCTACTAGAGACAGACGAGGGCTACTCGAGACAGACGAGGGCTACTAGAGACAGAGGAGGGCTACTCGAGATCGACAAGGCCGTGGTCGAGGTTGAGTAGACCCAGTTTCCAGAAACGCGTCGTCGTGACGAGTCCTACTCGGTTTAGCTTTACTTGGGCGTGAAGGAATCCGAGAATGGCCGAAGATCTATCCAAAGTTGATCAAGTCTATCCATGAGAGACGAGATCTATCAAGACATGAAGAGATAGAAGATTCTATCCTTGATTAGCGAGGGTTAGAAAGCTATAAATAAGGCCATAGGGGCTCAGTTTTATTCATTCAATTTCGGAGACAATTAGTTAGTTCCACAGAGAGGTTTAGGAGTTCTAAGGTTTTTAGGGTTTTGGCTGTAACGGCCCGGGATTATGATTCCCGAGTTACGTTTCGAGGGATAAAACCCCTCGTTAGGATCTTGCGCCCCGAGTACAGGTTGAAGGATTGAAATCAAAGATCTGCAGTTTAAAGTGGGATTTCGCACCCAAATCCGAAAGGTCCGTTGGAGACCCCGGGGTAAACCCTTGTACCTGTCCTAAGTCTACAACGCGGAAAATCATTTATCATGCAAAGGGCATAAGTTCTGAAAATGATACAACCAGTGCCACGACAGAGCCGGGTCAAAACGGAGTACAATTAGAGAGAAATCCCAAAAGCATGAATCTGGTGAATTCAGGTTTCAAACACTCACTCTCCGCCATAAGAATAGACCCCGTCATAACAGCACAAAATCAAGCAGCGTATCGAGTACCTGAAACTATACCACCAAGTCAGGCCAAGAGTCCGCCTGCGGGTCCTCTGACCGCGCTGAGGACATATAATACGCCTATACCTAGAATAAAGGATGCCTTAATGCAGTACTGAAATCTTAACCACACTATCATGCTCCTAATTCATATATGTAGAATATTAAGTAAGGCCTTAACAAAGAATACCAAGTGGTATATCCCTCTTCTACCACCACCCCTCTTCCAGATAGGGTGGAGACTGGCCAGTTCGATACTATAGCATATCAAATCTCATCAGCATATCACATCTCATGCTCATCTCGTATCTCATGCTCATCTCGTATCTCGTGATATATATATAACTCAAGGAGGACAACACCCGATGAAACTGGGCTGCCCTATGACCCTAGCAAGGACTCTAGGACTCACAGATAACGACCGTTCTGTATTCAAACGCATAAAGAATAAGAATGCTCATTCGTAAGTGAAATTCCTAAGCATGATACTACATGGCATGCTCTTATGCATATGAAACACCTACATACTATATGACACATCAGGCAGGAGGTACTGGTTACTGAGTAAGCCCCGGAGGTACTTACCTGGCTAGCAGATCAGCAATAGAAGAATCCAGCACACAATAGTCACAATCACAGAGTATCACCTAGTACGTAATGGAATATACATAAGTCTACATCCAACTATTAAGCACTCAAGCACACCTCAATCAATAGAACAAGTAACATATTATGAAAGTCCTTTTAATTATCGCATCATCCGTTCCCCAAGACCACATCGTTCTCCATAAATCATTCAACCAATTCCGCATGTTCATATACATCAATTCCGCATATACCTCAACGGTTCATCAAAATCATAAGAAATAAATTTATGTGATATAAAATCCTACTAGATCGTCATAATTATCCAACATTTAATCTCATATAATAATTCATCACAAGTCATGCTAATAGTCATACATACCATACTGTTAGTCAAACGATCATAATATCATGCTAGTTAGTCATCGAATAAGTCTTATTCCCAAGTTAGTTTCAAAAATGTTTCAAATCCCAGTTAAATAGTTAAGTATTCCGACCATTGAAAATACTCGCCAAATTCCCTTTTAAATTTATTTAGTAGATTACATTCCAACCTTGAAATTCGTTTCCAAATTCTTTACAAATCTTTAAGTCCCAATAATATATATTAAATCTCAAATAGTATTACATGATATTTTAAATACCATTTATTTAACACTTTTATAAATTATTTCCAAATCCCCTAAAATCCCGATCATTTTTATTTAATAAACCAACCCTTATAATTTTCCCAAAATAATATTTTATCTCTTAAAACCTCCAATAATATTGTATATATAATATATTTTAATTGCCGCTAATTAGTTAGATAATAAACGGATAACCCGAACCGTACCAAACCGAACCCGTTATATAATCCTAACCCGGTTTAATAAATAACAAATATATAATATAAAGAGGAGGGACCCACACCCATGCCTTCTTCTTCACTTCGAACCGGAGGTTCCCGCCCGCCATGGCACCGCAGCTTCCTCGTGCTGCTCGACGTCGACGCCCTGCTCGACCTTGCTCGCGGCTGGCTCCTCGGCCCTCGCTCGTCCTAGCCTTCTCGCTTGCCCCCGCTCGCACTTGCTGCTCCCGACCTCGTACTCTCGTTACACAGCTTCCCTCGACCTCGCTCATCGCCGAACACTCACTCACCTCACTGGACCTCTCCCGAGCTCACCGGAGCTCTCGAGCTTGCCCGATCGTCCCGCACTCAGCCCTCACTCACTCCCGACTAATCTAACCATTGAACAACGCACGAATTCGAAACAAGGAAGGGAACGAAGCTACAGGAGCTCACCGAGGTGATTTCGCGGACATCGGAGCTTTGATCAGAGGTTTGGGCATCGTCGGAGGCTCGCGATGGCTCGTCGGACCTGCGTCGGACATGGGTGAGCGTGATGGTAGGTCTCGAGAGTGGTTTAGATCGGAAACGAAGGAGAACGACTTACCGGAACGTTATTCGCACTCGAAAAGGGGACGTTGCACTTCGATGGCTCGTCGGTCGCCCTGGTGGCTCCTGGGTGGCTCTGGTGTGGCGCTGGACGTCGATGGAGGTAGCGGGATGGTGCTGATGCCGATGCTCTTCAAGAGGCAAAGAGGAACGAGGTGTGGGAATGACGATTTGATCTCGGTGAAGCAGAGGTGATGTTTGGCGATGATGGTGTGACGATGGGAATGGTGGTCAGAATTGGTGATGGAGTGGCGTGAGTGTGGAACGAGAAGGTGACAATGGTGGTATTGATCAGCAAAGGTATGGAGGGAGAGGGAGTTGGTGAAAGCAATGGTGATGAGGGTGACGTGAATGAAGTGTGACGGGGAGAGGGATGGCCTTTGAAGAGGCATGGTGATGTGAGGGAGTTGGTGAACATTGTGTTGAATTGGATAAATAAATATCTGAAAATAAATCCCGAATCTGTGAATTTTGAATCCCGAAATTTGTTTCCGAATGTTAGTTTCTCGACTCTCGCTTTATCGATCAATTAGATTTTATAAAACTTAAAAGGATATCTCCATCTGATAATTATTTTCAATTTTCGAGGTAAAAAGACGGAAATCGTTCGTCAAATTTTTATATTCTGGTCGGAGTCCACTAAATGATTTTTAAATTCGACTTAAATTCATTTTTAATCATCTTTTTCCAAAAAATTAGGATTTGAAAATCCGAGCCTTTAAATTGGCTTTCTGCGAAAGTTGATTGCCAGGATTGTAAAGGGTTTTGAATATAGTTTTATGCAAGTTTCTTTTCATCAATCAATGTCTGCGATTGCAATGAGGCGTGAGTAGTCCACCCACTTCTGGGGCTGGGGTGAGCCCGACGGTGGCCATGTGAGGCGATGCGATAAAGGTCAGATTTTTGTGCGATTCATCTTATATCCCTATGAGCATGATTCTTTTGCGAGAGTTGAAGGTGACCCTTGTTTGTGTTATTGAAGCGAAAGTGATCTTAATGCAACTTGGATTAATTATGTGAAAAAGGGTTAGTAACAATTAGGGTTTATGCGAAAGCCTCTATATGCCTATTTGTTAATGACGAAAGTTATTTGATGGAAAGCATGATCTTTTATGCCTTTATGTGTTACTTTGCATGGTTATCGTTGTGGTGTTGAAACCCTGGCATTGGAAGTCTTTTAATATATTGAAGTTAATTTCTGTCAAAATCTGAGTTTTGGTTCGAATTCTGCAATTTAAAGTTTCTGTCTTTACTTCTCTTGTCGAGATCGAGTACGCCTTTGTCTTTGCTTTTTGTTTTTGCTTTGCTTTGTTTGTTCTTTGCTTTTGTTTTAGTTGCCCTTGCCGGGTTTATTTGTTTCTTTCTGTTTCTGCGATTCTGTCTGTTCTGCTGCTTTGTCTGTGGGAATTTACAGCTACCTGAGAACTGCTGACGTGCTTCCTTGTGGATTCGATCCTGATTTTCTCTTACTACAACGGGAGGAAGTCTTGTATTTATTTGCTGAGACAGGGAAGTCAGTCTGAACTTTATTTCATATTTATTTCATACTCGACCATCCTTCTGCAACAACAGTTGCATTCATGATCAGCATGCCATGTAGTACCATGCTAGGTTGCATTGATCGTTGAGCATTCTATTTCTCTATGTGTATGTAAACAGAACGGCCGTTATCTGTGATAGTCCTAGAAGTCTTTGCTAGGGTCATAGGGTAGCCCAGCCTCATCGGGTACCCTGAGTCAATCGAGTACTTCCTTATATTATGATATGCCTGCGGGCTTTATTGTGGAGCGGGTTAGGCATGCGTGCCACCCTATTATGAATGAATGCATTCACGAGCTGGCCAGTCTCCGCCTGTCGGAAGGGGTGAAGGTAGGAGAGGGATATGCCACTTGGCATTGTCTTGGGCCCTTTACAGTATTCTGCACATTATTATGAACTAGGAGCATGCTAGTGTGTTTGAATTTCGTACTGCATTAGAGCATCTTTATTAGGTATAGCGTATATGTGTGCTTATGGTTGGGATGCAGAGTTAAGTGGGCATCGATTTGATCCCGCCCCAAATCAATTTTTTAGGAATTATTTATGTTCATCCTATCGGTGTTGTTTGCTTATTGCGCGGGTCATTTTGTCGGCGGAGAGTGCGCGCTGGAGTTATAGACTTCACCAGACTTTGATTATATTGTTTTGGATTTATAATTTTGACTCCGTTTTGACCCGGCCCCGCCGTGGCACTTGTATCTGTACTTTACTTCCGCTTTACTTCCGTTGAAATGGTTTCCGCGACATAGTCTTAGGACAGGTTAAGGGTACCCAACGGCCCTTCGAGGTTTTAGGGTTTGAAATCACTCTTTCTACAAATCTTAAAATGAGTTTGAAACCTTGACCCGTACCTGGATTGCAAGATCCGAACAAGGGGTTTTATCCCTTGAAACGTAACCCTGAAATTATAATTCTGGGCCGTTACAAAGATGGTATCAGAGCCGAGGTTGTGCAATTCGGGTACACAAGGGTCGAGTGTATGTTTTGGAAAACCGCCCATGAATTTCAAATGATTTGAAAGTGTTTTAAAAGGGCAAAATGAACTTAAGATGCCTAACTGGAATTGGACTA
This sequence comes from Persicaria tinctoria, assembly GCA_037127255.1. Taxonomy (NCBI): domain Eukaryota; kingdom Viridiplantae; phylum Streptophyta; class Magnoliopsida; order Caryophyllales; family Polygonaceae; genus Persicaria; species Persicaria tinctoria. Next base: position 33,721,776 of record JBANSL010000001.1, read on the forward strand.
AGTAATGAACTTGACTTGTAATAAAAGAGGAAAACCGACCAAACGGGGACACGAGTGGGTAATAAAGGCGCTAGACCACCCCTATTGGGTGTAGTTGGGAACGGTAGACAAAATATCAGCTTGTTCTTTACAGATGGGTTGGGAGACTTCAAGGAGATCATTATGAGTGTTATTAACTGATTATGTGCTGAATGCTTGCTATGCTAGAAGTCTGATTGGTATGCCTAACAATTAAATGTGTATTGACTGATCTGTGTAAACGGGATAGTGGGAGTACCCTTGTTTTGTGTGGTCGAACCTAGCTTGTGTGGAACAACCCCTTCCACTATGTTAACCCCTTGACGGTTCTATCTAGCCTTTTTCTGGATGTCAGTGTCCTCCGCGGGAAATTGGGTTGGTAAACACATTGTGTCGGGAATCATGGTTGGATGTTAAGTTGTCTGAGTGAGTATTGGAAGTTCTGGATGTCGCTTTGAGTCAGAAGTAAGGTGTTTTTGGGGCTGTCCTCCCTTATTCTTGTGATGATCAACCAATGCCTCTTTTCCATGAAGAGTCGTATCGGAGCCCCACGGGAAAGAGGGGTGATGAGTTGGTTGGGAAAAGTCAATGGTTGCCCTTAGGGATCTCTGTCCGGTTGTAATTGTGACTCTCTCTGAACTGCATGACATAATTTTGTAATATTTGGCATGTACCCTGTGAATGCCCATTGGTAAAAAGCTACTCATGTTGTTGCATCTATGATTGGTTACCTTGCTTAGGTCTTGTGTTATGTCTTGGCTTCTACCATGATTATATGTTGTCATAGCATGTTTACTTGGCCTATTGATCGTAGGATTGAATGGATGTGTGAGGTGCATGAAATGAATCTGCGTGATTTTACTCTACTAGGTTCATGATAGTGTGATCGTTAAATTTTGATACCCTGATGAAGCAAGTTCCTTATTTGATACGTGCTACAACTTGATGTCATCATGCCTTAAATGATACGTAATTCCAGTACATGTATTGTGATGATCCTTAATGTAAATTCGTGACTGTATAACATTTCGTATCCATGCTAGTCACATTGTTTGGATCGCGTGTTGCATCTCGCTCTCTGTCATGATTTTGTTTGGTTTCGCGTGTCTAATTGACCTGTTGTAATGATCGTACTACTGATTGGTTAGAACCATGAAGGGCATGATATGGGGCTATATGAATATTGCTTTCCGTGAATTAGGTCCATGATAGTGTGGTAAGCTCCTCTTGTACGAATGCCCCGTAAGATGATCTCCTCAGCATTTTAGTTAGTGTTGCCCTTGGCCTTGCTTGATTAAATTAGTAGTTCCATCTGTAACCATGATATCGAAGTAATATCTTGATATATGCGTGTCTCATTTAGTATTATTAAATTGGAACACATGCCCCCGTATTCTGTTTATATTGTCATGTTATGTAGGCTTATATTATGCACTGCGACGTTCCTCCCATGCTTTTGTATCGATGGACTATGTCAATGTGGTCTCTTGTGTATCGTTGTGTTAGTCAATCAAGCACATGTATGTATCAGATGTTGTATTGCGTCGTTAGTACCACGTAGGACTCTTGGTTGCGAGTTGTGCGGATTTGTACCTTGGCTGCATTGTTGTCGATTCTCTCTCGAGCTAGGTTCCTGATAGTGTGGTTCTTCCCTCTTTCTATCACCACAACATGTCTTACTCATGCAAAATAATTGATGTTGAATTCGATGATTGATTTGCTTTCGTAACGGTTAATCATAGCATGCTTACATGTTATCACTCGGTAGTGTTTCCCTATTACATTATGAATTCCTCTTGTGCTGGCATAGATGTATGATTTGGCACCTCGCATGATCACACACCACGTTGTATTATTTCGCATATGCATGACGAATGAATGTTAGAATGAATTTAGTCGAGTTACCTTGATTGTGGTCATACGTCGATATGTGCTAGTAGTATCATGTAGGGCTTATGATTCCAAAACGACTCGCCAAATGATCACATGTTGTACTTGTTCTATAATGTGATGACTATTGTACCATATATGTGCTCTATGATGGTTTGTTCTTAGCATGATTATAATTTATCGTCCATGATATCTTTCTTGTCACTTTTGATGATGCCTCATGTTTCGTGAATATTATGTTGAATTCCCCTTAATGGCTCTTGATTATGCTTGCATCACACCATGTATTGCTAGTATCATGTAAGACCCATGTTCTCTAAATGTGACCCTTCGTCTGATTACATGTCATCCCTGAACTATCACGTGATCATTGTTGCCATAGGTGACAAATACTATAATGTTCCTATGTGTTCTCGTACAACCTGTAATCTGATTATATCTAGCTAGGCTATATTTGACCTCACTTGTTAGTGTCTATATCTTGCTCATGCATTGTCCGTATATGTGATACTTGTTTTGTTTGCTAAATCCTACATATCTCGCTTAGGGCTACTAGACGTCATGGCGTTCATGGAATAATAGACTGCTATTTTGCTTCGCATGCATCAGTGTAGGACTTGCTTGTGTCTTTGGGAATGAATACACATGTTATTCTCCTTGAGATAGGTACATGTTAGTGTGGGTTATTGTAATTGATATGCTCCATGGTGAATTTATGTTACTTGTCGCGATTATAACCTAATAGACTTTCATAAGGGCATCGTTGCTATTCCCGGGTCGAAGTCTTGTCTTTAGTCTTGTCGTTCTTAGCCTTGGTCTATGTATGGTTTCGAGAGGAACATTGGGTTGTCCGCTCTTGTCACTCCCCTATCCTTGCTAACTTGGATTCATGCGCGATACATTGGGTGAGCGACTGCTTGAAAGAGAGAAGAGGTTGCATAGCGATAGAGCAGTGTGGCGGAAGTGTGGGCCCATAACCCACGAGCCCCAGGATCAATGATGTCGGTGGAACAAGCACGTGTCGAGGATTGCGGTGACTGAGTGCGATATGACTTGCAGGCGGGAGTGTCCACCGTTTGAATTGCTAACGTTTCTGAATATGTTGATAACCATGTTGCAATGCTTTGATGGTGATGTTTATGTGTTGATGTGCTGACTTGATGATGACTATTGCCTGATTGCATGTCGTCTATGATGATATGATGTGATGCCTTATGGATCTAATGTACTATGATGTCGTGACGTGATGCTACTCTAAGTTGCTAAGCATGATTTGAATTCCTTTGCCTGTAAAATGTGAACTACATATGCTAAGAGACCTGAGTTGTATCTGATAAGGTTATAGTGCAACATGTTAGCTTGACTTCAGTATGTTCATATATGATGTTTGCAATGATTATTGAGCATGATGATAAATTGAGACTTGTTGAACCCATGATGTTATGTTTATAAATGCTAGTTGACATGATGTAGACCTGGTGTTTGATGATTTTAATTATTGCTTCTTCCTTAAACCTGTGGGTGAGGTCGTTGGTAGCGTGGTAGAAGAGTGGTGAAAGAGCATGAATGGTTAGGATGATCGGGGATGTTATGAGATAAGTCGCAAGAGAGAGATGTTGGTTTAGGTAAGACTGAGTGAGCTTTAGGAATTTTGCAAGGCATGATGCTGGTGATATCTTGAGAAGTGTGGGAAGTGTAAGAAATGGCCTTAAGAGAAGTGAGGATATAGTATGAGAGGGTACTCAGGCGTGAGGTTAGAGATAGAAGTGGGCTCTTAGAGGTGGATGGTTAGTGAGAGTGCTTGGTGGAATGAGGGACAAGATTGGAATATCGAAATGAATTGGGACTTCTTTTAGAGGATGTTATCTGAGTTGATGTTGGTGAGTCTAGATGAGGCGGGCCTTGACTTGAGAATTGGAACCGGGCGAGCTGGGAGTACATTTTATTTTGAGTGGTGGTGATGTGAGGATTTTCTTGCTTGTGTGAATTATTAATATGTGTTGGCATGATGTTAGGTAGCAACTATGATGAACCTGATATGGGATTACATGCTGATATGCAATATTAAAATGTAGTTGGTAGTGACAAGTGTTACCATGATATATTGATGCATTGCTATCCTACTATGTCGTTTAGAAGCATGTTATGATAAGATATATGAATCATGAAATAAGGACATGTTGCTATGTGAAAACATGATATTATATTATGAGGTGATAAAGCATGATTGTGAGTATTTTATATGATGAATATGACTTTGAGGATGAATATATATGATTTGTATATATGAGATAATGATACCAAATTTCTAAATGATTGTTATATGACATAGTGATGAGTTAAGACGATGTTTGGTGAATATGCTGACCTTCGATGACTGATATACTGTCCGACCTCCCCTTTCGCGGGATCTTAATAACATGACTTGTTGTGTTGATGTGTTGACAATGAGTTGATTCGTTGACCTTATGATGGGGATGTACCTGTTATGACCTTGGTGTGATATCGAGATGTGTGATATGATTTTGGCATAGGTGCATATTATGACCTTTAGTATGATGTGGAGACGTTGATGTGATCTTGTGGCAGTGTGCTGGCATATGTTTGAGACTTGTCATATGATGTACTCGTTGAGGATCGCTTGGTTATGTGGTTATGCATTGCATATGACTTGTGAAACTTGCTTGAATTGAGATTCGTAGATTGATTTGATTATTGAAACTAGGAAGAGAATAGGGGATTAGCCTTTAGAGGTGGATGATTCCACCTCCCAAGTTCTGAATTTGATTGTTTGGTATGTGAGAAATTGATCTGGTGGTTGGAATATTTTGACGAAATCTTGATTTGAAAGGATTTGACTTGTTTTGGTGTAAGGTTGCTTGATTAGACGTTGGATTTGAAGATTTTGAACGATTTTGGAAAAGGACCAACTTGGGTTGTAAAAGAATGAACGATACCGAAAATTTCAACGATTTTGAGGTTAATCTTTATTTTCAATTATGGAATCCTTTTTGAAACTTTTCAAAACCGGGCAACTCTATGATACTTCACGAAGTGGATACAATCATTTTATGAGGGCGCTTGTAGGGTGCTTGCTAAGACCTAGTGATGACATTGTAGAACTTTTAGAGTTGTGGCACTTCCGAAAAGTCGAAGCGAGGATGTGATAGGGGCGCTTATCGCATACTTGTCAAGGCCAATTGGAGATGTCACGACCGTGACTAGGATGTTGTGAGAATCCCGGAAGACGCAACCGAGATGATTACAAGATTCTGGACATGGTCCTTGGACTCATCAATTTCAAACTTCATCCCCTACTTTATTTTAGTTTTAGTCTCGGGGACGAGACTTGTTTTTAGAGGTGGATGATGTAAAGGCCCGGATTCTTAAATAATAAATTTCAATAAATAATATAAATGGATTTAAGTCGGAAAAAAAAAAGATAAAGTAAAATAAAAAAATTCGGATATTTCAAGAAAAAAAAAAACTCGTCCTTAATTTCCTAAATCGAAATTGAAATTCTTAAAACGAGTTCCGGCATTATTTAATTAGAAATTTAAATTACGTTATACTATGCTTTTATGTATCGAAAATTTGAGAATAATATTTGGAGTCTTATATTAAATTCGGATTTGAAAAATTAAGAAGTATTTTAAACGGGTCGGGATAAGGTCGAGTGAGCGGGTTTCAGATTTATATTCCGGGTGTTTGACGTTGGAGTTTTGGGATCACTTTAGTTCCATTTCTTTTCTCCTTTCTCTTTCCCATTTCTCCCTCTCGTTCAGAACTTGGTTGAGGCGTGCCTCCTTCCCTCACAACACAGCTTGCATATTTGTTGTTTTGTGACATTCAGGATAGAATCCAGTCAATCCACCCTCTTCTCTCTCCCTATTGTCTGCAATTTGCCAGAAATACCATTCGCTCTCAAACCCACAAAATAATCCTTCCCCCCTCTCTCACCATTGCCCTCTGCAAAACTCAAGAACCCACAAAGAAAACCCCAAGCCCTGTCTCGCCTCTTACCACCGATATCACCCTGCCACCACTGCACCTCCAAGCAGCCTCCTCCGTTCTTTCAGACTCCACCACCCAGCAGCTCCTCCCCCCTGTCACTCCCCGTCGCCGTGCCCAGCAGCCACCGGCAGACCCTCCCTAGTCGTCCTCGTCGTCGCCGTGAAGAAGCCGAGCTCCAACAGCTCCCATTCCCTCCTCTTCTTTAGACGAGCAATAGCCACCGTTCCGCCTCTCTCCGACATCCAGAAACTGCCCCGGAGCCGCCGGCGCCACCGCGAGCTCCCTCCCCTGTTCCTTACGATTCGAACTCGGCTCAGAGCAACCCCTCCCTCCATCATTGACGCCGGTTACAGACCCTTGCCGGAAACGCTTCCCCGTCGCTCGGTAAAACCCTCCTCCTCCCTTCCTACTTACTCTCGCTTCTTTCCTGTTGAGTGGGTTGGGGTCGGAATTAGGCTGTCGGTCTTTTGGGCGGGGCTTGGTCGGAGACGGGCCATCGGTGGCCGGAGGGTTCCCTCCTCCGTCGCCTTTCCATTCCAGATCTATTCTTCGAAGGAGGGAGACGGCTCATTCCTTCTTTCCTTTTGGGCTTCAGTGTGGGCCGGACCCGTTTCCTTACCGGGTTATATCATTTGGGAAACGGATTGGGCATAAGTGGTATATGAGACCCGGATTCCCTACTCTTCAGATCTACTGAGCTTTAGGCGGGTTCTCTCTTTTGGACCGGGTTGGGATTTACTTTGGGCCGATGGGTATTGTTGGGTTTGGTGGTTATGTTGTTAGTTATTATTATATTATACATATATACCGTTTTGTGGAAATTGGTTTTCGGAAGTTATAATATATTATGACATTATTTTAAAGGTAATATTAGTAGAATAGGTATTTTGTGATATTCTAAATAGGTGATTTTGGGAATTTTTGAAATAAACTATTAATAAAAATAGTTGGTATTTGTGATGATTATATATATTGATGGGAAATTCTTTAAAAAGAGATTTACAAGTTTTAGTAAATGTCTTTAAAGATTTGTTGTTTAAAACCAAAATGTCTGAATTATTTCTATCATATGATTTTGAGATATTAGCTTTAAGGTTTAAATGATAAATATCGGAATTTGGCCAACTATGATTTGAGAAATTATTTTGAATACTAGTTGACTTAACCTGATATCTAAGAGTGTGAAAATATTGTTGGTAGGATTTATCGATGGGTTTGATTGGAAATAAAATGATTTTGATTGATGTTGATCATATCGGAAAGGTTTTGGAAAACGGTTTCACTATCGGTTGGTTTTGAGTATGTTGAGAACTTGGGTTTCGTATGTATGAATATCGGTCCCGTAGCTTATGGAATTGACTTGATGATAGGTGTGTATTGCTTTTGGACTTGCATTTGGGCCCTTGCTTGTGTTATATTGCTGTTCTGCATCTTGAGGTAAGTCTCTTCGGAGCTTACTCAGATTGAATAGAGCTATTCCCTGCTATAGGTGCATGATATACTAGGTGTTGCATTCATGACCAGCATGCCATGTAGTACCATGCTAGGTTGCATTGATCGTTGAGCATTCTATTTCTCTATGTGTATGTAAACAGAACGGCCGTTATCTGTGATAGTCCTAGAAGTCTTTGCTAGGGTCATAGGGTAGCCCAGCCTCATCGGGTACCCTGAGTCAATCGAGTACTTCCTTATATTATGATATGCCTGCGGGCTTTATTGTGGAGCGGGTTAGGCATGCGTGCCGCCCTATTATGAATGAATGCATTCACGAGCTGGCCAGTCTCCGCCTGTCGGAAGGGGTGGAGGTAGGAGAGGGATATGCCACTTGGCATTGTCTTGGGGCCTTTACAGTATTCTGCACATTATTATGAACTAGGAGCATGCTAGTGTGTTTGAATTTCGTATTGCATTAGAGCATCTTTATTAGGTATAGCGTATATGTGTGCTTATGGTTGGGATGCAGAGTTAAGTGGGCATCGATCTGATCCCGCCCCAAATCAATTTTTTAGGAATTATTTATGTTCATCCTATCGGTGCTGTTTGCTTATTGCGCGGGTCATTTTGTCGGCGGAGAGTGCGCGCTGGAGTTATAGACTTCACCAGACTTTGATTATATTGTTTTGGATTTATAATTTTGACTCCGTTTTGACCCGGCCCCGCCGTGGCACTTGTATCTGTACTTTACTTCCGCTTTACTTCCGTTGAAATGGTTTCCGCGACATAGTCTTAGGACAGGTTAAGGGTACCCAACGGCCCTTCGAGGTTTTAGGGTTTGAAATCCCTCTTTCTACAAATCTTAAAATGAGTTTGAAACCTTGACCCGTACCTGGATTGCAAGATCCGAACAAGGGGTTTTATCCCTTGAAACGTAACCCAGAAATTATAATTCTGGGCCGTTACATTGGGCATGTTCGACGAGGTGGACGCTGTTCGGACAGTCCTTCTCCCGGATGCCGAGGAGGTCAGGAAGGGGGTTATCCTTGGCGCCATGTTCGCGACAGAGAAGCCGAATAAGTTCGTCGACGACTTCATCATCCTCTGCACTTGATCCGGATCGAGGGGCTTCTTCGACCGTCCAAAACTGAACATGCTCATTCACACACATATGTGTCCAGTTAAGATAGTTGTGTGTCCAGTTAAGATAGTTGTGTGTCCAGTTAAGATAGTTGTGTGTCCAGTTAAGATAGTTGTGTGTCCAGTGACTGTAGTTGTGTGTCCAGTTAATATAGTTATGTGTCCAGTTACTAGTGTTGTGTGTCCAGTGTATATATCTATATGTCCAATGGAATTTAGGCAAGAGTCCAGTTAAGTTGTACGTATTGGGTCACATACCTTTCCCCAGCTACGTGTATGACGCACTGCGTTTTTGGCTGACCGCCTCGTTCAGCGAGCACGTGTGCTCGTCCACAAGCTTTCGGATATTCCATAACCCCGTTCCCTTGTAAGTCGAAGCCCGACATGACCACTTGCACTTGGGAGCAGGGCACCCTACAACATACAAGGTCGTCGTTGACTTCTTCACCTTCGTCGTGAAGTAGCGAGTCAGACCCGCCCACGCTACGAGTTCCTGCACATCCTCCTTCCTCCGAAACGTTTGTCCCTCCCGGAGCTTAATACCACATTGGCTGGTATCCAATGGGTTCCCCGTCATCATTGGTTCACTTTCAGCAGGCTTCGGAGAAGCGGTCGACTTCCATTTTCATCTTTCGTATGCTTCCTCGACTTCCCTCACCGCTCGCTCCGCCTCATAATCCCATGACTAAGACTTCGTCGGACCAGAACTACCGTGTTCAGCTTGAACCACTTTTGGGATTGCATCATCTTCGTCGGAGGAGCTACCAAGGTCAATGGCTCCATCTTCCACGTCACTGCTGACATATATGACCTGCTTCCCTTTATTCACTGCGTCGGCATTCTTTTCCATCTTCGCAAACTCCAACTCCAACTCCTCACTTGTCCCTAACTGGTCAGAAGTCACTTTTAATTGGACGGTTGTTTGTGTTAACTAGACATCCGATGATTCCAACTGGACATCCTTTTGGTTTACCTCGGCAATTTTTTCTCCCAAATCTTCGTCTTCTCTGTCAAGCCCCACGGGGAGATCTGTATTTTGGGTGATCTTCTTGGGTCACGGGCGGACCAGTTAACACCACTACAACATCCTCCAAGCCTGCAGGAGACAAACCACCACCGTCTGAGTCATCCGTTGTAGATCCTTGTGCTTCGGGCACGTCTCCACCAACCTTGTGTCGCAGGGAGACATTGAGGTCGATAGGCCAATTTCGTTCTCCAGACAGCCCGTTTACAAACTTGTAGGCCTCCAAATCTTCGTCATCCCCGATAGCAAACGACCTGGACCCTTTCTTCTTTGGCTTTACATATGTGAGCTCCACATCATTCCTCCTCCCATCGACATTAAACTTGTCCGTCACCTGTTTCTTCAGCTTTACATAGTCAATCCTTTCGTCCACCACCATGGCTTTCTGGCTCCTTGTTCCCGTGAAGACCCAAGTGCCGCCTTCACACGCCCACCATCCTCCAAACAATAAAGTGATACAAACTGATGATTTTTCCCCTGTTGTATTTCATAGGGAGACAAAAATTAATTTGTATCGGCGATATTTACATATGAACAACACATACCAAACATAGAGAGAACACTTACCCATTTTATGTCCGATTAGAGGATTGTCCAGTAAATTCCAACACCTGTCCAGTGGGTACGATTTAACCGTCCAGTGAAAAGTGGCTTCGTACAAGTAAACCGTTTACTGAACCCATGCCCACTTGCTTCTTCTTCAATGGATTCTCTCTCTTTCTTCAGATTTTGTGAATAAAAGTGACGCCCAGAATTTCTCTGATCTCTTTATATAGACCACGCATCATTTGACACCTACCCTCTTTCTTCACTCCAACGCCGGCCATTCCCCTTCTTCAAGTTCCATTTCCCCTGCAATTCATTAATGTGAACTAATGATTTTCCTCAAACAATCTTCAAAGCTTATATACCCTCCCCCTCCTCCCTCCCTTTTCCCTTTTTTTTTTGGCGCCATCCCTAGGCGGGAACAATTGGCTCCCTCCTTTTTACTGTACCCAGCTGCTTCTTCTCTCTCCCTCTATCTACCCGTCTTTTCAATATTGATCAGGATTTTCACACTCTCTCTCTCTCACACAGACACACACACTCTCTCTCTCTCTCTCTCTCTCTCTCTCTCTCTCTCTCTCTCTCTCTGTCTTTTCCTCGCTTTTCCGTCTCTCTCTCTCCCTCTCTCAATTGTCCAGCTGTCATACTCACACTGTCCAGTCCCCCCCCCCCACTTACCTGCTATCGGTTGAGCCAAAAATCCGGATATCCGGATTTTAGCAAATTTTTTCCGGATGGGGTTATGTGTGCAAGGGTTTCACCCAAATTGGTTATTTTAGCAAATTTGCCTTATACATAATGTAATTGAAAAAAATTTCAAATACAATAAATGAAACTATATATAATTTTCAAATTAAATTTATTTAGATAAATTTAATTAATTAATTAAATTTGTATAAATATCCTATAAAAGTAAAAATTTTAAAATTTTGCATTAGAGGATTATAATATTATATGTAGTGGTGTGTATAAAAAAACACATTATAAATTCATATGTAAATTAGAGGATTATAAATAGTAATGTTATAGAATACTTACTGTAACGGCCCGGAATTATGATTTCCGGGTTACGTTTCAAGGGATAAAACCCCTTGTTCGGATCTTGCAATTCAGGTACGGGTTGAGTTTTAAAACAAAATATTTGTACTAAAAGAAGGGATTTCGAACCCTTAAAGATCGCGGATCCATTGGAGATCAAATACCTGCCTTAGTCTAATCGTGAAATCGAGCGAAAGCAAAAATAAGGTTGAGTTTAAATACCATCCGAAAGGGAGTATTAAAAGAGAGGAAGTGTGGTGGTCTCTCAACCTCTCGATCTAACGCCAAAAGTCTGAACCCGCCAAGCATCCACATAAGCAACGATAACGGCTAGTGATTACCTGAATCTAAAAAAAATGAGGGGGATCTGGGTCAATCATCAGGTCACTCATGCGCGTATGTAAACACACTCTGAGAGGCATATAATAAGCATCCTACTCTTAAGATGAAATGCGTAATGCCATGCGTAAATTAAATCACGTATATATATTGACAGTTTAATATAATGCAGAAAGCGATAAATGGATCCACACAGAATGCCAAATGGCATGTCCCTCTCGTCCCTCCACCCCTTTTCAATAGGACGGAGACTGGCCAGTTCGGTGCTATAGCATAGCAAATTCCTCGTGGTGGTGCACGACCCACGGCATCATCATATCATATCATCTCATCGCTTGCCCGATGGTGCTGGGCTATCATATCATGCTCATATAGACTCGATTGACTCAGGGTACCCGATGAGGCCGGGCTACCCTATGACCATAGCAAAGACTCTAGGACTATCACAGATAACGGCCGTTCTCTTGCAAGGACATATAGCAATCATATGACTTTCATTTTAGTTCCTAAGCATGATTCTAAGTCGTATGGTGCATGGACACTAGCCTACTATATAACACCCAGTGCATAGAGCGCCCATCATGAGTAAGTTCAAAGAACTTACCTGGAGTAGCAGATCAGCAAGATGAAAAGCAGCAAGATATAAGCAAGCAGGTTACAGATCACCTAGCAATTATTAATAAATATGCATAAGTAAACTGCACACAACGGGATCCATTTACCACTACCAAACATGCTCATCAATCCCTTAATCATAGCATCATCAGCATCCTTTATCTCAACTTATCTCAACATCTTATATCATCTTATTCCATTGTCATTTCCATAACTGGCTCAATCATATTTCAATCCATATAATCTTACTAGCTAGTCCGGTTGTTAGTCAAACAATTACTTCAAAATTTATACTTAGCCATTTCTAATTCATAAAATATTTAATCTTTAAAACTACTTCCAAAAATCCGATTAAATAATTCTGGCATACTTTACTTTAATTAAAATCATCCTTCTAGGGACTTAATAATTTTCAACCGTTATTAAATAATTCAATTTATATACTTTAAAACCGAGCCCTTTTAAATATCGACACACAAATCAATTTCTAAATAATCAATTATCGGTTATCGGTTGAACATTTAATTAATAAGTTAATTAATTAAATAAATAACGAATAAATCTGAACCGAACCAACGTTTTAACCCAAACCGAACCCGCTAAACCTCAACCAACCCGGTTCAATAACAATCAAATAATATAAATTTAAGGAGGTGGCACCCACGTTTGCTGACTGGGCAGGGAATGGAGCCCACGCCGCTGCTTCTCCTTCTTCTTCCTCCGAGTTGAGCTCCCGCCTGCGCGGCCATGGCGATCGACGCCAAGCTCGCGGCTGCAGCTGCGCTCAGACTCGCCGCCTCTCCCTCGCTCACCCTCCCCAGCTCCGACCTACCTTCTCGCCGGGCTCGAGCTCACCTCTCACGCCTTGCTCGCGCAGCTCCCACTCAAAGACACGAAGCCGCGCCCGACCTCGCCGCTCTCGAACTCGCCGGAGCTCTCGAGCTCGCCCAAGCTTCCCGCACTCAGCTATCGCTCACTCTCCCCAACTAAACTAAGCGGAAAAGGAAGAACGAACAGAAACAAGGAAAGGAGGGAAGGTTCGAGAGCTCACCGAGGTGTTCGCGGGTGTCGGAGCTTCAAACGGAGTTCTAGCTGTCGTCGGAGGCTCTCGATGGCTCCTCGGACCTGCGTCGGATGTGGGTAAGTGCGATGGTAGGGCTCGAGAGTGGTTTGGATCGGAAACGAAGGAGAATGGCTTACCAGAAGGTTGTCTCGAGCTTGAATGGGCGGTGGACCGTCGGTGGCTCGGTGGTGGCGTTGAGAGCTCCTTGGGCTGCCTTGGGGCACTGGTAGACGTCGAGGGAGGTGTGGGGTGGTGCTTTTGCTGCTGCCCTTGGAGAAAGGAGGACGGAGGTGCTCGGCGGTGGTGATCCAAGGAGTGTAGATAGGAGGAAGGTGATGGATGTAGCCATGTAGGTGGAGTGACGGTGACGGGGTGATGTCGATGAGTGAATGACAAGGTGAGGGGGTGGGTTGAATTTGAAGGGTAAGGTGAGTGATGGGAGTGGGTGAGGTTTGAGTGTTAAATTGGTTAAAATCAATACCCGGAAATAAATTCCGAATACGCGAATTTGAATCCCGTAATTAGTGTTCGAATGTTAGTTACCCGACTCTCGCTTTCTCGATCAATTAGATTTTTTTTTTTTTAAAAAAGAAGGGGATATCACCATTCAATAATTATTTTGAATTTTCGAGATAAAACGACGGAAATTGTTCATTAAATCTATACTCCGGTCGGAATCCGCTAAACAAGTTTTAAAACCGATTTAATTTCATTTTTAATTCTCTTATTCCAGAAAATTAGGATTTGAAAATCCGAGCCTTTACATCATCCACCTCTAAAAACAAGTCTCGTCCCCGAGACTAAAATCATTTTAAAGAAAACAGGGGATTGATGTTTTAAATTAGTGAGTCCAAGGATCATGTCATTGATCCCGTAAGCACCTCACAAGTGCCCCTATGAGATCCTCACAGTACCGTTGTCGTGATCATAATATCCCCAATAAATCGTAGTAAGAATGTAATATGGGCCCCTACCACATCCTTAATTCGACTTCTCGGTCATATCATAACTCAAAAAGCATTACAACATCTCCACTAGGTCTTAGCAAGCAATCTATAAGGGCCCCTATAAAATGTCTGTATCCACTTCGTGGGAGTCATAATGCAAGCTCGGTTAGAAAATTTCAAGAGGTTCCATAGTTTGAAAAGTTTTGGTCTCAAAATCATTGAAGTTATCGATCGCGTTTGATTTCTCAAAACCCAAGTTAGTCGTTTTTAAACACCATTTAAAATTCCCTAACCCGATGTTAGTCAAGCAATTTCCAAATCTCAGGAGGTGGAATCATCCACCTCTAAAGGGCTAATCCTATATTCTCTTCCTAGTTTCCGAATCAAAACAATCATCATTCTCAACTCAACATGAACAAAAGTAAACCAACTCATCGACTCATAACATCATCAGCCACCTCTCGTGTGGCAAATCTTAACATCAATCATGATAATCTCAACTAGTCAACATCTCAACCGCATAGCATGTTTACCCATAAGATAAATCATACCATCCATTCAGAACATGCCAAAAGCAATAACAAAATCTCAACATCATACCACGAGCCATACGGCATATCTACATCATACTGAAGGCATCGCAACTTCGTGATCGAATTCTCATAACTTATCATGCAAGCACACATGTCAAGAGATCAATGAGCTAGGTGTCACGGGGTTAGTATGTCAGTACACATCAATTCTCACAATCGCATAACATCGCACTACAAGTATAACCAGTCATAGCAGATTTATCATGTCAACATATCAACACATCAAAGTCATGCTATTAAGATTCAGAAAAGGAAGATCAAGTAGTATATAAATCACCAACATGTCAGCATGCTCTGAAAGACATCACCTCAACTCATCACAATATCGAATGACGATAATTTAGTAACCAGGCACCATTAAGTCATGTTCATCATTTAACGTATCAATAATCATGCTTAACTATGTAATACAACATCATGCTTTCATATAATAACACATCATTATCTCATATATCTTGTCGTAACACATCCTAACATTCTTTTATAACAACATAACAGGATAGCAAATCGTCAATATATCATGATAGCATTTGTCACTTTCACTAGATTTCAATATTGCATATCAACATGTAGTATTGTTCCATACCAAGTTCATCATGGTCGCTATCTAACATCATGCCAGTACATATTTACAAGTCATGTAAGCAAGAAAATTCCCAAATTATCATCAGTACGTCAACAAGTCTCAATTTGCTATTATGCTCAAAATTATTGCAAAACATCATATATGAACATAGTCAATTCAAGCTAGCAACTTTCATCATAACCTTATCAGATACCAATTCAAGTTCCTTAGCATTCGCAGTTCATACTTTTATAGACAAAGGAATTTAGATCATGCTTAACAACTCACATTAGCAACACATCAAGACATCATGGTATATAAGAACTGCAAGGCATTGAATCATATAATCATAATCAATGGACCCTCAGGAACCATTCATTACCAAGTCAGCACATCAACACGTAAATTTCATCGTCAGGTCAGTGCAATATCGCCATCAACTAATTTCGAAGGATTAAGAGTTAGAACGGAGAACACTCCCGCTCGCAAGTCATAGCGTACTCAGTAATCGTCATCATCAAAACGTGCTTGTCCTGCCGAAATCGTTTATCTTGAGGCTCGTGGGTAATGGGCACACGCCTTCGCGGCGTTGCTCTATCGCTATCAGACTTCCCATTTCCTCTTTCATGTCGTCAATCGTCCAACGTGTCGTGTAGGAGTTCAAGTTAGCGAAGATAGGGGAGGGACAAGAGCGGACAACCCAATGTTCCTTTCGGAACGAACACACACCAACCCTAAGGATGACAACTAGAGACGAAACTCTGACCTGAGAATAGCAACGATGCCCTTATGGAAGTCCATTAAGTTATAATCGCGACAAGCAAACACGAATTCATTATGGAGCATATCAATCACGCTAATCCACACTAACAGGTACCTATTTCAGAGGAGCAACATTCGTATTCATTTCCAACGACACGATCGATTCCTATACTGATGCATGCGAGACAAGATAATAGTCTATTATTCCATGAAAGCAGTTATGCCTAGCAATTTATGCGGAATCAAGAATGAGCATGCAGGATTCGAGGTCATGTGGGATTTAACGACGATGACGAGTATGGTGTATATGAACGAATGCACAAGCATGGTGTACGCATCAATAGGTGAGGTCAAATATGGCATGGCAAGGTGTAACATAACAACTAGATTAAGCGTCATACGAGAACATATAGGAGCAACCTAGTAACTATCTCATCCAAACACACTGGTCATATAATAGGTCAAGCATGGCACGTAATCATATGATGAGATACATTTAGAAAGCACATGTCCTACATGATACTAGCGACACATATAAAGGTACAATAGTTATCACATCATAGAACAGGTACAATATGTAATCATTTAGCGAGTCATACTAGAAATCATAAGCCCTACGGGATACTACTAGCACATATCGAATCATGACCACAATCAAGGTAACTCGCCTAAATTCATTGTAACATTTATGCGTCATACATATGCAAAATGATATAACGTGGTGTGTAATCATGCGAGGTGCCAAGTCATACATCTATGCCAACACTACAGGAATTCATAAGGTAATAGGGGAAACACTACCGAGTGATAACATGTAAGCATACCAGGATAAACCACCACATAAAGCAATTGATCATCGAATTCAACATCAATCTAATTTACATGAGTAAGATATTTCAAGGTGATGGAAAGAGGAAAGGATCACACTATGAGGGACCTAGCTCGAGAGAGAATCAGTAATAATGCAAGCAAGGTATGTATTCCAACTCAACAACCATTTTAATAAGGCATGCATTTACCAAGACATCACGTTAAATAGCATGATCACAATTGAACTAATAATTTAGTCAACAAACCAAGGGTAACATCGACTAATCATGCAGGGAAGATCATCTTACGACATTCATACAAGGGAAATGTAGCACACTATCATGGGCCTAATCTAGGGGAAGACAATAACTATATACATACACTTATCATGCAATTCATGCTTCAAATCAGCCGTTAGTACGATCAATACAACAAGTCAATTAGACATGCGAAGGCGACATATAATGAGGACAGGAAGCAAGGTGCAACATGGGACCTAATCAATGGGGCAAGCATGGGCACAAGATGTCATACAACCACGAATTTACATTTAGGATCGTCATCTTAACATGTACTGGAAATTACGTATCATATACGGCATGCTGATATCAAGTTATAACACATAATCATCAAGTATGGAAGTCACTCTATCATGATACAAGACCTGAACAATCACACTATCATGAACCTATTTACAGGGAGAACATTAATCATGCGGCTTCCTAACACGTGATATTTACATTCATGCAGTAGTATGACGGTGCAACATACCGAGTAGGGCATGCTGGGATGATAGACACGTAACATGTGTAACTTGGACTCACACAATGGCCATCATGAAGTCATAAACATTAAAGCATGCATTCATCAAGACTCAATTATACCACGTATTCCCCATCCAACGCAACTAATCACACAACAATATCAAGTGCAAACAACCAACAGTCGTTAATCTGACGAATACAAAATAGATGGGCATGTTGTAGATTCTTGTCATAAAACGAGTAATAAGCATCAAGGCGTCATCCACTAGTATGCTAAAGATATCATTTACAGGCATTCAGACGAAGAAGAGTTTATCACACTATCATGGACCTAACCCAGGAGAAAACAATTATCATGTAGGTTTATATCATGTGGTTTATACGCTTCCAATCAATCATTAGTACAACTAATACAATAAGTCAAGTAGGCATGCTATGGCAACGTAATCACGATAGAGAGTGAGACATAACACAAGACTTGATCAATGTAACTAATCACAGATGTAATAACATGAGCAACATTTTACAAATAAGCATTTTGCAAGATACATGCAGGAGGTTACAAAATCATGTCATGCAATTCAGAGAGAGTCACCATTACAACTGGATAGAGATCCCTAAGGGCAACCATTGACCTTCCCCAACTTACTCATCACCCCTATTTCTTGTGGGACCTGGGTACGTACGACTCTTTGTGGCAAGAAAACCTCGGTTGATCATCATAAGAATCAAGGAAGACAACCCCAAAACACCTTACTTTTGACTCAAAATGACATCAAGAACTACCTTCCAATACTCAATCAGACAACCTTCATATACATACATGAGTTTATGACGCAATGTGTTTACCAACCCGATTCCCATGAAAGATACCGACATCCGGGAGAAAGACTCGATAGAAGCATCAAAGGGTTAACAAACATAGTAGAATGAGATATTTCACACAAGCTGGGTTGACCACATAGAATTAAGGTTACTCCCACTATCTCGTTTGTACGGATCAGTCGATACACATTTAATTGTTAGGCATACCAATCAGACCTTAGCATATCAAGCACTCAACATAGAATTAATCAATGACAATTATAATGACCTCCTTCGAGGGAGATCGTACTCAGTCTCAATATATAAAGCACATCAAGCTATCTAATGTCGCTCTTCAAGGAGCGACTGACCGGAGGGGCAAAAACCTCGCGATCCTACCTAACTCGCCACTCCAACCACCTTGATGCAAATTCCTTGGAGTCTTCCGGACCCTCTGTAAAGAGCAAGCTAGTATTTTGCCTACCGTTCCCAACTACACACAATAGGGGTGGTTTAGCGCCTTTACTACCCACTCGCGTCCCCATTTGGTCGATTTTCCTCAATTATTACAAGTCGAGTTCATTACTTAATCCAATTTTGGTTAGGCATCTTAAGTTCATTTTGCCCCTTTAAATCCTTTTCAAAAAGTCCTTGAAACTCGTGGGCGGTTTTCAAAACTTACACTCGACCCTTGTGTACCCGAATTGCACAACCTGAGCTCTGATACCATCTTTGTAACGGCCCGGAATTATGATTTCCGGGTTACGTTTCAAGGGATAAAACCCCTTGTTCGGATCTTGCAATTCAGGTACGGGTTGAGTTTTAAAACAAAATATTTGTACTAAAAGAAGGGATTTCGAACCCTTAAAGATCGCGGATCCATTGGAGATCAAATACCTGCCTTAGTCTAATCGTGAAATCGAGCGAAAGCAAAAATAAGGTTGAGTTTAAATACCATCCGAAAGGGAGTATTAAAAGAGAGGAAGTGTGGTGGTCTCTCAACCTCTCGATCTAACGCCAAAAGTCTGAACCCGCCAAGCATCCACATAAGCAACGATAACGGCTAGTGATTACCTGAATCTAAAAAAAATGAGGGGGATCTGGGTCAATCATCAGGTCACTCATGCGCGTATGTAAACACACTCTGAGAGGCATATAATAAGCATCCTACTCTTAAGATGAAATGCGTAATGCCATGCGTAAATTAAATCACGTATATATATTGACAGTTTAATATAATGCAGAAAGCGATAAATGGATCCACACAGAATGCCAAATGGCATGTCCCTCTCGTCCCTCCACCCCTTTTCAATAGGACGGAGACTGGCCAGTTCGGTGCTATAGCATAGCAAATTCCTCGTGGTGGTGCACGACCCACGGCATCATCATATCATATCATCTCATCGCTTGCCCGATGGTGCTGGGCTATCATATCATGCTCATATAGACTCGATTGACTCAGGGTACCCGATGAGGCCGGGCTACCCTATGACCATAGCAAAGACTCTAGGACTATCACAGATAACGGCCGTTCTCTTGCAAGGACATATAGCAATCATATGACTTTCATTTTAGTTCCTAAGCATGATTCTAAGTCGTATGGTGCATGGACACTAGCCTACTATATAACACCCAGTGCATAGAGCGCCCATCATGAGTAAGTTCAAAGAACTTACCTGGAGTAGCAGATCAGCAAGATGAAAAGCAGCAAGATATAAGCAAGCAGGTTACAGATCACCTAGCAATTATTAATAAATATGCATAAGTAAACTGCACACAACGGGATCCATTTACCACTACCAAACATGCTCATCAATCCCTTAATCATAGCATCATCAGCATCCTTTATCTCAACTTATCTCAACATCTTATATCATCTTATTCCATTGTCATTTCCATAACTGGCTCAATCATATTTCAATCCATATAATCTTACTAGCTAGTCCGGTTGTTAGTCAAACAATTACTTCAAAATTTATACTTAGCCATTTCTAATTCATAAAATATTTAATCTTTAAAACTACTTCCAAAAATCCGATTAAATAATTCTGGCATACTTTACTTTAATTAAAATCATCCTTCTAGGGACTTAATAATTTTCAACCGTTATTAAATAATTCAATTTATATACTTTAAAACCGAGCCCTTTTAAATATCGACACACAAATCAATTTCTAAATAATCAATTATCGGTTATCGGTTGAACATTTAATTAATAAGTTAATTAATTAAATAAATAACGAATAAATCTGAACCGAACCAACGTTTTAACCCAAACCGAACCCGCTAAACCTCAACCAACCCGGTTCAATAACAATCAAATAATATAAATTTAAGGAGGTGGCACCCACGTTTGCTGACTGGGCAGGGAATGGAGCCCACGCCGCTGCTTCTCCTTCTTCTTCCTCCGAGTTGAGCTCCCGCCTGCGCGGCCATGGCGATCGACGCCAAGCTCGCGGCTGCAGCTGCGCTCAGACTCGCCGCCTCTCCCTCGCTCACCCTCCCCAGCTCCGACCTACCTTCTCGCCGGGCTCGAGCTCACCTCTCACGCCTTGCTCGCGCAGCTCCCACTCAAAGACACGAAGCCGCGCCCGACCTCGCCGCTCTCGAACTCGCCGGAGCTCTCGAGCTCGCCCAAGCTTCCCGCACTCAGCTATCGCTCACTCTCCCCAACTAAACTAAGCGGAAAAGGAAGAACGAACAGAAACAAGGAAAGGAGGGAAGGTTCGAGAGCTCACCGAGGTGTTCGCGGGTGTCGGAGCTTCAAACGGAGTTCTAGCTGTCGTCGGAGGCTCTCGATGGCTCCTCGGACCTGCGTCGGATGTGGGTAAGTGCGATGGTAGGGCTCGAGAGTGGTTTGGATCGGAAACGAAGGAGAATGGCTTACCAGAAGGTTGTCTCGAGCTTGAATGGGCGGTGGACCGTCGGTGGCTCGGTGGTGGCGTTGAGAGCTCCTTGGGCTGCCTTGGGGCACTGGTAGACGTCGAGGGAGGTGTGGGGTGGTGCTTTTGCTGCTGCCCTTGGAGAAAGGAGGACGGAGGTGCTCGGCGGTGGTGATCCAAGGAGTGTAGATAGGAGGAAGGTGATGGATGTAGCCATGTAGGTGGAGTGACGGTGACGGGGTGATGTCGATGAGTGAATGACAAGGTGAGGGGGTGGGTTGAATTTGAAGGGTAAGGTGAGTGATGGGAGTGGGTGAGGTTTGAGTGTTAAATTGGTTAAAATCAATACCCGGAAATAAATTCCGAATACGCGAATTTGAATCCCGTAATTAGTGTTCGAATGTTAGTTACCCGACTCTCGCTTTCTCGATCAATTAGATTTTTTTTTTTTTAAAAAAGAAGGGGATATCACCATTCAATAATTATTTTGAATTTTCGAGATAAAACGACGGAAATTGTTCATTAAATCTATACTCCGGTCGGAATCCGCTAAACAAGTTTTAAAACCGATTTAATTTCATTTTTAATTCTCTTATTCCAGAAAATTAGGATTTGAAAATCCGAGCCTTTACACTTACGTTATGGTAATACACTAAGACCAAAAATGAAAATCTCACTCTCAACTCTCAATTTTATTTAATATATTTAATTATAAAATTTTATATATTTTGAAATAATTTATTTATCTATACATCTTTTTTTAATTTCTATACCACTTATATATTCAAATATATATTTTTTATTTTGTTAAATCGATTATCTATAAAAATTATAACAATATATCTTATTCTCAATCTCAAATCTTGATTTTCGATCACAGTCTCAATCTCAAATATCGATCTCAACCATTAACTCAATCTCAAATATCAAACCTCACTCTCAATTCTCAAATATAAAATCTCAATATCAAAAGTCGATTTTGATCTTAATCTTGATTTCAAATCTCAATGACAAATCTTAAATTGCGATCTCTATCTCAAATCTCGATCTCAAACTTAATCTCGATCTCAAACTTAATCTCAATCTCAAATATCAAACCCCACTCTCAATTCTCAAATATAAAATCTCAATATCAAATGTCGATCTTGATCTTAATCTTGATTTCAAATCTCAATGACAAATCTCAAAACTATGTTGATTAAATTAAACTACATCGATCAATCAAAGTACTCTCTTGATGAATCGAGAAATATATATTTAATAAACTTCGCATCGTAGTTTAAATATTAAAAAAAATTGATCAAAATAAACTACCTTGATCGATCAAAATACCCTAAACCCCAAACCCCAAACCCTAAACCCTAAATCATATCTACATCATTTATACCGCTTCCAGGATTCGAAAGCATGTTTATGAAATCTCAAATATCTTTCTCAAACTTAATCTCAATCTCAAATATCAACTCTCACTCTCAATTCTCAAATATAAAATCTCAATATCAAAAGTCGATCTTGATCTTATTCTTAATTTCAAATCTCAATGACAAATCTCAAATCGCGAGCTCAATCTCAAATCGTGATCTCAGTCTCAAATCTCGATTCAAACTTAATCTCAATTCCTCAAATATTAAATCTCACTCTCAATTCTCAAAAATATAATATAAAATCTCAATATTAAATGGCTATCTTGATGTTAATCTTGATTTAGAATCTCAATGACAAATCTCAAAATTGTTGATCTTAATCTTGATTTCAAATCTCAATGAAAAATCTCAAAACTATGTTGATCAAATTAAACTACCTCGATCAATCAAAGTACAAAACTATATTTTATGAATCTGAATTATCTTTGCTAGCTTTTTAAGTTTACAAATTTTGATAAAAAAAAAACTTATTACGTGTAGGGTGCTGATTTGGAATAAAAAAAAGTGTGGAAAATTATTAAAGACTTAAGGGTGTTGATTTTAACAAAAACAATGAAGTATAGATGACTACATAGCAATCATGAAAAACCATTTTTTTATAAAAAAAAAACAGCCAAAAACAATTTTTGTATGGGTGGGAAGAGATATTGATCGTTCGTTTACATTGATCTAACAACCAACATTAAAATCCATGTGAACTACTCTCCACTAATACAATTTTATGTATTTTTTTTAAAGAGCTCTTTTTCAATTTCCAAAGCAATGCTGCAGGAAAAAAGAAGATTCGTTGGCGGATAGCCGAGCGGCTTGCTGCTCCTTTAATATTATCCCTTAACGTTATTAATAAACACATGGAACTTAATTATTTAGAATATACACATGTAAATTCAAAATATAATTATAATTAACTTGATTACATGGCATAAGGAAGAAGAAGACAGGTCCGGTTCGGCTTCTTTATACATTTATTTGTGTAATCTTTATTTTTAAAATTTTTATAACACTTATATATTCAAATAAAATTGTATATTCACATCCTAGAAAAAACCCAAATTTTAGTTATATATTCACATCGTGATCGTCCGTTTGAATCAATCTAATGGCCCACAATCTAGATCCTTGTTAAGTATTGTCCACCAATACTAGAAATTATATTATATTATATTATATATATATATATATATATATATATATATATATATATATATATATATATATATATATATAAAGTGACCACTTTTTTGGAGAAGTCCTATGTAGCAGCCTGCGGGTAGATTCGCGGTCTGCTTCTCCCTTCTCCATTGACCTAGGTAATGTCACTAAAAAATAGCTGGTGAAATAAGCAACAAGAATAGATGGCATAGCAGTATGATGTTTACTTGACCTGCTCTTTGATCTACAGTTCGATTCTTAGTAGAGGCAAGTATTTATTTGTTAAATGTTTGACTTTTTTTTTTTTTTAAAAAAAGAGACCTCTTTCTTAGAAAGTCTATGTAGCAGCTGGTTCTTAGTAGAGGCAAGTATTTATTTGTTAAATGTTTGACTTTTTTTTTTAAAAAAAAGAGAGCTCTTTTTAAAAAAGAGAGCTCAATTCCGGGTAGAGGCAATTTTTTTTTTTTGTTACAAAGTCTCTAGTAAATAAATATAAATTATAATTAATATTGTAGTAAACAAATCCATTTCCAATATATATTCCTAACATTATATTATATGCATCATATGATGTAAGTTGGACATGAAATATATTTTCTTTTATGTTTTAAAAATATTAATTTGTTATACTCCGTATTATTTAAATTTTATTGTTAAGAACACTAATTGATATTACAATTTTACCGTTTGGAGATGAGGTGTTAGAATAACTTATGAATTTGTAATTGAATAAATTGTGAATTTGTAATTCAAACCCTTTTATAGGAAAAGTAAAAGTAAAAAAACATCATTATTAACCTATGCTAGAAGTAGGGTACTCATTACCTACTTTTCAGATTTTAGTTTCCTTTTATCCATTTTAATTTTTTTTGAGGATTTTACATAATTACCCCTGTGTAACCCAAAATTTGGGTAAGCCAAGTATTTTCCGGTTTTTGAAACCTCGCTAGCATTAGACCCATCGAATGGGGCCATACCGAATGAGGCCGGAGTACGATTCAAAGCAGAGTGGATGACATTCTTATAAACAAGTCACCCCGGCCGGATGGTTTTGGCATCCAGTTATTTAAGGACACTTGGGAGTTGGTTGAAAAGGATGTTTGGGAAAATACTTGTCTTACCCTCTGGTAAGCTTACCCAAGGGTATTCCCATGTCCAAGGATATAGTGGACTAAAAAGAAATGTTTTAATAGGGGATAAATAGGTTTGTTTTTTTGGGAGGTTTCATGCACCCCTATGTCATAATTACAACACCTATATTACTTCTCTACCCTAATAAATTGAGTTTGTTAACTGATTTTGGGCGGTAAGAGATTGTCCGAAATGCTACACAAGTAACACAACGGATAGTATGCAACTTAATTAATTAGTTCCAACTCCTATAATGAAATACTAATTTATAGACTTTGTTTATACTTGGTCTATACAACTTAATTAGTTCCAGCTCCTATAATTAAAAAAATGGCGGTACTTTATACATAAATAATGTATAGACTTAGTTTATACTATACCGTACACCTTAATTAGTTTAATGAAATACTAATTTTTAGACTCTGTTTATACTTGGTCTATACAACTTAATCAGTTCCAGCTCCTATAATAAAAAAATGGCGGTACTTTATACATAAATAATTTATAGACTTAGTTTATAATATACTGTACAACTTAATTAGTTCCAGCTCCTATATTTTATTATTTGGAATGTAATTAGTTATGGCGGTAATATATAAACTTTTTTACAAAAGTATTATTTGGAGTATTTTTGTACTTTGTTTATATTTGGATATTTACACTGTGTAAATATAAAAAAAATTAGGCTTAATTTATACTGTGTAATTAAATTAATTATTGTGTTTTAAAATAAATGATTATTTCCGTATTATATATTCCTATATACTTGCATAATATTGTATATACATAACTCACATAATACTATTATATACCTAACTCAAATAATCCGGCCCAATTGCGACCTCGGCCCGGCCCAATTGCTCCAAGTGCATCACCCTCCTCCATCTGTTTCACCCTGATGCTTGGAGACGTTGGAGTTTACCTGTGTGAAACAGCAAACCGTAAGACAGTGACCTCCCCTCTTCGAAATTAACTCTTCTCTCCATCCTAAGTCTCGACCGTCAACTTCAAAACACAATCATCCCCGGAACAGCACGGAGACAATCGAACAACGAATCTCGATATTGAGAACCAGAATAGTCAGTCGGGCGAGGCGTCTCCTACGTTTCAATATCACAGACCGCGACTCAATCTCCGAATTGGTAAGTCTCTCTGCTTTTAATCAGTCAGTTATGTTTGATTTTATGTTCATTAGAGGTTGATTGTACTTGGGGTGGGCAGTGGGTGATTCTAGGTAGGCCTAGGGTTTCAGTAGATTTGTTATGAAACGAGTATAATTTCTGGTGTGGAAATCAGTTTGCAATAGAGCGGGACTATCTCCAACTTACTACCCTGACAACGGAGCAGAAGGCGAAATGGTCAAAGTTAGCGGAAATGGACATTGTACCGACTAAATTTTACGATGTTACGACAATGAAACGACTAGGAATGTTCGAAATTACGAAGTCAATGTTTGATCAGGCGGGGCTGTTGGGATTTTTGAACAAGAATGCGCCAACGTATCTAAGATATGGACTGGAATTCCTCTCGACCTTATCGGTACACGATGGCAACCGGATTTCATTTCACCTCAATGATGTGGAGAGGTTGCTATCCTACGACGTGTTGCGGGACATCCTCGGGATTTCTCGTCAACCTACCCCTGGCTACAACGTATAATAATAATTATACGTTGTACAATTATTATTATTACACTGTTGGATTTCAGGAAATCAAGGGCCACGATCGAATACAAGTCATGCGAATGGCTGATGCGGCACCCACTGCTTCAGTAAAAAAGAATACTCCACAATTATTATTATTACACAGTTGGATTTCAGGAAATCAAGGGCCACGATCGAATACAAGCCATGCGAATGGATGATGCGGCACACACTGCTTCAGTAAAAAAGAATATACCTTAATAGTTAGAAAAAATGTTGGATTTCAGTAAAAAGAAATAATAGTTAGAAAAATCCAAATTGTATGTAAGAGATAATAATAATAATAATTGTAAAAAAAAAAAAGTCCTAAACTGGGATGCATAAAAATGGAACTCGAACCTGAGACCTATGGGTAATGAGGAAAGGGATACACCACTATGGCAAAGAAGGACTACTGATTGATGTTGAAATGTAATAATCATTATTTGTAGTTTCGTTTTCCGATGCGTCACCACAAGCAGCAGTCATCCGCATTAATTAAGGGCACACATGTGGGACGGCAACGTAAGGAAGAAGTTTTGATACACATTTCCCTCCATATTTCAACTGTGATGAACTTTGTGCACGTTTTTTAAAGAGTTAAAAACTGATACATAAGTACTATAATACTTCAAATTAATTTCTTTAGTTAGTACTATACATTTTTTATAAAATAAATAATCATTAAAAAAATGCATAAAATGTTTTTAACAGCAACCATTTCTGATTTATGAATGGAGGGAAGGGGGAATGTATCTTTTTTTTAAAAAAAAAAATACAGCACTGCAGACAGATTAATCTGTTTGGGATTAGGGGGGGGGGGACAATGATGACTTTTTCACTCCCCGTATCAAATCCCAATCCCCCATACAAGAGCCTCACCAAGTTCCCTTCCCTTCCCTTTCATTTTTCTCATTTCCCCCCTTTAAAAGCGATGATGGCAGGAGATACCAGTACGAAATCGGAGCGAATCGACGGAGAAGGTAACGCCTCCCCTACTCTCCGATCGTTTTTGTTCTTTCCCCTCTCCCTAACCATCTGATTATCGGTGAAGTTGTGCTGACGTTTGGTGGTTTCTGATGCAGGTTTGTGTTTACAAAAGAGTGAAGGTTCAATCTATCTCTAATTCGACGATAAATAAGGTTAGGCTCTTTCTCACATCTAAACCCCTACCCTAATTGTTGTAATATGTCATCTGTGGTAAAGCACGTACTTTGGATTTTAATTACATTGATGCATGTGTAGAGTTAGGGATTTTAGGGTTTCGAACAATAGATTTAGGGTTTATGTGTATTCTGAAGTTGGTTGTTGTGATTTGTACTGGTTTAGGTATGTGTTTGGTATGAACTTTTTAATTGGTGCGGTATGAACTTCGAATTGGAGCTTTGGGTTTTATTGGTTGGATTTTGGTACGAACTTGTAATTGGTGCGCACGTTAGGGACTTAGGTTTTTTGGGTTTTGTACTGGCTGCATGTTAATTTGATTGCAACTTATTTTGGGCAAAATAGATGTTAGAGGTTTGTACTGGTTCAATGTTTGATTGCAACTCGTGACTTGGCGTTTTAAATAACCGTTTCTTTCTGAGTTCCTATTGCAAATTCGATTTCAATCAACAAAATTTAAGTGTTTAATTTGTTATGCTATTTATGGAATGTCTAATTCAATGTATGTGGTGCAGGCTTAAGATGTCTGATTCTCAGAATTCCCGGACAACATCATTTTTAGACAGTAACGGGGCCAACACGAACCCATTCGCACACCACCCACTTGGGGTAAGTTACTCGACTTTTTTTAAATCAATTCTGTTTCATTGCGATTACTCATAACACATTAGTCCTGGTCCTCTTATTTCTATCATATTTGTAGTTTCCAGCGCAGCCGGCTCACATGAATACAACAGCATCCTCCGATCGGTCCAGCACCCAGAACACCAGGGTGATCGAGCTTCAAGATAGAAACGCGGAGCTCTAATCGAACATTCAGCAAGCCGAATTGGATCCTGAGCGTGTCACCGGGAACCTAGCGGTTCGTGACCACCAGCTGCAGATGGAGATAACGCTAATTGCCACCCTCAAGGACCAGAAGAGGGAGAACGACTTGGCCCTTGCTAATGCCAAACAACTACTGCTGAAAAAGGAGGGTTCGGAGGCGAAGAAGGACAAGCTGCTGATATTCGCCAAGGAGAAGGCGGCCAAGTCGAGAGAGAACCAGGCTAAATCGGGTGCTGTGATCAGGTCCTTGTTCCAGATCATAGTGGTCCTCTCCTGGATATCCATTTCGACCTTCTTGGCGCACCTCCTGAAGAAGTGAAGCTCTGTCTTGTTTTAAACTCTTTATTAAGTTCAAGTTTTAAGATTTTTGGAAACTTGTTGTGGGTTTGTCAGTTTGTGGACAACATGTTTTGGATAACTATTATGGTGAAATTTTGGACAAGGTTGAAGAACAATTGTTATGGTTTAATGTGAATATTATATTATGGGTTAATGTGAATATTATATTATGGTTCAATGGTTTAATGTGAATATTATATTATGGTTTAATGTTAATATTCTGGACAAGTTTGATGGTTCTAAAAAAAATTAAAATTTTAACTTAAATATTTTTTTTAAACTGTATTCGTTTTTCGAAAATATTTTCTCACAGTTAATTACAATTTTCTCTTATAACTAATTTTTTCATAAGTATCCACAGTAGACATGCATTTTAATTTATTTTATTAGAATAACTCTTATAAGTTAGAATTGCTCTCCACACACCAAATAGGCAAATAGGTCTCGGGTTCGATTCTTATTTTATTGCACTTGACAATTCACATATACCCACTTAGACGCGCTGCATTGCTTGATGCAAAATGCACCATGCTGTTTTGGTTTAAGACAAGTAATTATCTACTTTTTCAATTCTCCTTTCTTTATTCTTTTTTCTCGTAATTGTCTACTTCTTTCATATTAGTAAAAAGCAATAATATTACAAGATATAATAATAATAAGGGTGAATTACAGTAAACCACCCTTTAAATATGTGTCTTTTCACTTAGGGTGGTTTTCTGTTATTTTGCCTAATAATAATTGTACAAAGAAAAAAGTTGTTCCACATTAAAATTGGTCTACAATGGGATGCATAAAATGGAACTCGAAACTGAGACCTATGTGTAAAGAGGTAAGGGTTAAACTACTATGGCAAGGAAGGACTACTGATTGGTGTTGAAAAGTTGAAATGATTATCTGTAGTTTCTTTTTCCGATGCGTTACCACAAGCAGCAGTCATCCGCATTAATTAAGGGCACGCATGTTGGACGGCAACGTAAGGAAGAAGTTTTGATACACATTTCCCTCCATATTTCAACTGTGATGAACTTTGTGTACGTTTTTTAAAGAGTTAAAAACTGATACATAATACTATAATGCTTCAAATTAATTTCTTTAGTTAGTACTGTAAATTTTTTATAAAATAACATACAATAATCATTAAAAAAATGCATAAAATGTTTTTAACAGCAACCATTTCTGATTTCTGAATGGAGGGAAGGGGGAATGTATCTTTTTTATAAAAAAAATACAGAACTGCAGACAGATTAATCTGTTTGGGATTAAGGGGGATCAATGATGACTTTTTCACTCCCCATATCAAATCCCGATCCCCCATACAAGAGCCTCACCAACTTTCCTTCCCTTCCATTTCAGTTTTCCCGTTTCCCCCCTTTAAAATGGACGACGACAGTAGATACCAGTACGAAATTGGAGCGAATCGACGGAAAAGGTATCGCCTCCCCTCCTCTCCGGTCGTTTTTGGTCTTTCCCCTCTCCCTAACCTTCTGATTATCGGTGAATTTGTGCCGACGTTAGGTGGTTTCTCATGCAGGTTTGTGTCTACAAAAGAGTGAAGATTCAATCTATCTCTAATTCGACGATAAACAAGGTTAGGCTCTTTCTCACATCTAAACCCCTACCCCAATTGTTGTAATATTTCATCTGTGGTAAAGCACTTTGGATTTTAATTACATTGATGCATCTGTAGAGTTAGGGATTTTAGGGTTTCGAACAATAGATTTAGGGTTTATGTGTATTCTGAAGTTGCTTGTTGTGATTTGTACTGGTTTAGTTATGTGTTTTGTATGAACTTTTTAATTGGTGCGGTATGAATTTTGAATTGGAGCTTTGGGTTTTATTGGTTGGATTTTGGTATGAACTTGTAATTGGTGCGTGCGTTAGGGACTTAGATTTTTTAGGGTTTGTACTAGGTGCATGTTAATTTGATTGCAACTTCTTTTGGGCAAAATAGATGTTAGGGGTTTGTACTGGTTCAATGTTTGATCGCAACTCGTGACTTAGCGTTTTAAATAACCGTTTCTTTCCGAGTTCCTATCTTATTCATTGCAAATTCGGTTTCAATCAACAAAATTTAAGTGTTTAATTTGTTATGCTATTTATGGAATGTCTGATTCAATGTATTTGGTGCAGGCTTAAGATGCCTGACTTTGAGAATTCCCGGACAACATCATTTTCAGACAGCAGCAGGGTTAACACGAACCCATTCGCACACCACCCACCTGGGGTACGTTACTCGACTTTTTTAAAATCAATTCTGTTTCATTGCGATTACTCATTACTCAATAGTCCATGTCCTCTAATTTATGTTATATTTGCAGTTTCCTGAGCAGCCGGAGCCGAGTTACACCTCGGCCTCCTCCGAGAGAACGCAGAACACGAGGGTCATAGAGCTTCAGGATAGAAACAGGGAGCTGCAGTCTGAATTGAATGCAGCGGAACGGGAAGCTCAGCGTGTAGCCGGGAACCTAGAGGTTCGTGATGGGCAGCTTGAGATGGCTACTACACTGACAACCACCCTCAGGGACCGCCTACGGGAGAACGACGTGGCGCTGGCGGCTGCAAAACAGCTCCTGCTGCAGCGGGAGGGGTCGAAAGCAAAGAAAGATAGGCTGCTGCTGATCGCCAAGGAGGAGGCGGCCAAGTCAAGAGAAGGCCAGGCCAAGTCGGGCGCGGTGATCAGGTCCTTGATCCAGATCATTGTGGTCATGGGCTAGATCACCTTGACATCGGTGTTGGCGTACCTCTTCAAGTGAAGCTCTCCTGTATTGTTTTTTCTAGTATTTTAAGGTTTTTATTATGAGTGTTTGGAGACTTGTTGTTTTGGGTATGTGGTTGTGGACAAGTTGTTTTGGACAAGTTTGATGGTAGTTTTTTGTGTGTGTGATAAACAATGGCTCTTCAAGGGCACGGTAGTTTAAAATTATATATGGTTTAATGGTAATATTATATTATGCCTTAATTATATTTCTTCCTTGGGTTTTACATTACTCAATTTCTTGGTTGAGAAACAATGCCTTATGCATGTGCCTTTTTCTGGACAAGTTTTATGGTTCTCAAAGAAAATTTTAACTTGAACATTTTTTCAAAGTTAATTACAATTTTCTCCTATAACTAATTTCTTCAAAAATATCCACAGTAGACATGCATTTGAATTTTTTTTATGACTCTTATGAGTTAGAATTGCTCTCCACACACCAAATAGGCAAATAGGACTCGGGTTCGATTCCTATTTTGTTGCACTTGACAATTGACATATAGTCATATACCTACTTAGACGCTGCATTGGTTGATGCAAAATGCATCATGCTGTTGAAGACTGGGCCGGTAACTACTACTAGTGTAATGGGCTAGTAATTGGGCCTAACGTTTTAAAAGTTAGACTTTTAATCCAATGCAAAATATAAAGAAGATTGTTTACAAATTGGGTATACAAATTAAATGTTCCAACGTAGAAGTACTATAAAAATTGAACTAAGTAACATCACAAGGAGTGCCCAACTCATTGAGTCTTCCAAACTGGTTGATACGGTTCTTACTGAAACGAGGAAGATCCCGACGTGTCTGTTTGGGATAGCTGCATAAGAAAAATACCTTATTGATAAGTGGTTCCAAAGAGTCCGAAATACGGGAAATTTTCAGAAATTGCAAATGGCCACATTTTAAAGGAGCTAAATGCCATGTTCATTGCACTCATTCCACTTTTGTCAATGATTTATGGACGATCTCCTACTGTAACACGGTGATGAAAATGTTTACTAAAATCATTGTTGCACGTAGGGATGTTATTCGAGCCGAACGAGCCGAGGTTAACATGTTCATGTTCGGCTCGATCGGTAGACGAGCCGAGTCCAGCTTGAGCCTAAAATTCAATCCGAGCGAACAAGCCTAGGCTCGATCAAGCTCGGTCAGGCAAAATCACTATCACTAACATACAATCGATTTCAACAGGGGAAAAAAAGAACATGTATTATAGAAAGTTTAACAAAGGCAAAGGGCTACATGAAACAAATAAACATCACTAACACTTGATTTGAATCGAAAGTTTGAATCCAGACAAGAAATAAATAAATTTTAACCGAACGAAAAGGAATTCATCCTAAAAAAAAACATCATTAACACTTGATTTCTTCCCAAATCTCAAATCTCGGATATCCAGTCGGTAGAACCAAAGGTAGAGTTGGGGAAGCCGATGCACTGGAAGCGAAGGTAGATATGAGAAAAAGATGCAAGGGGGATGCAGTCAAGGTGCCGCCATGGGGAGGTGAGGAGGATGGCGTTGCGGCTCAGCTGATAGCAGGAGGAGCGACGATAACAGTGTGGAGCGGTGGAGGTGTAAAGAGATTTACAAAGAGGCAGACGTTCAATTAGAAACTAAGGTAGAGAGAGTAAAGACTACAAAAAAGGGTATATGAGAGATTGGGATGGATTGGGTTGGGCTTTATTTGCTCAAGTTATCAGACCAATTAAAATGGTTTTTATTTTGTTGGATTATATTTTCTCCATGGAAATATACGTAAATTGTGAAAGTTATTAAGTAACGAGCTTTTGGGCTTGGCTCGAGCTCGGCTCAGGCTCGGTTCGAGCCTAAAATATTATTCAAGCTCTGCTTGTTTTACCTCTTCGAACGAGCCAAGCTCGAGTTTTTCCGAGCCGAGCCTGAGCCGAGCTCGAGTTGTTCAACTCACATAACAACCCTATTTGCACGGATGAAGCCTTATCTCAGTGAGCTTGTTAGTGACATTTAAGGGGGCTTTATTCAAGTTAGATCTTTCACTCATAAAAGTGTTGTTGCTCTTGAGATCGTGCGGGGGTATGGAACAAAAAAAGTGTCGCCCATATGCACCATCAAGGTCGATTTACCGAAAGATTATGATTACCTCATATGGGATTTCATTGAATATGCTTTGCAGTTGTTTCAGTTCCCTCCTCAATTGATATCGGTTATTATGGAGTGTATGATGACACTGACCTACTCAGTACTTATAAATGGCAGCCCAGAAGGCTTCTTCAAAGGTAAAAGAGGCATCAGACAAGGTGATCCTCTCTCATCGCACCGTATCTATTTGTGTTATGTATGAAAGTTCTCAGCAGAATGCTTCATAAAGTTGCAGAAAAGGCTAATTTTTTGTTTCACCCAAAGTGCAAGAAGCTCAAGTGGGTGTCATTAAGGAGTGTTTAAATGAATTCTTTACGGCTTCGGGATTGAAGGCAAAAAAGGAAAAAAGCTATGGGTTCTTGGCTGGAGATTCTTTGTTGCTTTCCAATGACCTGATCGAGAAATTGGGGTGTACTGTCGGTTGTCTCCTAGTAAGATATTT
The DNA here is from genome assembly GCA_037127255.1 of Persicaria tinctoria. Taxonomy (NCBI): domain Eukaryota; kingdom Viridiplantae; phylum Streptophyta; class Magnoliopsida; order Caryophyllales; family Polygonaceae; genus Persicaria; species Persicaria tinctoria. Next base: position 33,756,062 of record JBANSL010000001.1, read on the forward strand.
GGGCATTCCGTTACATTCGAAGAAAATTGTCGTTAACCAATATACACAACTACTGGATAAGGATGGGCTTGATTCATGGATGAGCGGCACGAAAGCTGTCTTATGCAGGGAGATTACAATTGATAAAGTCCGTTCTTTGGGATGTGTTCAATTTTTAGAGCCAATTTATGCAGTTGCCGAAGAGTGAAATTGAATAACTCGAGAAAATGTGTAGACAATTCTTATAGAGTGGTAAGGATAAAGAAAGGAAATGTTTGGTTGCCTAGGAAGATGTTACTAAGCCATATCGGGGAGGGCTTGATATAACAGAGACTCTGACTTGGAATGAGAGTGTATTTGTAAAGGTAATAAATCATATAGTGTTAAGCAAGCTGTGTATCTAGTATCGTTGGGTTGATCAGAACCATCTCAAAGGCGCTAGCATTTGAAATTTGTGTCCCAAGGTTGGCGATCCATGGGATTTGAAGAGTCTACTTCGCATCCGGGATGAAGTAAAGTGTATACTTGGGCATGATAATGATGCAACTACCTGATGTTGCATCTATTCCGAATGAGAATGGTGGCTTCTCCTTTATGAGCATTTATGACCAGATCAGAGTTAGGGGCCCTGTGGTAAGTTGGGGAGATATATTATGGTGAAGGGCGCAGTGTAAAAAATGGTCTTTGATGTCTCTAAAGTAGCCATGTTTTTATGCATATTTTAGTTTCATATTCTATACACTTTACATATTTCGGGTTGGGAATATGTCGAATTTATGTAGTATATGCTTATTTGTCAGAAATGGAGATCTACATAAGTTTCTGTTGAGTATTACAGAATATGGAGCCATTTCGGGAGAAAACTAAGAAGCAAAGACGGGAGCTCAAATCTACTCGATATCGACAAGTTAACTCGATATCGATAACCCATGTCTAGGCATAGCCTGATCGAGGAGCATCATGTCGAGGAGCTGAAGACGAGCCAAATCGACTCCAGAACATTACTCGAGATCGAGTACTATACTCGAGATCGACTAAGCATTGAAGACCCACCCGGAGTCGAGGAGAGCCTACCCGAGGATTTCGAGGAGCGCTACCCGACCCGGTCGAGCATGCCGGACACAGAGCAACACCACTCCTCGATATCGAGGAACGTTCTCGATATCGACAAAGCCGAGAGCGCTTGTCCGAGCAACATCGAGAAGGAGCTACCCGACATGACCGAGCCAGCAAAATCGACAAAGTCACCCTACTCGAGATCGAGGAAGCTTCTCGAGATCGACAAACATCTGAAGTCAGCACCCGAGTCATGTCGAAGACTAGCTACCCGAGACGCCGAGCTGAAGCTGAAGTCGATGACCACTCAACTCGAGATCGAGGAACCTTCTAGAAACCGCGTAACGCGTTTAGCTGTCCTACTCGGTTTGGGAATCCTTGGAGCCGAAGATTGCCGAGTCTATCCGAGATCTATCAACATCTATCCACATGAAGATACTTTAGTCTTTAGATATAATTTCCCTTTTTAGATTTAATTATGTTATGGTATTTATTTATCTTTAAAGCTTTTAGATATAGATATTTAGATATAGATAGAGATTTCTATCCTTGAATAGCAAGGAGTAGAAGGCTATAAATAAAGCCCATGGGGCTGATTTTAGAATCATTCAATTTCAGAAGTAGAGAAGTAGTTCACATAGAAGTTTTAGGAGTTCGATGGTTTTAGGGTTTTGGCGTTCAACGACAGTTGGAGCGTCGGGATTGTAAAAGCTTTGAATTTAGTTTAATGAATGTTAGTTCCTTTCAATCAATGTCTGAGGTTACGATGAAGCGCGAGTAGTCCACCCACTTCTAGGGTTGGGGCGAGCCCAACGATAGCCCTGCGTGCCTGAGGTAAAGATCCGACTTGTTATGTGTTTATTACCCATCTAATGGAGGTCCATGCTAACAACTTGGATTCTAAACATAAAATCAGTAGCGAAAACTAGGGTTTCTTGAAAGAGTTGTCTAATTGTTGGAAAAGACGGAAGCTTGATCCTTTGATGCGATTCACACGATTATCTGTTTTATTTCTGCCTTATGCATGCTTGGTTATCGTTGTCGCGAACCCCAATCTTGGAAGTCTTTTACATACAGTTTAGTTCGAAATCCCAAAGCACTTGTCTTTACTTTATTTTGTTTTTACTCTCTGTCTTACTCAATCTCGAATTGCACTCCTCGATCTCGAGTTACTGATCTTCGATTCCAGAATCGCCGTAGCTTCTGTGTGCAGGAACTCGACGAAGACCCAACTCGACTTCAACAGCTTTTTTCAATCTCGAGTAAGCCCTAGTCGAGATCGACGAGAACCTATCATTGTTGTTGCGCTCTGCTCGACTTGTCCGATCTTCTGTCGACTGACCCTAGTCGAGATCGAGAACACCTGTGGTCGACTTCCGTGAGATTTCTCCGCTGCCTAGGATCCGTTGACCAGCTTCCTAGTGGATCGATCCTGACTTCCCGCTGCTACATCAGGAGGATGTCTTGTAATTATTTGTGTGGGCAGAATCTGGTTTGATTTATATTTTATATTTTATACACGATTTCCTCCTACAACAAATTGGTGCCGTTGTCGGGGAAGCTATCATTCGTGCCTTAAGTAGTTAAATCTCACGTCTACTTTGAGTTACTTTACAGGTGTATGCGCCGTTCTAGTCAACCACCTGAGTTTGTTGGCTTAGATGAACCGGAGTGCCTTATACACATCCGAGCTAAACTACAAAGAGCCATGACGGCCGTAGAAACACAAGAGCAGCTAATTGAGAGGCTGACAAGGGAACTAGCCGCAAGGGATGTTACTATCGCCGCTGAGAGAGCAGGAAGGGAAGAAGAAGCTGAGCGCGCAACGCAAGCAGAAGCTGAGCTTGCCCAATACCTAACCACTGTAGAGGATTATATGCATCCGACTCTCGTCGTGCCTGAATCGGTGATTCTAATCCCTGAAAACTCTTTTGAAATTCGCACTCAAATTCTTATAGAGCTTAAAAATAATGCTTTTTATGACAAATTTAATAAGTGTCCTCTTGAACATATTACCAATTTTTCTGACATGTGTCGTACTCTTGCTGAAGGTACAACTCTGGAATATGTCAAGATGAAGGCTTTTCGCTGGTCTCTCGCTGGACCTGCACTGAAGTGGCTTGAAGGGCTGAAACCAAGATCACTCACAACATGGGCCCAAGTAGAGCAAGAGTTTCTGAACAAATTCTTCCCTCCTGCCAAGACTGCACTCCTCCGCCAGAAGATCACAGCCTTCAAACAGAAGCCTGGGGAGCCTCTAGCAAAGGCATGGGAACGATACAAAGAGCTGCTACGATCTTGCCCTACTCATGGACATCCACCCTACGTCATTCATGAGATCTTCTTCAACTCTCTTGATCAAGTCACTAAGGACAGGATCAACCAGGATACTCGCTATGAGTATCTGACGATGCCACCAATTGACGCATGGGGTGTGCTCGATAAGGTAAAGAATGGAAATATTTAGATCATGTGGAGCAATATTTGAAATAAGGCATATTATGGCTTTTGTGATGCATAAGCATAGGTAAGGCTAGGAATTTAAACATATGAGCATTATATGGAAATATAAAGTCCTCCATCATCTTATCATGCAACATGTCAAAAGCAATTTCAAATTTTACCTCCTTTCATGGTTTTCAATAAATAATGCACTTCATTGTGACTTCCCTTTACTAGGCAATTTCATGCTATATCTCTAATGAATCCAATTTTGCATCGTCGAGTTCAATTAAAGCTTCCATGACATTTATCAAAATTTTCAATGGGGGTCATTTTTCAAGATTTTTGGAAAACATGCATATAAGCACATAAATAAATAATGCATTCCAAAATAGCCATGTATCAATTCTAAGAAATAATGCACAAGTAATGTCAAATATGATCAAATATGCATAAAGTAACCCATTTCCCCACCCCATACTTAAAATTACAGTGTCCTCACTGTATAAAAAAACAAGGGTAAAGAAAGAAACTCACAAGACAGGTGTGCGGATCGTCGGAAATCGAGTGAAGAAGTGTTGCAGTGCTTGTCGACGTCGACAACATCTCCTCGACATCGAGTAACTTTGCTGCCTCCAGGGTGGCCTTCTCGACCACAGGCTTGCTCGATGTGGTTTTGTCGATGTCGAGTTCCTCCCCTCATGTCGACAAGACTGTAGCTTCTTCATACCTGCAAGATTCGTTAGAAAAGAAATACCCACAATAGCATAATCCTAAAAACAAAAACCTAAAAACAAATAAAACAACAATGTTTAAAAAGTCCCAAAATAAAAAGAGTCTATTTACAAGCTCTAGATTTTATAGTCGCTAGGCCGACTTTCTCCGTTAAGCTTTAGCCTGGCTCATCTTTGTCCGGAGGTATAGGTGGATCTGGTGGTTCCTCCGGTGGTGGGAAGCGTCGGATGTCATCCGGAGGCATCATATGAAAAAGCTTGAGCCTCCCTGAGTGGATGCTCCATGGCTCCTTCCATTCATCTTCGTGGGCTCCAGCTGGCATGCATAAAGGAATATATAAAGGAAATTTGCATACCTCATCATCATACCTCTTCCGCTTTATTGGTTGATTTGTTTGCACATCTCCACTACAACAAACCGGTGGAGTTAGAAGAGATGCTTCCACCTTATCTTGTGGAGCTTCATGCCACTTTGCGAGGACCCCATACTTGAATACGAACATCGGTTGCTCAAAATCATCGGGGATAGCCTTCACCTCATAAGGCAAAAGCGACTTTGAAACATCATGGGCAACGACGTCCGACTTCTTCGTTGGTGGCTCTTCTTTTGTTTGGGATCCTTCAAATGGTTTTTCAAAGATAGGTAGCAAAGTTGGAATTGAGATCGTGGAGGGACATACCTGGGTATCAACGGGTTCATAGAATGGGTATTCCCATCTAAGCAACGCAAGCTTAGCTTCCGCCTGTCTTACACGCTCAACTGCCTTTTCCCTTTCTGCTCTCTCAGTGGCAAGAGCAGCATTTTTGGCGGCTATTTCCCTCTGAAGCCTCTCAATCAGTTGTTCTGGTGTTTCTGCGGCCGCCATGGCTCTCTTTTTAGTTTAGAGTGGATGTGTATAAGACATTCCGGATCATCTAAGGTGTCAAACTCAGGTGGTTGACCAGAACGGCGCATACACCTGCAAACTAACTCAAAGAAACAGTGAGAACTGACTACCTAAGGCGCGATTGATTGCCTCCCCGGCAACGGCGCCAATTTGTTGTTGCAGGAGGATGGTCAAGTATGAAATAGATATGAAATAAAGTTGAGACTGACTTCCTTGTCTCAGCAAATAAATACAAGACTTCCTCCCGTTGTAGAAAGAGAAAATCAGGATCGAATCCACGAGGAAGCACGTCAGCAGTTCTTAGGTAGCTGTAGATTCTCACAGAAGCAGCAGAAAGACAGAAGCACAGAAATAAGGAAAGAAACAAATAAACCCGGCAAGGGCAACTAAAACAAAAGCAAAGATAGAAGCAAACAAGCAAAAGCAAGCAAGGCAGAGGTACTCGATAAAGCACGTCGACAACAGCAGACAAGTCGACAGAACAGTAAGTAACTCGACAGAAGCTAATCGACCGAGTCTTGTCGACACAGGTTGTCGATATCGACAAGTACTCAACACAGCACACAGATCGACAAGATTCAGATCGACAAAACAAAAAGAACTCGACTTCAGAACTTCTCGACGTCGACAAGTGAACTCGATGTCGAGTAGATTCTTCGAAATCGATAAGAACAGAAATTTAAATGCAAATGCTTTTCGGACGGAAACGAATGAAAACACGGAATTAATCAATAAACTAAAGACTTCCAAGGCTAGGGTTTCAACACCACAACGATAACCATGCAAAATAACACATAAAGGCATAAAAGATCATGCTTTACATCTAAATAACTTTCGTTATTAACAAATAGGAATATAGAGGCTCTCGCATAAACCCTAATTGTTACTAACCCTTTTCACATAATTAATCCAAGTTGCATTAAGATCACTTTCGCTTCAATAACACAAACAAGGATCACCTTCAACTCTCGCAAAAGAATCATGCTCATAGGGATAGAAGATGAATCGCATAAAAATCTGACCTTTATCGCATCGCCTCACATGACCACCGTCGGGCTCACCCCAGCCCCAGAAGTGGGTGGACTACTCACTCTTCATCGCAATAACCAACATCTTTGATTTAAAGGAAATAAATTGCATTAAACTAAATTCAAAGCTTTTACAATTCCGGCAATCAACTTTCGCAAATCGCCAAAACCCTAAAAACCTCAAGCTCCTAAACTACTCTACTTGTATCTCTGAATGGAATTGTGTGTAACTTGGAATGAATGAAAAGTCAGCCCCTAGGGCCTTATTTATAGGCTTCTAATCCTCGCTAATCAAGGATAGAAGATATCTATCTATATCTAAAACTATATCTAAAACTTAATGATAAATAAGTAACATAGTGTAATTAAATAAAATAGATAGACTAGGATTATATCTAATGTGTGGACATCTTCTTTGGTCTTGATAGATCTTGATAGAATTGGACGAATCTTAGCTTGCAAGCAATCTCCCTCTCGGACTTCTCCTCGATCTCGGCTTCTGGAGTGCTCGACATTCTTCTCGACATGTCTCCTCGATATCGAAAAAAGTTGTCGATGTCTAGAAGTTTCTTCGTCTGGTGCTCGTGCTCGACGTCTAGAACATATGTCGAGTTGATAACTCCTTGATGTCGACAAATCTTGTCGATATCGATAACTTTCCTCAGCTCCCAGCTCTGTTCGTAAAACGCACTTTCCCGATGCCTCAGTTGTCGGATTGACGCATATGACCATGCGTTGGAAAGCTCTTTCCGAGGGCTACAACCCTCATGAAGACATCACAGCCTGATTCAGAACGATATAAACCGGAAATTGGCCTTCTCTCCAGCTGCACCATTCTTGGCTTCTCCATGACTTTCCATTAAGCTCCAAAATGCGTCCGATTTCTGCGAAATATAACAAAAAAACTTGTGTAGACCTCCATATATAACAACTAAGCATAAAATACACATATTTTGTATCATTCAAGCCCAAATGCATGCAATGTATGCAGAAATCGATATGAAAGTAAGTGTAAAACATGGCTAATTAGGCTCACAACACTATGCATACTATGTCAAAGGATTTTTGGCTCACCCTATAAATGCACTAGTTATTTTCGTTTCAAAAAAAATCGAAAAAAAGAGAAGAAAGAAAATGTATATATGTTTGTGAATAAAGTGCATGAGCCAAAATTTACCTTATTTCTTTCATTTTCGCAAGATGCATATCTTGGAGAGGTTAAGTTTGAAAGGTTACATACTTCATTGAGATAAATTGGAGAGTTTGGTTGATGCTTATGATTGAGAGTTATGGTTTGGTTGAGTTGTATTGAAGATTTAGGAGTCTTGATTCCCGAAATTATATTAAGCACCACATGGCCAAATAATTCCATACCTTTTATTTTCTTACCAAGCCCCATTACAACCCCGCCGAATGGAATCTTCTTTGAAGACTTCTATTGAGCGAAGTCCTCCTGATAATTCTTGTTGCATTTTCATAATTGGTTGCGAAGTGGATTCATATTTAAATTGCAATATTTATGAGATTGTATATGGAATTGAATTGAGAGTTGATCTTCATAGCCTAAACACATTGAGAGTTGAGTGTAAACACATTATCCCTGTGTGGTTGGATTTATAATGCTTATGCCTATGGATCGCTTATATATGTGTGATGACGTTAAATTCACTTGTCTTACATTGCTACTACTTGAGATGTTGCTTTTGACAAAAGGCGAAGACTTGAAGGATGTGTTGTTGGTCTTGGTTATTGCTTGAAGAAAAGCAAGTCTAAGTATGGGGTGATTTGATGTCTCTAAAGTAGCCATGTTTTTATGCATATTTTAGTTTCATATTCTATACATTTTACATATTTCGGGCTGGGAATATGTCGAATTTATGTAGTATATGCTTATTTTTCAGAAATGGAGATCTACATAAGTTTCTGTTGAATATTGCAGAATATGGAGCCATTTCGGGAGAAAACTAAGAAGCAAAGACGGGAGCTCAAATCTACTCGATATCGACAAGTTAACTCGATATCGACAACCCATGTCTAGGCACATCCTGATCAAGGAGCATCATATCGAGGAGTTGAAGACGAGCCAAATCGACTCCAGAACATTACTCGAGTCGAGTACTATACTCGAGATCGACTAAGCATTGAAGACCCACCCGGAGTCAAGGAGAGCCTACCCGAGGATGCCGAGGAGCGCTACCCGACCTGGTCGAGCATGCCGGACCCAGAGCATCACCACTCCTCGATATTCGAGGCACTTTATCGATATCGACAAAGCCGAGAACGCCTGTCCAAGCAACATCGAGAAGGAGCTACCCGACATGACCGAGCCAGCAAAGTGGACAAAGTCACCCTACTCGAGATCGAGGAAGCTTCTCGAGATCGACAAACATCTGAAGACAGCACCCGAGCCATGTCGAACACCAGCTACCCGAGACGCCGAGCTGAAATTGAAGTCGATGACCACTCAACTCGAGATCGAGGAAACTCCTCGAGATCGATGAACCTTCCAGAAACCGCGTAACACGTTGAGTTGTCCTACTCGGTTTGGGAATCCTTGGAGCCGAAGATTCCTCGAGATCGAGGAATCTATCCACATGAAGATACTTTAGTCTTTAGATACAATTTCCCTTTTTAGATTTAATTATGTTATGGCATTTATTTATCTTTAAAGCTTTTAGATATAGGTATTTAGATAGAGATAGAGATTTCTATCCTTGAATAGCAAGGAGTAGAAGGCTATAAATAAAGCCCATGGGGCTGATTTTAGAATCATTCAATTCAGAAGTAGAGAAGTAGTTCACAGAGAAGTTTTAGGAGTTCGAAGGTTTTAGGGTTTTGGTGTTCAACGAGAGTTGGAGCGCCGGGATTGTAAAAGCTTTGAATTTAGTTTAATGCAAGTTATTTCCTTTCAATCAATGTCTAAGGTTATGATGAAGCGCGAGTAGTCCACCCACTTCTAGGGTTGGGGCGAGCCCAACGATAGCCCTGCGTGCCTGAGGTAAAGATCCGACTTTTATCATTTTTGAACATCTACTACTTGTTATGTGTTTATTACCCATCTAATGGAGGTCCATGCTAACAACTTGGATTGTAACCATAAAATCAGTAGAGACAATTAGGGTTTCTTGAAAGAGTTGTCTAATTGTTGGAAAAGGCGGAAGCTTGATCCTTTGATGCGATTCACACGATTATCTGTTTTATTTCTGCCTTATGCATGCTTGGTTATCATTGTCGCGAACCCCAATCTTGGAAATCTTTTACATACAGTTTAGTTCGAAATCCCAAAGCACTTGTCTTTACTTTATTTCGTTTTTACTCTCTGTCTTACTCGATCTCAAATTACACTCCTCGATCTCGAGTTACTGATCTTCGATTCCAGAATCGCCGTAGCTTCTGTGTGCAGGAACTCGACCAAGACCCAACTCGACTTCAACAGCTTTACTCGATCTCGAGTAAGCCCTAGTTGAGATCGACGAACCTATGATTGATGCTGCGCTCTGCTGGACTTGTCCGATCTTCTGTGGACTGACCCTAGTCGAGATCGAGAACACATGTTGTCGATTTCCGTGATATTTCTCCGCTGCCTAGGATCCGCTAACCAGCTTCATCGTGGATCGATCCTGACTTCCCGCTGCTACATCAGGAGGAGGTCTTGTAATTATTTGCGTGGGCAGAATCTGGTTTGATTTATATTTTATATTTTAAACTCGATTTCCTCCTACAACAGTCTTTCATCGTATGGCTTGCGGCTAAAAAACGGCTCCAAACTGGTCAGCAGGTCAAGTACTGGAAGGGGCGGTTTGTGTGCTTTGTAACGTGGCTGAGGAGACGGAAGACCATCTTTGGTTCAGTTCCCCAATGGTTGAGCGAATTAAGAGGTAGGTGTAGGGTTGGACAGGATTGCCATAGGTATCCAGGTCCGTTCAGGAATGGTTGGAATGGTTTGCAAGTGAACCTAGGAAGACTCACTCGACCTTTTATTTTCAAGGGAAATTACTTGTATTTTGTGCGATTATTTATTTATTTCACTTGGATGGTTATGAACAATGCTATTTTTCCAGATGTAATATGTAGCCCAACGTCTTGTGCAACTAATATTATTGAGAACTGTTGACGCAATAGGAAGTCGTGGAAGGCACACAAGTGCGAGCCTTTGATGATACAGGGTTCGCAAGCCCTGAAACCCTAGAAAATATGCGAATCCACTAGAAAGGGGCTTGTAATCCACCAAGAAAGGGGCTTGAGAATACACCAAGGAGATAAAAAAGAAAATTCTCAAAAAGTTTTAATTGAAATATGAATAATATTTAGTGCAGGTCCCATCCCATACACGGAGAATACAATAATACAATATTATAAATAATCTAGATAGATTCTAATAAATAAAAAATAATAATCAAAGTATAAATAATTTTTCCAACCAAAAAAATATAGATATAAATAAAATTAGTTTCACATATTATATATAAATAATTTTTTTCCTAGTTAATAATTTTTTTTCTAGTCTATTCATTAATTAAATCTCATGTAATATAATAAATAGTTGATTTAAAAAAAATTAAGATTCTTTTTTTATTAAATATGTAGTATATATTTATTACGTTAGTTTACTAAAATATCTATGCACGGATGGATTGTGTGGCTACATAATACTCCATCTGTTAAGAAAAAACAAGACGTTTGAGAAGTAAAATCTTGTTAAGAAAAACATGTCGTTTTAGGTATTTTAATGTCCACTTTTCAAAATTACCCTTGTAATGATTATGGATTTGTTAGTTGTAGTTTTCAATAAAGTGAAAACGTAAAATAATAATTATGTGTATAAGTGTATTTTTGTTTGCTTTTATTTGTTTTCTTAAAAAATATGCAAATGTCTAAAACGAAATGTTTTAATCAATGGAGGGAGTATTTTAATAATTTATTTTGGCCTCGGAAAAAATATAGATATAAACAAAATAACAAAAATTAAATAATTAATTTTGATATAAATAATTTTCTCTTCCAAAAAATAACCTAGATATAAATAAAAAATAACATCTATCATTTACTACATATTTATCTATTAATAATTTGGTAAGTGTGACTATGAAATATTTTTTATTTATATTTTTTAATTAACTAAAAAATATATATATATATATATATATATACATAGATAGATGGAATTTGGCTTATATAACTTTCTATAAAATATGACAGCATATTATTTTATTTATTTTTCCCTCTAGGATAAACGAGAACGTGTCACATATGATTTTTTTCCCTGGGATCAAACACAATATTATAAATAATTTAGATAGATTCCAATAAATAAAAAATAATAATCTAAACATAAATCATTTTTCCACTAAAAAATAATATAGATATAAATAAAATTTGTTCGATGGATTATAAAATATCTAAATATCTTTATTTAGATTATATCAAAATATAAATAAAATTCACATTTATATGGTAAAATTTTACTATTAATTGAATCTCATGTATATTGTAATTAAATAGATAACTATTGTTTAAAAATATTTTAATATTGTTTTTATTAAATAGATAGTATATATTTATTATGTTAGTTTACTAAAATATCTATCCACGGATGGATTCTGGCTACATAATATTTTAATAAATATTTTGGTCTTAAAAAGTAATATCAATATAAATAAAATAACAATTATTAAATAATTAATTTTGATATAAATAAATTTTTCAACCAAAAAATAATATAGATATAAATAAAATATTACTTATCAAACACTAAATATTTATCTATTACGGAGTAATATTTTTGGTAAGTATGACTATGAATTGTTTTTTCAATTAACTAATATCTATATATAGATAGATTATGGTTTATATAACTTTCTATAAACTATGATAACATATTATTTTATTAATACCCCCCTAGAATTAACCACAACCCGCCACATAGGTTTTTTATCTCCAGAATCAACCACAACGCGCCACATAGGACTTTCTATAAAGAGGGAATTAAAGAAAATAACCCTTGCCCCGGTTTTTTTTGCACGCCTAACCCACTAACCGTTTCTAATTGCAAGGGTTAAACCTCCCCCCCCCCCCCCCCCCCTCCCTTAAAAAATGGCAAGGTAGCTGGTTGGGATAAGGGTGTTGAAACCGGTTGTTGGGGGTCATTAAAGAAGGGAGAGAGTGTGGGAGGGAGGAGGAGAGAGATGACAATTTTTAAAAACTCGTCACTTCCAATTGTGTAAAACAGAGAGGAGGGAGGGCAGAAGGCACGAAACCGCCATTCTTCAAACGAGAAAGGAGAAGAAGAAGGCAAAGGAAGAAGACGAACCTGGGAGTAAGAAGGAGAAGAAGCCGGCGGATTTCAAGCCAGTAAACCCGACAACGTGTAGAAGACGACCATGTGGGCATTTAGAAGAGAGAGACCAACGGTTTTGAAGTAAGTAAACCCTAACTCTACCGATTTAGTGCTGATTGCAGAAATTGAAAGGATGAGGGACAATTTGAAGAACCTAATTTGTTTGCCATAGTTTGCAATTGGATGAAAGAACGGGTGGGTCACATACCCGTCCCTGTCATGTGGGATGTAACCGGTGTCTAGTATGAAAACAATGGGTGGAAATGTGGGAACGGGGGTATTCGAGTCGGGGAGAGAATGGAAGTACCATTGTGGTGATGATATGGTAAAGGCCTTGAATGAGGAAGCAAATTAGGGTAAATTGATACATGTATTGTGTGAATATTTGGGAAATTCGTGAAATTCGAGAAAATGTGGGAATTGGGGAAGTTGTTGAGATTGGGGAAATTGGATAGATAGAGGGAAATCGGGGAACCTATATGTGGGTAAAAAAAATTCAGGAACAAGTTATTGAATGTAAATGTTGTTATATTGTAACATGTCATGTTTTTAATTAGTATTTAGTTGCCATGTTTAATCGGTTTCCTGTCATGTTTAAATGCAAAATTGCGCAGCTTATATTTTGTGAAAGCTATAAAATTGTTACAATGCTCAGGTGATAAGTATAGGGTAAAATATGGTGATACTAGAAATTTACTGTCATTTTTGATAAGTTCAGGTAAGAAATGGTGTATGTCATGTTAAAATGGTCACATGACATGTTAAAATTGTCACATGACATGTTATATGAACTTAACGTCATGTGCATTGTGACTGGTATGATGAAAATCTACAAATGTTTGAAGAATGCTAAAGTATTGCTCCCCAACCTGCAGGGTATCAAACAACAACATGGGTGGTTCAGGAGAAAGAAGGGTAACGCACACACCGACAATAGGCGAGATATGGTTTGGGTAGTGTCGATCAAGGGTAGAGTGTTTTACAGATGAGTCGCTCTAACATTCCACCCCACTATGCAAGTGATATATGCTGTCCCCGAGGACCAGCATTTCAAGTGTAGGTGCAACTAATACGCCAGACCCCAAGTCCTTGCAAAGCTAGACTAGTACATGAGCGCGTCAGACTGGAAGCGTCTGTGTGAAAGCCAGTTTGACGGCATTGCGAGGCTCGGTGCCAAAGTTGAGTTCTCAGCAAAGCTAGTCCACTACGTCCTGCAGCGGCAGCTGCGGTCGAAAAAGGTAAATGAAACGTGGTACATGATCCAGGGGTCCATAGTCCGGTTCTCCATCGCGGAGTTCGCGCTAGTGACCGGACTGAAGTGCTCTCCAAACGTGCTGCACACCGTGGACACTGAGGCGGACAAGGCTGCCTACTTAGAGTTCTTAGGGGCGGAGAAGATGAGGATGGAGGTCTTCGAGACGGAGTACAAAGTGGCGATGAAGTCAGAGCGTTCGGCCGCCAAGCGCTTTAAGTTCGCGCTCATAATGCTGGTGGAGGCGGTGCTCTTTGCGAAGGAACCCCACAACTTTATTCACGGGTGGGTTGTAAACATGGTGTCTGACACTGAGGCGTTCTTGCATTACCCATGGGGGCGACTGTGCTACGAACGAACCCACGAGTTCCTCTACCGGGCTGTTGAGCGCAAGCTCCATCACGGGGTCAGCAGCTCTCGCCCGTCGTACTTGTTAGGCGGCTTCCCCCTTGCAATCCAGGTATGGACATAAATCTCACATAACAAATAATGATTTAAACTGGACACTAACAAGTGGTAACTGGACATAGGCGCTATGCATTGTAAAATGCAAACTGAACACGATTAAATGCAAAGTGTTGACATGTCATCGCCTGGTTTTTTTTTTTTTTTTGTTTGTAGTTGTGGGTGTACGAGGCTTTGCGGCCAGTTGCAAGATAATTTGCTGACACCAGCACAAGCACAAGCTTAACCTACCCTTGGTGCCTGCGATATATGTAAAAAGAGCACAATATCATGTACGATTCTCTTGCCTCCCTCATCCAGCAGTCGAATGACGAGTTGGGAATGTTCGACGAAGTGGACGCTGTTCGGATAGTCCTGCTCCTAGATGCCGAGAAGGTGAGGAAGGGGGTTATCCTTGGCGCCATGTTCGCGACAAAGAAGCCGGATAAGTTCTTCGACGACCTCGTGGTGGAGTATAAAGCGAAACATGCGCCAAGCACCAGAGAAACATTCGGGTCAGGCACACAGGGTAAGGGAAGTACGACGGCTACCCAAGTGGATGTGTCAAGGATTTTGTGTAAGATGGATGATCTGGGGACGAGCATATTGGCAACGTTTAACGAGAGGATGGAAAGGGTTGAGGCGGCGATGCAGGAGCTGAGAAGGGAGGTAAGGGGGAAGAAGCGAGGTGAGGACGAGGTGACACACTCGCAGGACATGCATGGAACTTACGGTGAGGAAACCGAAGATGTTAAGTTGCAGTCGAAGGAGGTAAGATGTTCAATTTTTCATGTCAATATCCTTAACCGTCATGTATCACAATATAGGCGTCATGTATAACAATATAGGCGTCATGGAAACATACCTTTCCCATCATTGCGCAGGCTGAGGAAACTGTTAAGGAAATGGGCCAGAAATCGGGTACTGATGCAGGTGAAGATGAAACCACCAAGACAACCTCTGAGGTAAGTACCCTAACTGAAACCGTGATGTCAGTTTTGTGAATGACGGTGACACGAACTCATAATCTGTAAGAGATGGGTAAGAGTAAGGGACCAGTCCATGGGGAGACCTAAATGAAGAAGGATGGTGATCCACAAGAACCCCCCAAAGAAACACCCACCACACAGGTAAGTCATCCCTGTCGTACTGCGATGTGAGTGTTGATAATGGTGTCGAGACTAAGTTCATTCGCATATTTGCGCAGGGTGATGAAGTGTTGAAGGAAAAGGGTGAGACTGATAGCACATGGCCAACTGAAATGGTAAGGGCGACCGGGCTTGAGCCAGTACCAGCCACCACCAAAGTCACAACCGCTGAGGTAAGCCATCTGCCGCCCAGTGTCATGTGAATATCGTTAGTTGTCATGTCAACAATCTTTTGTTGTCATGTAGGAGGACTAGGCTAATGAGGATGAGGTGTTTGCTGAGGGGTCTAAGACTGTGGCCAAAGGGCCTGGGACAACGTCAACCATCTCCGAGCCATAAGCACCCACGACACAAACAAACCCTGAGGTAGGTCGTGTTAATAGTATTGGCATGTGATATCACGTATGTGTCATGTTATTTTAAGTTTCTGTCATGTAAACCACCATATGAGGCACATGATGAGGCCGTCGTTCCCCTTCAGCGTAAGGGCGGAAGGGTGAGGCGAGCGCCTGCGACGTTAGAGGGCCACGAAGTTACTCATCCGGTGAAGAAGCCGCGTGTCGACAAGGGGAACAAGGAAAAGGAGGTGGTTGAGGACATGACGAAGGGGCAGAAGAAGTCGCGGGCCGCCAAGGGGAAAAAGGTCATTGTGGGGGTTGACGCCGCGGCCTTGGGCCTGATGACCAGGGCCGACGTGCACACCTTCTCCGTGTGGTTGACCACCGACGACGCCCAAGGGACTTCTTCGGGGACCTTGGGACTGAACCCGCACGTACAATGCTGGGCACCCGTCTCGAGAGGGATTTCTTCGGGGACCTGAAAACGCCAAATAAAGTGGTGGGCTCAGAGGTATAGTCCGCCCACCCGTGCTCCGATAACATGACAATTTTGTTGTTGACTGGACACGTGTTCCTTGTTTGCAGCATATCAACCAAGCATGCGGCATCCTACGAAAGGAGGTAGACAACGAGTCAAAGTACGCAGGCGTCGCAGTCGTCGACCCCTACTTCGGGGTACTGCTGCAAAGACAAACCGGCATGCCCGTCGACGAGGAGTTGGAGTACTACTTCAGCGGTATGTTGCCTGAGAGGTGTCCGAAGCCTTGGGCCAGCGTCGACCGCGTGTTGGCCCCATGGAATCTGAAGGACAACCACTGGGTTGCGCTGGAGATCTACCTGGCCGAGTGGACTGTCCGTGTGTATGATCCGGACACTCGTCTGACTCCTGAGTGACATTTGCCCAGCCTTCTGAAGCCCATCACGCACACTCTGCTCCCGACGATGGATGGCCACCAAGAGCTGCACACCAAGCATGCAGGGAAATTGCCCTAGCCGTTCAAGTACAACCGTGTGAAGGGGATCCCTCAGAACAAGCTATCGTAAGTCATCGTTGTCCATCTTCTGATTTATAGTGTAATTGTGCAAATTAGGTTTGACACATATACTTTTTGCGACGCAGAGGAGACTCCGGCCTCTACGCTATCCGTTTCATGCAGATGCTCGCATCAGGCGACCGCGTATTCAAAGGGGTGGACGACGCCTTTATCGATGCCTACCGCCTAGTCCTCTGTGTCTCCATCTACCACGGTGCCTTTCGACCCAACCCCGATCCTTAGTAGTCATTGCCTCCATCTCCAATTACAAGAACATTGTTGGTTGTACTATTGTCTGGACATGTTGTTGATGGGTTGACCATTTGTGCTTTCGTAGGATTTAATTTGGTTGACTTTGGTATCGACGGTATGTCGTTTTGGGAAACCTAGGGCTCAGGTTTTAAAACTATGATGTGAAGTTGTTTTTGAAACTCTGTTATCATGTAGGTCGTACGATGGTTGAAACTTATATATTTACGTCGTCCACATTTCCAGTGAAAAATGCAAAATTAAAACATGTCATGTCCAAAATATCACCTAGCAAGTTAATATAACTGCATGTCATGTACAAAATGAAATAGCTGCACCCAGGCCCAACAAGCCTTAATACCAAAACACGGGCGAAGTTAATACTTCAATGTAAAAGGGGGAGCGACACTTATATACCTACTGGCATGTCTTACCCATAACATGTCATGTTAAAATATGTGCCCGTCATGTCTTACCCATTATATGTCATGTTAAAATATGGACCCGTCATGTTATATCCTTATGATCGACCAAGTATGGGGCGGCCGGTTACTAGGTGCGGCGCCTTTTCGGGAACTTCCTTTCCCACTGAGACGGGTACCTAGAGGTCTTCGGCCTGCCATGGCGTACCTTGATAAGTGGGGGGCGGCTAGTCTCATTGGCGATTACCTCGGGTACCCTCCAATTCTCTCGCTACGGGACTAGGAAGATTACGTCCTTGTAGCACGCACGTCACACGTCTACCTTGTACAAGTCGTTGACGAGTGAGTACAGATCCGTCCCGTGCAATTGGGATGCTGCCATTGCTTGCGCGCATGGGTACTGGTCAACGTTGAAGCGTCTGCAGCTGCATAAACGTCCTGTTAGGTTTACAAGCCAGCTGGAGGTTCCCTTGCGTACCTCGAACTCATGAGGACTTAGCTGTCTGACGACCATGGAAAGGATCTGCACGAAGTTTTCTCTCATGGTGTTACCAACCCAGTCACTTACGACTTTCCCCTGCTCGGCGCTTGTCTTCCTATGTTTGGCGAACCATGTGCCGACGGTCTCAAGGATGGCATCTACAAGGGTTGTTAGCGGCAAATCCCTAGGATATTTGAACACCGAGTTCAAGCACTACGAGTTATTAGTGGCTGTGATGTTGTACCTATTCCCAGCGTAAAAAGCCCTTGCCCAGTTGCTGAACCCGACCTCCTTCAGATATTGGCCCGCTCCGGGAACCCGTGCATAGAACTCCGCGTACAACACCTGGAACTCCTCGTACGTGTAAGCTTTACACATCGTCATGAACTCGTCTTGCAAGCCCCCGCACTTGAACCGGAAACGGACGTTTTAAAATAAGTGATATGTGCATATGCCGTTCTTAGCGAATGTGTAGCTATCCCGTATGCCCTTCAGGATGCTCATGTGGCGGTCAGATACCCACACCAGATCGGTCGTGTCTTCAACGACACGCAACATCTGCCTGAAGACCCATCATTCTCGCCGCCAACCATGGCGAAGCCGACGGGGTAAATGTGGTGGTCGGCGTCTGGTGCGGTAGCAAATAGCAAGCACCCTCAAAATTTCCCCTTCAAGAAGCTCCCGTCCACCGATATAACCTGGAGAATAAACATCTTGAGGCGTTAGAGTTGTCATGTCGAATCAAACATATGTCATGTCGTATTAGTATGAGCGTCATGTTTATAGTAAATGAGTGTCATGTTCCATTTAAGGAAGGACTGACCTTTCGTAGGTTGGGGATAGCCCTCTGCCACGCTCCAAGACTCACAAACGCATACTTGAATCGCCCCTCCATGTCGCGTTCTATCCTCGTGTACGTCCCAGGGTTGGCCTGCTCCAGCATGTACATGTACGAGTACATGCTCCGATAGCTTTCCTCGTCCGTTCCGTACACGTTGTCCCTCGCACTCAACCCGGCTCGGCGTGCCTTACAGTAGCTACATGTGACCCCCAACTGCGACTTCATCATCCGCTGAACTTGGTCTGGATCAAGGCGCTTCTTTGACCGTCCGAAACTGCACGTGCCCATTCACAAACAAGTGTGTCCAGTTAAGTTAGTTGTGTGTCCAGTTAAGATAGTTGTGTGTCTAGTTTTAATTAACGTGTGGTCAGTGTATATAGGTTGTTGTCCAATTACTATTGTCGTGTGTCCAGTTACTACCAAGGAATGTTCAGTTTATATAACTATATGTCCAGTGGAATTTAGGCAAGATTCCAGTTAAGTTGTACGTATTGGGTCACATACCTTTCGACAATGCGCCGCCCCAACTGCGTGTATGACGCACTGCGTTTTTCGCTGACCGCCTCGTTCAGCGAGCACGTGTGCTCGTCCATAAGCTTTCGAATCTTCCATAACCCCGTTCCCTTGTAAGTCGAAGCCCAACATGACCACTTGCACTTGGGAGCAGCGCACCCTACAACATACAAGATTGTCGTTGACTTCTTCACCTTCGTCGTGAAGCAGCAAGTCAGACCCGCCCACGCTACGAGTTCCTACACATCCTCCTTCCTCCGAAACGTTTGTCCCTCCCGGAGCTTAATACCACACTTAATGGGATCCAATGGGTTCCCCGCCACCAATGGTTCACTTTCAGCAGGCTTCGGAGAAGTTGTCGACTTCCATTTTTGTCTTTCGTATGCTTCCTCGACTTCCCTCAACGCTCGCTCCGCCTCATAATCCCATGACCAAGACTTCGTCGGACCAGAACTACCGTATTCAGGTTTAACCACTTTTGGGATTGCATCATCCTCGTCGGAGGAGCTACCAAGGTCAATGGCTCCATCTTCCATGTCACTGCTGACATATATGACCTGCTTCCCACGTTTCACTGCGTCGACATTCTTTTCCCTCTTCACAAACTCCAACTCCAACTCCTCACTTATCCCTAACTGGTCAGAAGTCTCTTTTTACTGGACGGTTGTTTGTGTTAACTGGACATCCAATGATTCCAACTGGACATCCTTTTGGTTTACCTCGATAATTTTTTCTCTCAAATCTTTGTCTTCTCCGTCAAGCCCCAATGGGAGATCTGTATTTGGGTGATCTTCTTGGGTCACAGGCGGACCAGTTAACGGCACTACAACAACCTTCAAGCCTGCACGAGACAAATCACCATCATCTGAGTCATCCGTTGTCGATCCTTGTGCTTTGGGCACGTCTCCACCAACCTTGCGTCGCAGGGAGACATTGAGGTCGATAGACCAATTTCGTTCTCCAAACATCCCGTTTACAAACTTGTAGGCATCCAAGTCTTCGTCATCCCCGATAGCAAACGGTCTGGACCCTTCCTTCTTTGGCTTTACATATATGAGCTCCACATCATTCCTCCTCCCATCGACATTAAACTTGTCCAGCACCTGTTTCTTCAGATTTATATAGTCAATCCTTTCGTCCACCAGCATGGCTTTTTGGCTCCTTGTCCCCGTGAAGACCCAAGTGCTGCCTTCACACGTCCACCATCCTCCAAACAATACAGTGATACAAACTGATGATTTTTCCCCTGTTGCATTGCATAGGGAGACAAAAATTAATTTGTATCGACAATATTTACATGTGAACAACACTTACCAAACATAGATACAACACTTACCCAATTTATGTCCGACCAGAGCAATGTCCAGTTACTTCCATCACGTGTCCAGTGTGTACGATTTCACTGCCCAGTGAAAAGTGGCTTCGTACAAGTAAACCGTTTACTGAACCCATGCCCACTTGCTTCTTCTTCAATGGATTCTCTCTCTTTATTCAGATTTTGTGAATGAAAGTGACGCCCATAATTTCTCTGATCTCCTTATATAGACCACAGATAATTGGACACCTACCCTCTGTCTTCAAATCCCACGCCGACCATTCCCCCTTTTCAAGTTCCATTTCCCCTGCAATTCATTAATGGGGACTAATGATTTCCCTCGGAAATTTTTCAATGCTTATATACCCTCCCCCTCCCACCTCCCTTTTCCCTTTTTTTTTTGGCGCCATCCCTGGGCGGGAATAATTGGCTCCCTCCTTTTTACTGTAGCCAACTGCTCCATCTCTCTCCCTCTCTCTACCTGTCATGTCAATAATGCTCAAGATTTTCTCCCTCTCTCTCTCTCTCTCTCTCTCTCTCTGTCTTGTCCTCACTTTTCCATCTCTCTCTCTCTCTCCCACTCTCAATTGTCTAGCTGACAAACTCACATTGTCCAGTCTCCCCCACTAACCTGCTACCGGTTGAACAAAAAAAACAGATATCCGGAATTCTTCATATTTTTTCCGGATGGGGTTAGCGTGCAAGGGTTTCACCCAAAGGGGTTATTTTAGCAAATT
This sequence comes from Persicaria tinctoria, assembly GCA_037127255.1. Taxonomy (NCBI): domain Eukaryota; kingdom Viridiplantae; phylum Streptophyta; class Magnoliopsida; order Caryophyllales; family Polygonaceae; genus Persicaria; species Persicaria tinctoria. The sequence goes on from JBANSL010000001.1 coordinate 33,777,299, forward strand.
ACCCTTCTATAAACTATGATAACATATTATTTTATTAATATCTATAAACTATGATAGCAAATTACCCTTATATATATATATTTATATTTATATTTATATTTATATATATAAATATATATATATATATATATATATATATATATATATATATATATATAGTATGGATCAAATGTTAACAAGCCTTATTGTGTTTTGTGTTAACAAATCTGGGCCCTTTATTAATAGGAAATGGACGGCTGTGATTATTAGGAGAAAATTTAATATAATAATTATTAACAAAAAACAAAACCCTTAATTAACCCTACACAACGCGTGCATCACCCCAAAAGCATCATAATTGGATTCCTTTTTAATAAAACCCTAAAACATGGTATTTCGTCCTCCATCTTCAATTGATGGAATGCACGCCACCGCCGCATATCGACATTGGAGAGGAGAAGCAACCTCGAGAGACCGACGACCACTGTTGGAGTCCAGCGATACCACTCAAGACCGGTGAAAGCATTTGTAGATGACGCTGAAGGAGAGACCGACGATCATGTTCCGGCCTCCTCTCTGGTTCTAATTAGGAATTCTCCTCGTGACAGAGGTTGAAGAGGAAGGGGTGATTCAGTACACCAGAGCCACCGCATCACCGCTGTAGCCCAGCGACATCAGTGAGGGGCGTCAGGATCTTCTTTCTGCTCGCATCTCCAGATCCCGACCCCGTGTCTGCGAACCCGAGGGATTTCTCCAGATCCCGACCCCTACTGGCATCACCGCCGCCACCGCATCATCGTAAGACTCCGATGCCTTATTTGCGAACCCGAGGACTCCGACGCCGTCGACCCTAGTCCTCCCTCCCCATCGACGACGCAGACCTGGGGAACTCAGCCCTAACCGTGACGAAGACAGATCGGGGGCGTCGGGATCTTCTTCCTGCTCGAATCTCCAGCCTAGGTGGCGCCGCCGCTGCAATGGCTCCGCCGCCCCGCCCCGTCTTCGGCTCCGCTGCAATGGTTGATAACTTCCTCTATCTTCAAGTCATCTTTTTTTTTTCCTTTTCTTCTTTGTGGAATCAATATTTTTGTGTTTGAATTTTAGGGTTTTTTTTTATTGAATCAACATTTTTGTCTTTGTATTCGACAACTTCATAGTGATATTCGGTGATAATAAGCAATTATTCGGTGGAATTCATATGATTGTTCTATTAATCTCATGTTTAGAGTCACTGTTCGACAAGTTCATAGTTTCTATTCGGTAATAATAAGGAATTATTCGGTGATAGTAAGGAATTATTCGACAAGTTCACAGTTTCTATTCGGTAATAATAAGGAATTATTCGGTGATAGTAAAGAATTATTCATATGTATGTGGTTAATTAGAGGTGGAAATCAAGAATTACATTTATATATTATTTTAACCTAGTGAATAATTACTGTCAACTTGGCGAATAATTACTATCAGCCTGGCGAATAGTTGAAAAATTGACCAACCCTTTTGCTATTATTGATAATTCATATTTATAGACGAATAATAACAATCAATTTAGCGAATAATTACTATTATCCTAGCGAATATTTACTATTATCCTAGCGAATATTTTCATCGAACGCATAGTGGAAGCAAAATCTCCTCATCCAAAAAAAAAAAAAAACGTTACCTAAAAAAATCAACGCACGCACTTCCTCTACAGCAAGTTGGCTATTAAAGTGGTGGGACCTACTTTTTTTTATTTAAATAAAAAGGGAAATTCTCAATTAATCTCACCCATTCATTCCTAATCAATCAATGACCTATATTTGTTAACACAAAACACATTAAGGGGTGTAAACACCTGACCCAACCTCTCTCTCTCTCTCTCTCTCTCTCTCTCTCTCTCTCTCTCTCTATATATATATATATATATATATATATATATATAGGGGTGCGCTTCGATGAAAACCAACATTGCAGTAAAAACCTACGAGGACCCACTTTTTAGTCCGGCTCACTTGCTTTATAGCCCGGTTACGATTAGAGTCGATCTATAAAGTCACAAATTTTAGCCCGGTTCTGAGTAAAACCAAGCTATAAAGTCACTATGTAATTTTAAAACATGAGTTTTTTAGCACGATTTTTATGGTTGATCGAACTAATAAAGTCATGTGTTATTTTAAAATTGGAGTTTTTAGCACGGTTTTTAGGTTGAACCGAGTTATAAAGTCATCATGTGATTGAGGTTTTTAGCACATGTTTCAAATAAACCAAGTTATAAAGTAGTCCTCACTGTTTTTACCATAATTTGAACCGACTACTTTATAGCTTGGTTCATTTGAAACCTCTGCTAAAAACCTCAATCACACATGGACTTTTCAACTCGGTTCAACCTAAAAACCGTGCTAAAAACTCCAGTTTAAAAATAATACATGACCTTATAGTTCGGTTAAACCTAAAAATCGTGCTAAAAACTCATGTTTTAAAATTACATAGTGACTTTATAGCTCGGTTTTATTCGGAACCGGACTAAAATTTGTGACTTTATATTAGAATAATAATATATTATTATTTATATTTATAGGAGATTACAAGGATTGTGATAGAAACAAATCTTAACCATATCCCCTAATTATTCTAATATCCTAAAATATAAATAATAATATATTATTAGTCTAATATTTCCCCTCAATTGAAACATTGGTTGAACAAAGCTGAAAATTGAATTAATAATAAATAAAACTTTTTTTTTGTTGTTGAAAAATGATTCACAAACTCCTTATCTTCAGATGAACTCGACATCGGTGATATGGGTGGTGCCAGCAAGCCGTCTCTCTCCATGGTTCGATGGTAGTGATGATGTGCGAGAGCGACAGAGGCTAAGTGTGATCGGATCGGTTGTTGATGGTGGATGGTGGACCAGGAAGGTCATGGGTATAGTGTTTCAAAATGACTTGATGAACAAAGGTGGTGGTGTGGTGGGACGTGGCAGCGGCGGCGGCCATGAGATGGCCGGTCTGTCTGAGGATGAAGGGAGTGACGGATGGTGAAAGATGTCAAAAGTGCAAAATTGCCGGATGAACATCTTTATTTCCAAGGCGGTTTTGTGGTGGCTGAAGCCAAGTTAGAATTGTTAGAATGGCCCGAAGGCAGTTTTGGGGTGCTCGTAGGCGGCTTTGTGGTGGCCGAAGCCAAGAATGTGTTGCCCGTAGACGGTTAGAGGGTAACCGAAGCCTTGTTTGGGTGTTGCTTGAAGGCGGTTATAGGGTGCCTGTAGACGATTTTCTGGTAGCCTAAGCCATGTTTGAGTTCGACAGAAGCATTTTGTGAGGATAGAAGCCGCTAGGCTAAGAGCTCGGATACCATGCAGAGATTGGTGGAGAAAACCACACTTTTATCATTATTATTAATAACTATTTATAGAAGATTACAAGGATTGTGATATAAACAAATCTTAACCATATCTCCTAATTATTCTAATATCCTAAAATATAAATAATAATATATTATTATTCTAATGCTTTATAGATCGGTTCTATTCATAATCGGGTTATAAAGCAAGTGAACCGAGCTAAAAAGTCGGTTCTCACAGGTTTTTACCGCGATTTTGGTTTTCACCAGAGCGCACCCCTATATATATATATATATATATATATGGTGTTGTTATAATTAGACATGGGCAAACGCGGGCGCGGGCCGGGCTTGGGACGGACTTTCACTACCACAATTAAGATCAAAGACAGCGGTTTATAGAGGCGGTTTTGATAGAGAAGCGGTCCATGGTAGCGGTTTGAGCTAAGGTGGCGGGTTCAGCGGCGGTTTGCAAATTGTAGGTCTAAGGCGGCGGTTGTGACAGCGGTTTGCAAATCTCAAATCTAAGGCGGCGGTTTCAAGAAGCGGTTTTAAAATGAAAAATACCTATGGAAGCGGTTCTTGGGAAATATGGATTAATTTCACGGGCCCGCCTTTTCATCCCTGAAATTTTAAATACGCGCTAAAATCAAACAAATTACTCTATATTTTTTAAACAAATAAGAAAACCCATCTAAATTCTAAAGCCGATAGTTTAGGGTTTAGACTCGGGGAGCGAGGGGCCGACCAAAACAAAAACTAGGGGAGCGAATGCTCGAATCTTCAACTTTCATTCTGTTCAAGCGATTCAAGTCCATCAATTGTTTGGTGTTCGAATCTTCAGCATTCAAGTGATTCAAGTTGTTCTTGCAATTGTTCTAAGCAATCGGTTCGAAGCGATTTGGGTGGGAGAAATCTGGGTTTTATGAGAAGCGATTTGGGTGAGAGAAGCGATTTGGAGCGAGGATTCGAGGGAAGCTTGGTGCCCGGCAAGGTTCGATTCAAGCATTTGTTTAAAGCTTCAACTGATGGAAGTCCGTCAATCTATTCAATCGATTAGGGCGAGGATTCAAGGGAAGAAACTTCTCCGAGTAAGTTAATTGCTAAGCCTTTATTGATTCGAATCCTTTACTGATTTCTTGACACGGATGAAGATTCATTTGCAGACTGTTACTTTGTTCTAGTTCACTAAAAGCTTCAACCGATTGAATTCTAGCCGTCTGTTCAAGCGATTAGGGCGAGGATTCAAGGGAAGCAACTTCTCTCGGTTAGTTAATTTCTAAGTCTTTATTGATTAAAATCCTTTACTAATTTCTGGACACAGTTGAAGATTCTATTGTATGATGTTGCTTTGTTCTAGTTGACTAAAATTTTAAAAAACTAAAGGAGATTTAATTTTATAGTGTTTGCTTTGTTTTAGTGAACTTGAAATTGAAAAAATTAAAGTTTTTCTCAGTTTGATCTTCTACTGTCTGCTCATTTATTTTCTCTTTTGCCATAGCATGTCATATTTCCTCGTTATTGGCTTGTTGCTATATATGGACTTGTATGACAGCATCTGTTTTATACGGTGTGCCAAAACTGTTCTTTAGTGCTAGTTGTGCTTATGTTACTGATTTGTATGCTTCTGGCTATATTCATTATTTTGTTTTTCCTTTGTCCTTAACTCCAGCAACTAGAAAAAGATTTGGGTGATTGATTTGGATAAGTTGGGACAAAATGTGAAAACTTGTTAATCTGCTTATTGTGCAGACTAGTTATCTTGCTATATGGGAGACAGGTACGGTTCTTTGTTTTATCATTGTGCACTAGGCCTTTGTCTACCATTTGTGTTATTCCAATTCATTGGTAGCTAATGCAAACATGCTAGCTATGATACTACTTATCCTGTGCGCAGGGACCTTTTTTTTTATGCAAGGCAATTCATTTATACACACATTTATGGTTTATATATATTATTTAGCTATCTTCAGTTGACTTATTGATCAATACTAGCTATTTTACATATGAATGTGATTATACAAGATCATGTCTTGTTTTAATTTTCAGTACTAGCACTTGTTGGTAAGAAGGGGTTATTAGAGACTTTGGTTCAATCATTTTGATTTACATGTGTGTGTTGTTGCTTATTTTCTAATTTTGGTTCAGTCATATATGCTTCATGGTTCACTACTTGGGTGGTATCACTATTTCATTACATTAAAACTATGAGAATCACCTAAATTGGGGGAGTGTATTTAAAAGTAGTTATTGATTTTGATATGCTTTTGAAGCTTTGGTCCTAATGTCTGATGTATTATCTTAACTTTAACATATTTGTTTTCCCATTTGTCGATGTTTAGGAATATAGGTGTAAAAAGTATAACTTTTCTATCATAATGAAGTTTTATTTAAATTTCTTTTACATAAACGCGTCATTTCACATGGTTTGCACTAGTTTCTTTTATTTCATATTTTATTATAAGACTTATTTGCATGTGTTTATCTTGTTTGTGGCCTTGTTTCTTTAAAATTCACTTAAAACCACCCTTTTCTTGTTTATTATTGCTTGTATTTGGATTGGCAGCTTAATACAATTGGGTCTTCTTCTAACATATGCATCTGACGTACTAGGTCCCTTCATCACCGCCAGATCAGGTTCTTTCATTTTTCACCAATATTTGCATGCTCTTTATTATGTACATATTTCAATGAAACATTTTATGAATGGTTGATGGATTGATAAACGGGAGTGGGTGTAAGAATGTGGCTGCTTGTTAAAGAAAAGTTTTGAGATGCAATGTTCATGTTCAGCCAATGTTATAAATTTTATGAGTTGTTAGATGATGGATCCTAGCAAAATAATGTAAATGGCCACCTTTCTTACGGTGAACTAGACTTTTATAGGTTTTTTTTATGTGATTTGGTTCTTGGATAAATAATTTTCGTATTCCTCCTTTTTGGAGGGTTTGCAATGATATAGTTTTCACGTGGATCAATGGTTGATGTAGTTCATCTTTAATGGGAAGTATATTTCCTTCCATTATATTTCCCTTCGTTAATTGGATGAATATTGGACTTTTGTCTGTTTATAGTGGTTTATAGTTGTTTGAAATTCGATGCACATCTATAAGATTTTATATGATTGGGACCAAAATTCTCTTAATGCTATGGTTCTTAAATATGCCTAACTATTTGATCCTCATGAGATGGTATTTTCTGAAAAATGCCTTGAGAGAATGCCCACTCCAGGATATGAATGATATGCATTAGCAGAGTGAATCGATGGAGCTGATTTTCCCAAAGATGCTGAAAATAACAAAATGAAGAATTAAATTGGTGCTGATCGATTTTCTCAAAGATGCTGAAAATAACGAAAATGTAGAAGCAAGGGCACTTGTTTTGAATACTGGAAATAAACATGCAGCAGGTATGTCTACATTTAGTTTTTGCTATGATTAGTATTCAAGAGAAGGGCTATAAATACATGTCTTGATGACTACGAGCTGTGAAAGATAAGTTTGTTTTTGTGAAGTCATTTTTTTTAAATCAAATCTTCCATTTTTTTGAATCAAATCTTCCTAGCAGTGAGAGATGAGTTTGGCTGATTGAGTATAAAGTTGGAAATTTTGTTTCTTGCCCTATCTTTTTGGTTTATGCAGTCGCGTGAGTATAAATCTATTTGGATTGCAGTGGCTGATTGGAAATTTCTGTTTCTTGCCATTTTTTTTAGTTTCTGCAGTGGCTGATTGATCTCTCTGCTTATTTAGTCAGGGTTTGTTTGCTTCAGTTGAGAAGCTAAAACGGAATTTTCTATTTCTTGCCCTTTCTTTTTGGTTTCTGCAAGTGGTGTGAGAGATTTATTTGGTTTCTGCAGTGGCTTATTGGAAATTTCGGTTTCTTGCCATTTTTTTTCGTTTCTGTAGTGGCTGATTTATCTCTCTACTGATTTAGTCGAGGTTTGTTTGCTTCAGTTGAGAAGCTAAAATTGGAAATTTCTGTTTCTTGCCCTTTCGTTTTGGTTTCTGCAGTGGTTGATTTATATCTGTTTGACATTGATCTTGTTCTGAAACCTCAAGATGTTTCTGCAGTGGTTAAGTGACTAAAAAAACAGATTTATACTCAATAAACGTATGCATCTAATTAAGGAAAATAATATGCAGTGGCAGATTGGGGTGTCTTAAACATGTAATTGATGATCGTCAATTTGACACAAAAGCTATCTTTGATTGATTGCTGTATTGAATATGTCTAATTGTGGCTTTACTAATTCACTGTCAAATGCTTATAAATGACTATTTCCTTCAACAAGTATGCATGCATGCATCTTCGATCAGTATGATACTAAATGTGTTTGTTCATGATCATTGCAGATTAATATGACCATTTTGAATATTGATCGATGGCAATGCTAGCAAATGGATATATTCTCTTAATTCCACCTTTTGTATAGGTTACAATCTAGTATATAATCATATTGTAACTCGCAAATCCAAGTTGTAGATTGATACTTATGTACAAGTGTAATAGTGAATGTTGCTTTATGGAGCAATAAAACATTGTTTTCAAATCTATATATGTAGTAGAGGTGGCAATCGGGCGGGTCGGATCGGGTTCGGGTTCGGTTAGTCGGGTTTCGGGTTATTCGGGTTTCGGGTAATTCGGGTTTCGGGTCATTCGGTTTCGGGTAATGTCTAATAATTTGGTCATTTGGTTGGGTCGGGTTCGGGTTTCGGTTGTATCGGGTTTCGGTTCATTCGGGTTTCGGTTGTCTCGGGTTTCAGTTATTTCAATATTCATTTTGAAAAATTTACTAGAATGTATCTTAGAGTTCGGGTTATATCGGGTTTCGGTTGTAACGGGTTCGGATCTTAATGGGTTTCGGTTGAATCGGGTTCGGTTCATTCGGATTTGGGTGAGTTTCGGTTATCGGTTATTCGGATTTCGGGTCCAAAATGAGTCGGGTTGATCGGTGTTCAAAACAATCGGTTCCGGGTCGACCGGGTCGGGTTTTCGGGTTCGGGTCGGGTTTTGCCAGCTCTAATATGTAGATATTATTATGAATATTCAATAGTTATTTATGCTTTTTTTATCAAAAAAAAGTTATTTATGCTTTTAAATAAATATAATTAAAAATAACAATAAAAAGCTATAAAATTGATAAACCGCTGCCACAAAAAATAAAAGCGCTTTATATGTTTGGGATACAAACTGCTGCTGTAGAAAAATAGGCAGCGGTTATATTCGATTTTTGGTGGCGGTTTATACTTTTTATAGAACCGCTGCCTTAGGTTATGAAAACCGCTGCCAAATAGCTAAGGCGACGGCAGCAGAAGCTGCGGTTGAAAACCGCTGCCTTAGAGCTAAGGTGGCGGTTATCCTATATAAGGCGGCGGTTTTGGAGCGCTGCCAAATCTCTTAATTGTAGTAGTGTTTACCCGAAATTTTGTCCCGTTGTTGCGGGCGCGGGCCGGGCTAAGCCCGCTTAACGGGTTGAAAGTCGTGTCCAAGTCCGTTCGCAAATGCGGGAGCGGGTAGCCCGCGGGTACCCGCAAACCTAATAATTTTTCTTTTAAAAGCTATACTAAGCCTATTGTAATTAATTTTATAATATATAATATAATATTTTACCTATATATACACATACATACTTACTGTTTGTTTTTATATGAATACATACATAATTACAGTAATCAATTCTAAATACATACTTATTTTTATTTGTATTTAAAATGAATACATACATACTTACTGTTTTTTTATATATAGTTATTGTATATGTATATATTACTTATATAATACGTTAAATATATATATATATATATATATATATATATATATATATATATATATATAAAAGTTATTGTTTTTATTATTTTTTAAATGAATAATTAATATTATTTATTACATATATATACACATATATATTAATTTTAATTAAAAAAGAACCGGTGCCCGTTACGGGCCTAGACTAGGCCCGTTACGGGCCACTAGGCCGCCTAGTGGTCCGTAACGGGTTGATTGATATGTCCAATCCCACACCCGTTACGGGTGCGGGCCGGACCTAGCAGTCCGCACGAACTTTTCCCCATGCCCAAGCCCTCCCGCTAATGCGGGCGGGCGGGGCGGGCCGAGCAGGTCTACCCGCGTTTGCCCAGGTCTAGTTATAATGAAAATGGTACTTAAAATTAAGTGAAAATGGGCATAATTTTAGAAAAATTAAAATCATCCCCAAATAACCTCTTAATTAGCCCAGATCAAACATCGCTCGTGGGAGCTCTCCTCTTCCAAGCCACCAACTGCCATTGATCAAGGTGCACTACTACAATTTCGAGCAAAGGAAGCGGTTTATGGCAGCGGTTAAATTAGGCAGCGGTTTGCCGCTGTAACGGCCCGGGATTATGATTCCCGGGTTACGTTTCGAGGGATGAAACCCCTCGTTAGGATCTTGCGCCCCGAGTACAGGTTGAAGGTTTGAAATCCTAACTAACACTTTCAAAGTGGGATTTCACACCCAAATTCGAAGGGATCGTTGGAATCCCCGGGGAAGTCCCCTGTACCTGTCGTAAGTCTAAGCGTAGAAAACTTATAGTCATACAGAAGCGGAAGTAAAGTATGATACAAAAGGGGTACCACGGTAGGGCCGGGTCAAAACGTAAGCCAAATATTCAAATCTAAACCATTAATAATTTAGTGAAGTCAGAGTCTCAACCCTCTCTTTCCATCATGTCAAAACCCGCGGTCATGGAGCAGAACCAGCATCGTTAAACATATATGACATACCTAAAAAAATAATAAAGGGCGTGGGATCAGACTGAGGCCCACCCACATGACGAGGTCCTACTGTAATCATACCATATACGCTATTCCTAATAATGATGCTTCTAGATGCAAGGCGGAATATTAACACACTAACATGCCCCTATGATCAAGTGCATAATAAGAATAAGGCCTTAGCACAAAATACCAAATGGTATATCCCTCTCCTACCTCCACCCCCTTCCGATAGGGCGGAGACTGGCCAGCTCGTGAATGCATTCCAATAAAATCGGGCGGAACGCATGCCCAACCCGCTCCACAATAAAGCCCGCAGGCATCTCATAATATAAGGAAGTTCATGACTCGATTGACTCAGGACGAGACCCGATGGGACTGGGCCATCCTATAACCCTAGCAAAGACTCTAGTTACTTCACAGATAACGGCCATTCTGTTTACATACGCATAAAGAAATAGAATGCTCAACGGTCAATGCAACCTAGCATGGCACTACATGGCATGCTGATTATGAATGCAAGCACCTAGTATATCCTATGATTACATGCAAATGGGAATCAATCTGAGTAAGCTCTAGGAACTTACCTGGCGGTGCAGAACAGCAAGACAAGCATTACGATAGATTAAAGATCACCTAGATACATATAGGAACATATATATAAGTCTACGTCTAATCATCCAAGCACAAAACATATCATTCAAAGAGAATAGCACCCATATCGCAATCATCGTTCCGTCATGTTCAACCATTTACCACATTGTCACATTCCATAAGACCATATCATTCTCCACAATTCACTTAGCCACATTCACATTCTCATATTAACATATCCGTACATATCTCAACAGTTCATTATAGTTCATAAAGTATAAGTCAAGCGATACATAATCCTAACATCTCATGCCATTAATCATTCATACATGCTATTAGTCCACACAAAGCTTGCTATTAGTCACTCAATCATATAATCATGCTAGTTAGTCATCGATCACATAACTCCCAAGTTAATCCCGAAAACCGTTTTGAAAACTGAGTCAAATAGTTATAGATTCCGACCTTGGAAAATGTTCGTCAAATTCCTTTTCCGATTTAAACCCGACAATACCCCCTTTTTAAATCTCCAAGTTTCATAATATTATATTTCCTTTTAAATACTATTTTCTTTAAACATTTTCATAAAATATTTCTACATACCTTAAAAATCCCAACCATTTTTATTTAATAAAAACATCCATTTTTAAATTACCAAAAGCCACATTATCTTTTCCTTAAATCCCAAATCGAGTTCAAATGAAGAAATTAGGCCTAACTATTTTCCTTCTTATTAAAACACAACTCTCAGCCCAAGTAGTTAGGCCCAATGAAACCCATTTCACCTCCCATTCTAAAAACTGGAAGCAACGTTTTAAAACAAAGAGGAGGGCCCCAGTGATGTGGCAGCTGATGTGGCGAGAGTGGGGCCCGCCAGGCTGAAGAAGGGAGGGGAGGAAGTTACTGTTCACCCTCCTTCTTCCTAGCCTCATTTCTGCGTAAATGGAAAGAGAAGAAAGGGAGCCTTGGAGTTCGCCGGCAACGATACCCGACTCCGACCACTCAATCAACACACAAAGGCACGAAATCGACACAAAGGAGGAAAAAGGAGATGCTCACCGAGGTGGGTTCGTGCGTGGTCGTCGGGCTTCGCTGGAGTCCTTCGGGGTCGTCGGAGTCCGAGACAAGGTGTTCTCGGCCTAGGACAGAAACAGAGGGCTTAGAGGAGGAGCTTTATGAGATCATTCGATCAAATAAGGGCGGAGGAGAGCTTACCGACTGTGTAAGGAGAAATCAGGCGGAGGAGGGGAGGAAGAAGAAGACGACGGCGACTCCAGTGCGCCTGGCGGATCGGCGGCTGTTCTGGGCTACGTCGGACATCGGCTCTGAAACAGAGGACGAGGGGAGGCGATGCCTGACTATTCGGAAATCAGGGGAACGAAACGAGACGGCGGTGCTGTTGGTCGGGATTGGTTGTGGCGACTGTTGGCAGCGGTGGCTGGTGCAGAGGTGGCGCAATGGTGGCGTTTGGGTGGCGACATTCTCAAAATAGGGGAGGAGGATTTGAGGAATGGATGAGAGAGAGATGGGGAGTTTTGGTTTGGAGTTTGTCTGAAGGTAGAATGAAGGAGGGAGAGGACTTGGAAAGAAATGGGTCCTGCTGTACACAATAGTGAAATACCCCAAAGTATTTTTGGGGATTTCGTTTTAAGAAAATATATATTTATATAAAAGTTCTTTTATTTTGAACTTAATAATGATTTTTGGAAGTTAAATGTATATAAAGTTTGTAACTATTTTGACACATTAATTTTTATTCGCTTAAGTGAAATTTAATAAATAAGTTATTCATTTTAAGTCATATTATTTTAAAACAAGTGCATATTTTTATTCAAATAAAGAGAGATTTATCGTTATAACTTATTTTAGTTTCCGTAAAATATATATATGTAATATAAGGTGATAATAAACCATGGTTGCATAAAATAAAATGTATTTAAATTAAATATTTTATTATTTAAGCTGTGTAGAATTTTAATAAATAAAATTTTCGGATAAATATAGGTATATGTATATATTATAAATAAGTAAAGGCTAAACCAGTTTTCTTTTGGGTTTACTTGAACCGAACCGGACCATTAGAGAATAAAAAGAAAATGGCTGAACCGGCCCTTGAACCCTTCCCCTACCTCCAGCCGTTAGAATCACTGTTGAAATTGGGTGAGTTTCGACCTCCTCAAATCTCGCCCGAAACTCAACGATTTTGTTTCTAGAATGTTCCCTACTCGTTACAGCTGAGATTTATGTAACCAATTTTGTGATTCGGTATAAAAATGCAACCGAACGAGCTTATCTCCGATTTCGAAAATCACCCCAATCCGCTTCAGTCAGGCCGAATCTCACCAAATTGAGGATCGGGATAGTGTTAAGAGTGATTATCTAAGCAATTTGTGGATTTATTTTCATCAAATCAGTTCCCAAATCATCCTCCTATAAATACCCCTTTCGGGATCACTTTCGAAGCACACCATCACCACTCCTCTCCATCTCTGAGCTCTCAACCTATTCCATGGCATTCTAAACGCCTCTAGCAACGTTTCCCTTCACAAAGTTTTCAGAAAATCATCCCGAATCCAAAACCCCCAATTTCGAGTCTCCTCGTCGGAGCCACTCGGTAGGCCTCGTCCGCCGCTGCCGGAGCCACCAGCCGCCACCCGGAGGAGCGCCCAGTCACCTCGAGTCCGTTGCCGCCAACCTCGTACGCCGCCGTGAGCCGTGCCGCCGCCAGTGTCTCGCCGAAGTCGTGCCAGAACCTCGTCGGAAAACACCTGCTTGAAGACGTATCGGATTGAAGGTTGAAGGAGGGTAATTACAGAAAACCTTCCTAAGTTTTGGTTTTGTCAAAATATGCCCTTTCCCAGTTTTCTAAAATTTTATATTCTAACCCGTATTTTATGTGGGCATAAATTGCTTCCAATCTAGGCTACCCTTACGCCGCTACCGAAGAATTCGAATCCGACCAACCGTTAACGCTTGCAACTCCAAATCGAGGCAAGTGACCTTCCGAGCCTTTCTGCTCACTTGTGCCTTTCGTGTCTATAGTTGTTTCTTTCTGTTGGAATGCTTGCCAATTTAATTAAAATAAATTGCAATCCATCTGCTTTTTGTGATTTATTCAACCGTCAATTTGAATTTGGCAAGTATAAATGGGTAATGTTATTATTCGACGTCTCTATATAATAATGACATAGATACCCACATTTTTATTAAAGCATGATTATTTTTTTCTTTCATGCTAATTGGTTAAGAAAGGGATATGTTTCCTTTATGTATCCATTCTATTTATTTCGTTGTGATCAATGTTGTAAATAATTAGTAATAATGTGAGGATCGGTTGTTGCGAGTGAAACTAAATTGAATCCAAACCAATCAAAAGCAATGTGAATCATAAATTTAAAATTATAAAATAATGTGAAGAATTGTAAAGTAAAGTAGTCAATCAATCAACGAAAAGCCATGTGAAATGGTAAAGTGAAGTGTGAGTAAAGTGTAGGTCGGGGCCGTTACTCCTCGATCTTAAGGTTTCATGAAACTACACTTCCATGCGAGGTGTTACACAACCAATGGTTGTAGGTCGCTATCCACTATAGACAGAGTGGGACCGGTAATAGTCGATAAAAAGATAAAAGACGTAAAATGCATATCATGTGAGTAAGTGAGTGAAGAATCATGTACAAGTAACAAACATGGTTTGAACTAGGTATTGGGGGACACAAGATCAACCCTTAATCGACTGTCTCAGCCCGCGGTTTAAAACTCTCCGGAAGAGTCCTGCCCTCTGGGTCGATTTTGGGCCACATCGAGTACCTTTTGAACCAATACTTAGTTTAGACATTATAATAAAAACGTATTAATAATGTAATGGGTAGTAATCATGAATCGTTTCAAGCTATGTCATATTCCATCCTTAATCGGAATATGATTCCTAATACATCTTTTGTTACTCAATCCTTTTGGATTATCCGTGTTATAGGAGGGTCGGGTTACAAATAAGCCAATTCACTTCAAATATTCCAATCTCATTTGGATTTAATTCTTACCGTTTCATGGTCACTTGAATCCAAAGTTGTCTCTGCTTTCGTGCCGTCACTTGTTAGTTCTCGCGAACTAACCGTCCTTTGTTTGGATGGCTGGTTTCCACAGGTTTAGATAAAGCACTACAAGGTCGAAGGTTGGAAATGTGAGTCGGAATCGTCTTCAAATGTTTTTATTATTTTACCGTTGTTTTGATTCAAGAGCCTCCTTTATCATTAGTGTATAAACGTTATCTTAGTTTTGCTATCGAGACATTGTAACGACATTATTGTAGATTTAATTATTTGTTTCACTTAAAGTCTTCCGCGATTTAATTGTAATTTATTTATGTATTTCTTATTATCATCTTGTTTATGGGAGCATGGTTGCATGTCCCTATAAGCCTAAGGTGGTTACAAAGACATTAAAGTCCGCGTAATTACTGGCGCTGTGACATTCCCTTGGATCATAAAGGGGGTGTTACAGAAGGTGGTATCAGAGCTAAAGGTTTTTCTATAATGGTTTTCATGTTAGAACTGTTTTTCTAAAATGGGTTTCATGTCAAAATTATTTTCTAAAATGATTTTTTTTTCCGTGTCAGAGTTTCCTGTCCAATGGTTTTCATTTCTTCAAAATTATTTCTATGTCCAAACTAAACTTTCAATGTTGAATTTTGACCGAGAAAAGAAAATAATAAATAATACTAAAAAAAAAAAAAAAGAGGTTTCATAAACTCAATTTATACCATTTTCAAACTTATTATGTGGATTTAAAGTTTTCCCAATCTATAGGTTTGAATCTCCTTTCAAGCTTCAAGTAAATTTGAAACTTTGTTGCTCTCAAAACTTACAATACGGTTGTGCAAAGGTCTTTATAAAATATGGTTTGATTCCGACGTCCAATTAGACTCTCGGGTGCTTGGTTTAACCCTCCTCTTTTCCTCGTGGCAGATGGCCGCCCCTCGCCACTCTAACTTACCTAGGAACCCCGCACAGAATGAACTGACAGTGGATGAACTCGGCGTCCCATACCTGGCACCTATTATGGTGGATGAAGACTCGGAGGAAGACTCCCAGGAAGGCGAGGACGCTCCTCTGATTGCAGCTGAGGAAGATTCGGAGGAGGACCCTTAGGAAGTCGAGGACGCTTCTCCGAGGTCAGCTCGGGATGCAGCTGAGGAAGATTCGGAGGAGGACCCTCAGGAAGTCGAGGACGCTTCTCCAAGGTTAGCTGAGGAAAACACGGAGGAAGACCCCCAGGAAGACGAGGATGCCTTTCTGATGGTAGCTGAGGAAAATTTGGAAGAAGAACCCCAAGGAGACGAGGAAGTCCTCCCGAATGTCAACGAAGCAGATCCCCAGGAGGACGAAGAGCCACAAGAAGAGGATGAGAACGAAGCCGGGCACGGAGCGAACCCTCTTGTGGCAGGACATTCGGTAGTTGACACATAATTTCTCCGCCATGTGCAGCTGCAGGCAAGGGGAGCAGTGCGCAATTACTTGGATCAGGAAATAGCGGAAAGGCGGAATAGGATCCAGATAATGGGAGCTCAACAGGCTGACCTGCAAGAGAGGTTGGCAAAGGAGAGAAGAGAGCAGACACTCCTTTACGAAGCTAAGCTAGACCTTCATCGTGGGGTAGTAAACCTTCACGAACGCTACGCAACATCCAGAGCTCCTCAGTCTAGAAAGAGGTCGGTATCTGACAACCCAGGTGGAAGGGTTTTGCGTCACTTCTTCTAGTTGCATCTTTCCCTTGTCATTCGTGTCGTTCTTTTTAACCTTAGTTCACTTTCCTATTTATCGTACTCTCGTTGTTTTAGTGTTATCAAGTGGTTTCACAGACAGTGTTTGTTTTGGATTGGATGCTATTATAAATAAAGTGTTAGTTATTTCATAATAATTGAGGTGTGAGGATATGTGAAACCATCGGGTAAAATTATTTTTGACTTCAAAGCCGTGGATTCATTTAATATTTGTGCGACATGTCTTAAGTGGGGAGGTGCCCCAATATTCTAAGAAAGTGTGTGTGTGTGGCGTGTGAGAAACAATTAAACCAACTAAAGTACGCAAGTGCAGAGTGTGTGATAAGATCAAAAGACTAAACCATAATTAGTAGTTGTGTGTATTCTGAGTCACGACATAGAGTATATCTTGCATATAGCTCTATTGTCAAGCAACCGAACTCTCAATGAGAAATTTTAATAAACGAATGATAAATTAAGAAAGATACTCGCACGTACAACACGTTGAATCTACGAATAACATGGTTCGAGGACAAAGAGGAAAGCTCACCGAAGGACCAGAAGACGCGAAGGACTAGAAGACGAAATCTACCACTCCTTGTATACGAGCCGGGCATACTAGCTTGCCACAATGGTTGTCATCGACGCCACCCGGGCCATTTGGTAACCTGGAAAAGGAAGCCAGATGGGGCAGAGACGAAAGCCAAAGGTAGACTAGATAGCCATGGTCGATGCAAGGCAGTAGTGGTCTAACCGCGATCAAATCATGCTAACCTAATGCAAAATAATTAAAATTTAAAAATCTTACCATTGAGGAGTTCGGAAGGCAATGAGTTGATCATGTATGCAACTCATTGCTTCACGTCGTTCAGAGAGTAGTAAGAACTAAGTCAGGTATCTCCTTCCGCTTTTGAAAACTCCTTCGTATACCCTCTCACCCCTATTCCAGCTCCGTTCGTTCTTTTCTTTAAGTTTCGGGACGAAACTTATTTTAAGTGGGGAGGAATGAAATACCCCAAAGTATTTTTGGGGATTTCGTTTTAAGAAAATATATATTTATATAAAAGTTCTTTTATTTTGAACTTAATAATGATTTTTGGAAGTTAAATGTATATAAAGTTTGTAACTATTTTGACACATTAATTTTTATTCGCTTAAGTGAAATTTAATAAATAAGTTATTCATTTTAAGTCATATTATTTTAAAACAAGTGCATATTTTTATTCAAATAAAGAGAGATTTATCGTTATAACTTATTTTAGTTTCCGTAAAATATATATATATGTAATATAAGGTGATAATAAACCATGGTTGCATAAAATAAAATGTATTTAAATTAAATATTTTATTATTTAAGCTGTGTAGAATTTTAATAAATAAAATTTTCGGATAAATATAGGTATATGTATATATTATAAATAAGTAAAGGCTAAACCAGTTTTCTTTTGGGTTTACTTGAACCGAACCGGACCATTAGAGAATAAAAAGAAAATGGTTGAACCGGCCCTTGAACCCTTCCCCTACCTCCAACCGTTAGAATCAGTGTTGAAATTGGGTGAGTTTCGACCTCCTCAAATCTCGCCCGAAACTCAACGATTTTGTTTCTAGAATGTTCCCTACTCGTTACAGCTGAGATTTATGTAACCAATTTTGTGATTCGGTATAAAAATGCAACCGAACGAGCTTATCACCAATTTCGAAAATCACCCCAATCCGCTTCAGTCGGGCCGAATCTCACCAAATTGAGGATTGGGATAGTGTTAAGAGTGATTATCTAAGCAATTTGTGGATTTATTTTCATCAAATCCGTTCCCAAATCATCCTCCTATAAATACCCCTTTCGGGATCACTTTCGAAGCACACCATCACCACTCCTCTCCATCTCCGAGCTCTCAACCTATTCCATGGCATTCTAAACGCCTCTAGCAACGTTTCCCTTCACAAAGTTTTCAGAAAATCATCCCGAATCCAAAACCCCCAATTTCGAGTCTCCTCGTCGGAGCCACTCGGTAGGCCTCGTCCGCCGCTGCCGGAGCCACCAGCCGCCACCCGGAGGAGCGCCCAGTCACCTCGAGTCCGTTGCCGCCAGCCTCGTACGCCGCCGTGAGCCGTGCCGCCGCCAGTGTCTCGCCGAAGTCGTGCCAGAACCTCGTCGGAAAACACCTGCTTGAAGACGTATCGGATTGAAGGTTGAAGGAGGGTAATTACAGAAAACCTTCCTAAGTTTTGGTTTTGTCAAAATATGCCCTTTCCCAGTTTTCTAAAATTTCAGATTCTAACCCGTATTTTATGTGGGCATAAATTGCTTCCAATCTAGGCTACCCTTACGCTGCTACCGAAGAATTCGAATCCGACCAACCGTTAACGCTTGCAACTCCAAATCGAGGCAAGTGACCTTCCAAGCCTTTCTGCTCACTTGTGCCTTTCGTGTCTATAGTTGTTTCTTTCTGTTGGAATGCTTGCCAATTTAATTAAAATAAATTGCAATCCATCTGCTTTGTGTGATTTGTTCAACCGTCAATTTGAATTTGGCAAGTATAAATGGGTAATGTTATTATTCGACGTCTCTATATAATAATGACATAGATACCCACATTTTTATTAAAGCATGATTATTTTGTTCTTTCATGCTAATTGGTTAAGAAAGGGATATGTTTCCTTTATGTATCCATTCTATTTATTTCGTTGTGATGAATGTTGTAAATAATTAGTAATAATGTGAGGATCGATTGTTGCGAGTGAAACTAAATTGAATCCAAACCAATCAAAAGCAATGTGAATCATAAATTTAAAATTATAAAATAATGTGAAGAATTGTAAAGTAAAGTAGTCAATCAATCAACGAAAAGCAATGTGAAATGGTAAAGTGAAGTGTGAGTAAAGTGTAGGTCGGGGCCGTTACTCCTCGGTCTTAAGGTTTCATGAAACTACACTTCCATGCGAGGTGTTACACAACCAATGGTTGTAGGTCGCTATCCACTATAGACAGAGTGGGACCGGTAATAGTCGATAAAAAGATAAAAGACGTAAAATGCATATCATGTGAGTAAGTGAGTGAAGAATCATGTACAAGTAACAAACATGGTTTGAACTAGGTATTGGGGGACACAAGATCAACCCTTAATCGACTGTCTCAGCCCGCGGTTTAAAACTCTCCGGAAGAGTCCTGCCCTCTGGGTCGATTTTGGGCCACATCGAGTACCTTTTGAACCAATACTTAGTTTAGACATTATAATAAAAACGTATTAATAATGTAATGGGTAGTAATCATGAATCGTTTCAAGCTATGTCATATTCCATCCTTAATCGGAATATGATTCCTAATACATCTTTTGTTACTCAATCCTTTTGGATTATCCGTGTTATAGGAGGGTCGGGTTACAAATAAGCCAATTCACTTCAAATATTCCAATCTCATTTGGATTTAATTCTTACCGTTTCATGGTCACTTGAATCCAAAGTTGTCTCTGCTTTCGTGCCGTCACTTGCTAGTTCTCGCGAACTAACCGTCCTTTGTTTGGATGGCTGGTTTCCACAAGTTTAGATAAAGCACTACAAGGTCGAAGGTTGGAAATGTGAGTCGGAATCGTCTTCAAATGTTTTTATTATTTTACCGTTGTTTTGATTCAAGAGCCTCCTTTATCATTAGTGTATAAACGTTATCTTAGTTTTGCTATCGAGACATTATAACGACATTATTGTAGATTTAATTATTTGTTTCACTTAAAGTATTCCGCGATTTAATTGTAATTTATTTATGTATTTCTTATTATCATCTTGTTTATGGGAGCATGGTTGCATGTCCCTATAAGCCTAAGGTGGTTACAAAGACATTAAAGTCCGCGTAATCACTGGCGCTGTGACATTCCCTTGGATCATAAAGGGGGTGTTACAAATAGCACATGGGGTGGTGAGCTCTTGAAATCAGAAAAAGAAAATAGGAATAGGGGTAGGCTTCCAAAGTTACATAAGGGAGAGGGGTTGGCGTGGAAATGGGTCTTAGCTGGCATCTTGTCAAATTGCAGGAGGCAAGGCTGCAGGAAGTAGGAAACGGGGGAAAAGAAGAGGGAGTTTTGGCACCTTGCCAATTTGAGGAAACAATGCTGCTACTGCATTTGAAATTGGGAAGGGAGAGGAGTTTTGGCCATCAGGAAACAAAAGAGAAGGACAACGAGTGGCCCAACAGCTAATTTAAGGTACCCACAAAATGAATCACAAAACCCGCTCACTCGATCTTGTCCTGATTCGTTCAAACTAAATCTCAAATTTTTAAATCCAAATTTAATAATGAAATTCGAACGTCATTTCCCAATTCTCGGCATATGAACGCGGAATAAAATTCTATTTTGCATAAATTTCAAAATTTGGCCGGAATCCGTTTTAAGAGTTTCAATTTCGATTTAGTAATTTAAAGATGAGTTTTCCTTGAAACATCCGAATTAAATCCGATTTAAATTCATTTTAAATTTCTTCTTCCGAAAATTAAGATTTCAAAATCCAAGCCTTTACAATCGCAACGGTTTAGGAGTATTTTACGAAGTTGGAATTAAATTAGTCTATGGAGGTGGTTTTGGCAGCGGTTTTTAAAACTCCACCTATAGAGGCGGTCCAAGTATCTTTTGGCAGCGGTTCATTTAAGTTATAATTGCTATGGCAGCGGTTTACCAAAACCCATTTAAAAAAAATTACTTAAGGCAGCGGTTATTAAATTGGTGGGTTTAATATATCCGGCCCGCTTAATTTTTCCCAAAATTTTGAAGGGACCGCCTAAAAATTAAAACCTACCCCTACATGCCTCTCAAATCCCCTTCTCAGACCCCCTCTCAGATCTCAATCACCCAGTCTCAGTCTGACGCCACCCTCTTCTTCCTCAAACCCAGCTGCCTCTTCCCCGTCAAAATCGAGCTCAAGCTCTCAACCATGGCAGCCCGCTCTTGCTCCTCTCTTGTTCTCGCTGCTCAAACTCCCTCAAACCCACCTGTCGAGGCCAGCCCAGTGGCAGCTCCTCACTCCTCCATTGAAGCCCTTGATGTGAGTTTCTCAAAACCCCCAGTTTCTAGGGTTTTCCTAATTTGCTAAAGTTGAGAAATTTGGAAAAATTTTGGGATTGGAATAAGATTGATTGAAAAATTTGGCTTGGATTGTGGCTTTGCTTGTTATTTTGAAGGATAGGCCATTGTAGCTTTCGAACACACGCTCTGAAAGATAGGCCATTGTTATGAGGCTTGTTGGTAAGAGGTCTCGAGTCAATGGGGTTTAAGATTGGAAATATGCTTGAGTCGAACTTTACGTTGCTATTTCGATGAAGAAATTCCTGAATTAGACTTGTAGTGATGATGGTTCCTTATAAATCCACTTTCTTTTTTAATGTATGATTGATATTATGGTTATCAGTAAATCACAAGAGGATCTGACTCATTATTTGAACAATTAAATGAGTTGCACTGATGCTCTTTTGTTGTTTGAAACATTATTTGAACAATTAAATGAGTCCCAGGTTGCTAGTGCGTGTAACCATGCCATGACTCTTTCTCTTCTTTACCATCTCTTATACACAATGCTTTTTGCCTTGTTTTGTGTTCCTTTCCTGTGCAAATCTCCATTTGGCAGTATAGACTATAGACAACCCTCTCAACTCTTTAACAATGTAAATTTATGCATTATTCCAATGGTCACCTCTTATATTGCCCCTTTCATAAGATTTCTGGAATTCAATCCCGGGATAAAAATTATTATTAGCATGGGAAACAAATGATGTTTCCTTTCTGCTCTGACTTTATGCATACTTTCTTTGTTTTTTTTTTCAGCTCATTAAGGACAGCATGGTGGCTGTTTTCAATGTGATAATGTGGGCATGCTAGACCAACAACCTTAGAGCCCTTTCTTCATTACAAGCAACAATGACAAATTTTGCAACCAATTTCCTCTCTTCCGATTTAGCGGGATTCTTGCTATTCGAATAAAGTTTATCAGTCAAGGTAAATTTTGCAGGCACTCTGGACAACTGAATTAGATTAAGCATTAGAGATTGAAGCATTTCTTATGTATCATCATATACTATCAGCTTAATAAGTGATAAGATTTCACTTCTACACCTAGCAGAGTTAAAGATGTCAGCGCAAGAGAGCTCACCCTTGCCTGCTGAACAAAGAAGTATCCTCTTTACCAAACTGAGAAGACTAAGGGAAGGGCTGCCTAACTTGCAAACTCACTAAATTTGGTGGGAGAGTGAGCTATTTTATCCTAGATTCTTATGTGCATATTAATTTATATTTGTACTTCTGTTGCTGCTACTTCTAGCTACTCTGTATTATTCATTTATTTTTCCTTATTTATACTACCTAGCTGCTTAATTCAACATATGTTGCATGTAACTATATAATATTCATATCCATAAATGAGCAAATTAAGATGACGAAGAAAAATATTTAAAAAAAAAAAGAAAAGTACATGGTAGCTATAAATGATGTCTTTATCTAATTAGAAAGTTGGTTCTCAGTTCATTTTCAATGTATCTTGAGTCTTGGTTTATTGATAAATCTTTCTTCTTTGGATACATGATGTCTTTATCTAATTTGAAATTCATACGAATGTCCAATCATATATTCATATTAGTTTTCTTTAGAGAGGGTATCTTTGCTTTAGAGAGGGTATCTTTAGTTAATCTTGTTAGTCTATCGTTCTCTGTGAGGTAGTAAGTGATGGATAAGTTTCACCCTTGGATTTCCATGGTTTTAGTGATTGGGTTATGTATTTTTTGGTGTTATTTTTGGTTCTCAAAGTTACAAGTTATAACCATGTTTACACAACTAGTTCTTAGTCACCAGTATTGTAATGTGGATTATTAATTCATTACAAAATTTTCTAAATAGTTTGACTACCTGAATATGATTGTTGTTTAAGGATTAGGTGTGTTAGTTAATGTTTATTCTTTATTCACGTTTAGATAGATGATGCCTCGATTAGTCAATTGTTAAAGATTGGAGGAAAAAGATTTGTCGATGCAGTAGAGGTGGGAAAAGGTAAAGATCATAGTTCACCTCATATTGTTGTGTAAGTGTGGAGATATTTGTATTATCTCTTACTCTACTACTTATTAGCTTTGCTGAAAAATTTCTTTCCAATCAGGGGTTGACGCTTTAAAAGCTTGGAGGTAAAGATCATGCAGATTCCTTCATTTTTGGTCAAGAGGGTGCTTTGAAAGGTGAAAGATCACTATCATGTCATAAAAATTTAGGTCAATCACTATATTGATGTATAAGGCTTAATGAAATTTTTTCCAGGGTTGAACAAAGACGCAGTTATAATAATACATACATCCATATCACCAACATACATTCACAAGTTGGAACAACATCTAGCAGGTTTCTTCAAATTTATGAATTGGAATATTTCATCTATCTTTTTGTGCTAGCAACTGCTTCTTTGAGTTCCTTATATTATTTTTTTGTCAATGCTTGTTTAATCACCAATGCGAGTACTTTTATGTTTTCACAGATGAATGTGGGGGAAACTTCATTGTTCATGCTTACGTAACACAGGGAAAATCTGAGGCTTTAAATGGGAAGATAATGGTATTTTTTCTCAAAGCTAGATCAAATTTTTTCTTGGTATGTATATCAATTGTGCTTTCTACCAAGGTATAATTTTTTATATCTCTTTGTTTGCTCTCTTTTGGATAGTATATATGGTTTAATCGGGCAGATGATGGATATATGGATATATCTGTGCTTAACATATACACTTGCCTTGTCTTGCCTTTAGAATTCTTTTTAATGGTGGATTTGCTTGTTAGTACATTTGGGTTGTTGTATATCTAAGAGAGTTCTCTTACTAATAAGCGGCACACATCATCTTTGTGAAGTGTAAAACAAGCACCATTTATAATTTTATACTCGATTTCTTATATGAATCTGTGTTTCTTTGTTTCTGCAGTGGCTTTTTTTTTTCTGGAGTGGACAGTGGTTTGGTTATGTGCTGATTTTTTGTTGCTCATCCGGGTAGTAGTGCATTTTTGGTTTGGTAGGTTTAGGCGGATACTTTGGTGGTTATTTGAGGTTATAGACTAGCTGGATTGACGTTAATGCCTAAAATTTCTGGATGATTTTTGGCAATGTATGAATATTTGTAATGAAACTTTTGTACTTAATCCTACAATGCAATGAAAGTGTAATATTTTGAATTTATATTCTTCATTTTATAGTTAATTTTAAATTTATGATTTCAATATATATATATATATATTAAATTATATTAAACGGGTGTGCTATGAATAAACCGCAGCCAAATCATTCATTTATGAGCTTTACAAAACCGTTGTCATATAACACTAAACGCTGCTACAGAGCAACAAAAATGCTGCCAAAAGCTTGAGAACCGCTGCCAAAGATAAATATAACCGCTTTCATAGGATAGCGAAAATACTATCCCTTTCTATTAAACTGCTGCCAAAAATTAATCAAACTGCTACCAAAGTTTTATAACCGCTGCCATAGATCACCAAAACCGCTTCCATATCCAACCAACCGCTGCCATAGGTGTCAATTATTGCCTCTATAAGCTTCATTAAACCGCTGCCTAAGGGTTTTTTACCCGCTTCCATTGTTCCCACTCACAAATGTCCCTATAGACTTTGTGGCAGCGGTTCAAGGTACCTTTGGCAGCGGTCTATCCGTCTACCAAGAGCCGCAACCATAGGCTTTTGAAACCGCTGCCATAGGTCTATGGAAACGGGAGCAGATGGTGCGGTTGGTAAACCGCCGCCAAAGACCTTAGGCAGCGGTTATAGGGCTTTAGGCAGCGGTTTTTTACCGCCACCAATGGTCGGAAATGTAGTAGTGGTGTTGTAATCGTTGACTGGTCGTGCCACAAGAATCGACTCTCCATCTTCATCAATAAGCACCTATCATCATCTTTCTCCTCTCAGGGATCGACGTTGTAGTCGCCACAAGAATCGACGCCGTCGGGGATGTCGATGAACTCAATGATGGGTTGTTTTCGACATCGATTTCCCATTCAATCACGTTCCCTACCTCTCAGGGATCATTTTCGTGCAAAAACCCCTATCAAATATGTACAAAAACGCAAACCACCATTGTTGGGGACCTTGGACCTTCATGGGGAGCTGGTTCGCAACTCCTATGTAGACATCTATGAAGACTCCACCTTGATTGTAAGATCTTGAGAACTAACGTGCAGGTGATCTAAAGGATGATGAAAGACAAAAAGGCTGGGTTTCAAGGTCTTGAAACCCAGACTAAAATGTTTTGATCACTTATGCATTTGTCTATTTCAACTTGTTCTTTTACAGGAAAGAATTCGAGGCCAATCTTTTTGGGCCTAAATTATATTGGGCTTTGAGATGTGACTTAGGCTTTATCGATTTATATATGAGTTTCTCATCTAACCCATTTTATGTACTAGATACATTATGCATATTCTTTCATGATTTCACTTTTCATACAAGGAAAGAATCGTTTCGTAGTTGATCATGCTTGATCATGAAGAAAGTCGAAGGAACATCTTGGAATGCACACAAAGGATCTGTTTTGGAAGGAATTCAAATGTCTTGGAAAGAATTTGAAATTCAAACGGTTCTCCCTCCAAGAAACTCTACAAGTGTTCCTACTATAAAAAGACGAAGGCTAAGAAGGATGAAAAAAACCAACCAACTAAGCAAGCACTCAAGCATTCATAGCATCCTAAAGCATTCGTCAAGTTTCTCTTACATTCTCCTAAATCCTAGTTGGTGATCATTGTTTAAGAGTTGAGAGAAACACTAGCACTTATTGTACAAGTCATTCATTTTACACTTAGAGTTTTCATACTCGATCAAAGCACACTTAGTGTGTGGTGTGAGCTTTTATTTCACTTATAAGGTTGAGAGCTAGAATAGAAGCGGTGAGGCGTTGTATAGAGAAAGGAAAGTTTCTCTAGGAAGTTCTAGGCTCAAAGGAAGTGAAATAAGAAGTGTTTGAATCCTACGGATTGGATAATCCTAGGCGGGGACGTAGGCAAGTTGGTGTCGAACCTCGTTAACAATTCGTGTGTTCATCTTTTATATTCCGCATTTACATTGTCATATTCGATTTTACTTTGTCAAGTTCTGATAGCCTATATCAAGGTCTTGACAAGTTGCAGTAAATTTCTATTGTTGCGAAAATCGTCCATACTCTATTCAACCCCCCCCCCCTTATAGAGTATTATTCATCGCCTTATAGACTCTTCAATCTATATCGGCGTCATCGTTCACCCTTTGACAAATCCTGCACAACAACACTAAAGTAAAGATTGCACTCGTCATTTTGATAGGTTGTACGCATCAAAAGGAGCGATGTGCAAAGAGAACAAGTGGCCGGAAGATCTCTGAAAATGACTGTTGAAGCTGCGAAAAGCTTCTGTCGGCCTGAGTTATATTTTTGGGTATTTACACGAAACCTCCCCACATACTCATTGTTGTAAAATATGCCCCTATTTTAGTTTCTAAAATTTTAGAAATTATCCCGCAGTTTTAGACGTTGTTCTAACTCGCATAATCTCCTTAATCCGCATTGTTATCATCAAATCTTTACCCATCCATAATGAGTGTAGATACCAAAGAAGATCGTAATGGTATTATTTTCGACTTTCTAATTAATTCGATTTTTATTCGAATTAAATAAGTCAATTCCGTTTACGAAATGAGTCAATTCGATTTTTATTTTTGACTTTCTAATTAATTCAATTTTTATAATCTTATTCATGCATTTCATATTATTATTCATACAGTTTATCGTTTTATTCTTCCACATTATAATCTTAAGTGTGCACTTCATAATCTTATTCATGCACTTCATCATTTTATTCTTGCACTTCTTAATCTTATTCACACACTTCATAATATTATTCTTGCACTTCATCATTTTATTCTTGCACTTTATAATATTAATTGTGCACTTCATAATCTTATTCATGCACTTCATAATCTTATTCATGCACTTCATGATTTTATTCTTGCACTTTGTCATTTTATTTATGCACTTTATAATCTTAATCGTGCACTTCATAATCTTATTCATGCACTTCATACAATTATTCATAGACTTCATCATTTTATTTCTTCATTTTATAATCTTAATTGTGCACTTCACAATCTTATTCATGCACTTCATATTTTTTATTCATATGCCATCATTTTACTCTTGCATCATATTATTTTATTTGCACAACATAATATTATATTTGCACAACTTAAAGTTATATTAGAACAACATAATATTGTATTTGCACACCATAATGTTATATATGCACTTTATCATCTTATTTGTGCACGTTATCATTTTATTATTTCACTTTATAATCTTATTCATAAACGGGAACAAAAAGAAAACCATAAATAGCCTATTTGGGATTTTGAACTCGAACCTTTGTGCATTGACACATCGCTATACCATTTTTGAGGTAATAGACTTTTAATGACAAATGTCACATTAAAGTACAAAACCGCCATAAAAATTGCAGCCGGTAAAGAAAAATTTTGGTAGCAAACTTACTTTACATTATGAAAATGTTAATAATAACCTTTATTGTATTATATGTTCACTTTATATTTTGTAATCTCATATTTTTCACATTGTAAAATAAAGACAAAAAATGTGATGTAACATACTTTATTGCATTTTGTAATCTTATAGTTGCACCTTATAATATTATTTCAAATAAAAATTACGGGCTAAAATATGTAATTTTTATAATTGAAATAAGGACAATATTGGTAGAAATAGAAAGTATGGGAGATATGATGACATTTACCTCATAATTATGGTTATTTACCAATTTATATATTTACCTCATAAAATTAGGTCCATTTACACCTAAAATAGACTCATTTATGTATTACTCATTAAATTAAGTCCATTTATGTATTACTCATTAAATTAGTCCCATTAACTTCAAATTAGACCCATTTTCATTTTAAGAGAGATTTTCATTTTAAGAACCATTTTCATTTGAATCATTACCTATATATATATATAATGGGTAACTTGTGCACACCCCTTATGGTGTACTTTGTGCACAATTCTTAGTCATTGATCGAGTGTGGATGGATGGATGAGATTTAAAAGATTTTTTGCTTTTTCTTTTTTCTAATTTAGGGTGCGGCCCGCGCACAAAGGTGGAAAATCGGAGACACTCTCTTTGTGGAATGCGTGGCGCGACGCGTGTGAAATGGGGAATTGAGTTTTAATTGTGAAAGGTGGGCCCCCAAATGACATAAGCCGATGGGTGGGAATTCGGTTTTGATTTTGGAAGGTCGGGCCCTGTTTTTTTGGATATGGAATGATTTTTTTTTGTTTTTTTTTAACAATATATTGAATGATTTTGTGGTTATTTGTTTATTTTAATTGTAAATTAATTTTTTGCAAATCAATTTTTTATCCCCTCAAATAATTGTAAATAAAAATTTTGTTATAAAGATTTCGCAATTTTAAATAATGTTATAAAGATTTAGCATTTTTTTTGTTATTACCTATCTAAATCAATTTTAAAATTTGGGCAATTCCACCTAATAATGTTTTGCATTCCACCGAATAATTTCATGTTATCTTTTTTTTTCATTCGGTTTAGATAAAAAATTATCAATTCCAATGAATAATTTGTCTCATGTTACCGAAAAATGTTTTATTTTTTTCCATCAATTTTAGATAAAAGAAACCTACAATCCTCAAACAATACTTACAATTTATATGAATAATATCTTCGGTTTCAACGAATAATGTTCCACATTTCGTCGAATAATATTTAGTTGTATAATTACGCTCGTGCAAGGAATTTTTTTTATGTTGTTCCTTAAAACAAATATCAATTTTAAAATTTTGACAATTCCATCGAATTATGTTTTGCATTCCACCGAATAATGTTATGTCATCATTTTTCATTCAGTTTAGATAAAAAAAAAAATTCAATTCCAATGAATAATTTGTCCAATCCGACACATACATATGAATAATTCTTCATTTTCCCCGAATAATACGATTATATTAAAAATTATCAATTCCAATGAATAATCTGTCTCATCCGACACAATCATGTGAATAATTCTTCTTTTTTCCCAAATAATATGAGAATTATGTTAACGATACCCATCTACCCACCCACCCACCGGCTTCAACACAAAACCTGACGGGATTGTGGTGGTCGGAAGTTGTTGGCGGTGGTCGGAGTCGGCATTGTGGTGGTCGGCGTCGACTGGTTCTATTGGCCCCAACACGGTAGATATAAGGGAGAACGAGAGGGGAAGATACCACTATTCGACGAATCCCCGCCGCCCTATTTCCGATTGTGCGCCGCCGAATGTACACCCAAATCCGATTCGCCGAATCGTCGCCGCCATATTTCCGATTGTGCACCGCCGAATCGACACCCGAATCTGATTCGCCTATGTGCGACACCAAATCGCCCCGCCCTTCTCTGCTGTGAGTCGTCGCCGGTTCCGCCTAGAAGAAACGCCGTAGTCGCCGGAGATGGTGTCAATTTCTGAAGAAGGGGACCACTGGTTGTCGAAGACGATCGTCAAAGCTTCAATTCGTAGGGGACCGCTTGTTGAAGGAGAGGTTGAAGAAGACAAATTGCTTTAGGGTTTTAATATGCCATGAACTGCACGCACTCACACTTCCTCCTTAATTTGGAATTGTCGGTTCCTTTTTTTAAAAAAAAAAAAACACTTACACGTGGCGTAATCAAAGCCATTCAATCCATCCAAATCTATGGCTAGTATTTGTGCACTAGATACACTATAAGGGGTGTGCACAAGGGAACCACTCCCTATATATATATATATATATATATATATATATATATATATATATATATATATATATATATATATATATATATATATATATATATATATATATATATATATTGTATACTATATTTGTATACTTTATATATATCAACACTAGTCACTACCGACCTATCAGCCTATGCTCTTCAATATACAAAGTAATATCAAAAATCCTTACTAGCCGACTTAAATCGGTTATAGGTAAGGTAATTCACCCTCTTCAAGGAGCATTTGTGTCTGATAGGGCAATTCAAGATAATGTGCTGGTAGCAGACGAAATATTCCACTCATTCAGATCCCGTAAGGGGCGTGTTGGTTGGTTGGAAATAAAATTGGATATTGAAAAAGCATATGATAGAGTCGATTGGAACTTCACTAAATAGGTGCTAGAAAGATTTGGCTTCCATACCACTTTCATTTCTTGGGTTATGGAGTGTATAACGACTGTATCTTTCTCAGTTCTGGTTAACAATGGCACTACTGATTTGTTTCTCCCAAGTCGTGGCCTTAGGCAAGGAGACCCTCTCTCCCCCTTCTTATTCATTCTTGGTGCTGAGGTTCTGGCTCGACGGCCGACCGCTGAATCAATTTCTATCAACAACCCCATTGGTTTCTCCTTTGGTAGAGACGGCCCCCGTATTCCGTTCCTATCTTTCACATATGACATTATTGTCTTCTCTAAGAGTAGTGTAGATGATGCCCAGAAAGTTAAATCTATAATAGATGCATACTGCAAAGTCTTTGGCCAAAAAGTTAATTATCAGAAATCTAGTTTTCAGCCAACAAAAGGAATTTCCAACACTAAGATAGCCAAGCTTCGAAACTATCTGAACATCTCCAGTGAGTATTCACTGGAAAATACCTAGGCTGCCTTATTATTAACGGAAGAGTTAACAAACAAACATTTGAAGATGTTGTTTGCAAGTCCAAAGAACAACTGAGTAAGTGGCGAGCAAATTCGTTATCTCAACAAGGTTGTGCAGTTCTCATTCGCTCCAACCTTATGACAAAACCCATGCACATTATGCAAAACTTCATGCTTCCAAACTCAATACACAAAGATCTTGACCAGATCAATAGGCAGTTTTTCTGGAATAAAGACCTCCAGTCTACACCTCTTATCAGCTGGGATAGAATCTGTAAACCAAAACAATATGGAGGGCTTGGCATTCGGAAAGCCTATGATATGAATGTTGCTATCCAAATGAAGTTAATATGGAAAATACTAGTTGAACCAAATAACACGTGGGTCTCGCTCATTAAGCATAAGTCTTTATGATCCAACTCAATTTTTGAATACAGGAAAAGCGGGAATATGTCCTGGCAATGGGCTAAACTTATTCCGCTAGTGGATAAGTTTAAAACTGGTCTTATCTGGTCGGTTGGAAATGGGAGATCTATTAAATTCTGGACTGATAACTGGATCACTACTTCTTCTCTCCAGTCCAGGGAAGATTGTCCCCAAATAAGCAATGTGGAGGAAATGGTTAGTGACTATATTTTGGGGGGAAAGTGGTGGTCGGAGAAACTATATAGTGCGCTTCCATCTACCATCGTCAAAGAAATTCTTGACATCCCTCTCCCTAAATCTGCACTTGAAGACCGCCTATATTGGTGGCCTGACAATAAGGGATGATTTACAACTTCAAGTGCATACAAACTGGTCACCTCCCCAACTTCGCAAAGTGAGGATAAAACCGCTTGGATTTGGTCAATTGACTCACCACCAAAGATAAAAAAAAACTTTATATGGAAGATATGTCAAGATGGTCTACCCACGACCTCTAGGCTTGCCTCCCGGGGTGTGGCTGTGCCCTCCTCTTGTAGCCTGTGCACGGGTGCGGCGGAGGACGAGGCTCATCTCCTATTAGAATGCCCATTTGCCCGGTCACTTTATCAGCTTCCTCAAAAAATTGACTCCAACATAGCCAATATGATCTATAGAGATAGGGATATCAAACCCATTCTCTCAGTACTAGAGCGATCGCTCTTTCTTGAGGCAAAAATGAAGCTGGCTTTTTCTTCGTGGAATACTTGGTACACACGTAACGAAATCATATTTAGCCATATCCCTATCCCACAACTGGCCACTACACTACAGCTCATAAAAAAAAAACAAATATTCAACTGGAAGAATGCCTCTAAATCTGATATGGACACCATAGGGGACTCCCCCCATCTTACTAGAAATCATGCTCAACACCATATAAGGAAATCTGGCAAAGATACTAAATGGCGGAAACCCCCCAGGGGTACTTTCAAACTAAACTTTGATGGTTCTTCACTATCTGACAAGACCAACACGGCTGGTTCCATTATCCGTGACTGGCACTAAAAAAAAAAGAATTTTGCCATGCACGGTAGCAACAACAAGGGTCTGTCGTAGCTAGTAGGGTAGATTTTGGCTATCGTCTAGCAAAGGAAGAGGGGCCGTAGCTGAAATTTGCTACTGCAAGAGCGATCCCGTGGCTAGCTTCACTTCAGCTGACGGGCATAGGTGTGACGGCAAGACTCAGCCGTAGCAAAAGAAATTGGAAGGGCGCCAATTGCCAAACTTATAGCGCTCGCTCCAA
Source organism: Persicaria tinctoria (assembly GCA_037127255.1). NCBI lineage: Eukaryota > Viridiplantae > Streptophyta > Magnoliopsida > Caryophyllales > Polygonaceae > Persicaria > Persicaria tinctoria. The sequence goes on from JBANSL010000001.1 coordinate 33,810,108, forward strand.
AACTACAGTAATCCCAAATTCCAAATCCCACTTTTCTTCTTCTCTCTCAACTTTCTGTCTTTTTCTCTCTCCACGTTCAAACCCTAAACCCCAAATCCCAAATCCCAAATCTCCCACATTCAACCCTAAATCGCTCAAATCGGAGGCTAAATACACAAACTCCTCTCTCCAGAGTTTGATCTGAGCACGTCTTCTTCTTTCGGTCTGAAGTCGGCCTACAGTTCACGTGTTCTTCTTCCGGCCGCCGACTCTCTCTCCTCCCCCGCCTCTCGTACCGCACAAACTTGCCGTCTTCTTCCTGCTACCGACTCTCCCTCCTCCGCCGCCTCTCGTACCGCCTCTCGTACTGCACAGACTTTCCGTCTTCTTCTTCCGGTCTAAAGTCGATAAGCCCTCTTCCTCCCCGAATCTCCTTCCTCACAGATTTCTAGCTAGGGTTTTATGTTAAGACGTTGTTCGCTGTTGTGAGCCTAATTTGCCATGTTTTACACCTACTTTTATATCGATTTCTGCATACATTGCATGCATTTGGGTTAGAATAATACAGAATCTGTGTATTTTACACTTATTTGCAATATATGGAGGTCTACACAAGTTTTGGTTATATTTCGCAGAAATCGGACGCACTTTGGAGCTTAAAGGAAACTCATGGAGAAGCTAAGAATGGTGCAGCTGGAGAAAAGGCCATTTTTCATCATTCTTCATTCTGAATCAAGCTTTGATGTCTTCATGAGAGTTGTATCCCTCGGAAAGAGCTTTCCAACGCATGGTCATATGCATCAATCCGACAAACGAGGACTCGGGAAAGTGTGTTTCAAGAACAGAGCAGAAAGCTGAAGCCAAGTGTACTCGATATCGAGTACACCTTACTCGATATCGACCAACTTTGTCGAGCAGACCTAGTCGAGTAGAGCTGATCGAGGACAATGAGTCAGAGACAACCCGACTCCCGGAATCCTACTCGATGTCGAGGAGGCCTTGTCGAGATCGAGGAGCCATGTCCGGAGTCGACGAGCTGTGCCAAGTCGAGAAGCCGAAGACGGAGACGCCGAGCCGACCCTACTCGATCTCGAGAAGGCCTTGTCGAGATCGAGAACCCAGAACCACCAGATCCGAGCCATGTCGAGCAGAGCCACCCGACCAAGCCATCCAGACGACGAATCCTACTTGATCTCGAGGAGCCCTGGTCGAGATCGACGAGCCGCGTTACGCGCTTTGAGCAATCCTTGTCGAATTGGGAGTCCTTGGAGCCTAAGGAAGTCGAGTTGGCCGAGATCTATCAAGTTCTATCTATGGAAGGAAGACCTATCAACATGAAGACATCTTACCTATTTAGATTTATCTTTTCCTTTTAGATTTAATTCCTAAATTGCTTTTATTTATCTTTTAAAGTTTTAGATATAATTTTAGATATAGATAGAGATATTCTATCCTTGAATAGCAAGGATTAGAAGGCTATAAATAAAGCCCTAGGGGGCTGATTTTCATTCATTCAAGCAAAGCCGTCTTCGGGCGCAAAGAGAGAGAGAGAGAGAGAGAGAGAGAGAGAGAGAGAGAGAGAGGAGGAACGTTTGGAAGGTTTTGTAAGTTTTAGTTTATTTTATGTTAAAGTTAATTTCTTTTATTATGTTTTGTTTCTAAGTTTTAGTTTATTTTATGTTAAAGTTTTAGTTTATTTTGTGTGTTTGTTTATAAATCCATGAATTTATATGTCTTTATCATCATTTACCTATGTGCTTAATCCTTTGTGAGAGTTGAGGAAATTTCTTATTCATGACATTGAAGCGAAAGTGATCTTATTATGAATTGGATAGTAATTAGGCTTTGCTTGCGAAAGTTGGTTGATCCTAATTAAGAAAAGGTAGTAACACTTAGGGTTTATGCGAAAGCCTCTATATTCCTATTTGTTAATAACGAAAGTTATTTGATATAAAGCATGCATCTTTATGTGATTTATGATCTGCGCATATGTTTATTGTTGTGGTGATCTCTAACCTTGGAAGTTTGCATCTTTATTTATTCTATTTCATTATTTTTATCCTGCATAGTTACCCGACACCGACCACCTCTTCTTCTATCATTCCCTCGACATCGACCAAGTCTTAGTCGACATCGACAACAACCTCCCCACCTTTTCCCGCTATCCCTGAACCCCAAAACACACTAAACCTAGAACCGCTGACTTCTCTCCTGAGGACGAACCTGACTCCCCTATCCTATAGCAGGGGTCTTGACTATAAATTTATTTGGTCGAGAAACCCTCTCGTCAAATTGGCGCCGTTGCCGGGGAGATATCAATCGCGCCTAGTTTAATTGTGTTTAAAGTTCAGAAAAGTCCATCCCTTTTTCTTACCCTTCACATACCCTACCACCACCTACCTCACCGGTACCAACTGGGTGCCAAGCTTTTACCACTAATTTGTGTTCTTGATTGTGATTTCAAAGCTTAGGTACAAAGATGGAAGACTTTGTCGAAGGGAATCCTGCATGGGAAGAATGGTATCAAGATTTGAGACGGAGAAATAGGATCGCAGTGGAGGAGTCACGATTAAGGGAAATAGCTCGGCTGGAAGACGAAATCCGAAGGCTTGAGGCTTCCATTCAGTCTAAAGGACCATGCCCTTCTCTCGACGTGCCAATTGACCCACTCAATGTCGACAATCAGGTATGTCCTTCCTCGAATTTCATTCCTACTTTGCTACCTATTGTTGATGAATCATATGAAGGATCCCAAGGCGAAATAGCACTAGAAGAGAATAAGTTGGACATTGTTGACCAGGGCATTCCAAGATCGCTTTTACCATACAAGGTGAAGGCTATCCCCGATGATTTTGAGCAACCGATGTTCATATTCAAGTATGGGGTCCTAGCAAAGTGGCATGAAGCTCCACATGATGAGGTGGAAATATTTCTTCCCACTCCACCGTTTTGTTGTGGTGGAGACGCGCAACCAAGTCAACCTATGAAGCGGAAGAGGTATGATGATGAGGTATGTATATTTTCTTTATATCTTCCTTTATGCATGTCAGCTGGAGCCCAGGAAGATGAATGGGTGAAGCCATGGAGCGTTCACTCAGGGAGGTTTAAACTTCTTCACATGATACTCCCGGATGACATCCCACCACCGGAGGAACCACCAGATCCACCTATACCTCCGGACAAAGATGAGCCAGGCTAATGCTTAATGAAGAAGTCGGCCTAGCGACTATAAAATCTAGAGCTTGTCCATGGATAGAAGCAAGATACATTCAGACTCGGCGCATGATTCTTTTATTCGACATTTTGAGGCCCTGCACACCTGTCTAGTGAGTTTCTTTCTTTACCCTTGTTTTTATACAGTGAGGACACTGTAATGTTTAAGTATGGGGTGGGGGAAGGGCTTACTTTATGCATTATTTTCCATATTTGACATTATTTGTGCATATTTCGAATTTATTTCTTTGAATTGCTACATGGCTATTTTGGAATGCATTATTGATTTATGTGCTTACATGCATGTTTTCCAAAGTTTGAGAAAAATGACCCCCATTGAATTTTTTTGAATAATGTCATGGAAGCTTATATTGAACTCGACGATGCAAAATTGGATTCATTAGAGATATAGCATGAAATTGCCTAGTAAAAGGAAGTCACAATGAAATGCATATTTTCTTGAAAACCGTGAAATGATGTAAAATTTGAAGTTGCTTTTGACATGTTGCATGATAAGATGATGGAGGACTTTATATTTCCATAAAATGCTCATATTGTTATATCCTAGCCTTACCTATGATTATGCATCACAAAAGATAATATGCCTTATTTCATATATTGCTCCACATGATCTAAATATTGCCATTCTTTACCTTATCCGGGGATTATGTTGAGAATGATGTTACATTATGGAGATTGTTATATGGTTGTTGTGTTGTTATCATATTTGGAGTTTGGAAGGAAATTATTTGAAATATATGGAAAATTTAATGAGTGAAACAAAATCCAATCACATCAGGAGATAAAGGTAGATTGACCCTGCTCTCTGAGATAATAGTTTGGAGAGATGGGACACATTGCGAGGAGTCCAAAGCACTAAGTATCCGGGGTCATTCATGACACCCATGTTTGCGACTCGCGAGAAGGCAGTGCTGAGGTTAGAGAGGTAAAAGCATTATCATTGAGAAAAAGCATTATGAAAGGTGATGAATCTTATGAGAAAGAATGTGGTATGAAATTCAAGTACTCCATTTCCCCGGATTATTAGCACCGCATTGCCAGAAATTGCCCACCTTTAGCCTTTTACCAATTCTACTCCTTATTTGAGCTTAAATTAAAGTCCTCTTGATTATCAATGCTTTGCCACGAATGAATGTTTTGCATAACCCTCCTTTTATGAGTAGATGTTGCTTTTGTATATTTGCACATGCATGGATCTGTGACACAAGTACCTTTTTCGAGGATGGTAATTGATTACAGGGTTATATAAGAATGAATCTAAGATGTTGAGAGTTTTGAATTCTTCCCCTGAATGACAATTAAAAGTATTGCTTGAGGACAAGCAAGATTAAGTATGGGGTGTTTGTTGTGAGCCTAATTTGCCAAGTTTTACACCTACTTTTATATCGATTTCTGCATACATTGCATGTATTTGGGTTAGAATAATACAGAATCTGTGTATTTTACACTTATTTGCAATATATGGAGGTCTACACAAGTTTTGGTTATATTTCGCAGAAATCGGACGCACTTTGGAGCTTAAAGGAAACTCATGGAGAAGCTAAGAATGGTGCAGCTGGAGAAAAGGCCATTTTTCATCATTCTTCATTCTGAATCAAGCTTTGATGTCTTCATGAGAGTTGTATCCCTCGGAAAGAGCTTTTGCAACGCATGGTCATATGCGTCAATCCGACAAACGAGGACTCGGGAAAGTGTGTTTCAAGAACAGAGCAGAAAGCTGAAGCCAAGTGTACTCGATATCGAGTACACCTTACTCGATATCGACCAACTTTGTCGAGCAGACCTGGTCGAGCAGAGCTGATCGAGGACACTGAGTCAGAGACAACCCGACTCCCGGAATCCTACTCGATGTCGAGGAGGCCTTGTCGAGATCGAGGAGCCATGTCCGGAGTCGACGAGCTGTGCCAAGTCGAGAAGCCGAAGACGGAGACGCCGAGCCGACCCTACTAGATCTCGAGAAGGCCTTGTCGAGATCGAGAACCCAGAACCACCAGATCCGAGCCATGTCGAGCAGAGCCACCCGACCAAGCCATCCAGACGACGAATCCTACTTGATCTCGAGGAGCCCTGGTCGAGATCGACGAGCCGCGTTACGCGCTTTGAGCAATCCTTGTCGAATTGGGAGTCCTTGGAGCCTAAGGAAGTCGAGTTGGCCGAGATCTATCAAGTTCTATCTATGGAAGGAAGACCTATCAACATGAAGACATCTTACCTATTTAGATTTATCTTTTCCTTTTAGATTTAATTCCTAAATTGCTTTTATTTATCTTTTAAAGTTTTAGATATAATTTTAGATATAGATAGAGATATTCTATCCTTGAATAGCAAGGATTAGAAGGCTATAAATAAAGCCCTAGGGGGCTGATTTTCATTCATTCAAGCAAAGCCGTCTTCGGGCGCAAAGAGAGAGAGAGAGAGAGAGAGAGAGAGGAGGAACGTTTGGAAGGTTTTGTAAGTTTTAGTTTATTTTATGTTAAAGTTAATTTCTTTTATTATGTTTTGTTTCTAATTTTCTTCTTCTAGGGTTGGGGTGATACCAACATAGATATGTGTGTTTGATTTATAAATCCATGAATTTATATGTCTTTATCATCATTTACCTATGTGCTTAATCCTTTGTGAGAGTTGAGGAAATTCCTTATTCATGATATTGAAGCGAAAGTGATCTTATTATGAATTGGATAGTAATTAGGCTTTGCTTGCGAAAGTTGGTTGATCCTAATTAAGAAAAGGTAGTAACACTTAGGGTTTATGCGAAAGCCTCTATGTTCCTATTTGTTAATAACGAAAGTTATTTGATATAAAGCATGCATCTTTATGTGATTTATGATCTGCGCATATTTTTATTGTTGTGGTGATCCCTAACCTTGGAAGTTTGCATCTTTATTTATTCTATTTCATTATTTTTATCCTGCAAAGTTACCCGACACCGACTACCTCTTCTTCTATCATTCCCTCGACATCGACCAAGTCTTAGTCGACATCGACAACAACCTCCCCACCTTTTCCCGCTATCCCTAAACCCCAAAACACACTAAACCTAGAACCGCTGACTTCTCTCCTGAGGATGAACTTGACTCCCCTATCCTATAGGAGGGGTCTTGACTATAAATTTATTTGGTCGAGAAACCCTCTCGTCATTCGCGTGTTAATTTGTAGAAATCGAAGTCTTACCGGCGCCTATGGAAAAAACTAACCGCTCGTGGAGCTGTTGTTGCAGGAGTAAATCGAGTATTGAAATAAATATGAAGTATAGATCAGACTGACTTCCCTGTCTCAGCAAATAATACAAGACTTCCTCCCGTTGTAGTAAGAGAAAAGTCACGATCGAATCCACGAGGAAGCACGTCAGCAATTCTTAGGTAGCAACAGATCTCACAGACAGAGCAGCAGAAAGACAGAAACAAGAGCAGAAAAGACAAACAAAAGCAAAGAACAAAGCAAAACAGAAAATAAAAAGCAAAGCAGAAACTAAAAGCAAAGCAAAGGCTAGTCGATCTCGACAAACAGTACTCGAGATCGACCACAGCAGTCAACGAAAACAGAAAGTAAAAATCACAGCAGACAGGCAAACCCGGCAAGGGCAACTCGATCTCGACCAAGGCTTTGTCTATGTCGACAAGAAAGACAGAAAATATAAATTTGCAGAATCTCGAACAAAATTCAGATTTTTGATGAAAATAAATCAATATATAAAAAGACTTACAAGGCCAGGGTTTCAATACCACAACGATAACCATGCAAAGTAACACACAAAGGCACAAAAGATCATGCTTTCCATCAAATAACTTTCGTTATTAACAAATAGGCATATAGAGGCTTTCGCATAAACCCTAATTGTTACTAACCATTTTTCACATAATTAATCCAAGTTGCATTAAGATCACTTTCGCTTCAATAACACAAACAAGGATCACCTTCAACTCTCGCAAAAGAATCATGCTCATAGGGATAGAAGATGAATTGCACAAAAAATCTGACCTTTATCGCATTATTTCACATGGCCACCGTCGGGCTCACCCCAGCCCCAGAAGTGGGTGGACTACTCACGCCTCATCGCAATCGCAGACATTGATGTATAAAAAGAAACTTGCATTAAAACTATATTCAAAGCCTTTTACAATCCTGACAATCAACTTTCGCAGAAAGCCAAAACCTTAAAAACCTTAGAATTCCTAAACTTCTCTGTGGAACTAACTAATTGTGTCTTGAATTGAATGAATAAAGCTGAGCCCCTAGGGCCTTATTTATAGCCTTCTAACCCTTGCTAATCAATGATAGAATCTCCTATCTATATCTAAAATTATATCTAAAGCTTTAAAAGATAAATAAAATATTTTAAGGAAATAAATCAAAAAGGAAAAGATAATTCTAAAGTGGGTAAGTCTTCATGTCTTGATAGATCTCCTTCCTTGGATAGATGATGATAGAATCGGATAGATCTTCGCGCCCAAGCAACCCCAAGTCAAGTAGGATTCATCAAAACCAAGTAACGCGGCTCTGGAGGTCTACTCGATCTCGACCAGGGTCTTGTCGATCTCGAGTAGCCCTCCTCTGTCTCGAGTAGCCCTCGTCTGTCTCTAGTAGCCCTCGTCTGTCTCGAGTAGCCCTCGTCTGTCTCGAGTAGCCCTCGTCTGTCTCTAGTAGGCCTCGTCTTCTCGGGTGATTGGTGCTCGACAAGGCTCGGCCATGGCTCGGAGGTCTAGTCGATCTCGAGTAGCCCTATTCTGTATCGAGTAGGATTGGCTCATCGACTAGGTCTTCCCGGGTGACTCTGCTCGACCGGCTCGGATCTGGACTCGGGGCTCCTCGATCTCGATAAGGCCTTCTCGAGATCGAGTTGTCTCTGACTCAGTGTCCTCGATCAGCTCTGCTCGACAAGGTGTGGTCGACCAGCCCTCGTCGAGATCGAGTAGAGGCTAGTCGATCTCGAGTATAGTTTCTCTCAACTTTCTGCTCTGTTCTTAAAACGCACTTTCCCGAGTCCTCGTTCGTCGGATTGACGCATATGACCATGCGTTGGAAAGCTCTTTCTGAGGGCTACAACTCTCATGAAGACATCAAAGCTTGATTCAGAACGAAGAATGATGAAAAATGGCCTTTTCTCCAGCTGCACCATTCTTGGCTTCTCCATGAGTTTCCTTTAAGCTCCAAAGTGCGTCCGATTTCTGCGAAATATAACCAAAACTCGTGTAGACCTCCATATATTGCAAATAAGTGTAAACTACACAGATTCTGTATTGTTCTAACCCAAATGCATGCAATGTATGCAGAAATCGATATAAAAGTAAGTGTAAAACATGGCGAATTAGGCTCACAACAGGAGCCTAGGGTTTCGATTGCAGCTTCTAGCAACTTCTTATTCGCCCATAGGTTCGTTTCAATCACCTCTCTCTCCATTTCCTTTTGATTGGTGCCTTGTTTGTATACTAGTGTATAACGAACTTCACATAAAACACTAGCTACAAATTAGGATTAAAGAAGTTCTAAATTATTGTCAATGTAAAAACCTGCTATCGATGCTGATTGTCATGGCTTTTACGTAGTTTTGATTGATTTATATCTTATTATTCAAGAATATACCAGTTTTTCATGTGACACGAATGTGTTCTTCCATCATCAGGCTTTGTCAAGGTGGAGCTAGCCTATCCCCTGCAGTGCTTTCAACAATGATGGTTCTATATACGCTTACTCGGTTTGTCTCTTGTCCCTTCTTACACTGATATAGCAATAAAATGATATGGATCCCTATCACTGATTTTAAGCAGCAACATAGAATGCCTTTCAAATAATGATTATAGTTGTAAGATTAGAATTTGTAGCAGAGTGTTTTAATTATTCTAAGAGTAAATGCACTGTGAACTCTGTGAAGCTAGTCTGTTCGTGCTGGAGGTTTTTGCTTTCTGTACTATGCCAACTGCTGCTAGACATGTTGGATTGCTGGGAACATGTTTAGTTTCTTTCATAATATTCTTTTACTGTTCTTGGACATTATATACTTCCGATATGGGTGATATATAATATTTTACCCCTATTTCCATTTTTTTTTATCTTGATTTAAAAGTAAGTGCATACTATACGATTAAGGGTTGAATTTATGAAGGAAGTCATGAGATATTATTAACTTGATTGCTTGTTTAACCAATAATCTGGTTAGAAATGGAGTATTTGATATGGTTGTCCTTGCATAAGCACCCTAAATGTTTTTTGATGCTGTGATATTTTTAATTGAATACATTGCATTTTGTTTGCCAATATGATGCATCCCTATTTGCACTGAGTTTATGTACCCATAGATATAGATGATCAGAGATCTAAGTTGGCTCTCCTGATATGCCTTCCTTGCTTTGTTTAGAGCTGTGTAGTTTTTTATGAGAGGGATGTTGTGTTGTTTTGCCCTCTTTACTTTCTGATGTTGTCAAGGATTATGTTAAAAAGGCCAAAATGAAGCTTGGTTTATGTCACATAAACCAGAATGATACCTAATACATTTTTATCTTCTGTTTACACAGCATTACCTTCTTGTTGGTGATACCTTTAATGTTTATGATGTTTTCCCTTTTTCTTTTTTAAGAATATTTATGATATTCTTCCTTCTTCCATTTATACAATTTGATATCGAGCCTTGGTATTTCCTTGCTTTTATGCCTTTAAAAGTGTTTGTCGAAATGCTTAAGAGAGATTTTGGGAAGGAACTTCTGTTTCGATTACCTTGTGACATTGTTTTAGTGGTTTACAATATACAACTAATATTTGATGATAAGATAAGAAAATTAAGCTAGATTTTCAGCTGTAGCACTGTTAAGCACATTACTACCAAAAGATTAGCACTATTCAGCTATAGCACTGTTGAGAATGACTTTTAGCCAGCCAGCTCCCTTGAAAGTGTTTAGATGAATATATATAAACAAATAAACAAGACCATATGTGTTCATTAAGTGTTGAAATTAGAAAATCGATAAGGACAACAAAGCACATAAAAGAAACCAAGATGATATCTTAGACCACCCATGTAAATAAGATCCAAAAAAATAAATAAAGGTATTGAGAGCTTGAGTCAAAGAAGACCCATGCATAAAGATGATACTTATTTCTTAAGATATCTAATCACTTGATTTGAGATATGAGATATTCATTACACTCAGCTTACTTGCAAGAAAAAAGAAGGCGCTTTCAAGGTAATACCTTAAAAATACGGTGCTGCTCAAGTGTTGTATTATCGTCTATGGTACTAACTACTGATAGCAATAAGAGCATTTGCTTTTAGTATTTTATAACTTTATATCCTTATTAATAGCTATAATCCTCAACGTTTCGTTGAGTTTGCACCAAAATTGTTGCTACTGTGTACACTTTGTTTCCCTTGAAGCTATTTCAGCTCCATCAACCATTTGATTGAAGCTTATTCTACTATATAGCTAGCCCATTATAATTGATCTTTTCTTTCTTTCTTTTGTTACTTTGGGTAACCGATAACATCAAGAAGGCCAAATTGCCAACATACTTGCTGACTGATTTTTTTTTCTTTGCAAGTATCATAGATTTTGAAGCACTTGAAACCGATCCTACATCTTCAACCAAGGAAGATAATGATGCTCTCCTGGTATAGGTTTTTTTTGGTTAAAATTTAGTTTTTGACATTTTATTGTAATATAAATTTTGTAATTGTGTATTTTTATGGTATATAAATTATGTAGTGTTTGACAATTTATAATATATATGTAAACTTTGTATAATTAATGAAATTTTATTATATATTTAAATTGTGTGTATTATTTTATTTTATTTTATTAAAAATATATTGGACTTTTTAGCCCGGATCAGAACCCGGGCTAAAAAGTAGCGTATTTTTTTTTCCATCCACACATTAGCTACGGCAACTTGCCGTGGCAAATGTGTCGTGTCTTTCACCAAGGGTTGCGTAGCCGTCGCTTAGCCGTGGCTAGATTTTTCGCCACGGCAGACTTCCGTAGTTACTATCATTTTGCCACCGCGGACTTGGCCACCCCCTGTTTGCCGTGGATAAATAGGTTTTGCCACCCCAGATTGGCTTTTTTCCACGGAAAATCGCCGATGCTAAATTGTTTTTTTTTTGGAGTGTGGGAAGGACGACCGATAAACATAAGTTATGAGAAACTTGGTATGCAAAGCCCAATCATAGCCGAATCACTTGCTTTAAAATTAGGAATTCAACAAGCAATCCACTTACGACTTGAGAAACTCCACATTGAGGGTGATTCATTAATTATCATAAATTACTTTAACAAAAACACATCATGTCCATGGGAAGTAGAGCTGATCTTGTCCGATATCAGAACTTTACTATCGACTGTGAAAGAAGTGTCCTTCTTTCATGTGCCCCGTTTGGGCAATAGAGTGGCGGATAAGGTTGCACATCTTTACCACTCTGCCCGGGGAGTCGATATACAAACAAATTTAGGTCTTCTTGACCTCATCCGCAAGGATACTGCTGGGTAGAGCTTGCTCGCCCGAATTCTTTCCTTATAAAAAAAAAATTACCTATATATATATATTTGTATACTATATTTGTATACTTTATATTGTAATATGTGTATATATATACTGTATTTTATATATATTTGTATACTTTAATTTTTTTATGGAAATTCGGTTCAATTATTTTAAAACCGAACCGAACACAAACCGAACCAGCAAATAACCGAACCTAATAATTTCGGTTTGTCTTTCGGCTTGAAATTTTGAGATTTTCGGTTTCGGTTCAGTTCGGCATGGTTCGATTAGGTTTTAGACCGATGCACATCCCTAACTTTGATATAGGGGTGGGCACAAATCCCGCAAATCCCGATCCCGTCCCGGTCCCGTCCCGATCCCGTCCCGATCCCGGTGGGATTTAGGAAAAAATAGCGAATCCCGTCCCGATCCCGTCCCGCAAAAATTATGCGGGACGAAACGCGGGACGATCCCGGTGGGATCCCGCAAATCCCGTCCCGTCCCGCATATAATAATAATAATAATATTAATAATAATAATAATATTATAATAATAATATTATTATAATATTATAGAATAATAATAATATATTATTAGTATTATTATTTTGAGCAAATATTATTTATAACTATAATAATAATTTTCAATTTTCAATTTATAATAATAATAATATTATTATTATTATATAATATTATAATATAATTTAATAATAATATTAATTTATAATAAAATTATTATTATTATTATTATTATTATTATTATTATATCATATTATATTTTTTCTTGTAAAGTATAATTATTTTATAATAATAAAAATAAAAATAAGTAATTTTATTTTATTTTTAATTATAACGTGGGATTATTATTATTTTATTATTATTATTATTATTATTATTATTATTATTATTATTATTATTATTATTATTATTATTATTATTATTATTATAAAAACAGATTACAAGAAATTAGTGGGCAACCGAGATACTATCTGGGCACCCACTCCTTTAGCGATAACAAAGCCAAGTCTAGTAAAAATATAACCTGCAGCACGAGCCCCAGCATCCTGCGATACCGAGAATTTCTGAATCCGCTTCAGCAATGCAACCGCATCTGTATCCAACTCCCCCAATGAAGAGAATGAGAAGGGTAGGAAACCATAACCAGCTGCCGTACACAAATCTCGATACATGACACACTTACATCGAGCAGCATCAACAACAGCACGACCAGGCATAAAGTCAGAAATTCCAGACTGAGTCAATGGAGAGGGTCCCATCAGATCGACACACACATCCCGCCCCTTTAGAGTTACAAGAGGCAAATAGCTAATTAAATACGGTATTCTTCCTAACTATCAATCGATAATTAGACAATATTGGTAAATCTCGTCTCAATTCCTTTCCGTCCTGATCTAGTAAGATAATGTAGCCAAATATGTTGAACATTATAATTAATTATACAATCATTGTATGAATTAATAATAGTCTTATAATATTAATATTAATATTATTATTATTATTGAATAATATAGTTGAGAATAATACCGTATTCAACATATTATACTAAATAATGAATTATGAAAGCATTTTTTCACTTTGCGAATTTATATAATATTTTATTATTTTTATATGCGGGACAAGGCCCGTCCCGTCCAGACCCCATCCCGTCCCGATCCCGTCCCGAAAAAAAAATGTCAATCCCGTCCCGATCCCGTCCCGAAAAAATTTCGCGGGACGAGTCCCGTCCCGGCCCAATCCCGTCCCGTCCCGTCCCGTGCCCACCCCTACTTTGATAAATAAACAACTACTCCGTACCAAATAGGATCAAATTCAGTCTAATACATGTAAGTAGACCTGTCAAACGGGTCCTTTGGGTCGGGTTCGGGTCGGGTCACATTGGGTCTCGGGTAAAACGGGTTTCGGGTATTTCCGGATTGACTAGAACCCGGGTTTGACTGGGTTTCGAGTCATTTCGGGTCGATTTCGGGTTTGTCAATTTTTTCTTTTTTAAATTAAAAAAATCATGATTTGATATTTTTGCAATAAATTTTAATTATATATATAAAAAATATATTTAATTATAAATCAACCGGGTCAACTGGGTCACCGGGTCAATCGGGTAAAATCGGGTCAAAATTACCGAGTCAATCGGGTCACCGGGTCGAAACCCAGATTACTCGGAAAATTTCTGGGTTTTTTGGTTCGGGTCGAAAAAAATTTCCGAGACAAAATTTCCGGGTTCGGGTCGAAAATTTTCCGGGCGTTCGGGTCGGGTCGACCGGGTCGGGTTGTGTTTTGACAGGTCTACATGTAAGCATTCATGCAACTATCAACACTTTAAGCTAGAAGTACGTCTTAGAAATAAAAAAGACATTTTAACAATCAAGTCTTCAAGAACAATAAACATAATTTTCAACAACCAAAACTTCAAGGTAGAAGGCAAAGGAGTAGTCTTCCAAAAATCTTCTACATTAGCATCAAAAAGTAAATAATTAGTAGGGAAATTTACAGAAAACCACCCCTTAAATATGGGTGTTTTCACTTAACCACCCCTTAAATTAATAATTACAGAAAACCACCCTTTAAATGGTTTTTACTTACAATTCACCACCCCTTCATCTATTTTTATTAATTTATCATTAAATATTTTATATTTTAATATTTTTAAACTTCAATTTGATTATAAATATATTCAAATTTTTAATTTAAGGGCTTGATTATATTTAAAGGGTGGTTTTCTGTAATTTTGAATTTAAAGGGTGGTTAAGTGAAAACACCTATATTTAAGGGGTGGTTTTCTGTAATTTCCCCTAATTAGTATTCCTTCAATGGAAAGATCCTGAAAACTTAAATATGAACAAGACAAAATAATCACTAAATGCATACTCATATACATAATGAACATGTATACGTGTATAGTAGACAGGAAATAAAATAAAAATTATACATACATCAATAACTTCATAGTTAACAGTATCTTCTTCCAAATCTTCATCGTTCATAGATGTACCACACGCTTGCGTATTTTGAACATTATATCCTATCACAAGAACAATTATTGATCAAATTATAATTACCAAAGCAATATCACTTAGAACTTGAAAATATGAATTGGATGAAATAAAAAGTGAGATGAAACTACATGCAAAATCTTTTAAGCATGCTTCCACAGTTTTTGGATGAAGTTTTGACCGATGAGGGCTCACCATTTCTATCACTTGAAAGAAAGGCACTCTCACAAGCAACTGTAGATGTAGGGATTGCTAAAAATATCTTTAGTAATTTTACACAACACGACTCAAATCAGTCTTCCAATGTGCAAAATTATCCCAAACTGGTAATGGATCTTTATCAAGATAGCTATCTAACTCGGATCTGACGTATCAATAACTACATATTGTTTTCTATGCACTTCTCCCTCGCTTGGAGCATAATCTTCTTGATTTGTTTCCTCTTTATCTTGATACTCAAACAAAAGATCATACAACAATGACCGAATCCTCTCAACTTCATCGTCAGCCGAGTCACCATAAATATCTCTAAAATAGAATTCCACATATTCTAATTTGCCCCGAGGGTCTAAACCAATGGAAATTGCTAACAAACTATTGATGCTGAACCAATACTTGTCAAACTTTTGAATCATAGCTAAAGCCATGTTCCTTAAAATTGCTTGGAAAAACCATCCTCTTAGGGAAAATCACTTTAAAGCATTAAAGCAATCTTAATGTAAAAAACTTCGTTGAAGAATAAATTAGCCACTGGAAAATTTCTACCAGAAAATAGATGTGTCACTTTGTAAAAAAAATCCAACTTCTCACACACCAAAAATACTAACTTCCATTCTTGATATGTAGGTAGCACAGAAGCAATGAAGGGGTTCAACTTGGAAAAAACACCCTTGTAGGAAAAAGCACTTTGAAGCATTAAAAAGGTTGAGTTTCAAGCCATCTTTTTTTGTAATCAAGAATCAGCTTTTCAAACAATCACCTTTCAAAACTCTAGCCTTATCTTCAAACTTCTTAATCCTTTTCGGAGTTGCAATCCAAAACAATACAGAATTATGTACGTATGTTCTCAATACTAGGAGCAATCACATTCAACCCATCTTGGACAACCAAGTTCAAAATGTGTGCACTACGTACAATGCATAAGCAGAAAATCACCATCCAATAAAAGTGAGATCGATTCAAATTTCCCTCTCAATACATCCACCATAACATCATTATATAACAATTATCCACAATGACGGCAGACACTTTTTCAGCAATATTGTACATGTTACAAATATCAACCAAAACATGGGCCAAACTTTCTTTTTTTTTGTGGGCAAGGAATAAAAGCAAACCTAATCAAATACAAAAAAATCAGCAACTAATTTAGCACCTAAAACAACTATTAATTTAGCATCTAAAAAGCAAACCTAATCACTAGACTCGTATACGCGTAGCGGGTATGCGAGGCTAGTGAATGGGGCAGGTTATAAGGTGTGCTCAAATGGCTCGAACCGGTCCAAACCAAACCGAGTAAAATGGTTCGGGCCAAAATCAACGGTCCGATTTTTTCAATAGGTAAGACCGTTGCTCAACTTGAAACCGATTAATCGGTTTTCGGTTTTCTTCGAACTGAGGCATGAGTGGACCAAAAAAACTGAAACATACTCTAACAAGTAATAGGAACCCTAAATTTATAAAATTGAAGGTATGAACCACAAATCCACAAAAATTATTTGAAATATGAAATTAAAGGGTACAAATGAATTTAAATACATGTAGATTAACAAGTTAGCAACGACAACAACTAACAACCTCGGGTTCATCAGATTCGTTATGGATGAGGCGAAAAGGAGAGTGTTGAAAAAAAATGTGCGAATAATTGTAAAACATATTTTATTTAATTTTTTAGAATTTGAGTTCGACCCCTTTTGGTTATCCTCTTGATTCGAAGTCGTATCGACCTCAAGACTTAAATGGTTTTGGTGATTTGGGCTGCACCCGAATTTTTAACGGGTTGCCTACGTATCTCTTGGGAGAGAATCAAACCTTACGTAGTTCAGAGCGTTTGAATTTATTTAACCATTGGGTTTTGGTGATTGAAACCGACGAGCTTAAACTTTATGTCGGGTGTCCTACGTACCCGTTTGGAACGGGATCAAATCACTCGTAGTTCTTTTAAGAACAAATTTAATTTAGGATTTTGACTCCGTTTTTTTTCTCAGAAGTCGATTTTGATATTAACCCACTAGAATAAACTGGCAATGAAATTTTACGAGTTTAACTTTATGATTTTTATTAAACCCAATTTCAATTTGTGCCAACTATAATTCTTATATTTTAGTGGGTCGATTTCGTAATTAGCCACATATCTAGGAGCTTTCATACTGCCTATGTGTATGTAATGTGTATATATTGATCAAACGGACGTGCATTTATGTGCTTTCTTATACATCGGACACGAGGCTTCACATTTGCCGATCGCATATTACGTAATAATATGTGTATTATGTGCTTTTCTTTTTGTTTTGTCTTAGCTGATGGGCCAACATCGGAAAGCTCATCGACAGCCCACATCAATAATTGGGTCCAATCTAGCCCACGTTCAGCCCGTATTTTTATTTTTAACAAAATCAAAGTCTTGATTAGCTTTGCGAGTTCTGATATCTCCGCCCTCTGCATTTTTTTCCTTTTTTTTTTTAATACAAGGCAAAGGTTTGGGGATGGTTAACCGCGGTTAAACCATCGTCTAAGGGCATCCATACGGACGATGTCGTCGATCTCAACAGGGACCCGCTCGGCTACGAAGGACGACGATAAACCGATGTGAGCCAGTCTATCAGCGACCTGGTTCCCTTCACGGAATGTGTGCGAGAAGCTGACAGAAGCAAAGGAGCGACAGATTCCTTGGATATCCGACATCGCCATCTCAAGCTCCCAAGGGCAGTGCCAAATACCTTTCAATACATTGATCAGCAATAGGCAATCTCCCTCCACCTCAATCCGAGGACACCCGGACGACGTCACCACTTGGAGTCCGAACAGGAGACCGAAGCATTCAGCATGCACGGCGGAGACCCCCCCAAGTTTCCAAGAGCCGCAGGAAATGACAGATCCCCGCTCATCTCTGATCACGAAGCCTGCAGCAGCAGAACCAGAATCATTCCTAGCCCCATCAAAGTTAAGTTTGACATAGCCATGAGCTGGTTTTTTCCATTTTACCGTTGTCGGTTTTTTTCTTGTTTTGGATAGGTTGGTCTGTCTCCGGAAGGTGTTATCCTCTTCATCGATCTCGTGTTCCTTAGCCTTTTTCCAACTTATCCTATATTGTTTAATATATTTTATCCACTCGTCCAGATTTCTGAGATCATTATTTTCAAAAAGGATTTTGTTTCTCATTGTCCAGATACCCCAAAAGGAAAAAGCCAAGATAGGTTTCTGGTCTGTCGAAAGGTTTGAAAAAAATGCATTTTTTTTCCTTCTGATAACGGAACCAGCTGCTCGACTCTCCTTCTCTATCCCTTTTATTAGTAGCCGTCATAACAGAGAGATTTGAGGCTCGGGCGACCAGAAAGAGGACACGAGATCCCGACCTGGCATAAACCTAATTCGGACCTCCCCTCAGGTGATTGCTATGGTTTCTTATTATGGCAATTTTTTAGCCCTAGATTTTCCATTTGGGTGAAATTCGAGAGATACCGGAGTTCTGAATTTGTTTCGCCTCTCCCTCTCATCGGACACCCAATTTACGGGCTCCTTTGTTTAAACTTTTCTTCTTCTTCCTTTTGGATTATTTTGACTGACAAGGGTCGCGTGGACGCCTGGAGGACATTGGTAGCTTCATGCGTCCGGCCTAAGGCGCTTGGAAGAGAAGGAGGCTCGATCGAGCGTCAAAGGGATGCTCAGTAAAGGTATCGTCTGCTCTTGCTCGAAGATCCCCAATCCAAAATTTGATATTTGATTTTTCGGGTTTAGATGATTTAGAATGACATACTTTGAATCAAACTCTAATCGGGTCCTCAATTTTGAGGCTTGACTGATTTTCAAAATTCGTGACTTTTGGGGTTTTGGACTAGGACGAGTAGAATAGGTCGGGTGAAGGACATCGGTAGGCGAGTCCTCGAGGGAAAGGCAGATGCATCGACCACAGGCAGGTATGTTGTCCCTCGCTTTTCTTTCTCTCTTTCTTTTTTGACTTGATCTGTGTGGTTTGCGTCACAATGTTTGTTTTAGATTTGTGGTGAAGTTTCCTGAGCCCTTTTTTTTTATTTAGGTAACAAACTTGAATTTCCCTGGATTGATTATCACCATCTTCAGCAGTTCCTTGATTAGGTCTAGGTCCCCTTTAGGAGTAATTTAACGCCCAAGGGCCGACTTGCCTAGTGTAGGACACCAATTAGTTTGGTTTATTTGGGATAGACACCGATTTCAGTTTGGGGTATTTGTCTTGTGTGCAATTGGACCGCTTTGATTTAGAAGAAAATCCGTCCGGATGTGGTCCTTTTGTTTGTTTGAAACTTTGCTTGCGATTTGTGTGATGCTGATTTCGTTAAGTCATTGTCATCAACAATTATTTTGCTTTGCTTGCGATTTTGACAGCACCTCATCTTGTTTTGGGGCAATTTGATGACTCCGAAACCCAAGCCACTTGCGAGATCTTGTTTTGGGGCAATTTGATGACTCCAAAACCCAAGCCACAAGCGAAAGCTCACAAGGTTTGCCAGGGCGGGGTTTCGAGAGTCGATTGTGGTGGTCCTTCAACCCTAGACTTGGCCACCTTTTATAGTTTTATAGGGTGAAAGAGGAAGGTCTGCATCTATCTTGTTTCCTTTTTCAAAATATATTTTTTCCTTCAAGATAAGATACACAGATCTTCTATCCCTTTTTTTTTAACTGCCCATCTTTTTCTTTTAACAAATATGGACAGATCCTGTCACGTATGCGTTTAGCTGATTTCTTATTAGTCAGCCACGTTCTTAGACTTGGTGTGAAAATGATGGGATTGTGATAGGCTTGGGCTATATTTTGGGCTGCCCTCTAATTTTAAAAAAAATCCATGTAAGTATTTTGTTAAAACCCACCAACTTAACCTTGTTTTATTTTGCAGATTTAAACAGATAGCTGAGCTAGCATGGGATTTTGAGAGACTTGCCACCCAAGTGACGAGTCTCTCAAAATCCCATAAAAGCCTTCACAAAAATAGGCGGAGGTGTAGAGGGGAACTAGAGAGGTGGAGGTTAATGGGCGACCAACGGAAAGTCGGTCAGCATATGCGGAGAGGACAGGTGACCAACAACAACTGATGTGCTTGGGAACTCTCCGAGCTACCAGGATCGACGACGAGGTTCCTCCATTATTTGAAGGGATAAAGTTTCTACTAGTAACCGTATATGTATGGAAAAGTTCTCATGCCTCTCACCCATGAGCCTCCAACACTCGATCTCAATCATCTCATAATCACATTTCGAGGATCTCGACCCTTCGGCACCTTTGTTTCTCACTAGGGTGTCTTCCTCGACATCTCACTAAAGGGTTTTGTTTTTAGCTTCTCGCCAAAAACATGATCCTTAACCCGGAATCAAAGGAAGGAAATGTACTCAACTTTTAACTAAAAAATTCAACTTTTATTAAAAAATGGCAATCCTTAGAAAATATATATATAGGAGAAAATTATTGCCTACTAAGTGTTTCTCATTTCGAGGATCTCGACCCTTCGACACCTTTATTTCTCACTAGGGTGTCTCCCTCGGCATCTCACCAAAGGGTTTTGTTTTTAGCATCTCGCCAAAAACATGATCCTTAACCCGGAATCAAATGAAGGAAATGTACTCAACTTTTAACTAAAAAATCCAACTTGTATTAGAAAATGGCAAGCCTTACAAAATATATATGTAGGAGAAAGTTATTGCATACTAAGTGTTTACAACCGATGTGGGACATTTTTTTGATAGAAAAATGAAGGAAAATCTATGACCCTAGATCATATTATCCTCCCCTTCTTGAAGAAGATTCGTCCTCGTGTTGCCCTTCCAAAAGGTACTATAAACCCTTGTATGTTGGATTTGCATAAGGTATTGATGGCCAGTCCCGCAAAAGCTCTTGATGACCTTTCCAAATGGTACATAGCTCTAAATGAAATAAATATAATATTTTAATTCGATTAGCTTTTGAAATCTAAGTTTTTCAATAACTAAACCAAGCTTTTCGGAGATTATGGTTTTTGTTCACAAGTTTTATCAGCTACCCTAACAGCTAGTTTACCAAACACCATACTAGCTTAATTATTAACCTATATTTAACACAAACAATCCATCAGCTTCAACTACTCTATCGTCTACCCTTTTCTAAACATAGCCTATAGACCAGTAAATCGTTGAAAACTATAAAATTTGACCAAACTCGCCCAAAAATTATTACCAAACATATATTGTCAACAAAATCAATTATCATAATCAAAATCAGTATCTCCTTCATCTACCATTGTAATCCGAACTTCCTGATTGTCTTTTTGAGCTACATCATCATCAACAACGATATCAACATCATCTCTATAGTAATAATACCCATAATCCAATGACATATATGTGTTGTCTGCTACCTTGTCTTCAACAACACATACATCTCTGAAATATTCATCAGATTCAAATGTCTTTTAGCTTTCTTGGTCTTCAATTTCTGGTATGGTGATGTCAGTTGTTGTATGTATGATCGACAATACGACCTTCTCCCTTTTGATGACACACAATTCGACAACAAACTTCCCTTCCTCCAGCTTACTTAATGATATGAATTCCTGTAAATCGTCATTACAAATGACCATAAAAGTGTTTTTAAATTCTTGTATGGGTGCAAATGGTCGAATTCTAGTTGAAAAATGGAATGATCAATGTCGAATCTGTTGAATACTCTCATAGTGTAAGTGAATCATCCATTAGGAAAGACTTTGATGGTGTATCACTAATGAAAGATAATCCATGTTGTCAACAATCATCCATTCTCCCCCATACACAATTGTAATAATGTGGGTTGACATTACTGCTTTAGCTGCCAAAAGAAGAATTTGATAAATATGCTCATAAAAGAATTGTTCATACTGACAATTATATCGAATTCATATATGCTTTCAAAGAAGTATACTGACAAACGAATACACACACATGATGATAGGTGAAATCAATTGAATTTTTATGCTGATAACAAGTTATCATGCATTGGTGATATACTGACAAATGAATTACACAAAGAAATTTGTTGATAAATACAAATACATATGTTAATAACTATATATATATATATATATATATATATATATATATATATATATATATATATATATATATGAAGGTTCGATAATATAAAAACAATGTAATAAGAAATACTCTAGAAGGGGGGTTGAATAGAGTATGCCCGTTTTTCGCAGAAAGTCTCAAGACTTTTGGAGCTTGTACCAAAACCTTTGAGATTAAACCTGAATCACAAAGTTAGACAATCGAACCAAGTGTGGAAATAAGGTAAAGCAAATAAGTAAAGAACACGAGTAATTGTTTACGAGGTTCAGCACAACTTGGCCTACGTCCCCGCCTAGGGTTCTTCCACAACCCTAGGATTCAAAAGGCTTTATTGATTCGCTTAGCTTAGGATCCTAATAGCTCACCGAGAAGCCTCTCTCCTATACAATTGCAATCTAGTCAACTCACGTTCCCTTGGAGCCCTAGACCAATCTAGAAGAGCCCCACATCTCTCAGCTATCTAGTACAATCCTCTTACTCTCACAAATCAATAGCCTAGTGCAACTTTCCGAGTTATAAACTCTCGAGTAACACTATAAATGAATATATCCTATAAGCTCACAGTGACTCTCAAAGGCTTTGAAATAAACAACAAACTCTTGAGCGCTTAGCAGAGAGACACTAAGGAAGACAGATCTTGCTTGAATGAATGAAAGCTCGTGTAGCACTTTGTTGTCTCTGTCTTCTTCTTCCTTTCCTTTATATAAGAGCATGGAGCGTGAGGGTCTTCAACGCTAGATCTTCATCAACGCCTCTTTCGAATCAAGGCTTGATCTTGAATCTTCTATTTATGGATACTCCGAAGCCATGATCTATTTTGAATTTGATCTCCTCAATATGTACTAAAGGAAAGATATATTTTCGTAATACATCCTGAAAAGGTTAGTCAAACATATATATATATATATATATATATATATATATATATATATAATATAATATAAAGGAAGTATATATTAAGATTAAATAATATTCGGACAAATAAGATAGGTTTTGTATTTCATCAACTGTTAATGTTCCAAGGCATTTGACACAAACATCCTGTCAAAGCCTTTGAAACATTTATTCCAATTTTCATCAAGGGAGGGAGTTATCAATCTCCCCCTTGATGAAAGACAAAACATGTGCATCCATGCAACTTAGTCAAGCATAGATAAAAAATGGAAATCAGACTAAGTACCTGCAAGGGTTAAACAAATGTTGGATCAAAAAGTTTTTAAAGCATGCAAAAACCATCCAACCGAAAATCATAAATCAAAAACCAAGGTCTTCCAAGTACCACAGATCATCATCTCCCCCTTTTTTTCTTTCAACAAAGGGCGGAGGTAAAAACAGTCACCAAAAAGTCACCAGAAGTTTTGAAAACGTTTCCAACAAACCAGCAATGTAACAAGTTCTCAAGGGTGGGATAGGGTAGGGTAGGGTTTAGTCATCCGGAGCATCATCGGGGAGCCTCGTCCACAGTCCTTCCAGCATCTTGGAAATCCCTCTCATCTCCGTCTTAATCTCTTTCTGCAGCTCCTTGATATCCAGGCGAACTTCCTCCAAGCCCAACTCTAGGTTGTCCATGTGTTCATCGAAAGCTGGAGCAGTGGGAAAGGCTTTTGAAGGAGTGGCAAGACTCAAGGTCCCTTGGGGAGACCGAGTGATGCCAATCTTTTCAAGGCCTTTAGAGTCGAACTTACCCGTATGACGCAGCTGTTCTTCATTTTTGACATCAATTCCAGAAGCTTTGAAGATAGGGGTCAAAAGGGTAGGAAAGGGGAGGGGAGAGCCTTTTCTAGCTTTTCTGGCATGAGCCATGGTTCCAAGGATAGTGTTGGCCAGATCAAGGTCAAGGCCATTTAAGATGCGGTAGAGCAAGACCATGGCATTGTCAGTAAGGAGTGAGCTAGAGTTAAGACGGGGTAAGAGGCATCGAACAATGATGTTGAAAATAATTTTTGCCTCAAGGGTTAGGGATGAGTGGGAGAGTTGATTTGAGATGATGTTGGATGCTTCAGGTAGGAGGTACTTGGCTTGGGCAAGGATGATGCAATTCTTTTTTGAGGGGTGGATTTCAGAGGGTGGAACTGGGGTAGGTAAGCCAAGGAAATCTGCAAAATCATTGGAGTTGAGAGAGATTCTAACCCCTTTGACAACAGACTCCAAAGACCAACCATTGGTGTCGTTTTTGGCTTTTAGGTTAATGTAGAAAAGTCGGGTAAGCTGGGGGTAGTAGACAGTTTCAAGGTTAAGAAGAGTCCAGGCTGGGGATTTTTTGAGGAGCTCAATGCAAGGTAACTTCAAAGCTTCAAAGAATTCAAAATCTAAAAAATCAGAGCAGCTAATCTTACGAGTTCGAAACTCGTCTACCCACTTACCAGCAGTCTCAGCATCTTGAAACCAAGAGGAGGGCAAAGATTGATTTACCTGGATATAGGCCGGGGGGTCGGCATTCTTTCTGCGAGCAACTGTTGGAGCAGCTCTCTTGATAGGCGCTACAAGACTCTTGACAGTGCCCTTCCTGGTGCGCTTGGGGGATGGAGGCTTGACAGCAGCAGGGGCTTTCCGCTTCTTCGGAGACGGGGTAGGAGGAGGAGAAGGAGAGGGAGATTCTTCCTCCTCTTCCTCAGACCCCGAGTCCTCACCGGACCCCGCTTCATCTCCTTCAGGTTCCTCGTTCTCTCCAGATCCCTCTTGCCCTTCTTCTTCTTCCTCAAGCTCCTCCTCGGACGGAACCTCCTCGGCTTCGGCTTCCTTTCGAATCCGCTCAGCTTCTTCCTCGGCCAGTTTCTTAGCAAACTCGGCCTCCTCATCGGCCTTTTTCTTCCTCAAGGCCTCCTCCTCGGCTTCCTTGGCATCATCTCTTTCCAGGAGGGCGTCAAGGTCATCTTCCTCCTCATCCTTGTCCGGGTTCTCAACCAAGATCTTCCTCTTTCCTTTCTGTTTAGCACTGATCGGCTTCTTAGCAGAGCGCTTTTGAGAGCCCTTGGGAACAATGGTCGTGCTCTCAGCGATGGTGCTCTGGAAAACGGTTGGGATAATAGCTTGAGGAGCGGGTTCAGGTGTGGGAGAGGTAGCAGTGGCCTGACGTCCCTTGGGGGTGGCGCCAAGTCTTTTGGGTGTGACAGCTTTCTTGGTTTTGGGTGCCATGGAGGAAATCGGCTAGGGTTTTCTGAGAGGTTGAAGAGGGAGAAGGTGAAGGGGTTTGGATTAGTTCTGAGTGTGGGTTGTAATCAGGTACAGGATTGGGTTTAAGTAGAGGGAGTGATGGGACGGGTTTAGAGTTCCAAGGAAAGAAATCATCACATTGCCAATTTGAAAGGTTTCAAATTCAAAATTCAAATTATCCATTAAAATCGGACTGAAAAACCGTGTGATTTAGTTCCAAAAATAAAATATCTTAACGGTTAAGAAAATCACAGAAATAGGCAGTTTTGAAATCCAATAAAAAATATAATTGATGAAATATCTAAAAAGATATTAACCAAAAATATATGATCCGATATATGTACTCCACCATTTAGTTCACACACCTTGACATAGTTTTCAAGGGTCTTGACACTAAGTAGAATTTATCTTTCGTAAAGGGAAAGCTCCCCCTACGAAAGTGCATCCTTGTTAAGCATCCCAATCTCTCGTCTAATGAAGGTGAACCTGTCCTCTGCCAAATGCTTAGTAAAAATGTCAGCCCTTTGATAATCAATAGAAATAAAAGATATGGACACATCACCTTTTTCAACATGATCTCTAATGAAATGATGCCTTACATCAATATGTTTGGTCCTTGAATGCTGAACAGGATTCTTAGTGATGGAGATGACACTTGTATTGTCACATTTAATTGGAATACCTTTGAGGTTAATGCCAAGATCTCTCATTTGTTGAGCTATCCAAAGGATTTGGGAGCAACAGGCTCCAACTGCAATGTATTCGGCTTCTGCAGTGGATAGAGCAACTGAGTTTTGCTTCTTCGAGTGCCAACTGATCAAAGATGCTCCTAAGAATTGGCAACATCCTGATGTGCTCTTCCTATCCACCTTATAGCCTGCAAAATCTGCATCTGAATATCCAATTAAAGTGAAACCCTTTTGCTTTGGGTACCATAGTCCAAGCTCCTTAGTGTCATTGAGATATCGAAAGATCCTCTTCACAGCCACGAGGTGAGATTCTTTAGGATCGGCTTGAAACCTATCACACATGCAAACACTAAACATGATGTCAGGTCTACTAGCTGTGAGATATAATAAAGATCCAATCATTCCTCGATACTCCTTTTGATTGACACTTATTCCAGTCTTGTCTTGATCTAGAGACAATGTTGAGCTCATGGGAGTCTTGGCTGCTTTGGATTGATCCATCTTGAACTTCTTCAAGAGATCCTTAGAGTACTTGCTTTGGTTGACAAAGATCCCTTTCTTGGATTGATGAACTTGGAATCCCAAAAAGAAGTTGAGTTCACCCATCAAGCTCATCTCAAATTCACTGCACATGATGTCAGAAAATTCCTTGCACAAAGATGTTTTAGTAGCACTAAATAATATATCATCAACATAGATTTGAATAACCAAAATGTCCTTTCCTTTGGTCTTGATAAAAAGAGTCTTGTCGATCAACCCCCTTTTAAAATCATTTTCTAAAAGATATTTTGACAAGCGCTCGTACCAAGCTCTTGGGGCTTGTTTCAAACCATAAAGTGCTTTGTCAAGTTTATAAACATGATTGGGGAATTCTGAGCTTTCAAAACCTGGGGGTTGAGCCACATAAACTTCTTCCTCTAAGAAACCATTGAGAAAAGCACACTTGACATCCATTTGAAATAACTTTATGCTCATAAAAGATGCAAATGCTAATAGAATGCGAATAGCTTCAACCCTGGCTACGGGAGCAAAGGTCTCCTCGTAGTCAATACCTTCCTCTTGATTGTAGCCTTGAGCAACAAGCCTTGCCTTGTTCCTCACAATCTTACCATTCTCATCTAGCTTGTTTCGAAATACCCATCGTGTGTCAATGACTGATTGATGCTTTGGCCTAGGCTTCAAGGTTCAGACTTTGTTCCTTTCAAATTCATTAAGCTCACTTTGCATAGCAATGATCCAGTCTGGCTCCTGAAGTGCCTCATCTACCTTCTTTGGCTCAATAAGAGAAACAAACGCGTGAAAAGCACAAAGATCTTTAAGTTTAGAACGAGTTTGAACACTAGAAGTAGGGTTAGAAATGATATCCTTGTGTGATGAGGAGTATTTGAATTTCCTTTTGCTCGTCTCAGCTCCTTGATTCGTCACACCAGTAGGATTGACTTGTGGTACATCTGACTCCGTGGTCCTATTAGGTTCAGTTACAGCAGTTTCTGACGTCTCAACACTGTTGGATTGGACACCAAGGGCTTTGGACAAATCTTCAATACCTTGGGCCAATTCTTCAGTGTTGAGAATCGGCTGCTGCATGTTCCTCTTCTCCGTGTTCTTGGAAACAGTATCATCACCTTCCTCGTTCTCTTCATGGATGTTAAGATCTATATCTGTAACACTTTCACTCAAAGCACCGTCATTGCATTCATAAAAAATAACATGTATACTTTCTTCAACTACCTGGGTCCTTTTATTGAAGATTCTATAAGCTTTGCTACTCGTGGAATAGCCAAGAAATATATCTTCATCATTACGCGCATCAAATTTCCCAAGGTTATCTTTTCCATTGTTATGAACAAAACAAGTACAACCAAAGGGTTTAAAATAAGATATAAGTGGTTTGCGGCCTTTGAAAAGTTCATAAGGAGTTTTCTTTAAGATGGAACGAATAAGACAACGATTTAAAATGTAGTTAGCTGTGTTAATAGCTCACTATAAAAAAAAATGAAATTTGCCACGCTACTTAGCTTCGGCAAGGGCTAGCCGTAGCAATTGATACCCTTTTGCCACTGATGGTAGCTTCGGCAAGAGTTACCGTCGCTAATGAAGCCTTATTTGCAACGGTAATAGGGGTCCCGTAGCTAAAAGCCTAAAACTTGTAATTTTTTTAGAAAAAAAAAGGGAAAAAAAAGAAGAGAAAATCCATATACCCATCTGGCCATCTCCCTCATCCTGCTCTTTCAGATCTGAAAACCCAAGCCCTCCCTTCGTTGTTTGTCCAACTCATCCTCTACCTTTAGATCTAAAAACCCCTAACCCAACCTTTGCGGTTCTTCCCTCTCCTCTACTTTTAGATCTGAAAACCCCTAACCCTCCCTCCGTTGTTTGTCCATCTCCTCCTCTACTTTTGGATCTCAAAACCCCTAAACTCACTCACCAGTAGTGTTCCAGAGCCGACGTCGTTTGGTTGCGGCTTTCGTTAGAGCTTTCTAGCGGCTGAGAAGCAACAGGCACCGTTGAAGACGATGTCTTTTTCGCCTTCCTCCTAGCAGCCCTTGTCTCTCAGCAGCAGCAATCGGGGGATAAAATGGGCGCTGTGCGCGGTTGCGTACAAGCCGACGGGGAAGTCGAGGGGGATAATGAGGCCGGGATGGTGTCTCCAGCGATGCAAGAGCTTGTCGGTGTGCCGGAGATTTCTCGTACGGAGGCCTTCAAGCTCATCTGGGTACACATCAAGCAGAACAACCTCCAGGTCTCTCTCTTGTACGGAGGCCTTCAAGCTCATCTCGTACGGAGGCCTTCATGCTCGAATCGCTGTGATTGGAAGATTAGGGTTTTAACTCGAACTTTGAATTTTACTCATCTTGTTCGTTTCTTTAGGAGTGAGATTGTAGGAAATGAGTTTGCTATGGTTGGAACTGTGTAATTGGAAGATTAGGGTTTTTAACTTTTGGTCAGCCATTAAAGATTTCTCATAATGGAACTTGCAAATAAACGAAATGCTTGTTCTACAGTTTGATTGAGTGTGTATGTTTGAAATTCAGGTTTGTTTGGCTCTTGCAACTTATTCATTATCAGATCATTGCCAGTACCTTATTTCTACAAGATCAGGACTCAATTTACCATACCTCCTCTGCTCTAGGGTTTTTTCTGTTCGGAAATTTTCAACTCTGAATTTTTTATTGACCACTTTCTAAATTTAGGTTTGTTGAATTCTTTCTGAAGAATAATCTGGGGATATTTGCACCATTCTGAATCAGGAAAAAGGAGTTCATGCAGGAACAAGGGTGATTGTCAAAGGGATTTGGTAAGTTTCTCCAAGTATAAACATTAATTAATGTACCATGCTGAATCCATATAGTTCAATGTAAAATGCAAAATCAATAATGCAGAAGGAACTTATTGGAGCCGTGTTGCATACTGCAATAGATTGAGAAAGGTACATTTGTAAAGTACTGTCATGTTTTCTTTATTTCTTATTTTCTGAGTGCTTTCATTTATGGACACATCCCCTTGTTTCTTATTTCTTATTTCATGAGTACACTAGAAAGTGCAAAATGTTTATACGATTCAATTTTGCTCTCTACTGACTGGAATAAATTGTGATTCATATTCAATAACTGTTATTATGGCCTCAAAGTAATTTATTTTCACTCTGTTCACAAGTTTTTAGTTAATGGCTCCCTGTATTCAAAGTTTTTATTAATTCATTATTTATCATGGTGGAATGCCCCTGGATATATGCTTTTCTTGCATTTGTCCATCCTATGCTGTTTTTTACCCATAATTTGGGAATTGAACTTTTCATTTAGGTGGGAATAGTTGATGCCACAAACAGCTCAAGAGCGCACCGAAACATGTTGATGCAGTTGGCAGAAGCAAGGTGCATGTATTTGTTTATAACCTGCGTGCTAGATTGCTAGTTCTTGATTCATTTTTAGTTGAGCTATTTAAACTATTGTATCTAAGATAAGAACAGATACTAAAGAAATGGGACAAACTATAGAGGATATCCTTTGTCAAATAGGAAAGTCGACATTCTTCGGAATAGTGAAATTCCAAGTAAAACTATTATCTGCCCCCATCCCCCTGAAAAAAAATGTAGCAATCCAAACTTTTACCATTTTCTTTCTCTTTGGGCTAGTTGGTTGCCTTGGAATAACTAAATTATGGGGTTTCTTGATCCTAGCAGTTGTTCTGATCAATTTTGGTCTACCTTGCTCGTTTCTCTTCATCTCTATTAGAATTTGCCTTAGTCATTTTCTTTTACTTACGTGGTACATCCATTGTTGCAAGTTTTTTTTAGTTACGAATGTTATTGTTTGTGATGATATCAGTATGTGTATGAGTTGTCATTTATTCCTGTGACATTGAAAGTTGATATGCATGTTTGTTTGCAGCTGAGATGATCGTCGTTTCCAGGTTCATACCCTGTTTCTTTTAAGAGGTAGCAAAATATTCGTTCTTCGCATATGGCTCGTTTTTGTCCTTACTAATAATTTTTTGCCCACTATATTTTTTATTTTTTTAGAAAAATGTAGCATTTCTTTATTTTGGATATCCCTCCTTTGATGCTGCCCCATATTCGGTTCATGAATAATGACAACTGATTTTGTTCATAGTTTCAGAAGTGCAATTTGGACTTGTTTTGGATCAATGAATGCAAGTTGTGCAATCATTAGTATACTGAATTAAAGAATCTTAAGATGAAACAAAATAGCATAGAGGAACATGTGGGCCTGTAAAAAGTTGCATCACTCTCTGTATTGTGGTCGTTGTTCATACTTCATATGATAAATTGATTGCGGAGCCTTCAATTTGGTGACTTTGTTTTCTAGTTTGTTCATGATAGAGTCTTTATTTTGCTGCGTCTGAATCACTGGGCATAGGTTCATTCCTGTTTGTCAGCAATCTATAGAGCTCACTTTCTGTTTGTGCTTTTCGGTTTAATTTTGTTTTATTTTTTTTGTTATCAGTGTGTTCATTTTATGTCAGTCTAAAATTCTTGTGAATTTATGTAGATAGACTGCATCAGTAAATTAAGGATTGTTTCAGATGTTTTTTTTAATAATTATTACTTGGTTGGTGTGGGCTTTCTCATTAGCATTCCCTCCATAATGTTTTTGTGGCTTATATTCTTTGCTTAAGCTCACCTGATGTATGATTGCTATTTATGAATATGTATTAATGTGAGCACTCATCTAATCCTATTGATCTAGATACATTCTGACATGCTTCTGCATTTTGCTAGAGTGGTTGTATGTTTCACAACTATACATTACTGGATGGGGAGATGATAATTGATAGGGTGAACACTCATAAACAGGAGAGAAGATATCTTATCTATGATCTTATTTCAGTTAATAATGTCTCCTTCATAGAGGTAGGCTATCTTATTTCCGTTAATAAAGATGACATGGAACTGCCCAAAGTTTTTGTAGGTTACCTAGCTTGTCTATGATTTGTGTAGTTGGGATCTTTGTGTCTGATAAACATGTGTACGTGTAAACCTTCTCTTTTGATTATTTGTAAGTCTAAACTAGAACTTTTTGAGGTTACACAATATCTATCCAAGGAAGAGATTATTTAAAGTAAATTATGGTACTTGGTTTGATTGTGTTTATAGTGCTCCTTTCAAGAATCTAGATGGGCATTGTTGCTAGTAGATATTTCTAGTTGAGTACTCCATCAGGTCATTGATGTAAATTTTAGTTGAGCACTACATCAGAAGGAAACATGTTGATGGGGGTAAAAAGTGAAAAGGAGCCATACTCCATCAGAAGGAGCCATACTTGCTGATTCTTGATTCATTTTTAGTTCAGTATTCAATTGATGTAGTTGTTGATTGTAATTGTAAATTTTATAATTATGTATCTTTATTGTATATAAATAATGTATTTTTTGACATTTTATTTTGTATGTAAATTTTGTATAATTAATGAAATATTATTATACAGGTAAATTGTGGTCATTGTTTATTTTTTTTTTAAAAAAAATATTGGACTTTTTAGCCCGGGTCTAAAGAATCCGGGCTAAAAAGCAGTTTTTTTTTAATTTTACCCCCACATTTTAGCTACGGCAGCTAGCCGTCGCTAATTTCCTTGCTACGGCTATTTGCCGAAGCTACCAAATTTTGCCACCCCAAAATTCGCCACCCTCCCATTTGCCGTAGCTAAGCCGAAGCTAGATGCCTTTTGCCACCCCTTGAAGGTCTTTTGCCACAGCTTTTTGCCGAAGCAAATTTCATTTTTTTTTGTAGTGGCTTCAGCCCAATAGGTTTTAGGTAATGCATTTTCTAAAAGCATAGTCCTGGTCATATCCTCTAAGGTGCGGTTCTTGCGTTCCACAACCCTGTTTTGTTGAGGTGTCCTAGGAGCAGAAAAGTTATGGGAGATGTCATATTTAGCACAAAACAAATCAAATTGGAGTTGATCAAACTCCCTACCATGATCACTCCGAATAGACACTATGGGCTCGTTTCTTAAAGTTTGCAACTCCTTACAAAGTTTTGAAAACTCAAATAAGGCCTCTGATTTTTCTTTTAAAAATGCAACCCAAGTATATCTAGAAAAATCATCAACAACAACTAGCATGTACTTTTTACCATTGGGAGATTTGACTCGCATAGGACCACATAAATCCATATGTAAAAGTTCAAGGGGTCTAGAAGAACTTACAACGTTTTTGGGTTTGAAAGAGCTACGTGTTTGTTTACCTCGTGTGCATGCATTGCACATGTCAATACCTTTGAAGTCCATCTCAGGTAGCCCTCTTACAATCCCTTTGGACACAAGCTTCTGTAGTGTATGTGGACTCACATGACCGAGTCTCCTGTGCTAGAGCTTTGGATCGTCCGTCAAAGCCTTTAGACAGGTTAAGCTTCCTTGTGCCACTTGATCAGCATTTACGACGTATATATTGTTGTAACGATATGCAGTCAGAATAACTTCACCTGTATCTTCTCTGCACACTATACATCTCTTCTTGTTAAATCTGACATTGTTACCACTATCACATAATTGAGAAACACTAAGCAGATTATACTTCAAACCATTAACAAGATAGACATTTTTAATACTATGGCTGGAATCATTTCCATCACTACCAATACCAACGATGTCGCACTTCCCTTTGTCACCAATAGTGATTGTTCCCGTGGATTGCTCCTTTAGATCATGAAAGAGAGAACTCTTCCCACTCATATGCCTCGAGCATCCACTATCAATAATCCATTTGTGTTCTTTCACCTTGGTGATCTCCTCTTTTGGACTTTCCATGAGTTCTCTTACAGTAGCTTCAAGCTTTTCATCGTGGGATTCATTTTCTGAGGCCATAAGACAAATGTTGGCCTTCTCATCGTCGGAGTCAGAGTCGAAATCACTCCAAGTAGCCACCATGGCTTTCTTCTTCCATTTGTCACCTTTCTTGGGCTGGCTCTTTGCCTTTTGAGGACAGTCCTTTACAAGATGATCTGTTTCACCACATTCAAAACAGGACAACGGTTTAGTCTTCTTTTCATACTTGTTGTATTGAGGCTTACCTCGAAATTTTGAAGACTCTGATCCATCCTTGTTGTTGAATTGCTTCTTCATTTTGAGAATTCTAGCAAGGCCTCTTGTGATAAGAGCAAAAGGATCATCCTCATCATCATCCTCATCTTCGGAATCAGATCCATCCTTGGGCTCATCCTTCTTAGACTTGAGTACCAAGTTCTTAGTGCTAGCTGAAAGTTCTCCATCATCTTCATTATGGATCATCTCATGTGTGATCAGCTTCCCAAGAAGGTCATCAAGGGGTAGAGTGGTGAGGTCCTGGGCTTCCTCTATAGCTGTTACTTTTGGACCCTATATCTCCTTTGGAAGGCACCTCAGTATCTTCCTCACTTTCTCAACGTTGGTAAAGCTCTTGCCGAGAGAGTCAAGGTTGTTGGTGATTTCTGTGAATCGCGTGAACATGGCCTTGATTGACTCATCAGACTTAAAGCTCATACTTTCGAAGGAAGATACTGATCTTGGTGTCTTTCACTTGGCTCGTTCCTTCATAGGTGACGACCAATTTGTCCCAAATCTCTTTAGCTGACCTACAAGATGAAATACGGTTAAACTTATCAGTGCTAAGACCACAATAAAGTAAGTTAAGAGCCCTGTAGTTTTTGGAGATGGTTTCAAGATCTGCTTGGTTGTATTCAGACTCCTTCTTTGCAACTTTGGTATCATTTGGTCCTTCTTTCTCTGGAATCTTCGGACCATTCTCTATAATGTTCCAAAACTCTAGATCTTGGTCTATGATGAACATCTTCATCAAAGATCTCCAGTGGACAAAGTTGTTTCCTACAAAGAGTGGCGGTCTGCTTGTGGACCTTCCCTGTGCAAATCCTCCGCTTGCTTCACCAGACATGATGGAAAACTCATAAGATTGTTAGATCAAAAACAGTGAGTAAAGCTCTGATACCAATTGAAGGTTCGATAATATAAAAACAATGTAATAAGAAATACTTTAGAAGGGGGGTTGAATAGAGTATGCCCGTTATTCGCAGAAAGTCTCATGACTTTTGGAGCTTGTACCAAAACCTTTGAGATTAAACCTGAATCACAAAGTTAGACAATCGAACCAAGTGTGGAAATAAGGTAAAGCAAATAAGTAAAGAACACGAGTAATTGTTTACGAGGTTCAGCACAACTTGGCCTACGTCCCCGCCTAGGGTTCTTCCACAACCCTAGGATTCAAAAGGCTTTATTGATTCGCTTAGCTTAGGATCCTAATAGCTCACCGAGAAGCCTCTCTCCTATACAATTGCAATCTAGTCAACTCACGTTCCCTTGGAGCCCTAGACCAATCTAGAAGAGCCCCACATCTCTCAGCTATCTAGTACAATCCTCTTACTCTCACAAATCAATAGCCTAGTGCAACTTTCCGAGTTATAAACTCTCGAGTAACACTATAAATGAATATATCCTATAAGCTCACAGTGACTCTCAAAGGCTTTGAAATAAACAACAAACTCTTGAGCGCTTAGCAGAGAGACACTAAGGAAGACAGATCTTGCTTGAATGAATGAAAGCTCGTGTAGCACTTTGTTGTCTCTGTCTTCTTCTTCCTTTCCTTTATATAAGAACATGGAGCGTGAGGGTCTTCAACGCCAGATCTTCATCAACGGCTCTTTCGAATCAAGGCTTGATCTTGAATCTTCTATTTATGGATACTCCGAAGCCATGATCTATTTTGAATTTGATCTCCTCAATATGTACTAAATAAAAGATATATTTTCGAAATACTTCCTGAAAAGGTTAGTCAAACATATATATATATATATATAATATAAACGAAGTATATATTAAGATTAAATAATATTCGGACAAATAAGATAGGTTTTGTATTTCATCAACTATTAATGCTCCAAGGCCTTTGACACAAACATCCTGTCAAAGTCGTTGAAACATTTATTCCAATTTTCATCAAGGGAGGGAGTTATCAATATATATATATAGGGTGGTTCATGGGTACTCATCTCTTATTGTGTAACATGAGAATACACTTGGACCGTTGATTGAATGAAATGGAAGGCTGAGATTAATAGACAATTTTGGCTTTTTTAAAGTAAAAAAGAGTGGGACCCACGTCGTTTTTTTGCCCACTTGCTGAATGGGGGCGTGTGTGGTGCACTCTCTTCAAATTATTCGACAGTATATCTAGATTATTCAATCGTATCGTCTGATTATGCAATGATATCGACAGATTATGCGATGGTATATGATTTTTTTTGTTAATCTTTATAAATGATTGATTATTCAGTCGTCTATGAATGATTATTCGGTGATATATAGATGATTATTCACTCATATATGAGTGATTATCGGTTGATTATTCGATGGTATCGGTCGGTTATTTGATGGTATCGATGGATTATTCGATGATATCGCTTTATTATTCGATAGTATCACTTGATCATTGACATATTTAAATTCACCCATAAACAAATTCCACCAAATTATCCTATATACATATGAATAAAGTTATACATGCAAACGAATAAATCTAAATTACAGTATCATTGAAATCTTGGCGGTTGCTAAATTCCGCCTCCTTCGACTTCCACCTCCTGGACCACTTCGCAATTGTGCGTCCATCGTCTTTGATCTGACAATCACGCGTCTAGGCGCCCTTCGCAATCGCCGCCTTTCGCCCAGATCTACACTTCATGGCTCCGGCTTCGCAACCGTCGCCGCCTTTCGCCCAAATCTTCACCTTCGCAACCGCCGCCGGCCACCTTCGCAACCGCCCGACGACCTCCTGCCCAGATTCACCCACCGGTGAACCCACAAACCACCACCGTAGCCCTCATCCTCTCCTTCCTCTCCTCGCAGAACTTACGCAGCCCCTGCCGCCGCTCCTTTGCTCTCCAGATCCCACCGCTTCTGACCACCGCCGATCACCACCTCGCCCAGATCTGGCCTCCATGAACCCGAACCCAATCGTAGCCCAAACCTTCACCTTCGCAACCGCCATCGCCAGATTCGCCTGCCGATAAGACAGATTAGCGGCCCTCCGTCCCTCCGTCGTCGCCACCACCGAAGAGAGCCGCCACCACCACCGAAGAGAGATTGGCGCTGCCGGTGGTGGATTGAAATCAGGGCGGAAGATGAAGGAGATGGCTATGGTGGCTGTTGATTGGCGCTTCCCAGGTGGTGGATTGAAATCACCACCGAAGAGAGATTGGCGCTGCAGATTGGCGGCCCTCGCCTTCGCCTCGCCTCCGCATTGCCTAGGCTCTCCGCCTTCGAAACAAGGCCGTTGATGGATTGAAATCAGGGCCGGCCGCCTTCGCTTCACCGACCGCCTTCGAATTCGCTTTCGTCGATCGTCCCCAATTGGTTTTCTCTCTCCTCAATGGTTGAGAAAGGGGGATTTGTAGGGTTTTGGATTACACGCGCCTATATAGGGGAAGTTTTTGTGTTTTATTTTTTTTTCTTTTTTAATTAATTAATATTATTGAATAATATGAGTCATCCAATTTCCCTAAATCAATGGATGAGATTTGTTCTCCTGATACATTTTAAAGGATGTTCTCATATAATCTATATATATACATATATATATATATACATATATATATATATATATACATATATATATATATATACATATATATATATATATATATATATATATACATACATACATACATACATATATATACATACATACATATATATACATACATACATATATATATACATATATATATATATAGGGAAGCTTTAAAATGTAAAATATACTTAACGTGTAAATTTTGCTTATGGTGTAACATTTTGTCTTTTAGTGAAAACCAGACCACGCATCCTTTTAAAAAAAAAAACCGAACCGGTTTATAAAAAAAATGAACCGCTTCTTCTTCATCTCCCTCAGTGCTCTGATTTAGAAATGGAAATGGCAGGAGGCGAGGCGGTGGCGGCGATCGGAGCATTGATGGCGCCTGCAGCGAGCCCTAACGTCGTCTTCCTCTCCAACGAATTCCAACAGCTAAGCCGAAATCGACCTACGCCAGCCTTGTATTGTCGTCGTCGAGCCTCACCGGAGACAGGAGCCAGTCGAATTCGGCGTTCTCGAGCCGGAGCGGTCACCGGATGGCGTGGATCTGGCTTCTCCTCCTCGCAATCGCCGGAATCCTCCCCGGAATCGTCGGAATCGGGAACAATTCCCGCCTTGCCTAACAACATCGGTGCACCGATTCGCCGCCTTCGACCGCCACCTTCCCGCCACCGATGCCACCAGTGATTGCCACCAACGAACTCGCCCCGCAACCACGGTCTCGTATCTGCCTCCCCCTTGCTCCGCCGTGCCCTAGGCTGCCACCGGGAGCTTGCCGAAGTCCACCCGTACAACCGCCATTTGTACTCGGAGTTTTACAGTGGATGTGAGGAAGGGGATGATGAAATTACAATTTTTGTCCCATACTTTGCCTTTCTTTCAAAATACGCCCTTATCTCAATTTAATAAATTACAAAATTATTCCATTGTTTATAAACGCACAACATAATATTATATTTGCACAACTTAAAATTATATTACAATTATTTAGATTTTTTGAATGATTTAGGTTGAGATTGAAAACCTAGGGTTTGATTTAGGAGCGGAATTTGGGGCTTTTTGCCAAAAGCCAAATTGATTGAAATTGATGATATGGTTGTGTTGTTGGGTTGATTTTGAGCTAATTTCATGTTCATATCATTGTCAAATTGTTTATGGATCATGAGCTAATTGAATTTTAGAATTTTAGATTGCGATATGTTTTAGAATTTGGGGCTTTTTGCCAAAAGCCAAATTGATTGAAATTGATGATATGGTTGTGTTGTTGGGTTGATTTTGAGCTAATTTCATGTTCATATCATTGTCAAATGGTTTATCGATCATGAGCTAATTGAATTTTAGAATTTTAGATTGCGATATGTTTTAGAATTTTGCAAAAGCCAAATTGATTGAAATTGATGATATGGTTGGGTTGTTGGGTTGATTTTGAGCTAATTTCATGTTCATATCATTGTCAAATTGTTTATGGATCATGAGCTAATTGAATTTTAGAATTTTATATTGCGATATGTTTTAGAATTTGGGGCTTTTTGCCAAAAGCAAAATTGACTTAAATTGATGATATGGTTGTGTTGTTGGGTTGATTTGGAGCTAATTTCATGTTCATAGCATTGTCAAATTGATTTCAAACTTACATCTATCAACCTAAATTAGCCGAGAGGTGAACCCAAACTCTCAAAAGTAAAAAAAAACAAAATTAAAACATCGATATCAAAAGCACATCTTTTGTCTTATTAATGCACATTATGATCTTACATTTGCACAATTGTATTCTTAATCTGCACAATTGTATCTTACTTTTGCACAATTGTAGTTTAAATTTGCACAATTGTATCCTACTTTAAATTTGCACAATTAAAGTTGCACAAATGCACTTTACAGTTGCACAAATGCACTTCACAGTTGCACAAAAGGTATCGAAAACGGGAAAAAGTGCATGTACCCATAAAATTAGACATATTTACCAATTTACCCATAAATTAAACATATTTCAATTATAAATTTTTATAATTGAAATAGACACATTTACCTATTTACCCCATAATGAATTATTTGTCTGCACAAAATAAACTTATATTTGCACAATAAGATGTTATATGTGCACAAAAGCAAGTTATACTTGCACAACAGAAAGTGTTACCACGGAAAAAAAAATTCTGGGCAAAAAAAAAAGAAAAAAAAAAAAAAAACGGGTCCGAGAAGGGGGGGCACACGCATGGGCAAGGGGGGCAGATGTTCTACTAATAAAATTAGGCCCATTAGTAATTAAATTAGACCCAATAGTAATTAAATTAGGCCCATTAGCAAATTTTACACAATAAGCATATTTTACACTTTAAGGACTTTTTACATTTGAAGTAAACCCTATATATATATATATATATATATATATATATATATATATATATAGGATAGGGTTCGGGTGAGAACAACCGAATAGGACACTAATTAAAAATAAAAATAAAAGCCCTCACGCGCTTCTTTCTAAGCATCTCCTGTAAAGGAATAAACTAATTCCTATCATTTAGGTTATTATTTCAATTTTATTATTGTAATTAGTTAGAGATTTTAGCTCCTTGATTAGTTGCTATCTCCACACATTCAGCACAAGTGGTTTCTTGTATTTGCTATATATCTCCCCATTTGAGGATTCAATGAAACATCAGTTGAATTGTCTAACATGGTATCCGAGCGTTCTTAGCCTAACGGCTCCGATCCTCAAAACTAATGGCTTCAGCCTAACCAAAAACACTTTAATGGCCAAAACCATGTAGGCCTTTCTTCCTTATTTCCTAACCGCCTATCGGCAATCCAATCTTGGCTACAGCCATTACAAAACCGCTTCCGCACTAATCAAAATTTTTGGCTTTTGCCCTCCAAATTTCGGCCAAAACCATATCGGTCTTTATTCTTGCTTTTCAATGGCCAAAACCCCTTTCGGCCACACAAAATTGCCTTCGGGCTAATCCAATTTTTTACTTTTGCCAACCAACTTTCGGTCAAAACCATATCGACCACACAAACCCGCCTTTGGACGAATCCAATTTCAACTTTTGCTGCGTCCACCATTGAAGCCATCTATGAGCTCCAAAACAATCTCAACACATTCTATACACTCCCCCAAACAACCCTATTCAAAACCTCATCAGAAACCATAACAAATCACCCAAACAACCCTATTCAAAAACCTCATCGGAAACCATAACAAATCATTCACATCCAATTTCTAATCGATTCCGCATGCAACACTGCCGACCACCGCCACTCAGCCATTGTATCTGCCATCAAGGACCCGCATCGGACTCTTGTGATCCCCTGTCACTGCCTGTGCTCGCCGCCTCCTCCCTGGCCACTTGCGCATCTCCGCCGCATTCAGACACTGGGCTGCCAGAGAAGACCACCGTTGCCGGCTGCTTCCGTCGCTACGTTTCCGCCGCCTTTGGGAGGCACCAACATCGTCCCTGTCGACGGTCGAAGCCACCAACGTTGCCAAACAATCATCCTTCGGCACCGGTTCAATCACCTCATCTCCAAGTTCAGACTTTCCTCAGCGCCGTCGAACTTGCGGGGGCATGCAAAGGAATAAACTAATTCCTATTATTTAGGTTATTATTTCAATTTTATTATTGTAATTAGTTAGAGATTTTAGCTCCTTGATTAGTTGCTATCTCCACACGTTCAGCACAAGTGGTTTCTTGTATTTGCTATATAT
Source organism: Persicaria tinctoria (assembly GCA_037127255.1). NCBI lineage: Eukaryota > Viridiplantae > Streptophyta > Magnoliopsida > Caryophyllales > Polygonaceae > Persicaria > Persicaria tinctoria. The sequence goes on from JBANSL010000001.1 coordinate 33,850,707, forward strand.
CTCCCCATTTGAGGATTCAATGAAACATCAGTTGAATTGTCTAACATCTCCTTCGGATGCTCCCGTCTCCAATGGCTTCTTGGCCACCGGCTCCTGTGTGCTTTGAGATCGACTTCACCACTGTCCCGCTCCCATCTCCAAGGGCCACCGCCGCCGCCGCCGTCCCGCTCCGATCTCTCCCGATTGTTGAGCCCTCATCGACCGAAGATGGACGTGCGTTTTCCGGTTGTGGAGCGGCATCACTTGAAACAGGAGCGGACTCCCTCGAATTTCAAATTGGATGGGAAGAGAATCAGATCAGGCATTGGGATTGCAGATTTGTTCCGAAATTGATGTCAATTGAACATGAAATTAGCGGGAAATCGGAGATCGGGAAGGAGATTTTACGATGCCTATGGGACTCGGGACCGGTTGCAGAGAGACGCTCCTCAGTTCTTCGAAGGCCTCTTTCAAAGGATTTCTTTCTCTCCGATCAGTAAGTTTGAACCGATCTATTTATTTCAGTCTCGCTCATTTTCATCATCTTCACGCTTTTGTCGTTGCTCTCTCTAGCTCGCTCTCTCACTGGTTTCTACTTTCTACTAATCTGTTTCAATGCTCAACAGTAGAGCATTTGTTTACATATTTCTTTTGAAAGTATAAATGGGATGTGGAGTATATGTGGTATACTGGTATTGGTAGAATTTCTTTTGAATCAGTCTTTTAGGCTAAAGAAAGGTCGAACGGGCATGGTAGCCTTGAAGTTGGATATGGAAAAGGCTTACGATCGGATTGAATGGTCCTTTCTTTTCCAAGTCTTGGCCAAATTCGGTTTTGATGACCTGTTTATCAGCCGGATTAAGGAATGTGTTTCAACTGTTTCCTACTCGGTATTAGTCAACGACGAACCGACCACAGTGTTTGTCCCGTCTCGGGGGCTCAGACAAGGGGATCCTCTATCCCCCTTTCTCTTCATTTTAGCTTCTGAAGTACTGGCACGAACTCTGCACCATCAAAGCTTAGTGAACAAGGACCTTGGCATCACGTTCGGTCGACCGGGTATTAAAATTCCTTTCTTAGCTTTTGCAGATGACATCCTCATCTTCTGTAAAGCTTCTCAATCTGCTTGCTCCTCTGTGTTGTCCATTTTAGACCGATACTGTCTCATTTCAGGCCAAAAGGTCAATCTTCAAAAATCTAGCTTCCAAACTTCTCCTAACACGACAACAACAGCTACTATGGCTACAACCGCTGTGCTTGGTATTTCGCAAGCGAATAATTTCGATAAATATCTGGGCTGCCCAATAGTGAATGGCAAGATCAACAAGGAAACTTTCGCGGAGGTGGTCCTAAAGACAAAACAACAACTCACAAAGTGGAAATCTTCAAATCTTTCTGCCGAAGGTCGGAAGGTTCTTATCAAAGCAAATCTCAGTGCGAAACCGATATTTCTTATGCAAGCCTTTTTACTTCCATCGCATATTCTACACGAGCTAGACAAAGTGTATAGACAGTTCTTTTGGAACAAAAATACAAAACTCGCACCTCTTATCAGCTGGGACAAGATCTGCTTAGATACCATGAAGGGGGGTCTTGGTATCCATAAAGCTGAGGCCATGAATATAACACTACAGATGAAACTTCTTTGGAAGATCATCTCTGAACCAGACAACATCTGGGTCCGGGTAGTCTCACAAAAATATCTTAAAGGGCATGATCTGCTCAATTACAAGAAAAAAGGTCATTCATCATGGCAGTGGACTCGACTTATGTCTATCAGACCGAAGTTCGAACCGGCACTTCAATGGAGTTTCGGGAACGGACAGACCGTTGACTTTTGGTCTCATAACTGGGCCTTCTTAGAACCATTGGAATCTAGGATTCTCCAGCCTATACCAGAAAACCTAAAAGGTATAAAGGTCTCTCACTTCCTTAACCCGGTTCGGCAATGGGATAGATCACTAATAATTAGCTCTTTAACAAACATTCTGTCAACACAAGACATCGACCAATTATTGAGCATCACTCTGCCTAATAATTCCATGACGGATCGTCTCTATTGGGGTCCGAGCAAAAACGGTTGGTTTTCAACCAGCTCGGCTAACTCTTTATTATCAAAACTTGATGGTCTGCCAAATTTTGAATGTGGGTGGATTTGGGATTTGGACGTGCCACCTAAGGTACGCCATTTTCTTTGGAAAATATCTCGTGATGGTCTACCGACTACCATCAGATTACAAAAATCTCATGTGTCCGTGCCTTCTGGTTGTCCCTTCTGTGGGAATGGTAATGAAACGGTGGCTCACCTATTCACTGAGTGTCATATGGCGACCAACCTGCTACAAGCTTTACATATCCCTATTCCGAGGTCCCTTACTGCAACTGTCGGTTTAGGTTCAGAGTTGCCTTTAAACGACATTAAAAATGCAATTGGGAACAAACGCTTTGCTGACTTAGCCTCAGCATGGTGGGCCTTGTGGTTTTTCAGAAATCAATTAGTGTTTAACAATACAGATAAAGTAAGTATTAACGAAATCATTCTGCTCTATACTTCATGTACCCATTGTTGGAAACAAACCAAGCTGTTGGAGGACGATCTCCCCAATTCTGCTATTTCTGGACGGGGAGGTAATTGTCGTTCCTTTCGTTCGGGTCTCTACATGGCTGGTTTTCCTTCCGGGAAAAAGTGTCGTCGCTTCGGTAAATGGGACAAGCCTCCTACAAATTGCTACAAGCTAAATTTTGACGGATCTGTTATGCCGGGTGGTTCGGCTTCTTACGGCTATGTTATCCGAGGCTCAAGGGGTGAAGTTGTCGCTTTACGACGTGCAATTTGTATTAATGTTTCCGTTGTCTATGCTGAAAACCTAGGCCTCAAAATGGGTATCTTACAAGCTAAGGAAATGCAGATTTCTAATCTTCTGATCGAAGGAGATAACCTAATGGTTATTAAGGCTTTACTGGGGGATTGGAAATGCCCCTGGAATATCGAGCTGCTTCAATCGGATATACTGTTAGATATTTCATCTTTTACTTATGTAGCTATTCGTCATATATTCAGGGAATCAAATGCACTGGCTGACTATCTTGCTCGTAGTGCCCATGCATCCCCTGCCGACGTCTGCTGCGATGATGATCCAGAACTGCTTGTTCTCGTCCGGAAGGATGCGCTAGGAAGGGCTTCTGCTATGGCCGACCCGACCTAATCTTTATTCAGCGTCAAAAAAAAAAAAAGAATTTCTTTTGAAAGTCTCTGCTATTGCAATTGACAATTACAACTCTTTGATTTGGCTTTGTGCTTAAAGTGACTATTTCGTATATATAGGGTTGTGCAGAAAAATACGATACGATGTACGATACGAAACTGCAATAAAACGATACGAAAAAAATGAAACGATATAGATACGACACGATTATGACACGAAACGCTAAAACACAACAATAATCGTGTCGAGTTCTGATCGGCATATTTCCCTTATCGGGTATCCGACACGACACGGTAATTGTTTTTTTTTTAAATATTAATATTTTGTGATAGTACAAATAAATTAATGGTCCTTAGTTAGCCCAGTTGGTGGAGCTTTCCTACCTGCGTGTGGATATGACCATGAGATCTCGGGTTTGATTCCGGGGTTCTTCTATTTTTCTTCCAGCCTTTTGCTTTTCTTTTTTTTTAGTTTCTTTTCCTATCTAGGGCAACCCAGTTGCGTCTTCTTCTTTCATTTTCTGCTTCTCACTCACGCAGACCCGCCGCCACAACTCGCATAGACTCACTCCTCGTCTCTTCGTCCTCTCTCGATCACCCAGACCCGCCGCCACCGACCAGCCACGACTCGCCTCGCCTAGTCTCATCTCGAGTCGCTCGCCCAGATCCGTCGTCGCTGACAAGCCCCGACTCGCCTCTCCTCACCTCGCCTCGCCTCACTCCTTAGTCTCGTACTCTCATCTCGAGCCCTCTCTCGCTCACCCTCTCGGGCCTCGGTTCAGATCCGGCACTCGCCATTTCATTTCCCCTTTGTCAGTTCTCACTCACGTAGACTCGTCGTCGCCGACCAGCCATGATTTGCCTCTCCTTGCCCTGCCTCACTCCTCGGACTCTCCTCTCCTAGGCCTCGCTCGACACTCACCCTTGTTACGAGTTTAGATCCGGCGTGGTCGGCTAAATAGAGGTCTGCTCAATGATTAAATAGAGGTTGGTTCAATGACTAGTTTGGTTTAGTGCCTAAATAGAGGATGGTTCAGTGATTAAATAGAGGTTGGTTCAGTGACTAAATAGGTTGGTTCAATGACTAAATAGAGGTTGGTTCAGTGACTAAATAACGGTTGATTCAGTGACTAAATAGAGGTTGGTTCAGTTACTAAGTAGAGGTTGGTTCAGTGGTTAAATAGGGGTTGATTCAGTGACTAAATAGACTGGTTCAGTGAGTAAATAGAGGTTGGTTCAGTGACTAAATATGTTGGTTGAGTGACTAAGAAGATGATGGTTCAGTGACTAAATAGGTTGGTTCAGTTATGAAATAGAGTTGGTTCAGTGACTAAATAGAGGTTGGTTCAATCACTAAATAGAGGTTGGTTCAATGATTAAATAGAGAATGGTTTAGTAACTAAATAGAGATAGGTTCAGTGATTAAAGAAGAATGAAAATATTTTAATTCCAATTAAAAAAATGAAGTGGACAAATAACAAAAATAAGGATAAACATTAAAAGAAAAGATTAATATATAAAATAAGATTCCCATCTAAACAAATAAAAGATGAACAGTTATTTTTAAAAAAGTTGGAAAATAAATAAATAAAAATAAATATTAAAAGAAAATAAAAGAAGAATGGAAATGTTTTAATTATAATTATTTTAAAAAAACGAAGTTGAAAAATAATAAAAATAAGGATATATATCAAAATAAAACAAAAATAAATAAAATCAGATTGCTACACAAACAAAGAAGTTGCCATGGTACAACAGTTTCAGTGTTAAATGGTGCTTTGTTCCGAGTAAGGGTGATATTCGAGCCGAACGAGCCGAGCTTGACATGTTCAAGCTTGGCTCGAATAAAAATCGAGCCGAGCCGAGCTCGAGCCTAAATTTTATACGAGCTTTTTTTGGCGCTCAAGCTCGGCTCGCGAGCCCAACTACATACTCGAGCTCGGCTTGATGAGCTCGGTCAAGCTGAACGAACGAGCCTAAGCTCGTTCAAGCTCGTTGCCTAAGCTAGTTTGTTCGGGCTCGATAGGCTCGTTTGAGCTCATTCGCATACAAAAGATTGGAAAAATATGTAGACAAACATTCTAATAGCAGTGTTTAATACTCCCTCCGTTCGGCAAAACTTGTCGTTTACTATTCCTGCACGCTTTTTTAGAACGATAAAAACTATATAAAATATTCATTTTTTTGTATTTTTTTTAATAAGTTTGTACTTATTAATAATAACTAGTACGATTCCCGCGTAATGGCGCGTTTTTTAAAACTAAAATATAATATATAAACATATTAATAAATGTTAAGATAAAAATCATAAAAAAAACAGTACAGTAAATGTATCTTATAATTATCTCAGATTTTTTTTAAATCTTATGTAGAGTATAATACATAAATATAGATATTTTAAATTACTTAGAAATAATAATATCAATATCATTATAACATTGTTTAATTGTGATGTGTCATAATCCATAATTATTCAATATTTTGAATTAAGCCCAATAGTTAGTAAATAAATTTGATTAAACCCAATAGTTATATTAGATTAAATTCAATGTTTTGAATTAAGCCAAATAGTTAGTAAAATTAAAGAAAAAAGAGAATTAAAGGAAAATGAATAAAAAAAGAGAATTAAAGAAAATAAAAAAAAAAAAAAAAATGATTAGTTAAGACTCCTAAAATGTCTCTAAGAGTGACACATCATCCTAAACTCTTCTAAATTAAGAGTTTATATAGACTACGAAGTTGTTAAAAAAATTATTAAAAAAATAGATATTTTATATACTTTTTATCTCCTAAAAAAGCGTGCATGAATAGTAAAGTGTCAAGTTTTTCCGAACGGAGGTAGTAGTAGATTAAAAATAAACACAACTACCAACACATTAATCTAACAAATCAAAACTGACTCCCCTACCAATTCAAGGAAACTATGACTGAATACATGAAATTGAAGAGACAACCACCAATGCTTCAAAATCAAATAGTGCTACCAATCCATGGGAACTGAAGCAACAATTGATTCTACTCCACTCCCAATCCAATGAAACTACAGCTAACTACGACTAAATATACAAACTAGTGAATAGAAGAGTCACGAAAGCTTCTCTTCAATCTCCTCAAAAGCTTCTCTTCCGATGCAGATCCGATTAAAAAATGACAAAAACAAATAGATTGGAAACTTTCAAACCCTGGAAATTCGACGGGTATCCTGATCTATTCTTCAGATCTATTCTTCCATCTTCATACGCTTCTTCTTCCGATGCAGAGATGGCCGGAACAACGCCGATTGACGAGAGAGGAGCGATGGAGGGAAGAAAGATGGCGAGAGATTCAGATCTGAGATCGCACGACCTCCATGGACGCCGGATCTGAGTAGGAGGGTGACCGGAGCAACTGGATCTGGGCGAGAGCTTCAAATCTGGGTAGGAGAAGGAAGACATGAACCAGATAGGCTATGGCGGTACAATGGGAGGGTCGGATCTGATGGAGGCGCAATATGTGGGAGGATGGACAATGAGGTTGGGGAAGTGAACGCCTCAGAGTGAATGCCTCTCAACTCTCAACTCTCAAGTGGAACAAGAACAAGTGAAAGACGGGACGCTCTCACTCCTCAAATAACCCTAGGGGCTTTTACGTAATTTTGACACCATAAACGAGCTTTCGAGCTCGGCTCGGGCTCGGCTCGAGCTTGGCTCGGGCTTGGTTCGAGCCTAAAACACTATTGAAGCTTGGCTTGTTTTACCTATTCGAACGAGCCGAGCTCGAGCTTTTTCGAGCCGAGTCCGAGCCGAGCTCGAGCTATTCGGCTCAGATAACAGCCCTAGTTCCGAGGATCAATTCCTCACAAATGCAAATTTGTTCTTAATTTTGAATTTTCAAATTGGAATTGTTGGCAGGTGAAGAGCGTGTACACACGCAGACGTGAGTGTGACTGGGGAGCACGAGCGGCTCGGGGAGTGTCTGCGATTTGTGAAAAAACGCGCGTATTTATTAAAGAGATTTATATTATTATAATTATATATGGACCAATCAAATTATTTCTTTCGTTCTCACCGGTACATGTGTTTTCACCCCATAGATCATATGTAATCAGGCCTTATCGTGTATCATGTGAACTATTAATGAGATTTTAGGATAGATTTGTATATATCTAATTTTGGATGTAATCTATCTAATTAGGGTTTTGAGATCTTTTCTCCTCCTATGTAATGTCTATATATTCTTGGGGTTGTGAATAAGAAAAGTATCTTTTTCCCTCACATAATATTCTTTACATGGTATCAGCCTAACCCCGCGATCCTCAAGATCTCCCATCACAACCCCTACCGCCGCCCCTACCCACCGCCGACTCCAACCATGTCCGACGACTCCTTCTCCGTGCATGGCTCCAGCAAGGACGGCCAAATTCTCGCTGCTGCTGCTGGCCAAGTTGGTTCCTTTCACTTCCCTAACCTTGTTGTGCGCCTTGATCGCACCAACTACTCCCTTTGGCGTGGCACCATCCGCTCCGCTCTTCAAGCCTATGTCCTTGATTCCTTGATCTTGGCCGCTTCTGCCCCACCACAGACCATCACCACCCCTCCCTCTCCCCCTCCGGCCGACTCTGATAAGCCGGAAAACACCACCGCCACCGCCCCACCCACTGTCCTCCTATGGATCCGGTCGACCCTTACTCTGCCCTTGCTTGCCCATGTTGCTCATGCAGAAACTTCCTTTGATGCGTGGTCTATCCTTGAGCGAATGTTCCATGCTCAGACTAACGTTCGTCAGATGCATCTCCGTCATCAACTTCAGACGCTTCAGCGGGGCTCTCTCTCAATTCTTGAATATGTTGAGAAGAAGCCCGCTTTTGCGGATAGCCTGGCTGAGTGTATGCACATCGTGAGCGATCAGGACCTTGTTTCCTACATCGTCTATGGTCTTGGCTCTGCATATGGTCCCTTTCGTGCGACTCTCACAATGCACGACGACACCATCTCCAGCGACACCCTTCTCGGCCTACTTCTTCAGGAAGAACAGCGACTTGAGGAGGAGGCCAATGCTCTTGCAGCCTCTGTTCCAGAGGCGAACTACACCACCCGCTCCAAGAATCGCTCACGCTCCTCTCCACAACAGCCGTCCGCACCTGCTCTTGGCCGCGACTCATCATCCCAGCAGCCTCCCGCACCTGATCGTAACCCTAACTCGGATCGCTCTACACGCCCCAGTGCCAGATCTGTCACAAGACGGGTCATGAGGCTCATAACTGCTTCAATCGACTCAATCTTGGCGAGTTTCCAGCCACTCATCTGGGCGCGCAACAGCATCTGCAATCCGCTCAGCAACCTTCGGCCAATGTCGCTGCCCACTCGATGCCGCCTCCGTCTGCACTCTATGATCCGTGGGTTGTGGACTCAGGGGCTACTCATCATGTGACCAGTGATCTCGGTCGACTCTCCAACTCCGCCCCTTATGATGGTAATGACAACCTTATGGTTGGCAACGGTGAGTCTCTTCCTATTACGAAATTAGGCCAGACTACTCTCTCTACATTGCATAGTTCGCATAAACCTATTGTCCTTCACAATATTCTCTTTGTCCCACAAATTGCCAAGAATCTTATTAGTGTTTCCAAACTTACACGTGATAATAATGTTTATTTGGAATTTCATCCTACTCACTGCCTTGTTAACACTTTGCAGGTCTAGACAATACTAAAAGGTGAAGCTGAGAATGGGCTCTACCGGTTGCCATCGTCCGTGTCGCCCCCACCTCGTGTCTTCCTTGGTGTTCGTGCTTCCCTTGAGTGCTGGCATCATCGGCTGGCTCATCCCCACGAGTCTGTCCTGCGTCGTCTTGTTTTTGATAATCAGTTGCCTGTTACAAACAATAAGTTACCTTCAGTTTGTGGTTCTTGTCAGTTAGGAAAGAGTTATCGTTTACCTTTACCTAGTCGTGTTGAGCATGCTCAGCACCCTTTTGATTTGGTTCATTCTGATGTTTGGGGACCTTCTCATTTAGATTCAATAAATGGCAATCGTTATTATGTTTCCTTTATTGATGATTGCACCAAGTTTATTTGGGTTTACTTTCTCACAAATAAGTCTCAAGTACTTACTGTTCTTCAACTCTTTCTCAAAATGATCCAAACACAATTCTCCAAACAAATCAAAGCATTCCAAACTGACTGGGGAGGTGAATATCGCAATGTCTCTACCTTTCTCCAAACACAGGGTATCCTCCACCACATCTCCTGCCCTTACACACCCGAGCAGAATGGCTCTGCTGAACGCCGCAATAGGGTTATTGTGGAAAAAGGTCTTGCCTTGTTAGCCCATGCCAAATTACCACAACAGTTCTGGGAGCATGCCTTTCACACCGCAATCTATCTCAACAATCGAACCATCACTCCCACATTGAGGTTTAAGTCTCCCTATGAGTGTCTTTATGGGGCCAAACCTGATTATGGCCTGCTCAAATCCTTTGGATGTCTTTGTTACCCCTTCATCCGTCCTTACACCACAAGCAAATTAGACTACAGGTCCCTTCCCTGTGTCTTCATTGGTTATAGTCCCAAACACAAAGACTACATTTGCTATCATGCCCCTACTACTAGGGTCTACATTGCTCGGCATGTCATCTTCGATGAATCCGTCTTCCCTTTCCCATCTCACTCTGCATCACAGGATCATCATCCTGCCTGTGTACCTCCCTTACATCCATTACAGTTGGCTTTGCAGCCAGCAGACCTTGAGCCACCATCATTCCCCCGTGCTCCACCTGTGCTACCTCCACCATCTCCGCCGCCTTCCCCACCTCCGTCCCCTGCTGCCCCTGCCGAGCTCTCCCCGGCCACCTCACCGGCGGTACCCTCACCTGCCGTGGCCTCTCCAGCAGCCGGTGGCCCCTATTCTCATGCGCCTACGTATTTTCGCCATGCAGAGGATTCCACTCACACCATGGTAACTTGTGCTCGCTCTCATTCTCTTAAGCCTAAATCATTGCTTACTACTAATCATCCTGCTCCTCTTTCTAACATCCCTTCTGAACCTACCACCTTCATACAAGCCTCAAAAGATCCCAATTGGCAACATGCAATGCAGTTAGAGTATAATGCTTTAATTCGTAATGGGACCTGTGAGTTGCTTCCCAGGCCTCCGGGCTCTAATGTTATTGGTTGCAAGTGGGTTTACAGGATTAAGCGCAAGGCGGATGGTTTTCTTGATCGCTACAAAGCTTTTCTGGTTGGTAAAGGGTTTCATCAGGAAGAGGGTGTTGACTACTTTGACACCTTCAGTCCCGTCGTCAAGCCTACAACCATCCGACTGATTCTGAGCATTCCCGTCACCAAAAATTGGCCTCTGCGACAGGTTGACGTCAACAATGCCTTCCTCAACGGGGATCTCTCTGAAACCGTCTACATGAGCCATCCGCCTAGCTTTGCCTCCTCTAAGCATCCGGATATGGTCTGTCGCCTGCGAAAGGCCCTCTATGGTCTCAAGCAGGCACCTCGAGCATGGTTTTACAAGCTTCAGCAAGCTCTATTTCGACATGGCTTTACCTCTTGTAAGTCTGACACCTCACTCTTCATCAAACAACATGAGTCTCAGGTGATCTATGTCCTTGACTATGTCGATGATCTCATTATTACTGGCTCTCATGCTCCGTTCATCACCAAGTTCGTTGCCTACCTCAACTCTGTGTTCTCGCTTAAGGATCTTGGTGACCTTCATTATTTCTTGGGTATTGAAGTTGTTCGCTCTTCTGATCGGTTGCTTCTCTCCCAAAAGAAGTACATTTGTGATATCCTGAACCGCAGCAAGATGTCAGAGGCACGGTCTATTGCTTCTCCTGCCGAGCCTGGCTCTCGCTTGGTTCAGAAGGGTGACCCTGTGTCCGATCCTCATCTCTATCGAAGCATTGTTGGAGCTCTTCAGTACTGCATGATCACTCGTCCTGATATCTCATACGCTGTTAACAGAGTCTGTCAGTTTATGCACCAACCTACTGATCTTCATTGGTTTGCTGTCAAGCGTATCCTTCGTTACCTTAAGGGTACGGTTGACTATGGCCTGGTGATTCGTCCTGCCCGAGACAATCAGCTCATCACCTACAGCGATGCTGGTTGGGCTTTTGACCCTGACGACTGCAAATCTCAGCATGGCTTCTCCTTGTACTTCGGCGGCAATCTCATTAGTTGGGCATCTCGCAAACTGAAGGTTGTTGCTCGCTCCAGTACAGAAGTCGAGTACCGGGCTGTTGCACTTGCGGCTGCTGAACTCATCTGGTTACAGGAACTCCTCCGTGAGAAGTCGGTTCATGTTCATCATCCTCCAATCATTTTATGTGACAATCTCAGTGCCACCTTCTTGACTGCGAATCCAGTTCTTCATCAACGGTCTAAACACATCAAGTTAGATTAACATTTTGTTCGTGATCAGGTTCAGGAAGGTGATCTTATTGTTCATCATGTTCGCTCTTCGGATCAAATCGCTGACATTTTCACCAAGGCTGTGGGTACGGCTCGTTTTCAACACCTTCGTTCCAAGCTCTTGGTTCATCCACCATGAGCTTGCCGGGGGCTATTAATGATATATTAGGATAGATTTTTATATATCTAATTTTGGATGTAATCTATCTAATTGGGGTTTTCAGATCTTTTCTCCTCCTATGTAATGTCTATATATTTTTGGGGTTGTGAATAAGAAAAGTATCTTTTTCCCTCACATAACATATAGACCCTTGATTAAGTTAGAATGGAGGGCTGAGATTATTCAAATAAAATTAATTAATTGTAATTTTGTTTTGTTTACAAATTAAAAGACTCATCTTAAGCGCGTGACATACCCAAACCCTAACATTGCAATTAACACAAATTGGCAGTAGAGAGGCGATTTGGAGGCGAGAGGGTTGCGGCAGCGATGGAGGGACTGAGGTGAAGGCGATGCGGTGGCGATGGAGGGACTGAGGCGAAGGCGATGCGGTTGCAAGAGGGCGATTCGGAGGTGGGACGACGGAGGGACGATGGCGGAGCGGACAACGACGGAGGGAAGATGGCGGTGCGGACGGCGAAGAGGAGGCATCCGGGCGAATCGAGTCGAAGGGTCGGCGAGGGAAGATAGCCGCGATGGCGGAGGGATGGAGGGACGATTGTCTTATCCACATTGCAAGATCAGAGATGCGGTGCAGTTTTGATTTGGGCGAGCATTTGATGGATTTGAGTCTTTCTTCTCCAATCTCAATTTTCAATAGGGGTGTTCTTCCATGTCGATTTATCGAAGTCAGGTTGTTGCTTGGTTCTTCCATGCCGATTTGAGCCAGGCTGTTGCTAGACTCATGCGATGTAGAGATGCGGTGCGTCTCCGACAATGTCGTCCTATTTTGCTTGGTTGATGTTGTTACTTGGTTGATGCGGTGCAGAGATGCGATGAGCCAAATCATCCCTCTGTGTAATTCTGTGTAATTCTTCGTTTGAAATCTAAACACGCCCTATTTTGTTGCGATTATGGAGTTTGATTGTGGGATTGTTTATTATGTATCAACCTCTGCCCCTGATTTGCTTGATATCTTGTTTTTGCACCAGGGATGTATCAATTTTGTTGATATCTTGTTTTTGCATTTGTTTAGGACATATCGAATGTATCGATACCATCGAATAATCATGTGATATAATCGAATAATCCATTGATATCATTGAATAATTTGTAGTTATTTGGTACAATGACATAAAGTCAATGTTCTAAAAAACGTTCGGTGGATGCTTGGCGGCAAGGTACCGCTAAGCGCCAAGATGGTTTGGCGGCCTTATTAGCGGTTCTTGGCGGATAAAGCGGTTTTTGATTATTTTGTTATATTTATCACATAAACTATGTATAAAACATATATTATGTAATAAACTATATATTAATTTTAAGTTTATAGCATATCAAATAAAAAATCATCATGACCCTTTTTAAAATTGTCTGAATCAAATATAAAATCATATAGATATATTCAAATAAGTATCATGACTTCATAATAGAGAAATTTGAAAGCATAAAAACTAAATAATATCATTTTAAAACCGCCAAGACCGCTAAGCCTCCGTCCCGTGCCCGCCAAAACTCTTTCCCGCCAAGCTCGATTTGCACCCGCCAAGGCCGCCGAGTCTCCGTCTTGCACCCGACAAGGCCGTCAAGGTGCTGTTCTATTCCTGCCAAGGCCCTCCCTCGCCAAACTACAACGCCAAGGCCGAATTCGGGACGGTGTGGGTCCGCCAAGCGTTCAAAAGATAATCTACCTTGCTTGTGTATAGATTTGAAGTTTGGGAAAATAATTATGTAAAGCTTGAATACTTAAAATTCTGTGCAATTTCTATGTTCAAAAGTTTGGCAACTTGCTGAAGGGTCTGGAATCCAACTTTTTGCTAAAGGTTACGGGATCCAACTTTTATGTACAACCTTTAAATTTTACCTTCCAGTTATTACTTCTTGAATAATATATAATTTGGGCTTATGATGCTAATATATCACTGTCTCATTGGGTTTATGGAGCCATCTAACGCCCACATCAGAAGCATGCATGCAAAATAAATACCATTTTGGTTGGCTACTAGGTATTCTTCTCATTTTGTCTTCAATTGTGCAAATATACACTCTATAGTTTTGCTTATTTGTGTTACATTTGAAATAGAATTATCAAGAAGTTGATTGTTAAGCAATCAGGCTCAGGAAAATTCTAATTCATTTTATTACAAGTTTCGAGCTGCTATTTCTCATCTAGCTTAAGTAATCCCATTAAGTATGAAAATGCATTAACCTTAAAATGAGGAATCAATTCTCAATTCTAGGTAGATGGTGCTACTAAGGTTAATTGAAAATCCTTTTGATTATTACTATTTCTTAACTTTGGAATTGTCCCACTCCCATCTAAACTTAAAAGACCTATTTTGAGTTGAATAAATCAATTATGGAAAAAAATACTCTGCCCTTATAGCTTATAAATTTCTTGTTCCCTACTCATACACGGATCTTTGTCGTGTTATTCTTACATGAGTTGTAACTCTGCCCTTATAGCTAAATTCTTGATCCACATTCTGCATATGTCTTGCAATATTTACAGAATCTATAACTATTGGTCCTGATTTTGCAGGTACTTTTCTTATTTGCTATCATGCAAATAGAAAAGAACATAGTTACTTTATTTGGCACATTAGTTACTTTTTTTTTAATTTGATACCTTCTGTATAGAAAAACAATTTCCAATGTTTTTGGTATTCTAATTAGGAAAGTACATTAGTTACTTTATTTGATGGCAAATAGTGTCTTATCTCTTCTGTGCTCCCATATCTGTTCTATCTTTTGCATTTGGAGATTGATGTTGAGTACGTGTAGAAGCTATTTTTCAAGATAGATATGCTATCTGCTTAGCTCATGAGCAACCATGGATTTTGCTTACCTTAAGGTTGCTAAATGGTAACTTTATGGTTGTAGGCAAAACCTTAAGGTAAAGAGAGGAAAGGGGTTGAAGAGTCTATAAGGCGATGAATAATACTCTAGAAGGGGGGGATGAATAGAGTATGGACGATTTTCGCAACAATAGAAATTTACTGCAACTTGTCAAGACCTTGATATAGGCTACCAGAACTTGACAAAGTGAAATCGAATGTGATAAAGTAAATGCGGAATATAAAAGATGAACACACGAATTGTTAACGAGGTTCGGCACCAACTTGCCTACGTCCCCGCCTAGGATTGTCCAATCCGTAGGATTCAAACACTTCTTATTTCACTTCTTTTGAGCCTAGAACTTCCTAGAGAAACTTTCCTTTCTCTATACAAAGCATCACCGCTTCTATTCTAGCTCTCAAACTTACAAGTGAAATAAAAGATCACACCACACACTAAGTGTATTTTGACCGAGTATAAGAACTCTAAGTGTAAAACAAATGACTTGTACAATAGGTGCTTATGTTTCTCTCAACTCTTAAACAATGATCACCAACTAGAATTAGGAGAATGTAAGAGAAACTTGACGATGGCTTTTTGGATACTATGAATGCTTGCGTGGTTGCTTAGATGCTTGGTTAGTTCCCATCCTTCTTAGCCTTCGTCTTTTTATAGTTGGAACACTTGTAGAGTTTCTTGGAGGGAAGACCGTTTGAATTTCAAATTCTTTCCAAGACATTCGAATTCCTTCCAAAACAGATCCTTGTGTGCCTTCCAAGATGTTCCTTCGACTTTCTTCATGATCAAGTATGATCAACCATGGATCAATTCTTTCCTTGTATAAAAAGGTGAAATCAAGAAAGAATATGCATAATGTATCTAGTACATAAAATGGGTTAGATGAGAAACTCATATATGATTCGATAAAGCCCAAGTCATATCTCATAGCCCAATATAGAGACCATTATAAATTAGGCCCAAAAAGATTATCTTCGAAATCATTCCTGTAAAAGACACGTTGAACTAGATAAATGCATAAGTGATCAAAACATTCTTAGTATGGGTTTCAAGACCTTGAAACCCAGCCTTTTTGTCTTTCATCATCCTTTAGATCACCTGCACGTTAGTTCTCAAGATCTTACAATCAAGGTGGAGTCTTCAATCTCCCCCTTGATGGAAGACAAAACCTGTGTCAATATTCATAACATATTTCCAGCAATCGTAAGAGGAAATAAGCATATTATAATATAGGCATAAAATGTTTGGATCATCTAAGTTTTAAAAACGACAAGTACTTAACCAACTAGTGCCAAAAACACAGGGCAACCAGGGCAACCCAAAACATTTCTCCCCCTTTTTGTCTTCCAACAAAAGGGCAGAGAGGTAAAAATGTCTGAAACACCACCCAAAAAACATAACCAAAGCACCAGGAGTTTTAAAATACGAGCAGCAAAAGGTGAGTTTTCAGAGAGTAGAGAAAAGAGAGTGGGAGATCAAGGCCTTGAGTCAGAATCCCCATCTGTAGCCTTCTTCTTCTTGCCTTTTAGAGCCTTCTTGCCTTTCTTAGCAGAGGAGGGCCCAGCATCAGAGGATGTACCAGGGGCGCCAGGAGCATCAGGATCTTCAGGAGGGCAAATTCCAGCTTCTTCTTCAACCCAATCGCCAAAGGTGGGGTACTGCTTGTTGGGTGGAAGGTATTTCCTTCTAACCTCATCTCTACACTTCTTCCTCCACCTTGCAAAAGCATCTCTGGTGACCTTGTCTTTTTCCATCTGTGCAAGTTGTTTCTATCGCTCCACATCCCTGTATTTCTTAACCACACCATATTGCTCGACTGTTAGAATGGTGGGTTCACTATGTGTGGGGCGCAGGATAGGACGTTTCTTCACTTGATTTTCACAATTGAGGATGACATCCCCAGTCTTCTCACGCACATGATCATAGGTTTCTTGCTCCAGAGGCATGATAGAACCTGTAGCAGTGTAGGTGAGAGCATTGAGGAGCATCATTTGATCAAGCTTGCAGTTCACCACCGAGAGGAGCTCATGAGTCTGGTCCTGGCGAATCACCACATCCGACCACATCCTACTCAGATCAAACCTAAGGTCTTGAATCTCAGTCTCCACAACAACCAATCTATCATCACTCATATTAGGTTCAGCAACCTATTTTCCCTTTGAGTCCTTCCTCGGAAACCATTGCCCCCTCAGATTTTTGGCAATGCCCAATCTATCTAGGCAGCCCTCATCAACAATCCCACTATAGGTTTGCTTTTCTTCTCCTGATGTGTCGATGTCAAAGGCTTCAAAGATTTTGGGCAAAAGGTTTGCATAGGGTAAAGGCATAGGCCGAGAGGAGGTGGAGACATGGGTCATGTAGTCGAGGATGAGTTTGGGTAAATCAGGCTCGTATCCGTTCATGATTAGAAAAAGGGTCTTGAGAAGATTCTCGGTCACCAATTCCCTGGAATGAATACGTGGGAAGATACAGCGAGCGAAAATAGTGAAGATGAGCTTGGCTTGAAGGTTTAGGGCAGTGTGAGTGGGTTTGAGGGTGGATGAAGATCCAGGGCCTTGAGATTTTAGGAAGAATTCATCTCGTGCTCGTGAGAGACATTCAAATCGGCTTGGGAATTCTTTTGTGGGAATCTCTATTGGAAGGTCAAGGGTGATAGCAAGGCTTTCAGGAGAGAGGCGGATTCGGTTGTTCTTGACCTTGGATACTAGGGTTAGGGTTCCGTTCACTCGATGAACAGTAAGGTTGGCATAAAAGAGTCTGGTGAGTCGGGGATAGGCAAAATTGCCAGGGTTGAGCAAAGTCCAGAAGCAGGTAGATTTGAGGAGAGAAATGCAAGGCAAGGGCATGGATTGTA
Organism: Persicaria tinctoria; assembly: GCA_037127255.1. Lineage (NCBI taxonomy): Eukaryota > Viridiplantae > Streptophyta > Magnoliopsida > Caryophyllales > Polygonaceae > Persicaria > Persicaria tinctoria. The sequence continues at coordinate 33,868,162 of JBANSL010000001.1, forward strand.
GGAGGTTGAAATCGACAGCATCACAGAAGCATAAGCGACGGTTGCAAAAGTCCTGTTTCCAGGACTCCTCAACCTCTTTGTTGCAAAACCAATTTGGGGAAATGATAAAGGGTACCTGAGGAGGACGAGCAGTAGCAGTAGATGCTGGAGCTTTGCCTTTGGATTTCCTGATCAGAGGTGGTGGCGATGGTGATCTTTCGCTTGAATCCTCTGAGTGATCTTCAGATTCCTCCATAACTTGCTTCCCCTTGTTGGCTGGCATCTTATATCTCTTAGCAGAAGGTGCTGGAGATGGAGATGCTGATGAGCGTTTTGATCCCGCCATTTGGTTACAGAAACAGAGAGGGTTTTGGAATTTTGGCGAGAGAGAGAAAATGAACACACAGAGAGTGAGGGAGGAGTGGATTAGACCGAGGGGAGGGAGAGATTAAAAAGCAAAAAATCTGGAAACAGAATCGTCTCCCCATTTTTTCAAATTGGCAAGTACAGATTCAGTAACTCACTTGAATAGTAAGTAATGATGATCTGATTTCTCTAAACCCAAAGTGTCACATCCACTTGCACCAATTAAAGAGATTTGGGATATTTTTGAAATGGGAACCAAAATATATGAAAATCGATTTTTGGCAGGGGTAAATAAAATCAAAAGACGCCCTTGTTGAATATCCATAAGATACTAACAAAGTTTGATCCAATATAATTTTATTCGGATGATCATCTCGAAACCTTATGAAATCAAGGCCTTGAGATGTCATTTGAATTCATGACTTTCATATAGGGAGCAATTGCTCCCCCTAAGAAAGTGCTTCCCTATTAAGCATACCCAACTCCAATCTAATAAAATTGAAACGATCTTCAGGGAGTGGTTTAGTAAAAATATCAGCTAACTGAAAGTCAGTAGATATGAAGGATATTGATACATCACCTTTCTCCACATGATCTCTTATAAAATGGTGTCTCACATCAATGTGCTTGGTTCTCGAATGCTGCACTGGATTTTTAGTGATTGAAATAGCACTAGTATTATCACACAAAATAGGAATACCTTTAAGATCAATTCCAAGGTCTCTGAGTTGTTGTGCTATCCAAAGAATCTGAGAGCAACATGCACCAGCAGCAATGTACTCGGCTTCTGCAGTTGATAAGGCTACTGAATTCTGTTTCTTAGAGTGCCAACTTATCAAGGAGGATCCTAGGAGTTGGCAACAGCCAGAAGTGCTTTTTCTATCAACTTTGTATCCTGCAAAATCTGCATCTGAGTAGCCTTTTAAATGAAAGTTACTTTGTTTGGGATACCATAGCCCAAGGTCTTGAGATCCATTTAGGTATCTGAAGATCCTTTTTACACCAATAAGATGAGACTCTTTGGGATCACTTTGGAATCCAGCACACATACAGACACTGAACATTATGTCAGGTCTACTAGCAGTAAGGTATAGGAGTGAACCAATCATACCTCTGTACTCTTTTTGGTTCACATTCTTACCATTCTTATCTTGATCAAGGGAGAGAGTGGAGCTCATAGGGGTCTTTGCTACCTTTGATTGTTCCATTTTGTATTTCTTTAGTAGATCCCTGGTATATTTCCCTTGATTCAGAAAGATACCTTTACTTGTTTGAAGAACTTGTAAGCCAAGGAAGAAGTTTAATTCTCCCATGAGACTCATTTCAAATTCCCTGCACATAATTTCAGAAAACTCCTTGCAAAGGGAATCATTAGTAGCACCAAATAGTATATCGTCTACGTATATTTGAACAATCAAAAGATCATTTCCACGAGTCTTGATGAAAAGGGTTTTATCAATCAATCTTCTTTGAAAACCATTTTCAAGAAGGTATTTGGACAATCTTTCATACCAAGCTCTTGGGGCTTGTTTGAGACCATAGAGAGCTTTGTCCAATTTATACACATGATTAGGAAATTCTTCACTTTCAAAACCTGGTGGTTGAGCAACATAAACCTCTTCTTCTAAGAACCCATTTAGGAATGCACATTTGACATCCATTTGAAATAGCTTGATACCCATGAAAGATGCAAAAGCAAGTAATATACGTATAGCTTCTAACCTTGCTACAGGAGCAAATGTCTCCTCGTAGTCTATACCTTCTTCTTGATTGTATCCTTGAGCAACAAGTCTTGCTTTGTTTCGAATGAACTTGCCTGCTTCATCCAGTTTATTTCGAAACACCCATCTAGTTCCTATGACTGATTGGTGTTGTGGTTTGGGTTGAAGAGTCCATACCTTGTTCCTTTCAAACTCATTTAGCTCATTTTGCATGGCAGTGATCCAGTCCGAATCCTTGAGTGCTTCAGCTGGGGTCTTTGGTTCTATAAGAGAAACAAAAGCATAGAAAGCACAAAGATTTTTTAATCTAGATCGAGTTTGTACCCCAGATGATGGATCTGATATGATATCTTGAGCTGAGTGTGAAGAGGCATGTTTGAATTTTCGTAGCTTTGGTCCCTGATTGTTAGAGGTAGTAGCAGGTCTCTCTTCAAGGTCTTGAGAGATAATTTGAGTGTTGGATTCTTCAATGACTGAATCCTGATTCTGTAATCCCTTCTCAAGGTCTTGAGATAGCTCGTTGATATCTTGGATTTGTTCTTGCATGTTTCTTTCTTGGTCTTGCTTATTTTCAGCCTTGTCCTCTTCTTCTCCATCCGAATCATGATGATTTAGATTGAGATCTGCAAAACCTTCACTCAACACACCATTGATGCTTTCGTCGAATACCACATGGATACTCTCCTCAACAATTTTGGTGCGCTTGTTATAAACTCTACAAGCTTTGCTAGTAGTAGAATAACCAAGGAACATACCTTCATCACTACGTGCGTCAAATTTTCCAAGATTATCTTTGCCATTATTATGAACAAAGCAAGTGCATCCAAAAGGTTTGAAGTAGGAAATGCTAGGCTTTCTTCCTTTGAAAAGTTCATAGGGAGTCTTTTTCAAAATGGGACGAATTAAGCATCGATTCAAAATGTAATTGGCTGTATTAACAGCCTCAGCCCAGTAGATTTTTGGCAAACCATTTTCCAAAAGCATTGTTCTAGACATGTCCTCCAAAGTGTGGTTTTTTCGTTCCACAACTCCGTTTTGTTGAGGAGTTCTAGGTGCTGAAAAGTTGTGTGAAATTCCATATTTAGCACAGAACAAATCAAACTTAAGTTGATCAAATTCTCTACCATGATCACTCCTAATGGAGACAATAGGTATCTTTTTCAAGGTCTGCAACTCTTTGCAAAGTTTAGAAAACTCGAGCAAAGCCTCTGATTTTTCTCTTAAAAAGGAGATCCATGTAAAACGAGAGAAATCATCAATAATAACCAGGATGTATTGTTTACCCTTTGGAGATTTGACTCGCATAGGTCCACACAAGTCCATATGTAACAACTCAAGAGGGCGAGAGGAACTTACAACCTTTTTAGGTTTGAAGGAACTGCGTGTCTGTTTGCCTCTTGTGCATGCATTGCATAGATCTTCTTTCTTGAAGTTTAGATCAGGCAAACCTCTCACAAGATCTCTTGTTTTGAGCTTATTGAGGGTGTGCATGCTTACATGACCTAGTCTTCTATGCCATAGGCTGGGGTCTTCTGTCAAGACCTTGAGGCACTTGAGTTTTGTACCTGTAATATGATTAGCATTTACAACATAAGTGTTGTTGTGCCTGTGAGCAGTGAGGATTAGATCATCAGTCTCTTCATTCCTGACTTTACACTTGTGTCTGTCAAAGCCAACTTTGTTTCCTTTGTCACACAACTGAGAGACACTTAAGAGGTTATACTTTAATCCATCGACAAGATAAACATCCTTAATGCAACTTTCTGAATTACCAATATTACCAATACCAATAATGTTGCACTTCCCTTTATCATCAAGAGTAATTGTTCCAGTGGTTTGTTCCTTAAGATCTTGAAATAGAGATTTCTTTCCACTCATGTGTCGTGAGCATCCACTGTCCATTATCCATTTTGGCTCTTTGCTCTTGATGATATCCTGCAATACCAACATCAACCTTTCCGGCTAGACCAATACATAGTTTTAGATTCATAATGAGGATAGACCATGTTGGGTAGTCTTGTCCCTTTAGGAACCCAAACTTGTTTTATCTGTTCATTAAGTCGAACTGGAAATGTATTTCTAATGATGTAGGGATCCTTTCTCCTATATGGACATGTTTCTCTAACATGCCCTTTCTTACAACAATGGAAGCAAGTAGGTGAACGCCAGTAGCCTTTAGCTTTAACAAAAGTGGTATTAGGTTTCTTTGGAAAATTCTTGTTGTATCCAATACCACTTCTATTAATAGAGAGTTGTTGTTCACCCAACATCTTATCAAGATTAGCTTTAGATCTGGTGATTTGAATGAGTGAAGTCTGCTGGTCTTGACACTTATCGGTTAGCTTTGCCTTCTCTTTCTCTAAATCATCATTACGATTCTTTAGAGAGGAGAGGCTTTGCCTGAGATCAGAATTTTCTGAGCTCAAGGTCTTGACTTTAATGTCAAGGGCTGTCTGAGATGTTTCAAGATTTTTCATTTCCAGCGACATATGACTGATGCATTTCTGTTGATCTATCAGCTTTTCCTTCAAGATGTTGATTTCACTGTTGTAAGTATCTTCATTAGAAATCATATTTCTTAGGACTTCAGAAAGGACATCGGGAGGACTAGACATTAGATTTCTTACCACTTGTTCAAGGTCTTGAGTCTGTGATCCTTCGTGCTCAGCCATAAGACAGAGATTAGCCTGTTCCTTTTCGGTGTCTGAGTCACATGATGAGTCTGAGTCACTCCAGGTTGCAAGCATAGCCTTTTTCTTTTGTTCATACTTCTTGAACTTATTTCTTTTCTTCACAGGGCACTCCTTTACGAGATGATCTGTCTCGCCACACTTAAAACATGTTAGCACTTTTGGCTTCTTTGACATGTTGGGAGACTTGCTTTTGAATTTAGATGAATCAGTATTTTCACGGTTGGAAAATTGTTTTTTCATCTTCAGAATTCGAGCTAATCCCCTTGTGATGAGAGCAAAGGGATCATCTTCGTCGTCTGATTCATCACTCTCAGATTGTGAGTGATCTTTCTTTGCTTTGAGAGCAAGGTTCTTTGTTGTTGAGGGTAATTCTCCATCTTCCTCGTTTAATATCATCTCATGAGTGATAAGTTTTCCGAGAAGATCATCTAATGGAAGTGTAGAGAGATCTTGAGCTTCCTCAATTGCAGTAACCTTGGGACCCCACTTGGTTTTTGGAAGGCTCCTTAGAACCTTTCGAACCTTTTCTGGGTTGGAGAAGGTTTTCCCAAGTGAGTCGAGGTTGTTAACAATTTGAGTGAATCTCGTGAACATCTCATTTACTGTCTCATCAGGATTCATCTTGAAAAGTTCATATTGCCTGAGAAAGATATTAATCTTACTCTCTTTGACTTGACTTGTGCCCTCATAAGTAACTATAAGTTTATCCCTAATTTCCTTGGCACTTTTGCAAGCTGAGACACGATTAAACTCATTAGCATCGAGAGCGCAATATAATAGATTCATAGCTTTGTAGTTCTTAGCAATGTTCTCAAGATCAGTCTGATCGTAATCAGACTCAGTTTTATCAACTTGCTTTCCATCGACAGTCTTTTTAGGAACGTGTGGTCCATTTTTGACCAGGCCCCATAGTTCAAGGTCTTGATCAATGATGAACATTTGCATCAGTGATCTCCAGTGGACAAAGTTATTGCCACAGAACAGTGGAGGTCTATTGGTTGACCTTCCTTGAGCAAAACCTCCATCACCTATGATAGACATGTTGAAAACTCACAAGATTGTTAAATCAAAACAGTGAGCCAAGCTCTGATACCAATTGAAGAGTCTATAAGTCGATGAATAATACTCTAGAAGGGGGGGGGGGGGGGTGAATAGAGTATGGACGATTTTCGCAACAATAGAAATTTACTGCAACTTGTCAAGACCTTGATATAGGCTATCAGAACTTGACAAAGTGAAATCGAATGTGATAAAGTAAATGCGGAATATAAAAGATGAACACACGAATTGTTAACGAGGTTCGGCACCAACTTGCCTACGTCCCCGCCTAGGATTGTCCAATCCGTAGGATTCAAACACTTCTTATTTCACTTCTTTTGAGCCTAGAACTTCCTAGAGAAACTTCCCTTTCTCTATACAATGCATCACCGCTTCTATTCTAGCTCTCAAACATACAAGTGAAATAAAAGCTCACACCACACACTAAGTGTGTTTTGACCGAGTATAAGAACTCTAAGTGTAAAACAAATGACTTGTACAATAGGTGCTTGTGTTTCTCTCAACTCTTAAACAATGATCACCAACTAGAATTAGGAGAATGTAAGAGAAACTTGACGATGGCTTTTTGGATACTATGAATGCTTGCGTGGTTGCTTAGATGCTTGGTTAGTTCCCATCCTTCTTAGCCTTCGTCTTTTTATAGTTGGAACACTTGTAGAGTTTCTTGAAGGGAAGACTGTTTGAATTTCAAATTCTTTCCAAGACATTCGAATTCCTTCCAAAACAGATCCTTGTGTGCCTTCCAAGATGTTCCTTCGACTTTCTTCATGATCAACCATGGATCAATTCTTTCCTTGTATAAAAAGGTGAAATCAAGAAAGAATATGCATAATGTATCTAGTACATAAAATGGGTTAGATAAGAAACTCATATATAATTCGATAAAGCCCAAGTCATATCTCATAGCCCAATATAGAGCCCATTATAAATTAGGCCCAAAAAGATTATCTTCGAAATCTTTCCTGTAAAAGACACGTTGAACTAGATAAATGCATAAGTGATCAAAACATTCTTAGTCTGGGTTTCAAGACCTTGAAACCCAGCCTTTTTGTCTTTCATCATCCTTTAGATCACCTGCACGTTAGTTCTCAAGATCTTACAATCAAGGTGGAGTCTTCAGGGGTTACCTTGGTGTGGAGAGGTAGGAAGTGCATTGGACCATGTGCAAAATCATGATGCTTTATTTATTTTTATGTTTTTATATATAACTAATAATATTATGATTGGTGGAAATCATATAGTGGGTATAAATAAATGGGAAAAAGAGAAGAATGAGGTAAACTCATGGTTGTGGAGTAAAAATATGAAAACCTTAAAGAAAGAGGTTGATAAAGTAGAAAATTATTTAAAAGAAAAAATAAATGAGATGTCAAAATATTATAGAGAGAGAGAGGAAAAAAAATAGATAAGAGGTAACCTTATGGTTGCGGATGGCCTTATATTCAACAGATTACTAGTTTTCTCTTTTTTTTTAATTTGAATTCCTCTAATTTGCAATCTTAACTTATATAGTAAGATTTAGATGCTTTATTGGGTTCTTGATTTTCTTTCTGGAAAGTTCTGTGAAAGGGATCCCTTTGGCCTTATGATATCATATTGTTAATTTCTCAGTTATCATAATTTTAGTTGTTCATGACTCTTGAAAAGCTCGTCCTTTGGATTACTATTGCTATTGCTCATCCTTATAATGCATTTCTACTTTCGTAAATCGAGATTCAATTCAATTTCTCTCTGAACTTTTGTACACATCAAATCCACCAATCTTTTGATCAGCTGAGAAGCCAGCTAAAGTTTGGATTGCATTTGAATCCTGATAAGGTTTGTATCCTTAGTACACTTTAGCCAACTAAAGTTTTTTTTACAACACGAGACATAACATTAAAAAATTATTACAATACACAATGTATAAAGATTTCCTGGACATATATTAGTGCAATTATACTTTCAGAACAATTCCATTGGAACTGTGCATCTGAAATCTAATGTATGTTTATTTAGCATATATCCCTTCACTTCTACTGTAATTGTGCATGAGAACCAATTAGACAGAACAACAAATGGACACCAATACCTATGATATTCATAATGTGACCATATTTTTATCAACTTTATCATGTTACACACTGTAGTTGAATCAATATCCAGCTTGATAGCTTTGATGTAAAATATGAGATGTATAATGATCGATCATGTTTGTATTCGGTAAGTATGAACTCCATCAAAAACATGTATTTGTTGTCATACATCTAATCAAAATCTTAATTCTATTATGTTTTCTTGGAAACTTCAGGTGGGATTCTATTGTTTAAAAGGATTGGTTCTCTTAAGTGCTTACATCATAAAGAAAATTTACATTTGAATTTCATTACCCTCGTTCCAATTTTATTCTTTTTTTTTATGCATGATCAAAGTTCTAAATTAGTCTGAACTTATGTTTTTTTTCTCGTAAACATGAAAATATAATATCAACGTGTTTTCAACCATCATCGTATTGTATATGGTTATGATTTCCCATGGAATTGTATTTCCATTTCATACATAATAACTAATTAGGCTGACTAGATGAATAACTGATGTCATGCATTTTGATCAAAGCAACCTTTAGAGCAAAGATTTATTGAAGTTCCGGCATCACTATTTGTGTGCTGATCACGTACGTTCTCAAGTAAAGCCCAAGCACACTAGAGAAAGCATTGTGCCCCGTGAGGAAATATTCATGCCAAGAAGGCTCGATAACTCCTCACTAAATGATGCCAACTACAAGGGTGATTGAATGAGATGCCTGATCTATGACTGTCAGATGGCATGTCTTGCAAAGTTGCTCATACCATATGGTTTTCAGGATCGAGATCCTAGGGTGGGATCGAGACAAGGGCGTAGGACCGGATCATTGGATTGTGTTGAACAAAAGTGTGTGAATAATTGTAAAACATATTTTATTTAATTTTTAGAATTTGAGTTCAACTCCTTTTGGTTATCCTCTTGATTCGAAGTCGTATCGACACAAAGACTTAAGTGGTTTTGGTGATTTGGGCTGCACCCGAATTTTAACAGGTTACCTACGTATCTCTTGGAAGAGAATCAAGCCTTACGTAGTTCAGTGTATTTTAATTGATTTAATTTTTGGGTTTTGATGATTGAACCCGACGAGCTTGAGCTTTATGTCGGGTGTCCTACGTACCCGTTTGGAATGGGATCAAATCACCCGTAGTTCTTTTGAGGACAAATTTAATTTGATTTGAAATGAGCGACTGAATCCAATATATATTGAATTTTAATATCGGACATCCTACGTAACTCAAAAAAAAAAGTATCAAGTCTTCATGTAGTTCTTTTTTAAGAACCGTTCGAATTTGGAGAGATTTGATCTAGGGTTTTGACTCTGTTTTCTTTACCCTCGTTTAGAAGTCAATTTTAAGATCGACCCACTAAAATAAACCGGCAATGAAATTTTGCGAGTTTAACTTTATGATTTTGTTAAACTCAATTTCTAATCTATGCCAATTATAATTATGATTTTTTTAGTGGGTAACTTTTGTAATTAAACAAACTTCCTCAAATATGCCAAGCATATATGCCAAGAGATTTAAAAAAGAGCCAATCGATGATAGACTTCTAAATGAAATGCTTAACCTAATCCACCCCTCTATCACTACAGAGGAAAATGATTTTCTCATTCGATATCCATCTAATAATGAAATTAAATCTGCAGTGTTTAGTCTGGGAAATAATAAATCTCCGGGTCCGGATGGGTTTACTGCCGAATTCTATAAGAAGTATTGGGATATTGTAGGCATGTCGATTATTAGAGATGTTAAAGGCTTTTTTCACTTCAGAAAAATTCTCAAACAAATAAACCACACATTTATTTCACTTTTACCAATGCGAGACAACCCTTCTACTACAAGTCACTACTGTCCAATCAGTTTATGTTCAACACTATATAAAATCATATCAAAAATTTTGACGGAAAGAATCAAGACGATTATTGGCAAACTAATTCACCCTTTACAGGGTGCGTTTGTGTCAGACAGGGCCATCCAAGATAATGTCCTGATAGCTCATGAAATCTTTCACACTTTAAGATCGCGTACGGGCCGTGAAGGATGGTTGGCGATAAAGCTAGATATGGAGAAAGCATACGATAGGGTTGATTGGGAATTTACAAAAAAGATTTTAGAAAAATTTGGGTTCCACCATACTTTCATCAATTGGGTTATGGAATGTGTAACGACTGTCTCCTTCTCAGTTCTAGTGAACAATGGCCCTACTGATTTGTTCCACCCCTCTCGTGGTCTTCGTCAAGGGGACCCTTTGTCCCCTTTCTTGTTTATCCTGGGTGCCGAAATCCTAGCTCGGAGATTATCGACTGAAACAAACTTGGATAATAGTCCTATAGGTTTCTCCTTCGGAAGGAATGGCCCCCGCGTTCCTTTCCTTTCCTTCGCGGATGACATCATCATTTTCACTAAGGGTTGTGTTGATGCAGGACAGAGAATTAAAACAATAATTGACTCGTACTGTAAAGTCTCGGGACAAAAAGTCAATTATCATAAATCAAGCTTCCAAGCCACAAAAGGCATTTTGAACTCTAGGATCGCAGAGCTTAGCAATTGCCTGCATATTACAAATGAAAACTCATTGGAAAAATACCTTGATTGCCCGATTATTAATGGTAGAGTAAACAAACATACTTTCGAAGACATCATCTGTAAATTTAAAGAACAACTAAGCAAATGGCGTGCCAATGCCCTATCACAACAGGGACGCGCTATCCTAATTAATACAAATTTATCAGCTAAACCGTTGTATACAATGCAAAACTTCATGTTACCCACTTCAATACATAAAGAGCTCGACCAGATTAATATGATGTTCTTCTGGAATAAAGATCTTCAACACAGACCGCTTATTAGCTGGGATAGGATATGCAGACCAAAGAAGTGTGGGGGTTTAGGGATTAGAAAGTCTAAAGAGATGAATGAAGCCCTTCAAATGAAACTACTATGGAAAATATTGCCTGAACCAGACAATGTCTCGGTTACGCTGATTAAACACAAGTATTTACGTTCTGCTAATATTTTTGAATACAAGAAATGAGGTGGCTCCTCTTGGCAATGGGCCAAATTGACTACTCTCATTGATAAATTCAAATCAGGCCTTATTTGGTCTGTTGAAAATGGAAAATCTATCAAATTTTGGACGGATAATTGGATTACAACCTCCTCTCTGCAGTCGAGGGAAGATTTCCCCCAAATTGAAAACATGGAGGAAACGGTTAGTGAATAAATTATAGGAGGCAGATGGTGGATAGAAAAACTTAACAATAGGTTACCGGTTGACATAGTCAAAGAGATCTTGGACATTCCTCTTCCCATCTCTACTTTTGAAGATAGGCTATATTGGTGGCCTGATAGAGAGGGTTGGTTCACCACCTCGAGTGCATACAAACTAATCACATCTCAATCTGCTTTGACCCTAGATAATAACGCATGGATATGGAATTTGGATATTCCACCTAAGGCTAAAAATTTGTTGTGGAAGGTCTGTCAGGATGGTCTCCCAACTGCCTCTAGGCTAGCTCATCGTGGGTCATCTATTCCTCCCACCTGTAGCCTGTACAACTGTGCGGCCGAAGATGATGTTCACTTCTTGTTAGAATGCAATTATGTGCGTTCTTTGTTTCATTTTCCTTCTCGCATAAACTCCACAATATCCAGTATGATAACTCATTCTAGAGATATTAAACCGATCATTTCCTTCACTGGGAACAATCTTGCTTCTGCGGCTATGGTGGAACTTGCCTTTGCTTGGTGGACCGCTTGGTACAATCGGAACCAATACCTGTTTAGACAGGTTCCTATCCCGCCGAGACATACTTCATTACATATTATTAAATCTCACAAGGATAATTGGAGTAAAACATCTCATATGGAGTGTAGTGTAGATGAGGATTTCCTTTTACACACACAAAATTCAAACCATCCAAAAAAGAAAAAGAAGCATAATAAGGTTACATGG